>AMYF01000020.1:0-639023 GCA_000315175.1 Herpotrichiellaceae sp. UM238 | reverse complement strand
ACGGCAACGGCGTACGAAATACGGGTGTGTACTATATATAGGTGCCCAGCGCTAAACCCATTATTAACACCCAACGTGCTGCACTGCGGGCCGGCCAGCGTCAGAGGTCTCCAAGAACTCTCCGTGCTGTTTGCTGTAACCTGTTCTCGTCGCAATCAAAGCCCAAAACTACTCAAGTCTGCACGATACTTTCGTATCACAGGCACTTCATTTTGAAGGAAAGTGCGAAGCCTGTACAACAGTGTCGAATGGGATTGCATATCTTCTGGACGACCGAACCTGTCGAGACTAAAGACTAAATCATGCCCCTATGAGACACCTCTCTGTCATCCATTCTCGCAGGCAATACACCCTCTGGCTACGCGTCACTGATCTCAATTGATGAGCGACACCTTCGCTCAACGCGAGCAGTGACATGTCTGCGGCAGAGCATTCATTTGGCGAACCTTCCTTCGACCTCGATTTTCATCAGCTCTTGGTGCCCAAACAACCCCAACACCGCAAGCGCAGCCGCAAGAATGTCAAAGAAGAGTCCACCTCCTCGAGCGATGCCAGCTCCTTCTTCATCCCAGAGCCCTTGTCGCGCTCCAACTCGATATACTCCTTCTCCCGCGCGTCGCTGAGCAGCCAGCTATCCGGGTTGACATCGATGAGTCTTCCTCAGGCAGAGTCGTTGTCTGCTAGTATCAGCAATTTACCCACTGCGAGGAAGGCGTGTAAAGCGTTGTATGCGGCGGCCGAGCAAATCAATTCGTGGAATCGGAAAGCGTTGCGCATGTTGAAGGATTTGGACGGAGATGATGATATTGAGTGGTCGGCTGCTGCAGGGAGAGATGCCTTGGAGGAGACGAATAAGACGATCAGCAAGTTTGAAAACCTGATCAATGTCTATGTGGCTTCCATCGAGGAGTTGCAGATGCGGAAGGACATTGGGGAGCTACGGACGGAAGAATTGAGTACGGTTGTGGAGCAGATGGAGTATACTCTGGTGACCTGGGACGATGTTAGGAATGGTCTCAAGAAGATACAGGAGCAGGTGGAGGTTGCTATGGAATGGGAGGAGCTGTGGAATACCGTGCTTGGGGAAGTTGGTCAAGAGCTGGACAGTCTAAGTCAGCTGGTGTTCGAGATGGAGGAGAAGAGACACATGGCTTACATGACAAAGACCACGGACGAACCGGAAGAGCAAATTGACATTAACCAGCTCGAGAGCTTCATCGACGAGCCTACGAAGAAGAAGGAAGACATCCGCAACTCGAGGTTTAGCATGACCTTCGAGTCGTCTCCACTCAACTCTCCCGTGGTCGAGAATCCTCAGGACGATACGAAGCTGCTTAGCCTGTTTGCTCGCATGCAGCCTCTGAGAGCGTCGCTCGATTTCCTCCCAATGCGCATTTCACTCTTCGAGACTCGAGCCGACAAACTATTCCCACAAGCTTGCAAGGAATTGCAGGACAAGAAAGAGAGGCTGGAGAAGAGCTGGCAACAATTGTCTGAAGAAGCAGACAGGCTGAGGAGAGAGCTGAGCGAGGACCGGTGGATCGTCGTATTCCGCAACGCCGGCCGACAAGCACAGAAGATGGCGGAGTCAGTCGACAGGAGTATAGTAAAAGTGCAAGACGGCCTGAATGCTGGCTTTGAGCGGTCGAATCCAGCACAACTAGCAAAGCGCGTCGAAAGTTTCGAAGCCAAGAAGATGCATTACCTGCCAGCTATCGGAAGGGTTGTGAGCATCATCCAAAAAGGTTTGAAGGACAGACTGACGGTCAACGGAGAAATTCTACGCCTCAACAAGGAGTTGGGTGCGAGGATGAGGGACCTTGAAGACCGAATCAGGGAGCTGAGCACTGCGCTGGAGCCTGTAACCGCCAGGTCAAATTCAAGCTTGAGAGAATCAATCTCAAGTATCGTCTCGGCAGACCGGTCTCTGTCAAGCGGTACCTTTGCGGGCACACCAGGCAGCTCACCGGCGTCGTCAATCGATCTACCCACCCCTGCGTCGTCTCAGAGAGTAACGCCAAAGTACGGACTGAATGGCTATTCAAAGCCGCGAGCACAGTCATCGATGGCTTCTGCACGCCCTGGACCACCAATTTCTTCCAACAACCGTCGCATATCCTTACAGTCTCAACTGAAACGACCAACGACGCCAATGTCGACGGGTCCAGCTTCACGACGGGCAATATCCCCTGCCCCTCCATCAGTGTACCGACAAGGCGCTTACAAACCACCGGTCGTACCACTTCAGCCACGCAGGGGAGAAACTCCATCAGATAGGCCACGGTGGTCATCAACTGTTCGAGCCAATGAAACAGCTGGGAATAAAAGGGCCTCGATCACGCCCTCTTCTTATTACCGGATCGCTCCCAGGTCCTTGTCCCATTCTACCGGCATGCCGTTGCGCAGTCCGCTTAGCCGTGATACCACATCGTCACCTATCCCTGCACAACCGCCGCTATCTGCAAGATCCAGCCACTCGCAGCTGCGGTCTTTCGCCGACCGAATCAAGTCGCCTGGCCCGAACGAGTGCGGTCTTCTGGCACCTGTACCTTACTCAAAGTCTCGAAGTGCGGCTATTCCGACCCCAGGTACTGTTAGATCACCCTCCTCCTTAGCAAACAGGCCATCAACTGCATCCTCAAACCAGCCACCTCGTCCAACATCTTCACTTCGAAGCTCTCGCACTAGTGTTGGCATTCCTCAAAGAGCAGGATCTCCAATCACCCATGCAGGAAATTCTCCGATGAATAGTCTTGATGCTGTGATCAGAACTCCGCCTCGACATTCAGTCGATAGCTCAGCAGCTGAGTCTGAGGAGCCGGAACTCCCACTAGCACATCCTCACCATGAGAGGGACGAGTCGCTCGAGGACGATAGATCAACGGAGCTGGGTTCTAGTCCGCTCTCGAAGCGAACAGTCACGCGACCTCCGTCCTCACTAAGTAGCAGGGGTAAGAGAGTAAGTATGTTGCCCGTCCCACGAGGGACGAGGTCGGGTTCATTGGCATCATACAAGTAAATTGCAGGATTCACGTTGGATTTGGGGAAGACAACAGGGTTGGGAGTCGTTACGTGCAACCAACATCGGGCAGCGCTCACTGTAAAAGAAGCTTATGAATCTAAAGTATTAGCGTTCAAGCAAGCAAGTCTACTTGGCTGTTGATCAATGACGATAGCTGTTCAGACCAAGTCTCGTGTATCTCGTTGCTGACGAATACGGATTACCTCGACAGGCGAAGATCGATTTCGACTGTGGCTGAGAAGCGCGATGCAAAGGTTCCCATAAGGGTCTGTTCTCGTTAGCAACTCTGGGCTACGAGGAAGAAGCCAAGCTCTATTGGGTCTAGCAGATGGGGCTAACACTAGCGCTCGGACTTGCCACTACGGCAACTGGAGCACATGTCTCGTGTCTAAAGCAAATTCCAACCTCCTCAGCACTTTTCCAACCACCACCATTCATGTCTCCAGCACATACAAGCTGATATTTCTCCATGGCACTGGATCACATCCAATCATGAATTCCATGGTTGGTCTCGAATGCGCATGCGTGTCTTCTGACCAAGGCTGTGCTTGAGTTCTGAGTTGTCAAGACCCTTGCTGCCAATCATGCCAACCTCGCGACAATTGCAAATGCACTTCACCTCGGACTCGTTCATTCTCGCTTGAACACTCTTGCACACACGTAATCGATTTGAGATCTCCGTCTTCTATGCGCATTGATTTATGTTCCAGCTTACTCTCACAGTAGCTATCCGAGGTTCATTCTTCTTTCCGTCAATATTCTAATCATGTACACTCCAACGGTCCGTAGCAAGCCATTGGTGCTGCTGAGCATACTCGCGATACTTTCGTCCATTGTCAAAGGGCAGACCTACAGTCACTGCAATCCGATAACACAAGGTACGTCAACATCGAACGTGCTCGATGACCCTCAACTTACAGGACGTAGGTGGTTGTCCGCCAAACCCAGCACTCGGCACAAGCAAGAACATCCAATTCACCAACGGTGCCACGGACGACTTCACCGCAACTGGTGCTCCTACCTACGACTCGAATGGCGCAGCTTTTACGATCGCAAAGAGTGGCGACAGCCCAACCATTGCTTCGAAGTGGTACATAATGTTTGGTCACGTCGACTTTGTGGTGAAGGCTGCTCCAGGGCAAGGCATCGTCAGTAGTGCCGTGCTATTGTCTGACGTCCTTGACGAGATCGATTTTGAGTGGCTAGGAGGAGACAACAACCAGGTCCAGTCCAACTACTTTGGCAAAGGTCAGACGACGACTGGATACAACAGAGGTGCTTTCCATGGCGCACCCAACAACCACGACAGCTTCAGCACATACAGCATTGATTGGACTGCTGGGCAGATAGTTTGGTCTGTTAATGGCCAGACAGTCAGAGTCCTCAGATACTCAGACGCAGAGCCCGGCCAATACCCTCAGACGCCAATGCAAATCAAAGTTGGGTCATGGGCTGGTGGGGACTCGGCTAACGCTGAGGGCACAATTGCTTGGGCTGGTGGACCGGTCGACTACACACAAGGCCCATTCACCATGTATCTGAAAGCAATCGCAGTGACAGACTATTCCACCGGCACGTCCTACTCGTACGATGGCACAGCTGGCACCTGGCAATCTATCCGCTCCAATGGCGGTACTATCAATTCAGACGGGTCAGGGAAAAATACCCCCGTGCTCTCAGAAAACCCTAACTATAGCGCAGCACCCGGCAATCCCACCGTGCCATTTTCAACTGACGCAGCGGCCTCATCCATCTACGCCACTAGAACTGGCTATCCATGGGTAACGGCCAGCGCGACAGCTGTAACTTCAGTGAGTCCCACAGTAACCTACACCTCCATCAATGGTCTGCCCAGCGGCTGGACAGTAGGCGCCGATGGGAAAGTACGCCCACCTAATGCTGCATCAATCAGTTCGTAGCCCCTTCCCCCATTCCTGTCATTCCACGCCGGGATTCTATGGCGGTTTACTAACAATGACTTACAGACACCGCCTCAATCTATCTCCTCGTCGTCAGCTTTGCCTGTGGGTTCCTCCTTGTCTGGCCTTGAAGTCAGCACTGGATGGGACGATCGTGGGTTCTCAACCACTGAGACAATGAGTCACGCTTCAGCGCCAACCCCGACTTCGACATTGACAAGAACGTCGCCGTATGGCATGGACCAAAACGTGGGAGAAGGCGCAACTGCTACGAGTGAGGCAAGCACTCGGCCGGACAACGATGGGATGATAAGCAACGTTCAAGCTGCAGAGACGACCGCTAGTAGCTCGAGGTCTCTGAGCGTCAGTGAAGGTGGACGGAAAATGGTTCAAACAGGGACTATGCTAGCTGTGCTAGCTATTGCATCGGCAGTGCTGACGCTGTAACACAACCATGATAGAATGGATTGATGCATTGCGAGGGCGTTGGTTTGAGGGTGATAGAAGAACGATGCATTTTCAGATTGCACCACAGCTGGAAGTCTTACATGAAAAGCGGAATCATGATGAGATGGATCACGACACAACTTCGTCTCTTGGACTGACAGAGCATTTTTGCATGGGATGCACAATATCATAGAAAAGACAGACTGCTGTCATGCAGTCTGCGTTAGCTAATAATGTATACCAAATCCTGACCTGGGCACCTTTTTCGCTACCTGCACCTGTCAGCACGAAAGATCCTTCAGCGTTCACTCTACTGCAGCAGTTCAAAGGCGGAAAGAGCTTGCAGGATCAGGGGCCAGCGGGAATTTCGCACAGAATCAAGGTGATCCGTCCAATTGAGAATATTCCCGCATGAACATCCTCGTGACATGGCAGCAAGTGGTCGGAGTGGTGCAAATGCCGCGTGCGGCTTTTGTATCCAGAGAAGGTGAAGGAAAAGCGTCATATGGTACCTTTCTGCAGGCAACGCCGGAGCGGAGTTGGGACGGCAAGGGCCAAAGCTTAGCTACCGATGACGAGAATTTTCGTTGACCCCGGTCACCTCGAGGCCCTGCGTCCGCTACAAGCCCCCACTTGCTTTTGAATCAGAGTTGCACTTGCCACATCTCGCACTGCAGATATGTAACTAAGCGTCTAGCCACAACCTTTTGTTGACAACGACTGTTTCTCATCCTTAACAAGAGATACACTACAATACTGATTCGCATAGACCGTCCTCAACATGGCCGACGACATACTCCAAACCCACCCGTACACGTGCAATTCTTGCGCAGTCGCTTTCAAAAATAGTGACGCTCAAAGGACACACATGAGGTCAGACTGGCACCGATACAACCTGAAGAGAAAAGTAGCAGAGCTTCAGCCCATATCGTCCGATGACTTCAATAAGAAGGTATTGAGCGCACAAGCAACTACTACGGCAGCGAAAGAGCAGGCATCCTACGCCAAACCATGCACAGTATGCCAGAAGATATACTACAGCGAGAACGCCTTTCAAAACCACGTCTCAAGCAAAGTACATAAGTTGAAAGCCTTGACTGCCGGCAACAAGTCGCCATCCCCCGCTTCGCACAAAGAAATTAGCGGAGAACAGATACCGCCAGAAGCAGAGGCAGAATTTGATAATGTAGTGGCGGGAATGAAAAAGGCCTCATTGGTGGACGAGGTGCCTCGGAGACCTTCGAACCCTCCGCCTGGGATTGACCGCGAAGAACACCCTCTCTCCCCGCCCAAGGTCGTGCCTGCCAAAATTCCCATATCAAGATGCCTTTTCTGCAATTACGATTCGCCCAACCTTAAGCTCAGCGTCCAGCACATGACCAAGATACACGGCCTCTTCATCCCTGAACAGAATTACCTTGTTGATCTTGAGGGCCTGATCGCGTATCTGCAAGCTAAGGTTCACGAGAACTACGAATGCATATCTTGTCACAAACTCAAGAACACTGCTCTGGCAGTCCAGACACACATGCGGGATAAATCACACTGCAAGATCGCGTTCGAGGAAGAAGATGAGATGATCGAGATTGGTCAATTCTACGACTTCTCGAGCACATACTCTGATGATGAAGAGGAAGTCTCTGACGAGGCAGAGAACGGAACAGCAAAGATCAGCGGCGAAGACGAGGGTTGGGAGACCGACTCGGATGTCTCTTCCGTTGCCTCGGACGAAATCACAGCGATTCCAAATGACGATCGGACAGAAGCATATCAGAGAATGAAGTTACACCGACATCACTCGAATACGGTTGAGCGACCACACAAGAACCTCGATGGATACCACTCTCATGCACACAAGCCGAACAATGCCGTCTTCTATGACGAGCACGAGATGCATTTGCCAAGTGGTCGGGTTGCGGGACATAGAAGCCTAAGGACTTACTTCCGACAGAATTTGCACAACTACCCATCGCAAGCTGAGAGGCAGGCTCGTGCACAGAAACTTCTGCGCGATGGTCCACCGACAACTAGCGATGAAGAGACTGATTCGGATGAAGATGAGGAGATGACGGATGCTGGGACACAGCAAAGGTCTCAGGCTCTGTTGAGGAGAGGAGATGCTGGTATGCTTGGTGTGACAGACGTCAAGAAGAGGGAGGTCGTGAGAGCAGAGCAACGTGCTCGAACTCAGGCGAAACGGGAGCAGTTGAGGTATCAGGCTAAAATTCAGAAGCAGGCAAACAACCAGAAACATTTCCGGGATCCGTTGCTGCAGTAGTCGCTCGGTGACGGACCTGGCGCCAGTTGGGAATCTGTCGATGGTTATGAGTTTGGAGATCAATTGCTGAAGATGATTGATGGCGTGCACTTGCGGTGTTTCCGTGGATGTAATCGGAGGACGAACGTCTCCCGAGCACGCAAATGAGGTGTCTGATCGAGATCTAGCATAGCAAGGAATACTCAGCGGCATTGCATAGCATGGCTAGCACGGTTTAGAATCTTAATCACCCATTATCATCACCATTACAAACTTTTACCGACATCGACCCGTCAATGTGCTGCAGCAACTGCATCGTCGTGAACTGAAACAATCGTGACTACATTTTACGAGTGCGAGCGGTCGTCCAGACATACATCACGTGACATAAAATCGACCCGCGTTTTGCGGCCGGAGCCTCGTGCTGGCCCCGACCGCAGCTCATATTCAGCCTCACCAAAATTCCGAACCTGTATCGCAACATCGTCAATAACAGTGCCCTACCCAGTCCATCTGCGCCTCTTTCCCCTTCTATCCACCGTCCTTTGACGCTGCCTCTGTACCGGCCCAACATCCACACGACCAGGCAAGATGGCGAAGAAAGGTACCCACTCCAACCTCCCCTACGCGACTCAACGGGACCGCCTCACTAACAGCTACCAGCAAAGTCCCGCACGATCGCTGTCCGCCTCATCAGCATGGCCATGACGGGCTTCTTCAGGACGTATGTGCGGCCGCGCACCAGTCGGCCGCTGAGTATGTTGAAATACGACCCTGTGGTGAAGCGGAAAGTGCTGTTTTTGGAGCAGAAGAGGGGGAAGTGAGATACTGTATTTTATGGAAGGGATCGAATTGCGCTTGATGTCTGGGAATGTCCTGGATGAGCTCGTGGTTTGAGGGTTTGGGGGTGGGAGATTGGGGAAAGAGCACGGGTGTTGGGTTGTGCGTGGTATAGGAGGATTTGGGTTGGGGTTCTTGAAGTGAAATGAAGCGAAGAGGAGAGACGAATGGATGTGTTGAAAGGTCAGCAGTGAAGAAGAGCTCAACCATCGAAAGGACGCGGGCGGGGGCCATGGGCCTGGATGCTGGTGAGAGCGCGCAACGCAGCCGAGTCATTGGTTGGAGGAGAAGCGGCGGGCAACATCCTGCACAAGAGGGGTTTCTAGGCTGACTGGGCCAGTCTTGCATCGGGCTTTTGGCCAAAGTCAAACAACAGGAGCAGCAGAGTTCTCGTGTTGATTACGACCCTACGACTGGTTCTGGAATCTGTTCTGGAATCTGTTCTGGAATCTGTTCTGGAATCTGTTCTGGAATCTCAATCATTCCATCATACAAATTTCATTGTGCCTACACCCCGAAAGTACGGCTTTACTTTTCGACTGCCCTCTTCGACGCCGACATCAAACGCAACGAGAATTTAGTCTGGCCTTGTGGACCTCGTGTTCCAAGCCCTCACATGGACCATGGCTAGCGATGGGAACGCTTATCTTGTGGATGCGGCAGCGTTGTGGCCACCAAATATGTACAAATGCATATACAATACAATCCATGTTCAAGACTTGTCGTCTCTGGTGGCGGTTTACTGGAAACATTTCAAGATGTGCGCGCCTGTAGGATACGGAATTTATGTTGGAAGAATCGGACGGCCAAACTACAAATCGAAAACAATTCCAGCTGTGGGCGGAAACCTGTAAAGCATAACACCGAGGCCACCAATCGGTCGCACCTGAGTCTTTGATGCGACGCTCGTTCACAACCTCTGCCTCACCGGGAGTCACAGGCAGTACCCCACGTCAAATTCAGGGACTGCGTCTCTCTCTACGTTTCCAGTGTGCTTAGAATCCCGGTTCAGTAAATAGGTCAACCTCGTATGGGACATCTGGTCAAAATGTTCTGGATAGAACTCTGCTGCAAGCCAAGGTTTTCCGGATCTCAAAGACTGCTGGCTGACATGGAGTTGCTTTTGAACGATCTCGTCTGTCAGCGTAAGGTCCCCAGGTCGTACCCGCTGTTAATGAGACATAGGAGCGGGAGATCTCTGAAGGGGAGCTCGCAACCTTGCTTCTTTCTGAAGCATTAACTCTCCGGCGTCTTAGCGCATACTTTCTGCCATGGATATTGCGAGATATGCTCGTCGGCACTTCTCGGCCGCTTGTACAGAGTGCCGGTAAAGAATTGTTGCGGGGGGACATCAACTCGATTATTTGGTTACTAATATGGATTCTTCAGAGTGTTGCTGCAATAGGAGCGTCGAAAGCAAGCCATTTTGAGAGGGTGAAACGGCTCTTCGGACCATCGCCGCTTCAAGAAAGCGAATCTGTGAAAATGGTAATAAACGCTTTAGAAATCCTGGGGCGCGAAATTGGTCAACTCGATGATGATCTTGAGCGCAGCTCGCTCTTGTGCTGATGCTGACCGACATGTAGTGAATGGGGCAGCCTTTGAGCTTCGAAGTGGTGGGCTTCTGGACAAGGAATCTGGTATCTGATTCGGTGTGGATTTGTGCGTTGCATAGCGCCTTGCTGGCAGCGTCAGAAGGGTAAGAGCGACGTTGAGCACAATGGGCATGCACTTCGGACAGATAGGTTTAGACCTTTCTGACCACGAGTAACCTTCCTCTCTCCGTCATTCCTTCGAAGAATCCAAAGATCTCGTCTTGCAAGACTTCAACCTTCATACCTGCATCTGCGCCTGTTTGTAACCTGTCCAGCGCCGCTTTGTATCCATCACTGACCCAGATAGCGTCCATTACCGTTACAACAACCAAGCCTTTTGGCTTTGCTATCCGGACAAATTCGGGAAGGACTTCAGGACCAACGTGTCCTCGCGTCAAGGTTCCGACACATACCACGATATCGTAGATATCATCTGGCCGTGCAATAGGCTTGGAAAGATCTGCTTCTTCGAGGACGTTGTAGACGCCTGTCTGCCGCGCACGCTTGAGCATACCAGGGCTGAGGTCAAGTCCGTTCATATCAGCCGTGATGTTCAGTCCTGCGAGCCGCTTGGAGAGAAGCGCACCGACCAGCCCTGTGCCGCATCCTGCATCCAAAACTTTGACGCCGGATTGAGGCTGCACAGAGTCTTGGCCGAAATAGTCGATGATGGCAGAAACCGCGCGTGTTGGCGACGCATACTTTTCTGATCCTAGGTCGGCATCGTAGCTTGCTGCCCATTCATTGTAGAGGTTGCGTGCTCCATTTGTAGACGAGAGAGCGTAGGCACGTTCAAGAAAGTTGTTGAAGTCGGATGTAGATTGCATTGCAGTGAGTTGCAGACCGTTGAAGAGGTCTCGAAAGCCAATATTCAAGCCAAATGGCACATTTTCTTGAGTTTAATAGAGCTGCTAGACATCTGGCTTCTTTCGGTGGAACGGAGTGAGATCCACTAAGGAGCCGAAGCGCCTCGGATAATTTACTTGAAGAGTCGCGGAGCTGTCTCTATATCACCATAATGCAATGAGAACAAGAAGACTATGGCTAATTTTATGATATATTATTCAATATCGATAACGAAGACCGCAAATTTCATGCAATGGTCGAGGGCCTAAGAAACTCGGGATTCTTTTGTAGTCAACTCGGCGTCCTCTGAAGAGAGATTCAGTCTTTGCTCGTCGATGCCGCGAAGAATACGCTCGGCAGATCTCAGAAGTCTTTCAACAGTTCGAGAATCAGTCATTTGATCCGCTAGACGTTTTGATTAACATGTCATCGGCCTGTCACCTCCAGCCACTGGTCTTCATGGAATTCGCGCGATTGACCCTTTCTGTCGTCAAGAGCTTTCCCACACAACCTGCACATGCAGGGGTTCAGGCGAGATCTCGACCAATATCGACATAGTGCTACGGACATTCCGATTCGAAGACACGCATGACACCGCTTGTGTACTTTTATAATTGCCCACCACGAGCCAAACCTTCTTTGCAGCCCGACAGCTATAGGTAGGACAATCGCAGGCATGCGAAGCTAGGAGATCCCTACTAATCGAGCAGTCACATCTTTGCGAAGACTCACCAGACCTGCTTCACTAGACCCTCATTCAGTCATCGCAAACCCAGTACAGACAGTATTGTCTCAATGAGCGAAAAATGCTTTTCAAAGTTCCAGTCGTGGCTAAATAGCATTTGCGATCTCCGCTTGAAGACACGTTAGCACGAGCTCAAACCTAATTTCACCTGGTCGACCTTATCAGCACTTACGCAAGCACTTGAAGCACTCGAAGCATCAGCGCAAAATTATAATTTGTGCGAAGGGTCCTAAACGTTCTCATCTTCAATTATTGCAACTGCATAGATATGCGGTAGGGTCGAGGTTTCTGGAGAAAATTCACGCAAATTACTTGTATTGACACAGACAGTAGTTTGCGTGAAGTTGCCTTCACCTGCAGATACACTCTCATTCTCATCGCGAGAATACATGCCTCGAAGCCATTGAGTACTCAGAATATTTGCTTCCTCGCTGTGAATCACTACAGCTACCTCACCGTTCGTCCTCCGACCGTACTTGGCACTCCGCCCTCCAGTCACATGAGGTACTGAACAGGCCAGAAGTGGCGTTGGCGGTGTTCTATCGGACAGATATTGCATCTGGACGACCGGTAGGGTAAGCCTTCGTCGACGGCATCGAGCGTCCTTAATCGTATAATTTCACACCCACTGAAAGAAACAACCTCCTTCACCCCGATGTATTGGGGCTGATCTTCTTATGCAATCCAAACCACGCCGAAGACTCGAACTAAGAGAATCAAATTATGTGGATATTGAGATATGCGGATTGCGGGAAGCATGAAAATTGAAACCGAAACCGAAACCAGCCCCAATAACTGCAATACGATCAATCAACTACTTGAACTTGACAAACTCTGGATCTCGCTTATCACTTCAAGGTTTGCAGAAGTGGATCTCCGCATATAGCTGTCGCATTCCTGCTGTCATTGGATCCTTCTCTTACAATAAGAGTACTCAGTATCATGGAACCAGAAAGGTCAGTCGCGCTTACTGAGAAGAAGAGACAGCGAGGACGATACATAGCCATGAGCCATTGTTGATGAATTTCATCTAGGACAGTGCTTACCTTAGAGACTTGGGAGCACCTGGAGGACGTGATAGCAATATCAACCTTTCCGAAGACCTTCCGTGAAGCCATCATCACCAAGTGCTTGAGGATTCGATATCTATAACCCTATGGCCGTTTCAAGGCTCACACTCTGGTCTGAAATGCTTCGGTTCGAAAGGCAAAATCGCCGCAACGATCGCAATCACAACATAGATTCCAAGCACAACCCAAATCGGCACCGAGGTAGTCAGGTCACTGTATGTGGCAATAAATGGCGACGACAAGGATGCAACCCGTCCCAATGCCAGAGTCAAACCACAGCCGGTTCCTCTGTGTGCCGTTGGCATTACTTCTGGAGTGTACCTAGCTTGTGTTAATCAGGACCCCAAGAATTTCGCAAGACTCACGAGTAAAGGATTGCATAAAAAGCATTCTGCCAAAATCCGATCATACTGGAAAATGCTAGATTGCTTGCTTCTGTCCGCACCGATGTGAAAGCACCCGCAAAGGCAGCCGCACACAGTGCTGTTATCGACATGGCTCTCCGTCGGCCAAAAAGAGGAACCTGGACCATGCCCGATGCGAGGATCGGTCCGAAGATACCGACGGTTGATGTGATTGCATAGTCACGATACGTCTGGTACGTGCTGCCGTCCCCGAGCGATGCTCCACGGGCTTGGAGATAGTAGGGCAGGTACAGCGTGTACAGCGGATATCTGTTGGTGTTAGCTCGACCTTTGACACTCAACAGGCTGCTTACGCAATGCCTATACACATCCAGAGCAGAGATATCCCTGTTGTCGACAAGGCGAGTTTCCTGGTAGCGAATAGGGCCGTGGCGTGCTGGATATACTCTCTTACTCCTTCGGACTTGTCAGGGCCTTGAATCTGGCGCTCTCTAAAATCGTGAACGCTGATGAGAAGTTCGCGTTTGTTGGTTTGAGCTATCTTCTTGAGGGCAGCGGTCCCTCTCTCAAAATCCCCTTGGGTGATGAGCCACTTAGGAGACTCCTCCATTCTCATTAGGAAGACACGAATAAAGGCCATGACGAAGCATATACCACCAATAACAATGTACTGGTACCGCCATCCCATGTTTTGGTTGCTCGTGCAAGTGTCAGGGGTTGCACCTGGAGGGCATGAGAAAGCCACAATCAACGGCCAAGCTGGGGTAGGCTATCAGTAGCGGATGAGAGAATGTTTCCTAGAACTTACCAATCAACCCACCAACAGCATTACCTACTCCCCACCACATAGCTAAGCAAGTCATCAGCCATGCCTTTTTACGAGGGAGACTTTCAATGAAGACTGTCAGGTCGATCGCAACTGATATAAGGTCAGATAGCTTTCGCTTGCAAGGAACGCGAAACTCACTGTTCCCACCAGCGCCGACAGTCTGAAATCCAATGAGCACTGCAAGAGCGGTGAAATTCGGCGAACCTGCGGCGGCAAGGGTGAAAATTGTCACCACAAATAAGGATATTTGCCAGACAAGTTTACGTCCAATGATGTCGAGAAAGAACCCGCACAGCAAAGCACCGACCAACGACCCGGCATAAAGGGCAGCTGTGATCATGCTAGGATGAGCGACGTTCCATTGCTTAGTGATTTGAGGCATCACAACGCCAATGGACACAACAAGCATCTGCCTGAGTCAGAGACCGAAAGAATTGTGCAGAGACCAAGCCAACCTGATCGACAAAGAATCCAAAGCCGCAAGTGAAGAATAGCTGCCATTGGTATCTGCCCGTGCCACAGATCTCAATAGCATTATTGACTACTGCAATGTTGTGCAGAAGATCTTCATCGTATGCATAATCCTTGACCAACTCTCCTTCAGCTGTTGAGACAGTCGGTGTCAGATCAGAAAGTGCCTCGACTTTGGTGTACGCCTTGCTTGTGGACGACTCCATTTTACATCTCAGGTAGTACTTGTCCATTTGAAATTCAATTGCGGCAGTGATTGACGATACTTATTAACGGAGCTCTGAGCCCACGGAGTAGAGATGCCCGGACCGTTTTTTCCGTGCCGTCTCCTTAGAGCCCTTTTCAAAAGCACGGCAGCTCGGTTACTGACGGTCCGAAACGAGCATAGTGAAGTATCGTGGAGTAATGACTGGTTTGATTTTGCTGTGCAGCAATGTAAACAAGCTGGAATATCTGCTTTGCTGCAAAGATACAACACCAACAAGAACGTGGACTTCTTAGCACCATGTCCCGCAGCAACCAAGAAGCCCTCAATTTCCGTAGTCGGATGTCATTTATACGCACGACCCCACAAGGCAGTACCTCGAATTTGGCGTCACCAACGCAAAAGGAGGATCTGTGATCATTGACAGCCCGCGACGTCGCACAAAAGAGGATCGACTCCAACACGTTCGCGTCATGCCATGACTATCTTCCATCCAAAGCGACATTGTTAGATAGATTGGGGCGCTTAATGGAAGACATCAAACTTCAGGCGCAGATCGAGTGGTGATAGACGATAAATGCGGATACAACAAGTTCCACAGTCCTGCGCAATGCGAGACCTCCTACTAGTTGTGGATAGATGGATTGAACTCGGGTGCGTGTAACGGAGGCTGCACTGCACGGGATTTCATGATACTCGATCGGCGACAACTGAATGTCTTGGCACGGAACGCGGACCGGGTTCCAGCACTTTACCAAGCCCCGGAATTTGAGCAATCAAGGCCTCCAAAGTTACGACTTATAGGAACGTTTCCATTGCAGTTGAGGGCCTGCTTACTTCCTTAAACTCATACACATTCACGCAATCTGGCAAAATGAATGTTGAGCCATGTACAAAAGAGAGCAGCATCGTAGTGGTTGGGGCAGGCGTGTTCGGCCTTACTATAGCACTGGAGCTGCGGAGTCGAGGTTACGCTAATATTACAGTCGTGGACCGTTACCTCTCACCTGTCCCGGACGGCTCAAGTGTTGATATATCAAGAGTCATTAGGCCAGACTATGCAGATCCATTCTATGCCAAGATGGGCATGGAAGCTATGGAGGGGTGGAACAACGAATACAAGTCGTACTTCCACCAGAGTGGGCTACTATGCATGTCTCAGGGCCAAGACAATTCATATATCACACAATCAAAGCAAAATGTCAGGAAGTTGGGCATGTCGGTGGAAGACTGCGATGGCCAGCGAGCAAAACGAAAATTCCCTGGCTTTCGAGGCGATTTGTCTCATATGACGGGATATTTGAATGATTGTTGTGGCTGGGCAGACGCAAGGCGAAGCATCAATTACCTGGCACGTCAATGCACCAATGCTGGGATATCATTCATCACTGGTGCAAGAGGTACAGTCACCTCATTGATCACGATCGAGGACAAGGTCATCGGGATAAGGACGAAAGCGCAGACATCAGTCTTCGCAGACCAAATCATCCTGGCAGTCGGAGCCTGGACACCATACCTTGTGAACATGAGTCAAACATCTGTCTCGACTGGGCAACCAGTAGGGTTTTTACAACTAACGGAGAACGAAGCGGAGGAGTTGAGGTCATGTCCAGTTGTGATTGATATCACCACTGGCTGGTTTTGTTTTCCCCCAACACCGGACACAAACATCCTTAAAATGGCACGACATGGATATGGCTACGAAACCATGAGGCATGTCGTGTCAGATACAGCATCGGCCCCAGCCCTGGACAAGGACAATGCTGCGCGCTCATACATCCCTGAGGACGCAGAGAAAGCGTTACGCGATGGATTGGGAATATTCTTTCCTCAATTTCGGAATCGCGACTTTATTAGGCGTCGGGTTTGTTGGTACCAGGATACGGCAACCGGTGATTTCATCGTTGGCTATCATCCAGAATATAAAGGGTTGTTCTTGGCTTGCGGCGGGAGTGGGCAGTAAGTCCTTCATGTTGGTCAATGTTTGTGTTCTGGCTGACATCTGGTCTAGTGCTTTCAAGTTTCTTCCCGTCTTGGGTCGATATACGGCAAATGCTTTTGAGAGGCGAGAATCTGAAGAGCAGCGGAAGAAGTGGGCTTGGCGCTCAAGTACTACGCCGATTTCAAAGGGCGATGGTAGTCGGGGTGGCCCTCCACGGAGGAAATTGTCAACGCAGGAGCAAGCCAGGTTGTAAGAAGCTGATGACCGTTATTCGGGACGGGATCCCTTGCGCAACTAACACATTGATTTCCAAGCTGTCCATGCTTTCCGTTAACTATTTGAGCGATTGTTGTGCAGCCATGGGTTCCAAAGGTTCGAAAAGGGAAATGAATAGGATGAAAATATCATCAGTCGCATAAGCCGCGTATGAGGATCTCCGTGCACGTGAGCGGAGCAGCGCGAAAATGATGGCCAGTAGGGCGCGCTTCGTCCTTACCCCAGCCTGGCAACGGATCAATCTTTATACTTTCGCCGCTAGAACGCGAAAACCTACAACGCGCTGAGCCTAGCAAGTGAAGCAAGTGCGTGAAAGCATTTTGCGTGGCCCTATACTCGTGTTACCACGCTGTACTTTGAGAAGCGTGTTGTGAAAAGCACGTCATTGGCACTGTTTAATTACAAGGAGAGGGCATGCTCGATCTTTCTTGCCATAGCGTTGCCTCAAATCCATCAGGACATGATAAGGGCACATGCTTTCTTCGCTTGAAAGCGATTGCACCTGCTTTTTTTGCAGATTGCCCGACATATGAGCGTTATTTCTGGCCGATGCAGGAAGCAGCCTCCGTTGCTAGTCTTGATCAAAGCATGATCTGACTGCTGGTAGACAAGCATCATGTCCAATAGTGGTGCTCACAGGCCACGGGCCCGCCAAGCCTGTGAACCATGCAGGTTCGCTCCCCGCGGGTTAGCTTCCACCATTTGCTGACCTTCATGCAAGGCGTAAGAAGACGAAATGTCCTGGCGAACGACCCATCTGTTCGTTTTGCAGCCGGCTTAAGCAACCCTGTGTCTATGTGCAAAAGTCAATCGATGTCTCTGCTCGACGACGAGACCCCCAATGTCCCACGGCCTCTTCTCAGGCCGATTGGTCTGGGTTGAGCAACTATCACCAATCGCCTCATGATCCAGGCGAACGGGTCGATGCTTTGACGACGCGCATTGAGCGTTTAGAGGAAGCACTGAAGTATGGTTGTCTCTACATCCAGATGAGTTCTGACTATTGGTGCAGTCTTTTGCCCACCGGAAATTCGGTAACACACCCCACCGCAAGAACAACAGTCTCAGGCATCCAGACCTCGGAGGGTGAGAATAATCACAATGATCTCCACGGACAACATAGAGCTACTCAATTTCACCCCTTGCGAAGGTACAGTATGAGAACTTTCTGGCGTCCTCTTACTGACTGCTGCAGTCCCGTGCCACCCCGACATGTACTCGTGGCATTGATCGACGTCTACAAGCACTACTTCGATTCTGTCGCCTTCTGTGTCTTGGACATCGACAATCTTGTTATTCATCTTGAACCATCTTCGAGCATACTTCTCTGGAGCTTCTTAGGCTTAGTTATCCGATGTTCAGACCACCAATTTTTTACACGCGACAAAGCCGAAATGATAGACTTCTACACAAGCTCTGCACGTCGGATGTTGTTTACGGAGCTTGCGAGGCCGACCTGGAGTTTAGAGATTTTGCAGTCATTATGCTTGCTTTGCTACAGCGAGATCCTCGGTTAGTAACTCTTCACCCAGTGATACTCCTATCTCACAGATGCTCAGACGGAAAAAAGACGTTGGCCTTACAGACCCTCGCAATTGGCGCGCGCTATGCTACTAGTGTGGATCACAGAGAGTTCGTAGACGCTTTGTCTCGATGCATTTGGACTCTGTCATTCATCGATCTCACATACTCTGCTACAACGCCAATGCTCCTCCATCGGAGAGTTGGGCTGGGAACGCCTGCCCATATTGCAAGATCAAGTACGCCGCCTCCGCTAAATTCAGATGATAATACGGCCATATATACACCAAGTTCAGACTGTGGCGTCGGCATCTTCGTTCAAAGACTCCTTTATATTTGGCGGGATTTATGTTCACATTTGCAACTGCTTAGATTCGAAACTCAAGAAGATGCATGGACAATAACTTCAAGATATCGACAAATCGAATACCAGCTGTTTCAATTTGAGTGTGATTGCCCCGAGGAACACAGGTTTCGGCCTTTAAAGTTTGATGAGCGTCGTAGTGAAGACTTATTGGCAAATAAGATATACTGGGACACCTGGATACTGATGCAGATCCTCTATCATACCACTCACGCTACGCTCAACCACCCATTCTTCCATCTGGCCCGCAGATCGCGGCGCAGACGTCCAGCGTCGTTTCTCCAGCACGTCACAGATCAAACTATCTTACACTCGGGATGGGTTGTACGTATTTTGGAGCTATGTGAAGAAAAAGAATTCAGAATATTCAATCCATTCATAGGTCACCTGGCTTCTGTCACGGCCACTGTGCACTTCTTTCTCTGTTTCTCAAAGGATGACGAACTTGCTGCGAAGGGCTTTGAGAGTTTCCACAGCTGTCGGGATGCTGTCAGAACCCTCGCGAAGATGTGGCCGAATCTGCAATATACGGTACGCTGAGATATATCATTCTCAATCACGCTAACTGCTTCCCAGGTAACAAAGCTCGAAAAGCTCGCATTAAGTCTACCTCAGGCCAGTAGTACCGGCTCCCGCGCAAGGGTAGCGGAGTCTTTGCTCTGGAGACTCTTCGACTACGCCTCATCTTCTTCCAATGTAGACGAAGTCGAATCAGACGATAACCTCGAAGTCGATGTCACCACGCAGCATTTGTCACCGTTAGACGCCCGGTCGGCGCCTCCCCAAGGTGAAGTTAGCGGAACGATGTTGCCAGAAGCAACAGATCAGTGGATGGATAGCTTGTCTTTGGACCTGCTTGATATGCCGGATATACCCAGATTCATGTTCCCAGACGATACATGGAGTGCTGGCCAGTTCTAAGCAACGGAAAACGGTTCAAAACCTCTATGGTAAATACGCGTTATTCATTTGACTACGGTGACTGCCACCACCTAGCGTCTCATGTTATGGTTGTGCTTCTAGATGACGTCTTGATGAAGCGAAGCGAAAGATGTTGACGATGGGCAAGCACAGAAGCAAATGCTATCCTTGCTTGCTTGGAACCAGTTTTGATTCACAGCTTTTATGCTGCCGATAGCTAGAATTTCGTCAGGTTGCGGAAGTGCAAACTGGATATAATAGTGTCTTCTTTGTCGTCGCAATTACCCCGCTGAGTCTATAAGTGGTAGAGTATCCTCAGCACAAGTTATCTTGTTTGCTGATCACCTTTAACGATAGTGGCTTGACCATTTTTCTTGCCATCGCAGCTCTGCAAAAGCAATGTGGTGTTAGTGTAGTCTTGCGTAAGAACACGGAAGCGGAAGACAAGGCAAGTACGACATTGGGATGGAATTTCAAGGCGGGAAAGTTTACTCTAAACAGCTCTAGTCGGTGACTGCTGATATACTCTGAAACTGGGCGATCATTTGGATCAACTGATGCTACTGATCATTGCGTATTTCCTACCTTACTGGAAGCATCGATTGTGCCGCAACGTGGGACAGTAAACCACCTTGTGTCGAGCAGAGCTCGTGACTTCGCGTGACGCGCACGTACGCATCCTATGTCGATTTTATACGCGTCGCGGCAGGCTTACCCGATTTCGCAAACCGCACTTGATCGTCAAGCCGAAGGTACGTGGCGATGAGTGCGGACGACTATCAATGCCTTTGTCAAAATTGGGCCTGGTACACAAAGAACACTCGCCATGCCTTCGAGAGCATCAGTCGCAGCGCCTGATATCTCGGAGGTATTCACTCCCCAAGCCCAAGAGGCGCCGTTGAATCAGACGGCCCTCGTGGCTCTCGAGTCTCTGAGAAAAGAGGATACAAACAGCCAACATTCCGGCCTTCAAGTAATACTCGACCGCGCTGCCCAGTTTCTCAATGAAGTCGTCGGCGAAATCAATGATCGTGCAGCCGAGGATCGACAACGCCGTCAAAATAAACTAGAAAAGTTGCGGCAGAATGGGGAGCAAGAGTCGAACGAGGACAAGCAGCAACATGAAGATTTTCAAGAGAGGGTCGGGACACTCACAAACGCTATGGACGGAAGCGTGCAAAAAGTTGTAGATGACCAGACGTGGGCTCGAGATGTCCCTAACTCGTTAGCCCACGTAGTCAACAAATCCAAAGATCTGCAAGCCCGAGCGGACCGGGTTACAGAGCGTGACGAGGATGATGAAAGGGAAGAAGCTAACCAGGATGAAAGCGGCGCAATCTCACGGCCAAATCCAGGTCAAACGGCCACCGCACTACTCCATGCAGCACAATCAACAGCAGAGACACAATGGAATGCTCAGACTCTCACTGAGCGGTACTCACGGAACGAAACATACGCAGAGTTCTACAAAGTGAAATGGGATGCACAGAACCATGGTGAAAATCCGCCACCCCAGCCACATCCTTCAATGTGGTTCGCTCTGCAAGAAGGACGAAATGCTCAGAGAACGGTCGGCGGTTCGCAGCGTCGTAGACAACGAGACCTGGATGGAGATGAAACTATTGAAGGTGGATCAGAGGCTGAAGAAGATACAGAAATCCAAATATACTCTGAGAACAGGAGCTGCAAGTGCCCGTTGACCTTGCTATTCTTTGAACAGCCCGTCACTTCGACCAAGTGTCCTCACAGCTTCGAGAAGACTGCCATACTGGATCATATCCGCAGATCTCCAAACCATCTACCTCTTACGGAAGATCAACTTGCAGACCTGGACACT
Source organism: Herpotrichiellaceae sp. UM238 (assembly GCA_000315175.1). NCBI lineage: Eukaryota > Fungi > Ascomycota > Eurotiomycetes > Chaetothyriales > Herpotrichiellaceae > Herpotrichiellaceae sp. UM238. The sequence continues at coordinate 617,551 of AMYF01000020.1, read as the reverse complement.
CGGTATCCTCGGGGTACAAGAGGCCGGCCACAAGCCGAGGCCCAGATGAACGCTCGGAGTCCCAAATGGGCCCAATGTCCTGTGTGCACGATGCAACTCACAGAAAATGATGTCAGAGATGATGCTGTACTGCTCCGAATGACGAAACGAGCCAAGGAAGCGCAGAAGCGTGAAGAGGAGGCACAAGATGACGATGAAGAGGACGAAGAAGATGATGTCTTGCCAGGGGGAACACAGCGCAAGAAGAGACAGGTGCATGCAATCGGCTCGAGCCCTGCGAGAATCGTGCAAAGAACGATTGTTAAGCCAGAAAAGGAAATGAGTGTTGTTCCTAACTCGCAAAGTCAGGCAGGACCCAGAAGAAGAGGCAGAGTGATGGATATTGATGATGAGGATGAAGACGAAGAAATGGCAGGATGAGCTCGACCTATCGCATGCTTGTCGCTTTTCCTGCTCACAATCCCGCCCTTGAGAGGTCAGCCCCGCTCTCAGTCTGCTAGATACGACGTGCAGGAACTCAGTTCATCTTACGAATTTCGATGAGTTATGAGGCATTACGGCAATTTCAATGACCAAGCTCGCCCAGAATGAATTCTCAACGTACCCAGGTGCAGCCTGTACGGGATGGATCAAAAGGTCCTCGAGATACTATAACATCTACCTTGCGAGCACTCATGCGTTGATCGTGGATGAGCATCGTCCCATATCACGGATCGAGTCATTAATACCTGGCTCCCTTGTATATCTTCATCTGTATCTCTTCGCTTTCAAATCACTCTTCGAGCGGAGGCCGTGGCAGATGTTCAAGTCCATGATCCACGCGCCAAAGTATTCCCTTGGGATACCGCTCCTTATAAATGCGGGATCACCGTGTATCCCCAGGTTGATACCACTTACTGGCATCAACGATCGAGAGCGATCCAAAAACCGGATTCAACCGGTGCCCGAATGCCAGAAAATCCAGTAGACGACGCAGCCTTTAGATTGAGCATGTCTCATGGGGGATATTAAGATGACAGCTACGCTTTACCTCGAAGATACACAAGGGATGCGCTGAAGATACTAAATGATGTGCATCATCTGTACCCCGGCGCTCTAGGAAGGTCTCTTTCCTGCTCAGGTCCAATTCCCAATTACAAGTCCCATTCTCGGCAAATACTCTCATATCAAAGGGTCAAACCAGCACAGGCTACCGACGGCCTAAAAGTACACGCCGTCGTGACCGCAGCCGCGACCGCAGCCGCAGCCTAGGCAGAGCCTATCGACCACAAGTAATGTCATGTCCCGCTGGAAGGAAGGAGTCGCAATCTCGGTCCCATGCCCATTCTTAGTGTGACCAAGAACACAGCTTTGTACCGGATGACCAGATAGAATTCTCCAACATTCACTCCGGCAATATGCACTACAGCCAACCTAGCTGGACTTCTTAAACTGCAGGCCAACGTGTATAGACTTGGAAAAAGGAGTGCATGGTAAACGATGCGGAATACCGTGCCAACGCATCAGCGGAGTGGAAGGAGAACAGTAGGCGGTTCTGGACCAAGCTGAAGGATGATGCTGAGCGGAGTGCAAGAGAGAAAGAGGACCTATGGAAGCGCTACTGTGACGAGCGAAAGAACAAGGAGCCCCGTGGAGGCTTTACATTCTATAGCCGAGAGTTGCAGAGAAGACGCAGACTCATGCGCAGTGGTCATTGGTCTTCGTTGTTAGTATAGCCCATCATGTTTGCGACCAGCCAAAGCAGCCCGAGTCCATTCTCCCCTACTGAGTCTGCTTTTGTGGTTGTTGAGCCAACCTGAATGTCGTATAGCCATATCTAGCGCAGGAAGTGGTATTAGGGTGCTCTTTGCCCTCGAAGACTTCGCTTCGCCTAGTATCGTAGCATGTCCTCGGCGATCGGGATCCGGGCTTCTTCACATACGAAACTTGCGTATGCGGATGGTCATCATGTGATTAACTTGGAGTGGTCTTACCCGTTTGCTTTCCAGGTATTTCGCTCTCAACGGCGCTTGAGCTCAAATACTAGTAACACCCGATTTTGCGACGACCAGGCGTCAGGTGCGTTATCTGTCTTTTTTCATGCTAGCCGCTATCGATGCCAGCTCCAATGCCTTGGCTTGTTGTTCGCTGGTGTCACACAACACGGCATATTGCACTCGCTGCTTGCTTTTGATTGTGCAAATACGCCCAGCAAGAGTTAACCAGATGCAAGTGAAGCCCGACAGATGCAAACCGACAGAAGTGAAGGGCTGAAGAGTCATGAGAAGACCGAAGCATTGAGGCTCTGGTCGGGCTGAGGCGCGTATTACGAGGCTGGCTTGTAGCCTTGCGCACCCAGCCCAACGCACCAATCGGAGAAGCGTATCGTCGACACAAGAAAGTGCAGCAAGATCTACTCGAAAGCTCATCGACGGCACCACCTTACCCTGCCACCCATCAGCGACATCGCTCAGTCTACATCACGCTGTTCTCGCTCAAAACCATCGCCAGCCACCATGTCACTCTCAGCGCCAGCTCGATCAATGACGCGGACGTGTCAGCTCGCAGCACAGCAACCATACTCCCTATCCTCTCAGTGTCTGCGGATCTCATCACAACAAGCAAGCAAGAGACGGCACGTACAGCAGCGAAGATGGCAGAGCACAGACGCACCAGCCCAGCCTACAAACCCCAAGATCACCACCATCGTCGACCAAATATCCCAACTAACGTTGCTTGAGACTGCAGATTTGGTCGCAAGCTTAAAGGTATGAAATAGTCATCACACCCCATCACACTCCTATGCAGGCACATCAGTCCCCCATGATGACGTTCCTGTTCCTGCGCACACGCGCTAATCCACTCGGGGGTTCTAGACACGCCTCAACATTCCCGAAATGTCTTTCGCGGCCCCCGCCGCCGCCGCAGCACCAGGAGCCGGCGCCGCCGCTGCAGCCCCGGTGGAAGAGGAGGAGGCCGCGCCCGCGCCGCAGGAGAAGTCCCTCTTCACGCTCAAGCTAGCCTCCTTCGACGCGGCGGCCAAGTCAAAGATCATCAAGGAAGTCAAGGGGCTGCTCGGCCTGTCGCTGATTGACTCGAAGAAATTTGTCGAGAGTGTGCCCAAGGTGATGAAAGAAGGAGTGACGAAGGAGGAGGGACAGAAGATCGTCGATACGATTAAAGGGTTGGGCGGTGTTGTTGAAATGGAGTAGGCGGGTGGTATGGTAGCGTGGCGGGCTTGGTGACGATGGAAGCGTGAGCGTGTCAGTCTGGACAACATTCACAGCAGAACGGCCTATGTCTTGTTCGTTGTGGTTGCGGAGAATCAGCGTGATGTGTTGCGGGAACGCAGGCTGGCAACTCATCGCGCAGTCACGAGAGGCATGCATAGCCAGTCGCGGCAGTGGATGCCACGCCTGTAATGTGGCCCAATGTATACAAAAACAACACGGCCAGCCGAGTTTAGATGCAGGCAGGCGATCAGCATTTCAAAAAGGCAGTCTATCTCAATGCAAAACGAACCGGTAGCTCAACCCTTGCATTGCCTACGACCCCGAATCACTTCATGTCCCACGGCTCGTTGCGTCCAACCGACGTCAGCGCCAGCGTGACTGCGACGACCTAAGCCATTTATCCGCAGTCGCTCCGCGGCTGTCCGCTTTTCAGCGTGAACCAGCTCAATATCACGACTACGCGCACAGGAGCTGAGCTAAGACTCGGGAATCAAATGTCGTGATTGTATCGTCTCGATCGGCTTCCTCGCCGCCGCCATTCTAGTAGCTCGTCATGTAAGTAGCAAATTGCACACCCAGAAGGTTTTGTAGAATTAATTTCTTTTTGGCTCTGAGGGTCTTGTGTTGGATCTTCCGCTTGCGTCAACCGGCGCTCATTCACCGGAAGGCCCCTCCTCTGCCTACACTTCCACTCCCACTCCTTTCGGCCGCGACGGGCTCGCCTGCCCTCCGTTGCGCCCGTTTCCAATAATCCATCTGCTCTTCATAGTCCCGCATCTGCTCGTTGTACCGTTCGTCCCAGAGTGCCCTGTTCTCGCTGCTTAGCTTGCGCCACTCCTCGTCGATGCGTGACTGGATCTGGTCGTGCGGGTAGTTGTCTGCTTCGAGCTGCGGGCGCATGTGCTCGCAGAATTGGTGGTATGGCGGAAATGGGCGGACTGGCTGGGGGATGGCGGACGATGATGGTTGCGGCGTTTGGACTGAGACTGTCGACTGGCGATAGATGCCATTTGATGACGATGTTGATTCCGGTTGGGGTAGCTGGCCTTGAGAGGTCGCGCGGGACGGGGATTGATTGGCGATCTGGGGTTGTGCAGTGTGGATCGGGGACGTTTGAGATTGGAATCGAGCGTCCTGGACGAATTGAGATTGACTCTGGTGAATTGCCGGGTACTGCGCTGGAGAGGCTGCTGATGCGACGGGGGTCTGAAAGGAGGATGTGAGGAGGGGCTCGCGGGCTGCAGAGGGGGAGTACGAGTTCGAGTTTGCCGGCGCTATCGCTGGGAGGCCGGACTGGTGGTACACGCTAGGGTTTATGGGTTGGGCGCTCGTGTTCATTATGGTTTCGCCGCGGTAGTTGTTGTTTTGACGTCTGTTCCGCGTTGGGCGGTCACTGGGCTGTAAGGCATGGTCAGCATCGGACTGCTGTTCACATTGAGCCAGGTCGTGTTGTGGAGTGGGCGACTCTCGTGTCGCGGGTGTTCCTGGCTGTGGAAGGCTTGGTGCTCACCTCTGGGATACCATCACTGTCGTCAGAGCTGTCGTCTAGCAAGACCTCGCCTTCGGGCCGTGACTTGTGGTGGTCTTCATCGTCGGCATTGCCGTTGATGACGACACCCATCTTCTCAAGTTCTTCAGAGCTGAACTTGCGGCCGGGTGTTTCCATGATTTCTTTGAGCTGATTGAGCAGAATGGCTCGGAGCAATCGCTGTTTATGTATCCTCTCTCTTTCTGCTGAGATGCGCCGGCGCGTCGTGTCATTGTTGGCTTCGATCTCAGCCAGCCTTTTCTTCAGCTGTATGCATTTGTTTCGGTATGCCAGCTCCTGCGAGGGCGCAAGAGGCGGGTTTTTTTGTAGAGGCACATCTGTCGCCGGAGGGAACGGGGACGGCTTTGCGCCGTCCATCTTTACGACTGTAAGTGCTCGGTCGTGGAATGCAGGCCCAAGCAGATTTGCTTTCGAAACCCTCGGGGTGGGCGAGTAATCAATTTTTGGATTGATGTGCTCTGGGGCTGGTATCAGCTGGAGATTTAGTAGGCGACGAAGGGCGTCAGTCCGAACACTGCAAAAGAGTGGTGATCAAGATCAGAGTGATCGTCATCTGAGAGCTGGTAATGAGGTTTGCCTAACGAGGATGATGCAAACAGTACTATGTGTCAGAACAGGTCATAGGCTGGGACTACGCTTGAACCTCGAAGCTCGAAAGCGCAAACTGGCACGGCGGCTTGCAGATCGCGTGGAGTTCTTTAGTGGTAACGACAATTTGTGGTATTAATTTCTCCGCGTCGCCAAACGCGTCTGCTTTCCTTCCTCCAACAGCCACTCCGACATCTTGTTCGTCAATATGGTCACCAAAAGAGGATTGCCTGTGTCTTTATAAGGGCTGAGAGTGGTTCAGAGTCGGAGGTTTCTGCTTCAGCGTTAAACATCTTCTCACCCGGGGACACCAAGCTCAACATGTTGATCTCCGGAACACATCATGAATGCATTGCAGCTCAGCTGTCTCATTGCCGTCTATCATGGGTATCGTGGTTCTACATGACTTGCCATGTCTCAATCCGCCTTTTCCTCACATTTCTTATGTTGGCTGTCGGTCATTGTACAGCTGTGTCCTTGGGCCCTATGCCCAACGCTCTCAATCCTCATCCCAGTTGGGGTTCTGACCTGGTGGCTTAGGACCGCCTGCTTGTCTCGCGACAATGATTTGGTCGACGCTGAGAACGGTTCGGGCTGCATCTGTAGCGAGCTTGATCGCCCAGCTCTTACTAGCCATCAGGTCCAGGATTTCATCCTCAAGCGCGTCAAGGACACCGTCTGAAGTCTCCAAATCCACACCAGTCGTCCAATACGGATCTTCTGACTCAGAAGTCCCAGTCTCTGCATTTGACTCCTCCTCATCTTCTGATCCAGACTCTTCGCGTTGAGCATTTCGAAACTTTCGCTCCCCTCTCTGCTGGTGAGCAGTGTACAGCCGAGCCAGAATTTCGGTGGCGTCCAGTCCTGCACTTTCTGCTAACGTCCTCGGGATGACTTCGAACGCTTCGGCATATTTGCGGATTGCATACTGGGGCAAGCCGGGCGTTCTGTCCGCGAATGCGTTGATCCTCTCTACAAGCTGCATTTCTGTAGCGCCTGCGCCGGGGACTAACCTTGGGTCTTTGGTGATGGCCTTGATGACGTTGACACCATCGTCAATCGCCCGCTCTACATCATCGAGGTGATTTTGTGTCGCACCTCGCAGTACAATGGTTGCTGTTCTCGTGACGGTCTTGTCTGAGTCTTGTCGAAACACTGTGACCCGGTCCCCACCAATCTCTGTCGTCTCCACCACATCAATGTTGCCCATCTCGTCAGGCATAGGGGCTCCCAAACGAGCAAGTGGCGTAGCGCCGCACACCCTGCACAGTCGTCTCAGCTCAAATTTGGACAGAATCTTGATGACAAGAATATTCATGCGGTTGAGGTAGTGCAAGGCAAGCTCCCCCACGGTAGAACCTGCCACCACGACTCGAATGCCAGAGTCGTACAACTCCTTTATGGCGGCCTCTAGTTGGTTCTCTTCGCCTCTGCTGAAGTCGAGCATCTCTTGAGCATTCTTCAGCAGAACAGTGCCCTTGGTCTCAGTCTGGGAAATGTCGATGGGACACGAAAAGACGCCAACCTTGGCCTTTTTTGCTCTTTTGACAATGCCATCCGGTTCCCGACCAAAGACCATACCCTTGATAACTCTTGATTGTGACAGGTCACCGCCCATAATCTTCACGACCCGGATGTTGTCGATATTGAAACTGGCAGGGTTACTCGGCAGAACCGCTTGAACAGCCTCAGCCACCAAAGGAGCGAGGATATCTTCGGAACCGGATTGTTTCGAGGCGACGACCGTTCGTAATGCCTTGCCCAGCTCTTCTTTGGACCGCATGTCGGCGACTCGGTCGACTTCAAGGTCTTCCAACGCTTGCAAAGTGAATGCCAGAGCCTTCTCATAGCCCGATGTAATGTCGCTAGTCTTCAAGCCGAGGCGGATGAGTTCTTCGGCCTTCTTCAAGAGTTCTCCTGCCAGTATTATGACCATGTTCGTCGCGTCTCCCATCTCAGCTTCCTGCTGTTGGCCCGCCATGACCAGCAATTTGGCTGCAGGATGTACCACATCGAGTTCGCGTAATATTGTAGCGGCATCCGAGGTCAATACCATCTTTGCAAGATGGTTGATGACAATTTTGTTCCTGCCATAGGGACCTAGCGAGGTCTGCACGGTCTGTGCTATCGTTCGGCAGGCGTCGATATTTCGAATGACGGCGCCGTCTTCTGCATCATAGCTGTTGTATCCTGGCTTGAACAGACCAGCCTGCGAGGCCTGCGGTATCGATAGAGACATGATCACAAGGGGCTACAGCTGCATGGAGATCAAGCGTCCGGGAAATGGTAGACAGCGTTGCGAAATGGAACGCAGAAAGACATTTTTGCCCGCAACGACGGGACGTTTGTGGAAGAACTTCGGCGGAGAGGCCTCCCGGCGCCTTGCGCTCGACAACTTGCATGTTTTATATCAGCCGTGGCATTGTAGATACATTAGACACCACATGCCGGACGCTATTTGTCGCCAGGCATGTTGGCTGCGACACGAAATGGCAAGAACAATGTAGCTGCAGCGCAGGTCGAGGACTCCGAGTCGGACCTCGACCTCCTCGACGGCGATATCGCTGCAAGGTAGGCAGTTGTTCTCTGGACACTACAAGCATACTGACGGGTATAGGCCGTTGGCGGATGATTACGAAAACGGTATGGACTTTGCTTCCCAGCCAAAAGCCCGCAAGAACACCTCGCCGCACCGACCTACTGCCTCTGCCTCACCTGAATCGTCCAACTCTGGTGCGCTTCTAGATGGCGTCAATGATGTTGGCGAGAAAGATGGCGCCTTTGTCGATTGGAACGTCGAGACTCAAGGAAGGCGAGTTGGCTATGAGAACTTGACAGCCATCGACTGGATATTCGAGTACACAAAGGAACGTCAGCGCCTCCGACGTTTGTTGGCCACAAGTGCTGGATGGTCGGGGACTGTAAGACAACTGCTCGATGCTAGCCACGTCTGGGTCGTTCTGGTCAGTACCGGGTTGATGGTGGGTCTTCTGGCCGCTTTCATCAACATTGCCTCGGACTGGTTGGGCGACATCAAGACCGGCTTCTGCCAGGATACCACTGCGGGAAGCCAATTCTACCTGAGTAAACAATTTTGCTGCTGGGGTCACGACGAGCTCTCCAAATGCCAATACTGGACTCCGTGGAGAAAAGCCTTGAACATCGAGAGTCTTGGAGGTGCTTATGTAGTCGAGTTCATCTTCTTCGTCATCTTTGCAACCTTGTTTGCAGCGTGCTCTGCCATCTTAGTGCAGAGCTATTCCAGGTATGCAAAGCACAGTGGCATTCCCGAGATCAAGACTATGCTTGGAGGATACGTCATCAAGGAGTTCTTGGGAGGCTGGACTTTGGTAACTAAGACCATTGGTGTCTGCTTGTCAGTCGCATCAGGTCTCTGGCTTGGGAAGGAGGGACCGCTTGTCCATCTGGCTTGTTGCTGTGCCAATCTCGCAATGAAGCCATTTGACAACCTCAATGGAAACGAAGCAAGGAAACGAGAGATTCTCTCCGCTGCGGCCGCGTCTGGTATATCTGTCGCTTTTGGAGCTCCAGTGGGAGGTGTTCTATTCTCGCTGGAACAGCTCTCTTACTATTTTCCGGACAAAATCATGTGGCAGTCCTTTGTGTGCGCCATGATCGCAGCTGTGACCCTCCAAGCCTTGAACCCTTTCCACACTGGGAAGATAGTCCTCTACCAGGTTAGTTACACTACTAGCTGGCATGGGTTTGAGCTTTTGTCATTCATCTTACTGGGCATTGCTGGTGGCTTATTCGGCGGTCTGTTCATTAAACTGAACATGCTCATCACCAGAATTCGGAGATCGGATGCCTATCGACTCCGCGACAGGCCAATATTAGAGGTCTCCATCGTGGCTGCTTTAGCTGCATTGATCAACTTTCCCAACCTGTTTATGCGAGCACAACTATCAGAAGCAGTTCTCTATCTCTTCGCCGAATGTGCCACGATAGGCAACAATGACATCTTTGGCTTGTGTAGGGCCACGGTGGCTGGGTCCCTGTCTATGGTCACCCTTCTCTTGACCGCTGCCTGCCTCGGAACATTGCTTGCAGCGGTGACTTTTGGCTTGCCTATACCAGCAGGCATCATTCTCCCCTCATTGGCAATCGGCGCGCTATACGGTCGCGCACTAGGCATCATTGTTGAGCTCATTCACAAACACCACTCAGCTTCGTTTCTGTTCGCGGCCTGCGAGCCAGATGTGCCTTGTGTCACTCCAGGAACATACGCGATCGTGGGTGCTGCATCTGCATTGGCAGGAACGACCAGAATGACAGCGTCTATAGTGGTCATCATGTTTGAGCTGACGGGAGCATTGACCTACGTCCTACCAATCATGATTGCAGTCATGCTTGCAAAATGGGTCGGTGATGTATTTGGTCTACGCAGCATCTACGATGCTTGGATACAGGTGAATGAGTATCCATACATCGACAACCGAGATGATGTCGCGGTACCACAGGTTTCTGTGACCAGCATTATGACCAGGGTGGAAGAGATGACGTATATCAACGCAAGCAGATCATACTCTGTTGAAGATCTGCGAAACTTGCTCCGGACAACTTCTTTTAAAGGTTTCCCTGTCCTGCATCTCCAGCGGTCCTCGTCAACCGGTGAAAGTGGAACCAGCGGATCCGAGGTTGCACGAAACGTGCTACTTGGCTACATCTCTCGCACAGAGCTGTCCTACGCTTTGGATCATGCCAGAAAAGTAGGCGGAGCCTCCAGCTATCTCCATTCGGCAACCATGATGTGCTTCTTCATGCACTCAAGCGAACAGGATCCGTCCACGAGCATTGACCTGCGGCCGTGGATGGATCAGACCCCTATCACGCTGCATGCCGGCTCAGCCCTACAGCTAGCTGTTTCAATGTTCCAGAAGCTAGGCTTGCGCTACCTTCTCCTCGTTGATCGAGGAAGCTTGAAAGGGTTGCTGACCAAAAAGGATATCTGGTGGATTCTTAACGCCAGCCAGGTATACACTTCCTCAGGTGAGTTCGTCCCAGGTGCTGGAGTCTTCAGAGACGGTGCAGCAGACGACCTTCAGGAAAGCGAGGAGGAAGAGCAGTTGCTCCGAGACGGAACATAAGACTATTTCGAGGTCCGATTGCATAACCCTCAGTAATTGTGTATCTAGACCACAAAAAAACGAAGTCGCACTATTGCTACTGGATCTTTAAGAGACCCGCGCATTATCACATCGATTCCCCACTACCTTACTGAATGTGGTTATACTGCTGGGGCTATATCGTGAATCCTCACGTGGCACCTTGGATAGAGGGACTGTGGAAAGACCGCCAGGTCCGCCAGGTCCGCACACCCTCGCTGACTGTGGTCACGAGCACAATTCATCAGCACTCGTTATATCGGCGGACGGCTGACTCTCGTCGGCATGTCTTGTGCCCATTTTCAAGCCGGACGACGGCCATGGTGGCGCTGATCTAGTGCGACTACGAAAACGTTCAGAGTCTCATCGGAGCATTTCTGCGTCACACAGAGACTGCTCTTCTTGGCACAAGGCACGAAGACATAGCAAACGAAAATGGCATGATTTCTGGTGTACGCCATTATGTAATGTATCTTCTCCAAAGATGCGCAGATCGAACTACCTTTTTGGGTGCGCTGAAATAGCAGACTAGCGATTGCCAGGAAACCAAGCAAAGCGGAGAACTGTACAGTGTAGATCTTTCGACGAAGACCCGAAGAACATTCCATCTATTTGCCGAGTTCATGCCGATGCGGCACAGCCTTTGCTGGCATTCTTCTTGAGCGCCTCGTGCTGGTCTCAATGACGAGGTAGTGCAGCTGTCGAAGATGGGCTATGGTCCACGGCAACTCCGTCCATCACCACGGCAAGTCGTGTCACACAGAACACATGCCTGAAAGCCGTGGTACGTCATGGAAGAACAGGCGGTAGCGGCACACCTTCAGTAGCGTCGAGACAAAAGCAATAACACGCTCGGCGAGAGGATGATGTCTTTTACCCACTTCTCGTCGACAGATGGATGACTTGCCACGAGGTCCCACGTGGTCGTAGGGGGCCGAAGCACCGCCGATCACAGCGCTGGGTACCGCAATTCTGAGTCCACTACCGTTCTCCTGTTCCATATCCGTGGGCCGGATGTAACATTATCGTATTGCTAAGGATGACTTCCAGTCGTCCATCGTTGAAAAAGGGCACAGGCAACGACAGATTGCCGCTTAACCGATATCCGCACGTGTAGAATGGGAGACGTCCGCCGTAGACCAGGGACTGACTGTCACTGCCAGTTTTCTTGGATATACTGTGCCGCCTCGTTAGAGTTCATGGTAGAGGCGTGATCGAGGTTCACTGTTGTGTGAAGACTGCACCAAGTTACACATCTCAAGCGACGTCACACCCAGACACCATGCGCATTATTGATTCATCCCACTTCGAGATTCCATGTGCCTGGGGCTCCGGCCATTAATGGAACTTAAGTCTACGCTAAATGCTAGGTGTTGGGATATGCCAACCGAAGATGCCATTAAAACAGCCCAAACACAGCAACATTGCAGGCATATCCATGACTGAAACAACGCCTGTGGCCAGTAACAGCCATAAAGCAGGACAATGCCGGCGACGCGGCGCACCATTTCAAGCCTCGGAAGTTTGACTTTGGGCGCATGTGTCTAAGGCGTTCTCAGTATGGCTTTGAGTGCAATTTTCTTTTGCACGAGTCACTAGTGGCAAGCATTCATTAAACACGCGAGCTCAGTGGACTTGGACAGCATGATACTGCACCATACAGCGCCAAAGTCATGCTCAAGCTCTCTTGATGGCTGCCGGCAAGGGTTTACTACTGACGCACGGCGCCGGCTTGCACCATCGCATCTCGCTTATAGTGTTTGTCTGAGGAGTACATCATTCAAGATAAGAAACATTCAACATCCTAAGTCAGACGGACCGAGGGCCAGGAGAAAAAGCCGTTAATTCGATTCCTTTGCAACAGCTGGGTATTCCCTTGGAGGAAGCGATGCAAGGATTGTTGTTCCCTTACATCTTACCGACGTTCCATACACGCTCGGCTATAGGATTTCTCAGATTGCACGTGTTCTTGCAGGATTTCGAAAGAGGCGACTTTGTGAATGGCTGGTCGCGAGCAAGAAAAATCGTGCTTTCAACCCTCGGTACACAGAACGAAAACCTCAAATTGAGATGGACCAGGTTGTTCAAGTCGAAACGATAGTCATATTTCTCATTAGCAAGGTGCCGAGGGGGTGCAAAGCATTTTGTTCTGGATGAGGCGTATCGTGATTCGTCATGGACATTAACTTTAATGCACAACAAACGGTCTAAGGAAACGTGCTGTGATATAGATCTTGCACTCCTCTCACGGTTGCCAGAAGAAGAAAGCGCACGAAAGCGATAGCAGTAATGTGGAAATGAAGTTACCCAAACTGCCTTTCGCGTGTGTTCTTCCTCTCAACCCTTCTCGACGACTTTGACACGTCCGAGACGCTCGGTAAGAGTCAAGCCCGAAAATTTGAACCTCTTCATCAACCAAATAAAAGTGTGGGTTGAACGTTCCAGTTCACAAGACCGGGAGCTAGATATGCAGCAACCTTCACTGTTGACTGAAAATCTTGATGCAGTGACGAGTTTCAATTGAGTACCAAACACCGGAAACGCGAGATGGCTTAGTTAGGTGCTGCTGGATAGTGGATATTTTATCGTCCATAGGTATAGCTTCGATAAGGCGATATTCTAATTAGTACCAGCCCTCTAAGCGGTTAGGTGATATCTCCAACAGAGGTGTTAAAAAGATCGGTTTGCAGATCTCGAGCGCCGTACGCAAAATGTGTTACAGCCAAAATATCACACGATGCGTCCTGAAGCAAAATGTGTGCTTCTAGGCTACTAACCAACAACGTGACACTGTTACTACAAGATCCATTCATGATTGGTACCAGCCGGTGAGTCTACTGTGTCATATGTATAGACACTCATTTGCAGGTCAATCTTTACAAGATGAGCCTCATTTCATTGTACATATCTACTCGATGTAGTTCTACGTAGTTCTAGGTTAGCTTAAACAACTCTCCTATGCACGTGTATCGTCACGATACGACTGATGCCAACCTGATGTGTCATGTAAACCCGTGGCGTTGGAATATGACTGTAGTTTGCTATGTTTCCACTTTTCTCTTCACAACATGGCGAGATCTTGGGGACAGCACAAAGCAGTGCACAAATTTAGATAGCAGCTGCATGAGTGTGCTAACGGCTGTTTCATTTGGCGTCGCAAGGATCTATGGCAGATGAAAGATGCTTGGCGATCGTCCTAAAAAGCCCGCCGTCTGGCAGACCTACAAAGTAATTATACCCACTAGGTTCGGCTGTCATCAGGAGTTGCGCCACGAGCACGAGGGATCATTTTCGGCATGGATGTCCTTGTCAAATCGAACGCCCACTGCAGGCACAGCATTAACTTGCCGCTAGCAATCTGACCCGAACTATGCAGCCCCGTGCACGACAGACTTGCCAACAGCAGGTTTTCCTCATTTGGGCACATATCAAATCTGGACAACTTCTCTGTTTGACAGACTCCACGTCTGGTCAGCATGGGGAGATAGAGGGACTACAACACGCAATTTGCTGTCCGAAACAGAAGCTTTCGCGCAAACTAGGTTTTGCTCCGCACTGGAGGATCAGGAACTCGGCTTGGATGGCAGACCAAGCCATGCTCGTTGTAGGAAGAAGTCCCTGACTCGAAATCCACAACGCGAGAAGCCGGATGCCATGTCGTGCAGGGATCTCAGAGCTGGTCTTGGTCTTTTCAGGTAAAGCTCCATGCTCCATACCCGTACGAATCAGAGAGTCGCGCATCTCGCCAACGAGGCGGCGCACCTTCGAGCGTTTCTAGCATACTTTCTTCAGCTAAGCTCCGCGCGGACCCAATTAAACATTTGAGTAGGACTTCGCCTCTGATGACGGCGAACATCCACTTCTTCGACCATGGTGCTGGCTTCAGGACGATCTTCCGGTCTGCATCTACGCTAGGAGCTCACTTTTGCCGGATCGTCTCCAGTCAACACAAAAGCAAAATTGGTCTCACTTTCGTTCTAAACCATGTTTCAACAAGCGTAGACCAGCGTCGCAACGCTACCACGTTCCAAGAAACACTCTTTTGCGTGAAACCATGTTTCGGTTCCACGTGGTGGCTCCCAGTATGTGTTGATCTCAGGTCCCCTTTGCAGAGCGAAATTGCTGCGCAGCTGAGAATAGCATTGTGCATCAGCTGCAGTACCGTTCCTCCCAGAAAAGCACCCCATGTCAAAGCACAGATTAGACCGCTCGAAAGAGTCTGTCGACATTGAAAACAATTTGCTACACCTTGGTCTCTTAAGTCGCCCTCGTAAAGATTCCACTCGTGGCAAGCCACCCGAACATCAGAACAAAGGTGGGTATACACTTGTGGCCCCGACCACCGCACACCTTTGTCGCTTGTGTTTCACATCTCTGTCTCTTGGAACACAGTGTTGACTTGGATCTTGAACTACAGTCACAGACACTGGTCCCCTGAAGAAAGCAGCTGGGGGTCGTTTGACAACGTCCCAGCAACAGGGCACGCTCGATTCCTTCAAGCAATCCAGTATATCTCGCGGCACTCTGCACTGGCAACACCGAAGTGCACCGAGCGACACACGCGCGAAGATTGTGAACAACGTTTCGAATACTAAATCCGTCGCATTCGACACCCAAGACTCATATGTTCGAAGGCCTAGAAACATGGCGAGCGTGCTGAACCATGACCGGGCACGGTCAAGACGGGAGCGCACCTTTGTTGGAGGTGAGTGTGCTGCATGTGAAGAGCTGCTAGAACATACGCTGCGAGGGGAAAGAGTCTTGCAGTTCTCGTGCGGCCACGTCGCACACGAAGCATGCTTCTACGAGTACATCAAAGACTCGGATTCTCAATACTGCCCAACATGCGATGCTCCGCTCGGGCTGGATTCCACGCGAGGGGGAAGCATACTGGATTTAAGTAAGTTCGAGACCACATTGAGATGGATGGCCACTAAATTGGACCAGGCAAACTCAGCAACATGGTTCGCTCCATTGCGCACCAAAATGACGCCGCGTCAGCGCGAAGCTCAGCAAATACGCCAATGCCTTGGGACAGACAGACTACGAGGGAAAACGAGGGTTACGATGCACAGAGTCGGATGAGCAACAGGGAGCTCAACAGGGATAGCCGCGACAGCCAGCGGATACGCATTGAGCGGCTTGGACTAAGCAATCAGCACTCTCGAAACAACAGCGGTAATGCTTCTTCGGGCGATTACCAGCCTAACGACACAGCTCGAAGGCACGACTATGACGTGCATGCGATGGAGACAACGCTCGCCGAGCAGCCCGCTAAAGACCATCGGAACATAATCCCAGCACCTATCGTCACAGTGAGAAGCGAGTTTCCGACCATTACTCGTTCTCAGCATCAACAGAGCTTGACTTGCCTGGTCACAGTCGAGGTTCCTGAAGCCAAATGGCGAAACTATCAAGACGACAATTTGCATGTCCCAGCCTCAGCACCCGCACAACGGCAACCTCAGTCGTTAACACCAGCTCCTTTACAACCTAACCGACATGTACAACAGCCCTCCTTCACCCACACGCGCCCATCACACGAACTGAATCAGCTTACAGCTGACCTCAAATCCAGAGTCGACAATTGGCACGGACTGGAATTTTCGCGATTTGGTAACCTTCGTCTGCAGGGCACTCTTCGTGTTGGAAAAGAGCAAAGATCCTGGCAAGAGCTGGAATGCTATCTTTTTGGAGAGATGCTCATTTGTGTCAAAGAGAAGAGGAATGCTCCGCCAGTGGTCACAGACGATGGACGAAGGCTTACCCGGTGCACTTTAAAGGGTTCGATACTGATCAAAAAGCATCTCAAAGAAGTGAATGTGCAACATGATAGTCCTGTACTTACGCTCAAGCTGTCCGTTCTGGAATTACCGACCTTCCATCTGCAGTTCCAAGATCAACCTGAGCTTGAGACCTGGAGAACTGCCTTGCTCGACCTTCACAGGACCGACATTGGGCTTTCGCGGCAACAGGAGTACGAACAAGATACCTCTGGCACTGACGATGAGTATGACCGCCAGGTTCATCCACTCCGAAGGGTTCCATCGAACAATTCCTCATGTGGTGCACCAAAAAGCGCGACCACAGCACCAACAGAGTACTCATCGCACAAAGTAGTAACTGAGAACTCCATGCCACCATCTCTTCATACGCCGCTGGATATCGTAATAGTCATTCCTGTGTCATCATCGATGCAAGGGCTTAAAATTCAATTGTTGAAAGACACACTCCGCTTCTTAGTCAACCACCTAGGCGAGCGAGATCGAATGGGCCTTGTGACCTTTGGTTCGAGTCAAGGTGCGGTACCTCTTGTCGGTATGACGACAAAGAAATGGGCTGGATGGAACAAAGTCCTATCATCCATACGACCTGTGGGACAGAAGAGTCTTCGTGCTGATGTTGTCGAAGGTGCCAATGTTGCTATGGACTTGCTAATGCAACGGAAGGCGGCCAATCCTATCTCGACCATTCTTCTAATTAGCGACTCATCGACTTCAGATACAGAAAGCGTTCATTTTGTCGTGTCAAGAGCTGAAGCTGCGAAAGTTGGAATATATTCATTTGGCCTCGGTTTGACCCACAAGCCGGATAGCATGATCGAGCTCTCGTCCAGGACAAAAGCATCCTACCTGTATGTTAAGGATTGGATGATGCTTCGAGAATGCGCGGCAGGATGTTTGGGATCCTTGCAATCAATCTCTCACCACAACGCCAAATTACGACTCCGGCTGCCCGAAGGCTCCCCCGCGAGATTTGTAAAGGTTAGCGGAGCATTGCAAACAACGAAGCGAGCTACTGGCCGAGACGCAGAGGCGACCCTAGGGGATCTTAGATTCGGTGACAAACGCGACATCCTTGTGCAACTTGTTATCGAGCCAGATTCTGCCGCTCAGGAGCAGCTCCCCCAAGACCACTGGGAAACGATCGTTTCGGGTCTTGAAGCACTGGGAGGGTCCGTTGAAATGGACGAATCACGTATCCAGAGTATTGAGGAAGTGCCTCTTCTACAGGCAGATCTATCATATACCGATGTTCAGATCGATGATGCATCATCACAACTCTCACGACCCTCACTCCTTACGATCACGATGCTACCAGCAACGCGCCGTTCGCGAAACAATGGGCGGCCGATGACGCCCCCCATTCCACCACACCCTTCTATAGTACAAAGGCGAATGGAACTTCTCACTTCAGACATGCTCACACGGGCTTTGACTCTTGTATCAAAACAGCAACACGACCGTGCTCATCATCTACTTACAGAGACACGCTCAATACTCAAAGGTCTTGCCAAAGGTGGTCTGCCGCCGTTACCGCCGACTGCCAGCGCAGGCTCTGGCTTATCTAAGCGCAGCACACCTCCAGCACCACCAAAGCACTCAGGCAGCCCAAGGGCTGCGTCACCGGGTCCACACTCGGACACAGGATCAGATAGTGGTACACCTGTACCCAGATCTTCTGGCCCACCATCATCAACGATCGATCCAGTCATCATGAACGCCCTTGATGCTGACATTGAGGCTAGCTTGGAATGGATCAATCACCCGGCTGTCTTCAGTCGAGACTCGAGAAAAGCAGTCTTGCAAGCCATCGGTATTGTCTCGTCGCAGCGAGGCTACACATTTAGAACAGCAGCCGAGAGCATTTGGGCAGATCGCATCTCTGGTGTCAGAAAGTTGACAGAAGCTTCCAGGGATTGGAAAGAAGTTACGGAAGAGATGCTTACTGAGGAGCAGTGAAGACGAGAGACGGACGATAAATCTAATTTCAATATGCATGATTGTACGACTATTATTTAGCCGGCACTGACGGCATGCCGCAAAGTCTTATACTAATTTGCCATATACCCTCTCGCGGCTCCTATGACGCAGGAACTGCACCAAGCGATCAGCTTGCATGTTTATATTTCTATAGTCTCATATGTAGCAGAAATTGATGCCTCGTGGCGGTTTCTATCACGAACTTGACAAGAACTCATACCATTTTCGATCCTCCATGTCGATAAACAGTTATTGGCATACGCTCCAAACCTATGTTACCAAACGAAGGCCATTAATCATTTAGTCACGGGTGTTGCCCCTCTGCATCCGAGTTTCTGAAAATTTTTTCAAAAGCTGTAGAAAGAAAGTACTCAATAGCTTAGTCATTTAAAAGTTGTGGACAGCGAGATGATCATCAGTACTTCAAGTGCTTAGGGTACGCCTCAAGGCCAAAATTCAACCTTGGATAGGGCAAACTGATTCTGACAGCGACTCACATAAAGTGTACGAGTCTTCATTTTCATGCCACTTATGTCGCCTCAGCTCAAGACTGCAACACAACTTCATAGCAACTGCTTGCTGTAACGACACCCTGCTGCCTCAGGCACAAACATGCACTGGCCGAAATAACCCTGGGGGCAAGGAAACGCGCTAGTTCAATGCAGCCTTGCCACATTGAAAACTTTCACAAAGATTGCTTCAGCCGTCGCTGTGGCATTTGGCAATTTTTATACGCCTGCTATGGCATCTGAATATGAAGCTACTGTCATCAACCGGCTAAAGGAGCGTGGACTTCAGCCAAATTTGGCCAGGATTCTTCTAAACGGGCAAGGTTCGGAATTTCTCGAGGCAGTCGGGGAAGCCTCGTTCGACGCACGGTTCCCAGACCTACTACTACCTCTATACTTAGATATCGTCGGCGACACATCGCAACGATGGATCGAGCGTGCCAGGAAAGGAACGATACAGCACGAGATAAGATGTCTCTCCAGCCTTGCACGTGTACTGCCGTTCGCAACTTATTTGCTGCCGCCAATTCGCAGTTTCCTGGACGACTGTCGCATCACTACCGAGCTCACCACACTTACGCCTTCTCGGGTCGACTTGGATGAGGAAGCGTTGACAGAGCTCCTCACTTCGCTGTTCAGGCTCCTCTCACACGATCAAAATTCCTTCAGCCATTATGTCAAACCAATCTTCCTGCTCTCCTTATTCAGCCATGGTCGCTGTCATATCCGTTATCTTGCTATCGAATGCTTTTGTCAGATTATGTCCTGTGCTGACGCATTGAGTCAAGGACAAATTCATCGATGTTGCGGCGTTGACGAAGTTCTTGGTCCTTGGGAGGACATGCAGATTGACTATCATGTGTTCAAACTTTATGAAGAACGCCGTTGGAAAGAAATCAAGCAATCGATTGTCGACGCAAGGACCCGAAGTCAACACGCCACACTAGCCGGGCGATTTGATCACCGCGTAGACATCTGCCCTGCAGCAGCTTCGATTTGTGGGGTGATAATACCCAGACTTAATGGCACGCAGCCACTTCGGTCCTCGTTTGTTAATTTTCCGACCTCAGAGACAAATCTTAGTAGTGTTGCGAAGACGTTGTGGCTGCCAAAGCCGACACTTCTCATTGGGCCTTCTGGCGCAGGAAAGACTGCGGTCGTTCGGGAAATTGCGCATCAACTCGGGATGCTGCCGACCATGATCACACTCCATTTGAACGATCAGACCGACGCCAAGAGTTTGTTAGGCATATACACCTCCTCGACGTCAGGGGCTGGCTTTACTTGGCAACCGGGCGTACTCACCAAGGCCGTTCAAGAAGGGCGATGGGTTCTTATCGAGGACATCGATCGTGCTTCACCAGAAGTTATAGGCCTCCTCCGTCCGCTGATTGAGTCAAACGAACTTTTTCTGGCGAGCCGCAAAGAGAGGCTGCGACCAAGAGATGGCTTTCGCATCTTTGGAACAATCAGAAATGGAAAAGGAAAGTCAGCGATAGCCGGCGGACGCAATGCAACATTATCAAACAGCAGACTTTGGAGCATTGTTGATATCAAAGAGTACTCTTCGGATGAAGTTAGACAATTACTTCACGAACGCTACGCCAATCTGGAACCCTTCCTTGATGGAATTATATCTGCTCATATCCGCGTTACGAATGCATTCGCAACAGATCCAGCTTTCCAAGCTTTGCAAAGCCGCCTGCCGAGCATCAGAGACCTCACGAAATGGTGCCGCCGGCTGTCATTACGCCTGCGCACCAGTGCTCACGGTACTGCCGCGAAACTCATACCTGAGACTTTCATGATTGACATGCTCAAAGACGGGATCGACTGTTATGCCCTCCACATTAGTGATGATCTAGTTTCTGAGAAGATCGCTCTGATTATGGCAGCAAGCCTAAACATTGCTCCCGCTGCCGCCGAACATGCTTTCAAACATCAAAATCCCATAGTGCAGGAGCAAAAGTTGGCTATTCAGATCGGTAGATCCGACCTGGCGAAGACAGGCATAAAGCGTACTAACCATTCGACTGGGTCAAAGTTCGCATTGACGCGTCAAATACGGCAGCATATGGAAGTTATTGCATCTGCAGCTGCGGCTCGAGAGCCTCTTCTTCTGGTTGGGGAGACTGGCGTTGGGAAAACGACGATTTTGCAGCATATTGCGGGCTCAATTGGTCAAAATCTAGTTGTGGTCAACTTGTCAAATCAAAGTGAAGCATCAGATCTCCTCGGAGGGTTGAAGCCGGTGACGACACGATCTTTGGTCATTCCACTCATTGATCAATTCAACGACCTGTTTGACAGAACGTTCGCCACGAACAGGAATGAGAAATTCCGAGATTCGATTTCCAAGGCCTTCGCAAAGCAGCGTTGGGCAAGGCTGATTGGACATTGGGAAGAAGCAGTCCAGCTCGCGTTAAAATGTCTGCCAGATGGCAAAACGTCGGAAGGCGTCGAAGAGCAGGGAGTGAAGCGAAGAAAGCTCGCCCATCCCGGCTATCAAGGCCTGCGAGAGAGATGGAAAGCCTTTGCCAACAATGTCAATCAAATCAGAGCCCAGATGCAGCGCGGCGAACAGAATCAAATATTTGCTTTCGTGGAGAGCCGTCTCGTCCAAGCCGTCCGAAATGGCAATTGGCTACTTCTTGACGAGATCAATCTCGCATCCCCTGAGACTCTTGACAATGTGTTAAGCTTGTTGCACGATGGTGATGAGGATGTGCCCTATCTACTGCTCGCTGAAGCTGGCGCCATCGAAAGGATAAATGCGCATCCGAATTTTCGTATATTTGCTGCGATGAATCCCGCTACCGACATTGGCAAAAAGGACCTACCATCTGCAGTCAGAGCTCACTTCACCGAGGTCTTTTTCCGTGCGGGTGACCGTGACATTAATGATTTGAAAGAAATGATTGAGGTCTACCTAGGCACAGCACTGGAGAACGACAAACGCGCAGCCACTGATCTTGCTAAAGCATACCTTGCCATGAAGCATTTGAATGCCCAACAAAAGTTGACGGATGGAGCTGGAGACTTACCTCACTTCAGTTTGCGCTCCCTTACAAGGTGTTTGCAGTATGTACAGCGGCACAGCGCTAGTCATGGTCTGCGCCGCGCCATGCATGATGGACTACATATGAGCTTTTTTACCGTTCTAGATCAGCGGTCTCAGCAAATTGCCCTGCTCGCTACCGAGCAGCACCTGGTTTCGTCTTCTCAGGCCAAGCGGGCCTTACGTTCACAGAGACCACGAGTAACAATTGACAAGGACCAGTCTGTGGTTTTTGAACATCACGCAATTTTCAAAGGGCTTCTACCTTCGGATGCGCAGCCACATTATATCATCACAGAATCCGTGCGGCATAATCTAACCAACCTTGCCCGAGCAGTGTCGATGAACTTTTTCCCCGTGCTCTTGCAAGGACCGACATCAGCAGGAAAAACAAGCATGGTCGAATACCTCGCGAAGTATTCTGGCAACAAGTTCGTTCGTGTCAACAACCACGAGCATACGGACTTGCAAGAATATCTAGGCAGCTATGCTTCTGGTGCTGATGGAAAGCTCGAATACCGTGAAGGAGTTCTGGTAGAAGCGCTACGAAAGGGACATTGGATAGTACTAGATGAGCTCAATCTAGCACCAAGCGATGTGCTGGAAGCTCTCAACCGGCTACTTGATGACAATCGGGAGCTACTAATTCCGGAGTCGCAAGAGGTCGTCCGACCCCATCCGAGTTTCATGCTCTTCGCGACGCAAAATCCAGCCGGTTTGTATGGCGGCCGCAAAAGGCTGTCAAGAGCGTTCCGCAACAGGTTTCTTGAGATTCACGTTGATGACATTCCACAGGATGAACTTGAAATTATCCTCAGGGAGCGTACTCGTATCGCGCCTTCATTTTGCAAGCAAATTGTCGAGGTGTACAGAAAGCTATCCTTGCAAAGACAGTCATCCAGGCTCTTTGAAGCCAGGAACAGTTTTGCCACACTGCGTGATCTGTTTCGCTGGGCATCGAGGCCGGTGGATGATCGCGAGCAGTTGGCTTATCACGGATACATGCTACTCGCGGAGCGTGTCAGAGATCCCGCTGAAAAAGCGATTGTCAAGAACACGATAGAAGAAACACTGAAGATCAAGATTGATCCGGTTGTTCTGTTTAGCGAACGCAACCTTCCTAGTACTCTGCTTGCGCCGAGCAAGATTACCTGGACACGAGCTATGCGACGGCTATTTGTGCTGGTCTCGGCAGCTCTCAAGAACAATGAACCTGTTCTGCTGGTTGGTGAGACAGGCTGTGGCAAGACTCAAGCATGCCAATCCGTCGCAGAGGCCTTCGGCAAGAAGTTGATTATCTATAACGCTCATGCAAACACTGAGACGGGCGACCTGATTGGCTCACAGCGACCGGTTCGCCACAAATCTGAGCTTGCCGAAGCTCTTCTGAAAGATCTACAGAGCCTAGGAGATAGCCACCACACCACACGCCCCGGCGACAGCGCGGATGTCAACGAGTTGATTGTTCAATTCAAGACTATGGACACATCCCGCTTCGACGAACTCACCGTCAGCCGAGTCAACAGCGGCATCGCAGCGTATCAATCCTTGTTTGCGTGGAGTGACGGTAGTCTTGTTCGTGCCATGAAAGAAGGCTCTCATTTCCTCCTTGACGAAATCTCGCTGGCAGACGATTCGGTGCTTGAGCGAATGAACAGCCTGCTCGAGCCATCGAGGTCAATCCTCCTAGCAGAAAAGGGAGCTGATGATAATTTTGTGGTTGCGCAGCCAGATTTCCAGTTTCTCGCGACAATGAACCCTGGGGGGGACTACGGCAAGCGTGAGCTATCGGCTGCACTAAGAAATCGATTGACTGAAATTTGGGTCCCACCGTTGTCCGATTGTGAAGATATCGTTCCGATTCTGCAGACGAGGCTTCAGGGTCTGAATCCACGACTGGCACTTTTGATGATAGAGTTCGCGCAGTTCTTCCAGTCTGAAGTTTTGATGTCGAGTGCCGTTACAATTCCGCTTAGAAATCTGCTGAGTTGGGCAGACTTCGTGGTGGGGAACATCTCTGCGGGCGTTGAACAGGCTTTGGTGCATGGTGCAGCGATGACATACGTCGACTCGCTTGGGACCAGCCCACCGGGACTCTCAAGCAAGACCGCCAACGACATTCAGCGAGCACGAGATCTCTGTTCAGATAAACTGTGTCATCTCTTTCACGTTGATGCGAAAGCAATCTATCATACACTCCCCACCCTTAGTCTGGATCCTGCCTGTTTGAGGATCGGCAGCTTTTCACTGTCAAGACTTCCAGGCGCATCTCCAGAAGAGAATCTTGTGCTTGATGTGCCTACGACCTTGCAAAACGTAATGCGCATAGTTCGCGCGCTGCAAACAACTCGGCCACTACTTCTAGAAGGTAATCCAGGCGTTGGCAAAACAGCAATCGTGTCTTCGCTCGCCAAATTGTGTGGGAGATCACTAACTCGGATCAATCTCTCCGATCAAACTGATCTCATGGACCTTTTCGGAGCTGACGCACCCGCTGAACAGGAGAAGATTGGCAACTTTGCCTGGCGCGATGGACCTCTTCTCAAAGCTATGCAGGCCGGTCACTGGGTACTGCTCGACGAGATGAATCTAGCTTCACAATCTGTACTTGAGGGCCTGAATGCTTGTCTTGATCACCGCCGAGAAGTCTATGTGGCGGAGCTCGACAAGACTATCAAGTGTCACCCTGACTTCACACTCTTCGCGACGCAAAATCCACACCAACAGGGCGGGGGTAGGAAAGGACTACCGGCGTCTTTCGTGAACCGTTTTACCGTGGTTTATGCGGATCCGTTCACAAAGGAAGATCTTCTGCACATTTGTCGGAGCAAGTATCCTTCATTATCTGAGACGTGGGTGGATAAGATCGTAACGACAGTTCATGACTGTCAGAAAATTACTTCAGAGCGACCCGAGTTCGCAGACGGTGGTCCTTGGGAACTCAACCTGCGTGATCTGGACCGATGGGCCAGCCTGTGTCGGGACTCTCCTACTTTGGACCTAAGCGTACACTTTGGTACAGTTGTAGCTAGCCGCTTCCGGCATGAGAGAGCCAAGGACGAAGCCATGGCATTGGCTCGGAACGTCATTGGCAAGCGAGAGGATGAGAACTTGTATCATGACCTCTGCGAGCAACATTTTCAGATCGGAACTGCTTTCATGAGGAGAAATGAGTTTCAACAGCACACGATCACGAAGGACAGCATACCGTTATGTCATCTTGCGGCCGCAAAGGCAATAATCACCGCACTGAATCACAGCTGGCCACTAATTATTGCGGGTGCGTCCAGTAGCGGAAAGACGTCACTAATCCGTTCTATGGCTGCATTGTCTGGTGCACGGCTGATCGAGTTCTCGATGACTGCTGATATTGATACCGCTGACCTTATCGGTGGGTATGAGCAGTACGATGCTCAGCGTATGATAGGGGCGTTCCAGCATGACCTTCAGGAAATACTTGCTGATGCTTTGCGTCGTCTCGTTAGGGACGCAGGCAACCAGACCCGAGAACTGCTAGGCATCATGTTGGCAAGTGATCAAGTTCAGAAGTCAAATACCGAGGCTGAGAGGCTCCTCGTCATTCTACAAGACCTCCTAGTGCAGCATAACGTGAGACTGCCTTTTGAGTCGCGAAGAAGACTGCAAGAGCTATTTTCGAAATTCGAAACGCTCCTCAATTCTCCTAACACCAACTCCACTCGATTTGTATGGAACGACGGCATTCTGATTGATGCCCTCGAATCAGGCTCTTGGCTCGTGCTTGACAATGCCAACTTCTGCAACCCGTCTGTGCTCGACCGTCTCAACTCACTGCTTGAGCCAAATGGGTGTCTCATAGTCAGCGAGCAGCACGGAGCTGATAGTGAAGCACGCGTACTTCGTCCTCACCCCAATTTCCGAATCATTCTTATTATTGATCCAAGGTACGGTGAATTGTCGAGGGCCATGAGGAACCGATCTCTCGAGGTATCTCTCGATTCACCGTTGGAACAACATGAAAGATTCAAAACCCCATTCTACTCGGCCTCTTCAAGCATTGCTCGTCTACGGTCATCACTTGTTCCTAAGTCACAACCAGGCATCAGAAGCAATGCACGGCAGGGTCCCGACCCATGGGTTGAGCAGTTTCATCCATCAGATCTTGCTGTTATGAGCCGACAACATCTGCGAGACTGCAGCAGCTCAATCTGCTCACAAGCAGCGATTCGATCCCACTCTTCTTTGCTCAAGCCATGTACTGACTGGGCGCTACAACTTTCAGAGCGCACTTCTGACAACACCCGCCTCCCAAGCAGCAATGATTGGCCTCATTTGCTTGCCATCAATGAACCACTTGTGTTACATCTGTTCACGCGACTTGATGTACCCGAGCTTGGCCGAGGAATACAACTACAATTTTTGAGTGCTCAAATCGCCGAAAACTCCCACTACTTGCGGGAAATAAAGGCAGGCACTTTTCAAGAAGGATCTCAGAGTCTGCTCGTCAGAAGTAGCCCGAAATACTCGAAAGCTCGGTGGGAACAAAAACCTACGGTTAGTGCATTCATTTTCCTGTGTGAATTCGAAGCGCTTCTCAGCGCCATGATTTCTGGCTCAAATTCATCGTGGCGGAATGCGCCTGTTGACAGGTCTGCTTTGATGCTGTTTAGGGATGCTACAAAACTCTTTGCAGATCTTGTTTCGCTATTTCAACAGAATGACGTGAGTCAAGACAAGCTTCAAGCTTACATGCAGATTATGGACCTCCTGGTAGCGCGTATGAGAGGACTCTTCCCCAATCTGGTCACACAGTTTGCTACACTCCAAAGGCATCTTGGCATATCTTCTCAACTCGAGAGCGGCCAGAGCTTGCAGCGTATGTGGCCGACTTGGAAGGCTTCAGCGGCTGCCACCCAAGTAGAGGCTGAAGCTCAGATTGCTATGGAAGATCTAATAGCAAGGTTCGATAAGCTTTGCAAGAGTCTCGCCCAGCCCCGGATACAACAAGTCGAAGTCAGACTCAGGTTGCTCGATGCATTACAGGCTGTCCCGAAGAGGAACGACGCGATGCAACAGGTTGAAATTCTTGCCAACGCGGTTGATGAGCTCGATCTGCAGCAAGACTCTGGCCTCGAAGGTGAGGGTCATTTTTCGTCCCTTTTCGATACGTTTCTGCGGAAAGCACGCTACCACGGTGTTGACCTCCCAGCTCCCATTCAACAATCTTACGTTTTGTTTGGCAGTACAGCAGCATCGGATTCCTATCCGGAGAACCTGTCAGAATCTCCAGTTGCTGTATTGCGAGCATTGACAGATCTTACGGTGCTGGGGGATAAGATATCTCACAAACAAGCGCTCCCACCGTCCGAGATCGGATTGCAAGATCTTGCATATCGCCTCCAGACAGTACACGATCAACGCATCGGTCGAATGAACATTGCTCAAGAGGAGTTCGAAGAGCTAGTGAAGGCCTTCGCTCGTGGTAGTAAGACCTTCACAACCGCATGTTTGGGTGGCGTGACTAGCTATACCATGAAGCTGATTCAACACGTGGTCGCATCGCATGAATCATTCCTTCTCGGAGAAGAGGACCAGGCTGCTCTCAGAAGCGCCGAATCCGATCCTGCCCTGTTGACCTTGCTAGTCGAAAAGGCAATAGGATGCGCAAGAAGAGAAGGATTGTCCTCTTTCCAAAAGTGTTTTGAGCCCCTCCAGACAGCTTGTCAACTCCTAGTTTCTCCGACATACCTCAAGATCGGCAAAGCTCTTTTAATCGCCACATTGGCTTGCCTCCGGCTCCTAGTTCCGGACAAGGTCTTTGACCCTGCAACTTATCCTTTGTTGGTCCGACACCGCTATGAGAACAGAGTTACAGAGCTTAACTTGACTATTCTGGAGTGGCAGAGCTACCAGATGCAAACAACTGGGCAAGACACAAGCTTAGTTATTCGTACCCTGCAAGATGGCCTTGCTGAGCTGGGCGCGGCTCCCTCTGTTCCAGATATATACCGCCCAAGCCCATCACGACTTGACCGTCTACAGTCAGAATTTACCAACCTGCTCAGGAGTGTAGTGAACGCTGGGCTTGCTGAGCACATATCACATGGCGATTTGCCCGACGTTTTGGGTAAAGCTCCACAACTTATCGCCAGAATCAAAACTTGCGTAGGGAGACTCTCAGAGATTCATCATGGCTATGATGACATTGTTAAGCCTATCATCGGTTTGCTTTATGCGTCGGCGCTCGGTGCTCGATATATCCTCTACGACGTCAATCAGCAGCTGGGCACGTCAGGACGACAAGATACAGTGATGTGCGAGGACAAGGTCCCAGCTGAGAGTCACCATCGGCAGCATGAGCTTGAGCGATTCATCTTAAACATGAAACCTGTTGTTAATAACGTTGAGTTGGACCGAGAAGGCATTTGTTCCCTAGGAATTCCTCAACTTTGGACGTATCTGAAGCAGCTCAAGCTGAAAGTTGTCATTAATCAATCGGAAATTTCTAGGAAGAACGCACTTCTGGCACATATGGTACATGTTATCGACAAATTGTACATGGTTTGGAGACAGAAGTTGAGCTCAGATCAAAATCAAGCTGAGAAATTGTCGCGATACTACATTTATCGAGGCAACGACGACGCGCAGGAGTCGAATGAAGAGGATATCCGCGAGATGTTTCCGGATCATGAAAACGATCAAGAGGCTCCTACCGGCGTCGCTCAGGACGTGTTAGGAGGTTATGAGTTTGAAAACAACCCAGACAGCAAAAGCATTGATGTTCGAAAGAGCGCAGTGGAGTTGGCTAAGCTTCATCGCAGTCTTGCGAACGAGGGGGATTTTGCAGCAATACTGCGATCTTATTTGCAGGATCGATTGCACGTGGCGGATGAGACTCACGTGGGATTCAAGGAAGACGAGATGCTGTCCCCAGACATCATGCCAAGCTTGTTCCTCTGTCTAGAAGCAAAACTGAAGGAATTGAATCCAGGCCCTGCACGATCAAGCTTAAACATTTACACTGACAGCGACGCAGCTGAGACTCGAAAGCTCTTCGACGTCACATCAATCGCTCAGCAACGTTTTAGAGAAATCGCTGACAGGTGGCCTGAACATGCTGTACCTGGAGAGGCCCTCGACTATTGTAATCAAGTCAGAGCGCTCAAGATGAGCGATCCAATCGCTAAGCTCCTCACCAAGACAGAGAAGCTGCTTGTAATCGTGGCTCAGTGGCAAGCAATTGCAAGCAGAGAATGGTCGGTCGCTAACCTTGTCGATTCGCTGACAAATTTGATCATCCACTGGCGCCGACTTGAGTTGGGCTCTTGGTCGAGATTGCTTGACATAGAGGACAAGAAGCAGCAGGAAGACGCTGATGCGTGGTATTTCATTGCCTATGAGTCGGTCATTTTCAACTCTCTTCGGATCACATGCGACGTTGCACTGAGCAATGTAGAGGATGACTTCAACGATTATGTCCGGACCCTTGCGAAGACTCTCGAGGAGTATTTGAAGACAACCACGCTGGGACAATACTCAGGTCGACTGCAGCTATTGAAGGGTTTTGCTATCTCTCTCGAAGCCATTGCACGAAAACACTTCGATGACGACGCCGCTAGACGTGTGGGGAAGGACATTACCAGTTCGAGCAAGCTCAAGGGTAATATAAATCGGTCCCAAATCCGCAGACCTAACGGAGTCTCAGTTGGCCATGAAGAAGCTCACTCCCAAGAGCACGGGCTATATGGACTCGAGGCGGACGAGTCAAGTGACATGTTTTCTGGTGATGAACGTGGAACTGAACCCGAAGTGCATAAGCAGGGACGAGGTCGGCAGATAACGGCCATCCATGCCGCAGTCGTGAACGTGGTCAGTCACTACAGCCGCTACGAAGCGCAAGTTCTCGGCGCGTTGAAAGATGGACGGATGGCTCTTGAAAAGAGCATCAATGAGCAGATCACACTCGCAAGCTGGAAAGATACGAATATTATTGCTCTTCGCGAAAGTGCTCGACGGTCTCATCATAAGCTGTTCAAGATTGTCAAAAAATATCGCGCTCTGCTCAGCCAGCCAGTTGCGACATTCAACGCCAGATACAGCAACGATGCCATCTCATTTCAGCCATCGCATGACCTGTCTACCCCTGACTTCTCGAGTTCGTTCATTTCACGCCACCTTCGAGCATGCGCTGAGCAGCTAGAGGGCTGGAGGGAACGACCAGAGCGCCTCAAGAATCCGGTCGGTGCTGTCACTACTATGCGTCATGTTTACACGAACTCTCTGCCAAACTTTCTGCCAGCGAGAGCGCTTGACAGCTTCTTCAACGACGTCTCCATTTCCGCTCAAGAGCTTCGTGGAGCCACCCCCTCTACGCTTACTGACGATAACACAGGCCTCGTTCGCGACCTCAAGCAGCGAAAGCGCCGGCTTCTGGCCGATACCTTGAAATATGTGGCCCATATGGGGATTCGACGCAACCTAAGCACTTCCGAACTGTCAAGCCAAGCTTCGACTGCTGCTGTACTTGCACAATCCATGGTTTTGTCGCCGACCTTTGAGCCTGCTGCCATAAAAGGAGCGGACGAGGCGTTCCACGAGCTTCTCGATACCCTTCCTCTGGCTCGTGAAGCCGCCCTTGAGCATTCCGAAGAGCTTACCGACGGCGAAACAAGAAGAGCTCTAGGATACCTCGAAGGCTTGTTGAGTCTTGTAATCAAGCAGCGAAATCAGATTGCAGCTCTTCAAACGCAACTTGGACGCTTCAGCGATGTGACTGGCGTTATGAGCACTCTGCAGAGCCTTCCGAGCGATGACCTTCTGCAGCCTGGGCACACAAAGCCATCTATGAAGCAAAAGTTTGGTCATCTATTGGTATCACTCCCCGTTCTTTTAGAGGTGTATGCGGGTGTGCTAGAGTTCCAGTCAAAATATGGATCGCTTGAGATTGGCAATATTATTCCGGCTATGCGCGCACACAGCTCGAAATTCGAAGCAAGCCAGCAGAAATTGCACGGGTTGGCGACCTTGCCATCGGGCATTCGAAGTCAGCAGTGCGAGAAGTTGGAAGCAGAGCTGAACGTGAGTCTGTCTCACTTAGAAGAAGACCTCGACCAATGGGCTGCTCAGGAACCACAGATTGAGCATCTTACCACACAACTCCGCAATTGGACCAGACTTCCAGAGGGTAGTGGTCTTTCTCAACAGCCAAAGTTTTCTCGCTCTGGCTTTGCAAGTGCATTTGGGGACTTTGACCTGGATGGTGAAGAGACTCAGACCAAAAATGAGGCGGACAGTCAGGTGAACGAAGTAGAACACCAAAGCCTCGTAAATTCCCCGAGTCCGGACCAGACCAATGGACAAATCGACATTCAAGCTGAATACTTTGACCAAAAGTCTCGTGTGCTCCTAGACCAAGTTTTTGTGGCTCTACAGAACTTTGTCCAAGCATCGAAAAGTCTGCCATCAGATTTAGAAGATCCTGGTTGGTTATCAAAGACTGTTGGTCTGTATGGCAAGGCTCTTTTAACTCTGCGGGTCGATACGGTGACGAAAGCGCTCGAGACACTGCTGGATGCGTTGCACAAACTTTCGCCATCTCAATTCCAGCTCGGCTTATCAATCTTGATCATTGCAGAACCAATCATTCAGCAATTTCGCTTCATCCTTGAAAATGTGTTCAGCCGTATGTTGCACTTGCACGTTCAGACATGTCGGCTCTCCGTTTTCCTCGGCAAGACGTTCACGACGCTGGCAAGAGAAGGATTCTGTAGTCCATCGCAGCGATCTAACGAGCAGGAGCAGTCTGGCAAGGTTGAGCAAGGCATTGGTCTAGGTGAAGGAGAAGCTGCAGAGGACATAAGCCAGGACGTTCGTGAAGATGAGGATCTCACTGATCTTGCACAAGAAGGTGGCCAGCGAGAAGGTGGTGGTGAGGAGATGGAAAAGAGCAAAGACGCAGTTGACATGGGCGCCGATGAGCTTGAAGGCGGGATGGGGAGCGGTGACGAGAAAGCGTCCGATGAGGAAATGGAAAATGATGGCGAAAAGGGGGAGGAGCAGGAGATGGACGAGGAAACTGGCAGCGTTGATGAGCTCGATCAGAGTGCAGTTGACGAAAAGATGTGGGAAGATATGCAGAAAGAGGCTGAAAAACAGCAGAAAGAGATGAAAAGTGAGAAGGCGAAAGGGCAAAAGTCTGATGACCAAGCCATCAGGCAAGAGGGTCCGCCACAAGACACCGACGTGGAAGCTGATGAAGGGGAGTATGGGCCTGAATCGGAGCAGGATGAAGCCGGTGAACAGAAAGCAGAAGGCGAAAATGTTGACCCTCGTTTGGATCAGGAAAGGGCTCTCGATATGCCTGATGAAATGCAGCTGAATGGGGGAGAAGAGAAGGAAGACGATATCAGTGACGCGAGCATGGATGATCTATCGGATGTTGGCGATGATGCTCCAGCTGAGGACGAGCGGAATACAGATTTGCCTGACGAAGATAGGATCGGTCACGAAGACCAGCCTGATCAACAGGATACTGTAAATGCAGAAGAGCAGGAGGATCAGCTTAGTGGCGAAGCACAAGAAAATGAGGTGGTTGAGAACCAACCACCTGACAGCAAAGAAGCCGAGGACGATCAACACCATACTCGAGGAGATGATGCAATGGCGGACATACAGGATGAAGAAAACAGTGAAGCTGGAGCCGCGAACACAAATCAGGTCGATTTGGATGCCCAGCTGGACCACAGTCCACCTGAGGGGCAGGACGACGCAAAGTCTACTGCGCAAGAATTGGAATCACAGCATGGAACAAAATCTAGTCGGCAAGAACAGTCGGGGCCGGACGAAGGTGCTGCAGAACAGGGCGTTGGCCGTCAAGAAGAACCCAAAACCAAGCAGACCGAAGCATTTAAGAAGCTCGCAGACGTGCTCGAGCGATACCATCAACGACGAGAGATCTTTACCAGTGAAGAGAAGCGCCAGCAAGGACAAGCTGATTCGGATCTTGACTTGGCCGATGCTGATTTCGAGCATCTGGGTGATGATCAGGACGTGGGTGAGGCGCAGGCCCTCGGAACCACGAATCAAGATGTCAAACAGAATCTTGATCAAGGACAAGCTATCGAAGAATCAAACGCCGAAGCTAATGATGAGCTGCCTATGCCTGAGGATGCAGACAAGCAGACGACTGAAGCCGATCAGGAAACTATGGCACAGAAAATGACGAGAATACAAGAGGAGCGTCAGGACGAAGCCCAAGAGTCGAACGACGCAGTGTTGCCCAACAGAGACCGCCAGCGACCCGAAGAAGCACCCAAGCCCAAAGAATACTCAATGGCCAGTGACGAAGATGGCATGGGCGAACTCGAGATGCGCGTTGATCAAGCTGAAGCACCGGGTTTTGAAATGACCCAACTTCCACAAAAAGTTTCCATGGCCGACTCTCAACAGCTCTGGTCGCTCACAACAAACAAGACTCAGTCGTTGTCGCTTATGCTTACAGAGCAATTGCGATTGATCTTGCAGCCAACAACCGCGACCAAGCTCCGTGGCGATTTCCGGACAGGTAAACGTCTTAACATCCGCCGCATCATTCCCTACATAGCATCAGGCTACAAGCGAGACAAGATTTGGATGCGAAGATCTGTTCCCTTAAAGCGGAATTACCAAGTCATGCTTGCAGTCGATGATTCAAAATCGATGGCCGAGTCAGGTGCCGACATTCTAGCACTCGAGACGCTCTGCATGTTGAGCCGAAGCCTGAGTATGCTCGAGGTCGGCGAGCTTTCCATTGTTGCATTCGGCAAGAATTACAATGATTCAGCTAGCACAGGCGCGCCACAAGCCGTCAAAGTCGCACATCCTTTCTCAACACCATTCTCACCAAGCACATCTGGACCAGAAACATTCTCCAACTTTACATTCAACCAGACAGGCACCAACATACGTGCCCTGCTCTCCGAATCAATCTCCCTCTTCAAAGACGCGCGCAACAAATC
The DNA here is from genome assembly GCA_000315175.1 of Herpotrichiellaceae sp. UM238. Classification (NCBI taxonomy): domain Eukaryota; kingdom Fungi; phylum Ascomycota; class Eurotiomycetes; order Chaetothyriales; family Herpotrichiellaceae; species Herpotrichiellaceae sp. UM238. The sequence continues at coordinate 583,771 of AMYF01000020.1, read as the reverse complement.
CTCTGCCCACGAAGCCAGTGATCTCTGGCAACTGCAAATCATTATCTCAGACGGGCACATTGGCTCAGACAGCGACGATAGCGTGCGTCGCCTCGTCCGAAGAGCTCGAGAAGAGAAAATCATGTCCGTTTTCGTCGTCGTCGACAACAGCGAGGAAAGCATTGTTGACCTGAAAGAAGTGGTGTTCGAGAAGGACCCTGGAGATGAGAATGGAGAGATGAAGGTGAAGACAAAGAGATATCTCGAAGGATTTCCTTTCCAGTACTATGTAATAGTCAGGGAAGTAAGAGATTTACCTGGGGTGCTGAGTCGCGTATTAAAGGGGTGGTTCGAGGGAGTCGTAGAAAGTGGCTGATTCCATAGATTCACAGTCGAGCATTTGAATTAGTGTTGCACCATAGCTGTAGTATTTAATGATAGATGCGTTTAGCGCCGTACTTTTCCGTCTGTATGGATTCTCCTCGACTGCTTTTACCTCAGCAATGCCCGCCGACCCAGGACCCGAGTCCGCTCACGCACTGAGATGACAAGACATCAGAGCACCCGCTCGCTCCCGCATAGAAATGCACCCTCGCATCCTAGGCTTTGCCTTCTTGTTGCCGTGCTCATGCAAGCAAGGCGCTCGCGAGCAGGAGAGTAGTCTGCTTGCTAGACAACAAAATCAGAGGCGCAGTATTCACTCAGCCAGACTAGACTGACGCCGCAGACGCAACCTCGTACCTACATACCTACCTACCACCTGCGCTGTGCCTGTCTTACTAGTGGCCGTCTTCAGCTTACGAACAACGAGGACGGCTTTCGCCTCAAGTAAAGAGGTAGGAGCGATGTCGAGATAGCAATTTGTGGTGTTGCTGTGCTTTGGTTCGAGCTAGTGCAGGTCCAGCTGCTGGGTAATTTACGAGGAGGATTGGGGGAGCTTTTGTTGACGTCTGCCAAGGAGGAGCGGTGGCTCAAATATGGTAATCACTTAAGCGGAGGGAGAAGGCATGATTGGATACGGGGAGGTAATTCCGCCGCTGCTATTATGTGATAATATACCTCCTGCATTGAACCACACACCCCACGGCAGTTTACAATATGAAGGACACAACAAGGAGAAAACTGCCAGTAAAGTAATGAGCGTGTCATGTGCTATAGGTCATAGTATTATCAATGAATGTCTGCCTGTCTATTTGTTCACCTCCATGAGAGCATGTTTCTTGACTCATTATCGCTCGCAACGTAGTGATGTTTCATTCTACGTCGAGCCTCAACCCTGTCCCGCCTGATCCATACTTGTTCTGAAAACCGGAGTCGCTATCGGGATGCCTGCCCGTTTCCCCGTTCATGATATGCGTACTGGTCGCTTCTTCAATCTTAGGAAAGGTGGAAAGCGCCTTGACCCTCTCGAATTGCGGTTTCCAGCTTGTCCTTCAATACTGACACATCCGAATAGTCCGGTAACTTCAAGTAGTTGGCGCAAGTCATAACACTCGGCAAGTAGTCGTCGCTCGTATAGGGCGGCTCGCTTGGTTTGCACACGACGGTGAACATCGGTGTTAAGTTCTTGAAACCTCCTATGGGCAATCGTGGACTACCTGTGATGAACTGGAGGAAGTCACGACGCTGAGCAGCAGTGAGCTCACTCATTACTTGAAGCAAGTTCTTGACGCTCTTGCTGTCCATGTTGAAGCCGTGATCTGCTTTGATCGAGTCCATCAGCGTTTCTATTGACCAGTCCTCCTCAACACGGCCGAAGAGCATGACAAGTTCATTAGGTGTAAATGCCTTGAGAGAGTTGTATGGGAAGACCTGTGAAAAGCCATTTCGGAATGCTTGAATCTGAGATTGTACACCAGAGCCGAGAGTGAAGTCCAAAACCTTTTCGATGTAAAGGCTGATGTTCTCATTCGTAACATCGACTTCAGCACCGTTGGCAATCATAGAGATGGATGGGTACCCTGGTAAGGTGAAGTCAAGGCCGAGATCTTCAAGATGAGCACCTCTGATGGTAAGGTTTGACAGGGCTGTGGCCTTTGCACTGGCGTTCATGGTTGTGTCTGCCTCAATATTGGCTCGTCGATTGGCGTAAGCTTGCAATTGTGAGACGGAGTTCGCGAGGTCTTGGTCGACGGTCCGCAGAAGTGCAACTGAGGTTTTCATGTCGTCACCAATCTTGAAAAAGGTCGGGCTAAAATTGACATCAATAATTCGAGAGTCCAGCATGGACCGTGCCACGAACTTGCCGAGAACCTTGAAGCATTCGAGGATCTTCTTGCCTTTCTCCGTCTTCTTATCTTCTTCACTCATCGGTGCTGGGAACAGACCATTCTTACCGAAAGCATATTGGTCTTTCGCATCAGTATCGTTTTCTCGCCATAACTTGAGCTGTTTCTTGGAGAACTCCTTCGACACGGTCGAGTAGAATTCCAATGTCGGTCCAAGTCCAGTTCCAACTTCATCAAAATACTCCACTTCAAGGATGCTCGGTGAAGGCCCAAAATGATCCATGACCTTCATTGCTGACTCGAGCATCTTTGTTCGAGCAATTCGTACCTTCTGTCTTTGAGGTCGTCCCATAAGAGGTCGGTCATCTCGTCGTCGATCACGTCTGTCGTCGCTTTCCTGGCTACTTTGCCATCTTGTGATGGATCTTGCATAACCAAAGGAGGTTGACTGCAAGAACAAATGTCGTGTCTCGAAGGGAAACAAGAATGGGAAAGATCGAGCAAGATCTTCGCTCCAGTCGGGTAGACAATTGCTAGCCACTATCAAGGGCTCCTCTAACTGTCGGTTCATCTTCGCTGTGAGCTTGGTATTGATGAAGGAAGCAAGAGGTTCGGGATGAAGCTTGATGCCAGTCCGTCCAAGAGCTTCTCGGACATCGTCAAGACTAGCGTTGAGCTCATGCAATATCCCCAGCAATGTCAGTATAGCAGATGTGGTTGGATGGCCACCAAGAGACACAGGTAAGCCATCCTGCCTGCGGGTCTGGGTGTCGTCTTCAGATGTGGACAACTTCGCCACAGGGGCAGGTCCCGATACACGTCGGAACTTGACCTCATGGATCCCAGCCCAAATTGTCCTTCCGCTAGCATCGGTGGCTGCCTGCTCTCGATTGTGGTGCACAGCCCGATAGATGGTGATGTTGTCCGGCAATAGCTTGCCATCGATGCTAAATTCAATGTGCCAGTCTTGCGGGGTGGCAGCAGCGGCAGCATAACTGGTATGTCGCTTTTGGCTGGAAGTCGAATTTCTTGGCGCAGCTGGCGACTGATCGGAAGAGGCAGTGCGGCTTGGCGCGATTGGCGTTCCTGGTTGTCGAGGAGTGTATACTCGAGAGCCGTCTTCCCTACGAGCCGTGACCTTTCCGGTGGAGGCGACCTCCATATTGACGGCTGCTGGTTCATGACTGTTATCAGAATCGTCTTCTTCAACCTCACCCACAATCGGTGCTGCCTGATCAGCAGAACCAAGCTCTTCGTCAATGTCGTCGTCCTCGACGTGCTTCTCATCGACAATTTCAAGGTTAGATGAGGATTCTTCCGGTTCAAGCGGTGGAGGAGGCGGCCCTGGTTCGGATGTCTCGGGAACAGCATGACGGCGACTCGACCTTCGACGATGTGTCTTTTCACCTTTGCTGGATTCATCTTTCGGTCGCGGTGACGGTGCTCCCATTTTTGATCTTGAGCTTGGTCTAGATGTTGAATGAGGACTTGAACTAGGCGGTAAAGAGCCCAACTCGGCGCCAAAAGGCGAGAACAGTCCAGATTCGGCAGCGCCAGACAGTTGAGCCATCCTCGCGTTTGCCAATTGTTGCAGCATATCCCTCCGACTGCGGCTGCGATCTATTGAACCCCGCTCTGATAACGCGATTCGGGGTCTCAAATAGTCGTCAAGTGCTTTAAATGTTGCAATGGCATGGATAGAGACAATCATGTCGCGAAAGCTAGCGGGAATTTTGCTGTCTTCGTCGGCCTTCAATTGGAGACGGATCTGTCGTGACAAAAGTGAAGTCGAGCTGCTTCTGCTATTCTCAGCGGGGCTGCTATTGACAGTGAGAACCTCAAAATGCTCAGATCGGCTAAGTAGATCCTGCAGCTTGTGAACCAGGGCCGTGAATGCCGTCGAGGTCGTTGAGACTGTTGATGTTTTGATCTTGGCGGCGTTGGCTTTGCCCATGAATGCCGCAACAAAATCCCCACGTGCGTTTCCTGCTAATGTCACGGTTGGATTCAGAATCTCGCCCAGTAAGTCAATGACTCCAGAGTCCAGGAGTTCCGAACTGGTTATGCTCTCGAGTGCATCGCCTTCAAAGGATTTTGCCAGCTGCTCAAAGAGCTCTCGGCCTTTCGTTTCGTCTGAGGAGTTTGTGTAATGTTCCCGAATGGCATCAGCCAGAGTTCGGAGATTCTGGCGAATCTTGTCGGCTTTATATCTCATGTCCTTGCCGATGTCTGTATCATACTTCTCCAAGAATGCTTTTGCTCGCAGCACAACGAGGTCCTTAACGCCGGGTATGGCCAGCAGAGCTGGAATATCTTCTTGATCGGAATCTGACTCCCGATCATCATCCATATCTACTTCATCCCGTATGATAATGTCATCTCCCCTGTCTTCATCGTCGTCGCTATCGTCCTGGTGATTCTCGTCTTCTGCCCCATCAGAATCGTCATCGTCGCTTGAGCTGTCTGGGTCTTGAATTGGGCGACTACCATTCTCTTGGTTGCCGTTGGAAGCGCTACCCGTTGAAGTTTGGCTATCCTTTTTGGAAGGTGAACCAGCGTCAACCTCTGAAGCACGAGATGCGAGCTTCTTGATCTCGCCGATGACACCTTCACGATAGAATTGGTATCGGTAAATATCCTGTAATCTTTCGAAAAGCAATTCGGAAGCCTGCAAGGCGAACATGACCAGACTTGGATGATCTTGTTGCGATAAAATCGAAGCCAGGAATGAAGCATAAGGTACAGGCCTCAATGCATCTTCGATGACCTTGCTGTCCAGGTTGGAGAGCATTTTCAATTGAGCAGTTAGAACCTTCTGTCGCACGCTGAGATTCACAGTACTCGAATATGCGTCCGTCAAGGTTGGAAGGAGGATCATTGCGAAGCGCCGAGTTTGTGACTTGCACTCGTTTAACAACGTCCTTCGTTCCTCTTGTCTTGATGCCTCGGTCTCATCTTCACTATCGGAAGAAAGATCATCATACGCTCCGTCCATGTTGATGCGCGGAAGCAATTCACAAACGACATTCAATGCTTCGTAAATCTGCTCCCTTGGCCGATGAATGAGAGCTTGCATAATCACGACGCTATCAATGCTGGATGCTGCGTCTGCAGTTTCCCTAGGCGGAGAAACTCCGGTCAAAATCTGATATAATGTATCAACGACATTCAACTTAAGAAGTTCGGCTGACAGACGTGGACTGTTGCGGGCGACGATTGCAAGTACTCGGAGAAACTCGGTATGAATGTTCGCGCCAATAAGATTGGTTGTTCCGGGCAGGAGCAGACCTAATATGGCTTTTAGAAGCTCTGTATCAACTAATTGCTCAAGCTTCTCCGGACTGTACTTGAAGCTGTCGATAATGCGAGTGACACATAGACTACCCTGCTCGACAACTTTCTGGTCGTGACCGACAAGAACATGTCGTAGGTTTGGCATCACGTCGCGAATGACTGGGAATGAGTCGTGAGGGATATTACGGCAGCAGTTTGCAGCAGTGGTGACAGCTGTTCGTTGTGTGCCGGTTGCGAAGAAATCGAGATATTGAAGACATGCCGTTAAGCCCCCTTCCCGGACTATGGAGGCCGGAAAGTCTCGAGATATTTGAGACAAGGTGCTCAAGGCTTGTTCGGCGACGTCAATGTACTGAATGTCAAGCAGCTTCTGGCACAAGACAGGGACGGCACCTCCATAGACGACGTTAGCGACTGAGCCTCGAAGTGCCTCCATTAAATTTGCCAGAGATCTGCAGGCCAGCAGCATGATTTCGGGATTCTCTTCTTGTGTAACTGGATTTGGCTGCATGAGGGCCACCAGCTCTTTGACAAATGGATCCGGCGAGAACTGGCCAGCCAGATTGTCTTCATTGGAAACCAGCAGCAGGTTCGACAATTCTTCCAATGCTATCATCTGCATGGTAGGATCGTCGACCCGTCGCAGGTTATTGAGGATGTCTCGGAATCTCGAAGCCATGCCCGTCATCATCCCACTAAGGGCGCGGAGGGTGCTTGAAAGACCGGATGGGCCACCAACACCAAACATGCTTGAGAAAGGATCGTTGTCGCCGCCTGACGGTGGGTCTGGTGACATGTCAGAATTGCTATCCCGCCGCATAGGAGGGGGCGTGGAATTCTTTTCTCGCTTCGAAGGTTTAGGGTTAGGCTCAGCGTCTTTCATCTCCATATCGACATCCTTCTTTGGGCGACCCTTCTTCAACTTGCGGCTCGATGTTGGCTGTGAAGGCGGAGATATATCTTGACTATGATCAGCTAAGGCCTCTTCTCTCGATCTGTTTGGTATACCTGATGATGAGGACTTCTTGCTGGGACGGCTGGATGCCCCTCGTGAAGATGGTTTGGAGGATGACTGTTTTAGGTTGTCTTCACTGTGCTTTGTAGACGAGTTAGACTTGGTCAGGCGCTCTTCGTCAGCAAATTTGTTCTCCGAGTACCCATTGCTCGACATCGCCGACTCTTGTCGTTCACCCTTCCGAGATGATCTCGGAGGACGAGGAGAGGCAGTCAAAGGCGTGAAAGGAGCGACGGCTGTCTTTTGCCTTTTGGAGCGACGGACAGTGGGCTGGGTCGGACTCTGTTCGGAATCGGTTGCCGGAGGGCTCAAATCTGGACGGGCAGCTGCTTTGCGTTTTCTGGATTTTGCAGGAGTCTTCGCTGCAGACTTTGGTTCGGGCTCGGTGAGATCGGTGTCAAAGTTGGTTTTAGACTCGGCTGCGAGCCTCGCAGAGGAACGAGTGACTCTAGGAGACATATGTGTCAATTGTTGGTCATTGAGATGGCTGTGGCATAAAGTGTTTTAACGAAACGCCCCGCGAACGACAGGACGTAGTACAGAAGGGCAAGATATGAGGGCCAAACATCGAAGACTTAAGTGCACTGGTGAGGACTAAAGTGTGAAGTACCTGTCAAGAGGTGGAATTGTTTCGGGAGACTGCGACTGCGGCTGCTTCTGCGTTATTGCAGGCTTGCGATTGCCTGTGCTGTGGTGGTTCACTGTTTGGCGGTTTCCACGAGGCAGGCTGGCCATCTAGGTCTGGCCCGCCATCGAGCGGGTTGAATGTCACTAAAAAGAATGCTTTACAAACGGCTTCGATGGTTAAATAGTAATTAGGATTTGAAACCAAGTTACAAGTTCAGATCGTGCAAATGGTCGTGGAGCGGATGCTCACGAAACTGACGGTACCCAATGTTGAAAGCGCACTCCAGGATGCGTTGACGTGCACAGCATGGCACAGACGTCGGAGCGATGCCGAGACAAGTTAGTGACAAGCTTTTTAACGCCGCCACTGCGCCTGCAATATTGGCGTCTCGGGTGCTGACTTCCCCATGCCTGCTCGGCCACTATTGTTTACGCGTGCCTGAGGCACGCTTATGATAACAGCATGTGAGGCTTCTCTATTCGAAGTCCTCGCTTGACATTTACATGTTGCGCCTACGCAAGGACGCTGAATCTGCCCTCGTTCAGATGTAGGTGCAGAAAAGCTCTCTGGCCAGCTTCTTTCATACACTAATCTTGCGTGACTGACACAACCTGCGATCCATCAGGAGGGAGTGGGGGTGAGGCTGCGAAATTCATGCTTTGCAGCCACCTCAGCACGTGAGAGGAAGTCTGCACCAAGAGACACGGTACTCCGTACAAGAGCTTGTGTAGACAGAGAGCCCAGTATATACCAGTACTCTACCGCAGGACGATGAATTTGCCGGAGTAGAGACATCATTTGGGGCACTAACAATAAGGGCCACCATACTGACCTTGTGACTTGGGGATGCCTTATCCGTCATTGAGCGTTAACAGTAATCTGATTGGTCTCTTGGTAAGGTCCTCGCGAGGCATCTATTGAGAACCTAGGTATCATAAAAGTTCAGCGCCTGGTTATTGAACGTCCGGACTCCCTCTTCTTCAAATTACTATGTTGATCGCGGCACTCAATACCAACGTCCCAAACGATGGCAAAAGCAGAATGGACGTGCTTAGCGGCACACAATGACCTTCAACGATCTTCACATATCGTCTCCGTGATAGATTCTACTGCCTACGTGTTTGGTGGTGAACTCATTGCGCGCGAGCCTCGCGACAACACCACTTTTTCGATTAAGCTTGACAAGACTGGTAAGTTAGAATCTCATCGGCTGCCGAGTGCTGACGTGCACGTCAAAAGATACCACCATTGCCATGAAAACAACCTCACCAGCGCCATCGCCACGAGTAGGCTCAGCATCAACAACTCTGAACGGCAATATATACCTCTTCTCTGGCCGAGGCGGGGTATCAATGAGCCCTATCGAAGAGCAAGGCGGTGTTTGGGAGTACGACCCATCCAGCTCAATCTGGACTTTGCTCAACCCAGCCGACCGGTCAGCACAAGTTCCTCCCGCAAGGAGCTATCACTGCATGGCCAGTGATGGCAAGGACTCGATCTTTGTCCATGCAGGCTGTCCTGAGTCGGGTAGACTAGCTGATTTATGGGTCTTCAGTCTTCGGAGCCGCGATTGGACGAAGCTTGCTGATGCTCCAGCACCAGCTAGAGGTGGTGCAAGTATTGCTTACTCGAAAGGTGTTTTGTACAGAATGAATGGGTTTGATGGCAAGACTGAGCAGGGAGGCTCGCTGGATATCTTCGACATTTCCACGGGCTCGTGGTCTTCGAACGCCTTTACTTCCAATGGTGTGTCTGGGCCAGAACCGCGAAGTGTTAGTGCTCTGTTGCCAGTCAAAGTCAATGGGAAGGAAATGTTGATCACTCTTTTCGGCGAACGCGACCCAAGCTCACTTGGTCATGCTGGAGCAGGCAAAATGCTTGGAGACTGCTGGCTATATGACACTGCTGCAAAAGCGTGGCAGATGGTTGAATACTCCTCAGCTACTGTGCCACCTGCGCGTGGCTGGTTCGATGCTGATGTGGTAAAGGACTCTAGGGTCGTGGTGATCGGTGGTTTGAGCGAGAACAACGAGAGGCTCAACGACGTCTGGACCCTTTCGTTTTTGAGATGAGAACGCAGCGCTAATACAGGACTAATCCTCCACTACAATCTCCCGCGCCCTCCTTCTCTCTTCTGGCTTCAGCTTATCTGCTACCTCTATCGCACCTCCTTCCTTCTGAAGCTCCTCCCACTCCTCATCATCCATGTTCATGACCATGCATATCTGCAAGCAACGCAAAAACATTTCCCTAATCCTCCAATTTGTCTTTTGCCCTGACGACACCACGACCTTCATGATGCTATTGACATCATGCTCCAGCCTTGCCGCTCCAGCCTGATTGACTCTTCCTGTATACGTCCAGAGCCGCTTCTCCAGTAGCTTAGACAGGTAATTTGCGGTCGTGCTCAAGAGGTTCGCGTATGTGCTTTCCGTCATTAATCGAGAAAGAGGCCGTGTGAGGGCCTCCCAATTATGTGAGAAGCGCGAAGAGACGAGGTTCTGAAAACTGGTCAGGTCGTGCGGGTCATGGCCGAGTGATTCGACTAAGTTCGACAGGGATATGGGGTCCAGGTTATATTCGACGTCGCGGAAACTGTCTAGGAGTATTCGCCTTAGACGTGGCTTCATGACATTGTTGAAGAGGACATTTGTTGCATCTGATAGAAGTTCTGTAGACTTTTCGGTGAAATTGGTCGCGAACGACTGCAATACTGTGGCCACGGTATTGCTATCGCTAGATTTGGGAAAGAAATGTGTCAGTGGGGGCTGTGCCGCTGCTTCCAGACGCGAGCTGACGATCTGCTTAATGTAGCTTGTTGCTACATCCACGTTGTTGACGAGCACAATGAACGCAACTACAGTTGCCTCAGGCGGCAGGCTGTCTTGAACGACGGGTCGAGGATAGTGCTCATCCCGCATCTTGCGTTGTTCCATACCTACAAAGTCTGAGCCCATAATCCGGGCTAGGGTTGGAATGACAGTCGTAACGACGAGGAGCTGTGAGGTCGCAAGACTCTGTTGTAATATCTTATTTAAGATGTACATTATGTCTTCAACCGCAGACGAGACGTGTGGCGGAGTGCTCTTCAGAGGCTGACGAGGATTGAGATTGAGATCGGAGGGGGTCTCGTCCAGTTGAAATGCCTTCTCGACCGAACGACGGAAGAAGAAAGCTGTCAGGGCATTGAAGGGATTTAAGAGCCGATCCTCAATCTTTTTCATCAATGTTGAATTCATGAGGAATGCAGGCACTTCAAGGTTCTCATCCCCAGGGAAACACTTTTGAGTAATGAACCGGGTGTATAGCGACCATTTACTGAGCATCACCGTCATCTCCCCCAAAAGCGAATCGACTTCTTTCATGTCAACACCTTCGTCTTCACTGCGTCGCCCGAGAGCAGGCGACCCTGCGCGAGGTGTTCCTGACGTGCCTCGTTGCACCGGCAGGAAACTCTGCACGAGGAACGTAAACGCGTATGACTTGATATCCGTCAGCTGTCGATCGATGCGTCTCTCGTCACTCCATGTGTCGAGGATAATGCCCCCCTGTATGTCGGCTTCATTTTGCAGACGTTCGATAACACGATTCATCTTTCCTGGACCGTAATGTCGTTCCACCAAACCTCCATGACCATCAATAATCTGAGCGATGTGCTCGAAAAGCTTGGTTAAAGCATTTGCGTAGAAATAGCCGTCTTTTGCCTGGTGACCTCCGGTGCCTACGTTGAGATTCGACCTGGCTCTTGCTGCAATACCTTGACAAACATATCGCCCATACACATCGAGTCCAACGTCCGACCGGTTGATCAGTGGAAAGAGCTTGAAGAATTTGGTGATCTTGGGGCCGTCATTCTCCTTGACAGCATTATCAAATTCACGTTGGAATAAGCCACATAGAGATTCTGAAGCATTGTCGAGGGTTATCCTCGGTGCGTCGGGTACTTCAGCTGTGGGTACGACTCGCGCAGCAAAAGCACCATCTATCACCTCGTCTGGGATCTTTGAAGCTCGACTCAGATAACCAGCTGCAGTTTCCCAGTCCTGAGGGGCTCCCATAGAGCCAGAAACACCAAGCACACATGATTTGAGTTCACGAACGTGCTCAACAACTGCCAGCGTCTCCTGCACGCGCTGCTGCTCCAAATCTAGCCGCTTCACTGAGCCAGAAATTTTGTTTGCGGTCGATGCTGCTTCTGATAGCATGCCATTGCTAACAGCACGAGCCTTTGCAGCCTGCGTACTTAAATTTGCGCGGAAGAGGTCTAACCTTCCCAATTCGCGTTGAAGTTCCTTCTGCGACGAGATCAACGTATCGAGTTTACGGGTCACTGTGGACTCCTTTTGCTGGAGTTCTGTGAGTGCGGCGCGAAGTTCAGCAACAGACTTTGCGCTGAAGATATCCGATGTTGGCCGGTGAGCTGTTGCCGTCTCAATATCCTTAACCAAAGACTGCCCATTCATATCTTCAGGTTACATGGGGATGGCAGATACGACAGCGTGCTGATCGTCGCATGCAGAAATTCCGCCTAGCCTTCCAGCTGTTTCGGAGATAGGAATCCGGAGAATACAAAATAATACAGAAGTGTGACGCAACGTTGGCCTTGCAAGCACCGAGCGCCCACTGCAGCAATTCTACCACAATTTGTCTGCCTTTTCAGGCACTGTTTCACCATCGTCGTCAATACTTTGGTTGTCCCTTCTTTAGTTTGCTAACGTTGTGGCTCTACTCGACTTCATTGCGTATCTCGTCAACATAGCTCGAACACAGAAAAAAGGGCAGCCTACTAAAGGCCGATTTCGATTCGGACGGGTCAAAATGGGCAACGAGTCCTCTACGCCGGTTTCTGAAGATGTGCCGCCTGTCACGTTGTATGGCAGGACTATCGAAGCCGTGGCTGACTACATCAAGAAGGGCAACGTCAGAAGAGTGGTAGTGATGACAGGCGCAGGCATATCAACTTCCGCTGGGATACCTGATTTCAGGTCTCCTGATACTGGGTTGTATGCCAACCTTGCGCGACTCAATCTTCCATACGCTGAAGCGGTTTTTGACATATCCTACTTTCGAAACAATCCGAGACCTTTCTACGAGCTTGCTCATGAGCTGTATCCTGGCAAATATAGACCGACTATTACACACTCGTTCATCAGCCTATTATACAAGAAAGGCATACTTCTAAAAGCCTTTACCCAGAATATTGATTGTTTGGAGAGAGAGGCTGGCGTGCCTGGAAACAAGATAGTCGAAGCGCATGGATCGTTTGCTACACAAAGATGCATTGATTGCGGACTCGAATACCCAGATGATAAGATGAAGGAGTCTGTGGCGATCAAGGAAGTCCCATATTGTGAGAGGACAAGGTGTGGTGGCTTAGTGAAACCTGACATTGTGTTCTTTGGGGAAGCTCTTCCAGAAGCTTTTCATCGTAATCGAAGCCTGCCTGCTCAGGCCGACCTTGCCATTATTTTGGGTACTAGTTTGACCGTGCAGCCTTTTGCGAGTCTCCCATCTTTTGTACGGGAGGAAACACCACGACTATTGATCAACAAAGAAAGGGTAGGCGGACTAGGATCTCGTCCCGACGATGTGTTGCTTCTTGGTGATTGTGATGCCGGCATCCGAAAGTTAGCGGACGCGCTGGGGTGGCGTGAGGAGCTCGAGGCGTTGTGGGAATCCACGAATCCAAACAAGTCAGACCGCAAACCACAGGAGGCAAGGCCCAAAGACAAACAAGCAGAACTAGACCAAAAAATCGACGAGCTTACCAGAAGTGTGGATGAGACTCTCAAGCTATCCGAAGACCACCAGCAACAGTTTGAAAAGGAAATCAATAAGCGCGATGACACAGGAAAACTGAGTGTTCCCGGTGGCCTCGCTCAAGCAATAACCAAGACGGAGAACAAAAAGCAAACTGAAGGTCAAGTCAACGGCTTAGACTCGAAAGCAACTAACCTAAGTCATGTCTATCCTCACATCGATTCAAAACCCACGGACAAGTCCTCACTTTGATCTTGCAGATTTCCGTGCGACGGCAGGGACAGGCCGTCCCTACACATTCCAGGTCAATTCACGCCCTCCTGCCACGCTGCCTTTCTGCACGCCAGTCCACCAAGTGGAACCTTGACGGAGAACAGTTCTCTAAGAATTATTTTCACATCTGAAGCTGTCAAATATCCCTTCGAGTCGACGAGAAAGCTGTACCCACTCGCAAGCGCAAGCCAAATCATAACTTTCGTGACTGGAATGAAACATACTTATCAGACGCGAACAGGAGTCTACGAGACTCTCTCATCAAGATACTTGTCGGTGAAGATGAAGCAAAGTTCATGGTGAATGAAGGTCTTCTTCAAAGGACGCCTTCTTTCGACGAGCACGGACGCCCGTAATCTCGCCCACCAGCAATCCAGCAAATACTTTAAGCGCTACCCATATCTCGCAACGAGCACGATCTCCCCACGCACCAATCAATCAACCTAGCGTGTTCTTCGCGCTTAGTTTTTCTGTACCCTCTGATAAAGAATACTGTGACTATCAATCTTCCAGACGCCAACGCTCATCATTAGCTCAATGGGGAATTCTACTATAGACCAGACGCATTCGTAGGATTTATAAGACACATCAACGACGCCATCCCAGAGACTCCTCAAAGTCAACGAGAATGCTGGACTCTATACAAGGCATATATGTTATCACAGGGCTACAATATCGAGCCTCAACAAGATAAGGTAACTGTTGCTCTGCAGAGACTTTACACCGCAAAACACTATCCCCATCACGAACGCGATCTATGCAACCTAGCACCGGGTTGATGCCGTTGACTGGTTTTTGGTGGGCTATTTGGTTGATCAGACGGGCTACGAAATGGCGTTGGACTAGACGAAATACAGGTAGAACGACGAGCTTGTCAAGTCATCCGAGAATTATAACAAAGTCATCATCAAGCAGCTTTTCCAAGCAGCAATGCAACACACAACACCCACACCAGCGGCGGATCCCGCAAAGCACAAGCGCGACTGGCGACTGGCATGATCATTTTCAGCACACTGGAGAGGACATACGGTATATTCGGGCAGTCATTGACGGAAAGAATGTCCTCGTAAATGAGGCCCTTCCTAATTAGTCGTGACAGAAAACATAGGCAAGCAGGACGACAAGCTCAGAGCAGGCTTCCCAACAGTCGAGCTGTTGACGGTGACGCAAAGCATAGATCAAATATGTGACGACTTAGGTCCTACTATGCAACACATTTGATAAGCGCAGCTTCTTGCAGACGTTGAACAAGGCAAGCCAGCAATAATTTGGCATGACGCAAAGCAGGCCGAATAGCTGAAACCCACCCCAAAACAGATTGGTCTTTTCGTATCCGAAGTGCGGCTGCGGTTCTCCAAATCCGCAGCGGGTTCCTGCCCCTCGTTGTTCGTTCCCCTTCGGCTTCCGCTCCTGCAGCAGCATGACATGTAATCGCAGCCCCACCGTTCGTCAACAATTTCGGTGGTAGCCTCCGAGACTGCTATACACTGGACATTCCTTACACGACCACTCCCTAGTATTCTTTTCTTACTGCCAAAGCTCTTGGCCGATTTTCCAACAACGTATCGCCAGAGGAAAGGTCGAAGAAATGGATGTAAGTCTCATAGATCAAGCAGACAGTACCATTTACGTGCTCTCTGTAAAAGCAGTTGCTGCGCTGAGATCCCGTCCTGACAAGCCTACAGTACAAACAGGTACCCGAGAGATGGACGACGAGGATCAGGTACTTTGCCTCCTTCTCTGCCTTGATCATCGCGACTAACATGGCCACAGAAAGCCCTCCCGAAAGGGTATTCGTCCCCCTTAATGAGTCCAGGAGCATACCTTGACTGTCGCTAGGTTCCATGGCCGATGTGCCGCAAGATATTGTCGCCGAGATCGCTACCTTGGAACGACTCTTCACTCTTGAAACGAGCAAGCTCAAGGAGATCACCGAACAATTCATCGTCGAATTGAAAGAAGGGCTTGAGGGCAAAGGCAACATCCCCATGAACCCGACATGGGTTATGGACTTCCCTGACGGCGAAGAGACGGGCCGCTTCCTGGCCCTGGATATGGGTGGCACCAATCTACGTGTCTGCGAAATCACTCTGGTTGACGAGAAGGGAGAGTTCGACATTATTCAATCCAAGTACCGCATGCCCGAAGAGTTGAAGCACGGGAATGCAGAAGAGCTTTGGGACTACACAGCGGACTGCATTGAGCAATTCTTGGACTACCACCACGAAGACGAGAGGGACGATCTCGAGGTCCTCCCTCTTGGTTTCACCTTCAGCTACCCGGCAACGCAAGAGTACATTGACAATGGTGTCCTGCAACGATGGACCAAAGGCTGGGCTGTCGAAGGCGTAGAAGGTGAGGACGTCGTGCCACAGCTGGAGAAAGCGTTGAAAGAGAGGGTACGTGTCTACATTTGCCGCACGGATATTGCTGACCTACTTAGAACCTTCCCGTAACCATCGCCGCCTTGGTCAACGATACTACCGGGACCTTGGTCGCTTCAGCATACACCGACACAGCAATGCGACTTGGTTGTATCTTCGGTACTGGCTGTAATGGCGCATATGTAGAAACCTGCGGCAACATCCCCAAGCTCAAGCACATGAACCTCCCTGACGACATGCACATGATCATCAACTGCGAATATGGTGCATTCAATTCCAAAGGCTCAAGCCCCGTACTACCCAAGACCCCTTACGACGTCATGATAGACGAATCTTCCCCGAGACCTGGCCAGCAAGCCTACGAAAAGATGATTGCTGGCCTCTACCTTGGGGAGATCTTCCGCCTGGCCATCCTCGACCTCCACGACAATAAAAAGATCATCTTCCCCAACCAAGACCTTGCCATGTTCCGCAAGCCCTTCTGCCTAGACTCTTCATTTCTCTCCTTTATCGAAGAGGACCCCTTTGAGAACTTGTCCGAAACCCAAGATATGCTAGGCGACAAATACAAACTACAAGCAAGCAGACCGGAGCTCGAACTCATGCGTCGATTAGCCGAGTTGATCGGTACACGGGCCGCGCGACTGTCTGCGTGTGGTATCGCGGCCGTCTGCAAGATGAAGGGCTTCGAGAGCTGCCATGTTGGCGCCGACGGTTCGGTGTTCAACAAATACCCTCATTTCAAGCAGAGGAACGCAAAGGCGCTGAGGGAGATCCTTGACTGGCCAAAGGGCAAGAAGGATCCCATCGTACTGTCGAGCTCTGAGGATGGAAGTGGTGTTGGTGCTGCGTTAGTTGCGGCGTTGACGGTGAAGAGAATAAAGGCTGGCAATACACACGGCATCAAGGATGTGAAGAAGTTTACGAGCTGCTAGCTGTGGGTGCCTGGAAATGGGGTTGGTGATGGTAACCGATCTTGGACACTGGCAGCCGGCAGTCCAGCGGCATCAGAGGGCTGTGGTTGTACAGTGCCTTGGAGGCAAATGAAGCCCTGAAGCCCCCGCGCTGCGTATCCCTTCATATTCTTGGATTCTTTTCTACAAATCACCCCGTTCCGTGCCCCTGGACATGCTACCTTTACAAGTCAACTCAGTCCCTAATCTGCCACAACCTGACACTCCCCGCCTCATTGCCCACAGCCAAATGCCCACCATCCGGACTAATCGCAACACTACTGATCCGCCCCAAAGGCGTCTTGTCCGTCGGCCAGTTCTTGTACACCGTGGCACTAGGCAGATGAACCAGTCTAAGCGCATCCTTCTTCCACCGCGAGGCCATGACCAGGAGTTGGCCGGTGGGCTCGGACGAGAAGTGAAGGTGAGAGATAGGATTCGTGAGGTTATCGAGGGTACGAAGGGGCGTAGGGCGATAGATCGGGGTGTGCGCAATAGGCGTATCCGTGCTTGCAGAGGCGGGGGTCGAGGCAGCAAATGCATGAAGCGTCTTTGCAAAGTGCGCAAGGAGAGGTCGTCGGTCGTAGATATTCACGATGCCGCTTGTGCTCCCCACCGCGATCCACCTGTCGTTGCCGAGCTGACTCGTGCCCGTCTGGCTCACGGGGTCCCTGATCTCGCCGCCCATGGCTAACGTTGTGGTTCCCACTGCTCCCTCGTCACTCCAGCGTGCCATCACGCGTCTCTCGCCGATGTTGTACTCGCTTACCTCCCCATTTTTGCCGACGACGCTGAAGCCGCTGGAGTCACGGTAGAAAGCGAGCTCCGCGATCCCGTTGTTGCTGTCGATCCTGACTTGGGAGATTGGTTGGTGGGTTGTAGTTGACAAGAGGTGCACTACACCGCCTGACGAGGCCGTGTTGGATATTATGGCAACGTAGGCGCTGTTGGGGGAGAGGAGGAGATGTTCGCAAGTTGGGAGTTCGCGGTTTTTCTTGGAGTTTGACTTGAGGGAGGCTGTAGAGGTGGAGGTGGAGGCGCGGGATTGGTAGAGAGGGCGGGATATCTTGGTCAAGGTGCCCGATGTCAAGGACCAGGTGTGGAAGTAGCGGCGGCGCGCGGAGATGTAGATTTTGGTTTCGGTCCGGTCGTCTTCTGCATTGGTAGGTGTTTTCGAGGAGGGCAGGTGCGACAAGGCGAAGGCGGCGGTCGTGATTGGAGTGCCTCTTATGTGGAGGGATGTGAGGACAGGATTTGGGTTCTGAGAGGACGGGGAGATATGGTGGATATTGATTGTCGAGGAGGGGCCTGCGGTCACGAGAAGTGCGTGGTGCGGGTGGAAATGGAGGGTGTCAATGCTCGAAGGGCCGGTACTGGCGACGTCTTTGAGGCGTTGGATATCTATTGTTCCCGGGCGGAGTTTGAGTGTGTGAGAGGAACTGTTTGTCCTTTTGGTTTTGTCCTGACGGGTTAGGGGTGCAGCGGAGCGCAGGAGTTCTGCCAGAGGTTGAACAGATCCACGTGGAGAGTCCATCGAGATGTCGGAGTCACTGTCTGAATCATTATTGCGGTTAGAGAGTCTTCGCTTCTTTCTACCGTATTTGACCCATTCAGGAGTCGGATGGAGGCTTTCGTACTGCCTACGCAGTCGGCGAATATACTCAAGGCCATTAACGACATCGTCCTCTTGGGTGTCTCGCAGCTTGCGAAGCCGGGTGTTTGCGGCTAAAGAGACAGTAACGCGCTCATCATCGCTGTCGTACCAGAGTGGCTTTCTTGACGAGTTTTCTTCCTCCACGTCTTTCTCATCCGTCCTTAAAGCCTCCACTACATCGTCTGGAAGATCGGTAGTGCCTGCGTCGAGGAAGAACAAATCTTCATCTGGCACGTCGTCCATCTCTTCGTCATCGGCCTCGCTCCTATCGCCAAACTGCTCGCTTGTTGTCTTTGCGAGCGCTCTCTCTTCATCCTGGGCTGTTGCATTCAGAGAACTGAGAAAGCCCGCCGAGTCGCCAAACAGGATCTTTTCGAGCTGCCGTTCTGTGTCATCCTTTTGCAGCACTTCTTTCTGCTTGCGGGCTGCGAGCTCTTCAGCATTGAGCCTTCTAGTAGGCCCCATGTTGCTTCGATGCAGCTATAGCTGACAGATCAAAAATTGGGTGCAGCCCGCACAGGTTGGTCAGGATATGGTGCAACTTGAACTTTTGCGACGCCAGCAACTCATTTCTCCGCATTGGCCCAAAAAAAAGTTTGGCCTGGTTCTCGGACCGGCAATATGGCTGGTCAGTGCACCAAATTTAGGAAGGTCAACCGAACGCGTTTGGCCTGTGAGTGGACAATGTGAAGTGCACCACAGCACTTATCGTCCCGTCGCTAGAGAAACAATTTGAACAAAGGCTCGGATGCACCGATCCTAGGTAGGTCGCATAGCGTCTTACTAATGGTGAGGTTGGACGAGGAAACATGTGAAGCTGGAAATCTCTAGTATGATTCAGTGGACACAGAAATAAAACATCTCTTTTCATTCATTTCTTCGTCTATCTAGGCCACTGTATTGGTCAAGTACCTGAAGAGGCCGCTTCTCCCGTGCTCCCTCTAACGAAGGAAAGAGCCCGCCGACTGGTCAAAGCATGCACATGTTTATTCGTCGTCAAGGATCAACTTTGTGATCTTACCAACCGCAATGGTTTGACCTTGGTCCCTCAGCGTGAATCGACCCAGCTGGGGGTAGTCTTCAAATTTCTCGACGCAGATCTTGCCACCACCGCTGGTCACTCTTAACCTGGCGATGATACCCATACCCTTGGACGCAAACGGTGGGGGCTTCTTACTCTTGCGACCGGTCTTGGGTTCGAGCTTGTGCAGCAGTGCTTCGAATGTGACTTCTTCCGTGGCTGAGTGGACGTGTAGGACGCAATTAAACCCTGCTGAAAGGATCGACTTTAGGTCGACAATGTTGATTTGAGCCTCGAACGCTGACACACAGTGAACCAGTCGCTTCGGTGAGCAGAGCACGAAGCCTGGCATGATATCTTCTTCTTCCACGCCTCGGATTCGCATTCTGATTTGGTCGCCGCAGGTTGCATGAGGAATTTCTTCTTCTGTCTCGCCATAGAGGGCAGATATGCTGATTGATTCTCGGTTGGGCATCATTATCAGATTCGAAGTCTTTTGCACGACACCAGCTTCGATACGGCCTTCAATCATGGTACCCAAGTCTCGATACTTCGCACCGACAGGCATCATAAAAGGCGCGTTGAGGTTTCGCGTGATCTTCTGCATGTTGTCCAAAAACTCAAGCAGTGACGGTCCGTTATACCATCCGGCAACATTCTTGGGGATGCGGTCCTTCACCCCTAGGCCGGTTTGCGCCGAGATGGGCATAAAGGTGGAGTCAAGACCCATCTTCTTCTTAAGGAAAGGCTTGAGCTTACCCTGAATCTCGTCGTATCGTGCTTGATCCCATTCCACTGTCACATCATCCATTTTGTTGACGACCACGACGACTTCTTTGGCACCGGTGGTTTTGATCAACATGGCGTGTTCTTGTGTTTGTCCTCCCTTTTCGAAACCCGTCTCAAACTCACCTTTCCGAGCGGAGATGACCAGAATGGCAACGTCGGCTTGAGCAGCGCCGCTCAACATGTTTGGTACGTAGGTTTTATGGCCCGGTGCGTCCAGAATGGTGTATCGTCTCTTGTCAGTCTCAAAAAATCCCCTGCCAACCTCGACCGTCTTGCCCTTGGCACGTTCTTCGGTGTTCAAATCCAGAACCCACGAAATGTACCAAGTTTCTCGACCAGCGTCCTTAGCTTCCTTTTTGTACTTCTCAAGCGTTCTCTCGTCGACCATACCCGTTTGGATTAATACCTGGCCTCCTAGCGTCGACTTTCCAGCGTCAACGTGACCTATGAAAATGATGTTGACGTGCTCCTTGCCATACATTTCCTCCAAAACTGCTGCATCAACATCAGCGGTTTGCGCTGCCGCAACGGCTGCTGCATCTGCCGCTTTCTTCTTAGCATCAGCTGGAGTCGGAGAGCTCTTTCCGCTCTTGACAGGCGGTGTCGTCTTGCCAGAGATGGTCTCGCCAGTCTTTTCCACAGCTTTTGCAGCTTTCACCTTGGCTCCCGTTTCTGCCGGAGTCGTCTGACCATCAGGTGCTTTGTCCTCGGCAGGAGCAGTCGTCGTTATGGGAGAGTCTACCTTCTTGTCTTTTGATCCAGCAGGTGGGGCGGGTACGCCGATCGAGAGGACCTTAGCCTTCGGTACAGCGTCGCCGTCTGCTTTCGCGACCGTGGGTGCCGCCGGTGACGCAGGTTTAGGGGCTGCGGGTGCGGGTGCAGGTGCAGCTGAAGATTCTGCAGCCCCTCTCTTCGCGATGCTTATGGGCCCACCTCGTCGCGGTTGAAACTGGCCAGGAGCCTGGTTATATGCAGCGAATGATGCACTGTTGTTCTGCCTATTCGGCTGCCGTTGTTGGGGATATTGTTGATATTGATCAAACCCTGGTTGAGGATATTGCTGGTACTGATTGAATCCCTGCTGACCGTAACCACCGTACTGCTGATTGTAGCCGTTGTATTGCTGGTATTGCTGGCCTGGCTGGAAGGAAGCAGCGCCTGGTTGAAATGAAGCGGCACCTGGCCTGAATGAATTTGCGTTAATGTTCATTTGTTGTGTCTGTCTTGAGATTTCCTCATCTTGTGCTGCAGCATCTTCCCACGAATCATAATTTCCAGACATAATGCCGAGATCCTGTATTGTTTGTGCGGATATTGGAAGAGGCAGAGAGGAAAGGATGGGCTGCAAAGATTGTGGTTCGAGGCACTGGCTTGTGCACGACGAGAAATGCTCGTGTGAAACCGGATTGAGGAATTGAGATATTCACTGGCGCAAGTGATGTGTCAAGGTTTGGGTGGAAGGGGTAGTTGGGGAGAAGAATAGCTTTTTGAAGCAATTTACTGACTCTTCTCAGCAACAGAAATGAACCTTCGCGTCTGACCGCAGTCCAGCCTATTTGGTTCGTGATGCCCAGTGAATGCAAATCTAGGGTAACGCCCCTCCAATAATGGTGCCAAAAGTCCAGGCCGGTGGGATTCACCGCAAGGCTGTCAGTCTGGCGTGGCGGGCCGTTGAATGACGTAATTGAGCCTTGCGCTGCTCACATTTGTGTACATCCGAATGCTCGTCAAAAAGTTCTTTCCTGGTCGACGCGTCCATGACTGTTTTCTGTGCAAGGACGCGATAATGACGACTTTAATGACTCCGACGAAGTCCAGTTGACGTTTGGTGGTTGTAGCCAAAAGTTCTCCCAGTCGATGCCCTTGTGAATGCGCATGCCTGTTGTTAAACACCCAGTAACATTGGTCGTTCGAAGCTGCAAAAAGTCCGTTCGTGCTTGCTGTTACACTTTCACCCCTACAGGCCGACCTTTTCACTCTACGCGAGTTGTCACACGCCGACTACCGGTCGGTCTCCCAAACAGTCTGACCCGCGTAATGTTGTTGTCATCAAACACCCTTTCCCGACAACAAGTATCGTCGTCAAGCAGAAAAGTCTGAACCCACCTTGCACGGACCTCTTTGCTACTTGTCTGGCCTTCAGAGGCTTTGTTGTCACAATGGATCTCTTGCTGGGCAAAGTCACCCAGCAGGCTATGAACTATGCTATTCGATCGGGCGTGACACTAACAGCCTCGTACGCCATTAAGCAGTCCAGCAAATTGCTGCAGAGCGCGCCCAAGAGCAATGTGAGAGATGAACTGTTTGAACTACAACAGCGTCTTCAGCATAAGATTAGCATTGTGTCGCCCGCGATTGACATGATAGAGCTTATTGCAGCTCGAGGCAATACATCCTTGGAGTCAGCAGTTTCATTGACCAAGGAGTTGCGCCTCGACATGCAGAACCTGGGTCAGCGTCTCGCCAGAGCAGTGGCATCTTCGGAGGAATATCATCAGGGAAGCGCTCGCAATAAAGCTGCGTTGAAAGCAGAAAACGAAGATGAGATGCGACTGATCGTCAGCGACATCAAGAAGCTGCTGACGAGAATTGAAGATGCGGTACCATTGATCAACCTAGCACTCACCACGTCTGGTGCGAAGCTTTCCACCCATCTCCCCTCAACCGTCTCTCCGTCTCGGCTTCTGCAGGCCAGCACCTTCTTAACCGCCGGGGATTCTCAATACGCCCTCTCTCCTCATCACGTCGCTCAGATTGGGCCCACATTCACACTGAGCGTATACATGTTGTTCGCGGGACACGATCGGCCGGAAACCGAGGAGGAGTTCCGGAGTACTACTTGGAAGGAAGTCATGCACAAAGCAAGGGTCAAGCTTAGAAGAGTACCTCTTGACCTTGTCCTCTCCACTGGGTCTGGGTCCGACGCCTTGCAATCACATGAGATCTCTGCTTCTCGGGAAGCTCCTTCGCAAGACGAGGCACCGACCCAGGTCCGTGCAGAGTCCAGGTATGACGAGTATGCATATCAGATGCTAATTGTGGAGGACTATGATGATGATCGACACCACGACTTTCAGGACCAAGAAAGCAAACCGGGACAATTTGATGACGTCCGATTAGCTGGAATTCGCGAAATGATACCTGTTCATGAGATATCCAAAATCTTCTACGCCGATACGAGCAAGGTGCTGAACATTGGGACAGACGCTGAATCAAATCACCCCGTTCTCCTTCTTCGACGCGACATTCAGGCTGTGCCTCCGCGAAGAATGGTCGAGCAAGATACTCTGGAACCTGCGGATACAACACCCCAAGACGATAGCACTGATTTTGGGCAACCCAAGACGGAAGGAGACAACCAATATGTTGCAGAAGATCATGCAGACCGAGAACATGATCCCTGGCGTCTACCGCCGTCTCTAGATCCTGAGTGGATAGCATTAGAGGTGTACAGTGAAATTGAGGCGACAGAGAACGAGTCAGACCCAGAAGATGAGGAGGAGGCTAATGATCGATTCGAGACTCCTGGAGAGGAAGTTAACTCGTCGCAGCTGTCGCGGTCACTCTCAGCGCTGCACATCAACTCCCCTCTCGTAACAGCCGACTCACGTGCTGGCCTCTCTGAGCCGCAGCCTCGGCAGCCAAGGTTACCACCAATCAAGACTTCGCTGTCCATGCTCGAACTGCTTATTCGCTTGACCAGCTTGCAGCAGTTCCAGCAACAAAATCACTTATCCATACCCGACGAACTGCTCAACTTCTTCTTAGAAGAATCTTCCACAACAGGGGCCGGCGGCGATGAACACCACCGACAAGCTGTTCGTGCCGACGCTCGAAGAAGAGTTGGATGGGATCCTTATGATGAAAGTCCGGTCAAGCGTCGAGGCGAAGACTATCAATACAAGCAGCACTTCTATGGCAGTCCCAAGGTGGCTCAAGATTATCGGTACAGCTACAACGGAGGCGTCGTAAGCCCGGGCGCTCAGGACAGTCCTGCACCGCCACCGTCAATGCCGCAGATGCCGCAAAAGAGCGGGTTTACCGTGGACGGCGTTGCGTATAGTCCAGCTAATGGTCTCCATTCATATTCTAAGGGCATCACCGGCACCCCTGAAAGCAAGTTCGGTAGCGCTGCAGCATCTCCAAGCAGTAGCAGTCACAGACAGGTCACGATAGGAAATAGACCTGATTGGTTGAAACGTCAGGGCGGTACTCCCAGCCGTGGCAGCCCTCTGAGACCCCAGACTGCACACAGCGATGAAGGCATTGGTACCAGCCCTGGAAGTGTTCCTGATGATGGGCAGAAGTAGGAGTGAGCGAAGTCGGCCGCATCGGCTGGTCCGGCCTTTAGGCTTTTACAAGTCGTCTCGGGAAATCCTGTAACCGATGGCCACATACGTCCTTGGCTCAGATAGGCGAGCGCTGTGGCCGTCCGTCATTGAAAGATTCTACATAGTAGTGCAGTAGATGAATTAATGTCGGTCTTCCACTGTTGGAAAGGCCGGGTTCGCTCAAGCGAGGTTGAGCTGGCGTCGATGACTCGAGGCCAAATGCTTGGGTGAGGCCTATCCGCCTTGGCATTATCATGGCGAATTGAATCAAAGTTATGCTCGGATTTGCATATTAGTGCTCGCCTTATTGTAAGAATAACACTCTCGACACTCGTGTACTCATCGACAGGGTGTAATGTATGCAGTTACGACTTGGTCTGCTGACTCGACTTACTGATGATGCATTCGATGATTATGTGACAGCTCGTATAACACAGCTTAACAAAGCACAAGCTCTCCAATCCATTTGCGCACCTTACCGGCGCACGTTCCTCAGCCCATCATGATCGAAGCAGAAATTGAAGCCGAGCAGAGACCTGCGAAAAGGAGACGCGTACTTGCATGCGATACCTGTAGGAGGCTCAAGAATCGTTGCGAGTATGATGCAGCGATTGGCAAATGCACAAGATGTAGACGTTTGAGGTAGAGGTCACAGAACCGCACTCGCGACTCGCTCAAGTGCGCTCTAACCTGATGACAGGCTCGAGTGCTCTCTCCGACCCTCGTCGTCCGACATACAGGAAGCCTCCAACTTGGAACCCACAGGCAACCTGGGCAATATAGAAGATAGGTGAGAGTCGCGCCTGTTGATGTCTGGAGCATGAATTTAATCGCTCGGACACAGGCTCAACGAGCACGGAGCATTGCTCCACGACATCAAAGATATCGTCCAACGAATACAATATTCAGCTCGCAGTCCTCAGCAGTACCGTGTCGACCGACTCCGAAGCCTGTCAGCCGATACAGCAGCGCAAGAGAATGGAAACGAAGACGAGCAGGCAGCTAGTAATACTGCTGCAGATCGCAATACCACTTCCGCGCCGGTCAACCTGATCAGGAACCGCTTCTCCGCCCTGAGCGGCCTTGCACGCCTTGCCAGAAACTCCAAAGATGTGGTTGAGCTTGGGCTCTTGTCCGAGCGGCAGGCTTTGACTCTACAAGAAACCTTTTTCCAGCGAGTTGGCCCGTGGATTGGCGTTGCGAATTGGAGTGCCATCTCAGAAGCTAGAGATGTCCGACGGATATCACCCCTCCTCTTTGCCGCGATATGTCTACAAGGTGGCCGCCTGGATTCATCATTCTGCAATTCACCTCAACACGATCAGCTGTACGAGCACGTTCGAAGCTTGTCCGGTCGCGAACTGCTTATCAGCCCCTTGCCCATCGAGTCCGTTTGTGCCCTGCTGATATTAGCAATATGGAGTACAAGTCCCAAGGAAAAGGCTGAGTTCATCGATAGCTGGCTAATGAGTGGATACGCAGTTCAACAAGCCAAACTGTCTATCAACTTTACTGTCCTGCTCAAAAATTTAAATGAAGGCAAGGCTGATCATATTGACCATAGAAAGCTCAGGCTGTGGAATATGATCTGCCTGTGTCATCTACAATTTGCAGTGGGCACAGGTCGGCCGTCGGTAATAGCCCCCGAGTACCTGGAACACTGCCCTGCTATTCTGAACACTATCGAGGCTACGATCTACGATGGCATTTCGGTCGCTGCCCTGCAACTATTTGCCATCGTACAAGATCTACTTAAGCACAATAGCCTGACGGAAGAGCATTCACGGAAACACCTTAAATCCTGGATCAACAAGTGGGGCCATCTGCTTGACGCTAATGATCACAGGGTATGTGTGCTGCAAATGGCCATCGACTTTTGCCATCTCGTCTTAGATCGACGGTGTCTAGATCATCTCAGCAACGCTCCCTCGCCCAGTGCTGAACGCAGCACTACTTCTCCAGTTGAAAATCAGCTCAATTCCCCGTCCGTCTCTGGTCGCGCTGACAGATCATCCATCCATACACACAGTCTTAGGGAGCGCTATTTCCTACTTTGCAAGGAGCATGCCATGCAACTTCTCCATACCTTCAAGTCTCTCCCGATGACGACGAGCGAGGAAGTGCCAGAATTCCTACATCTGTGCGTTGTTTATGCCATGATCGTTCTGGCTGAGTTGTACAAAGAACAACCGCATGACCAGACCGTTCCTGCCATTATTCGTGAAACACTGGCCTATGGCCAGCGGGCCGTTTCGGGCACAACGATCAGCTTCGAGTTCACGAAAGCAGCCTTGGGGGACTTCTTGGGCAGCACTGAACTACAAGCACAACAGCCGCATTTGGTAGACCAGAACAATCATCATCTCGAGGCTGTTGCTGCGCCTCATGAGATATGGGATTTACCGCAGATGGAAGATCTATTCAGCGGTGCCTTTACAGATAGTTATAGGTGGTATAGCTGACGCCATCGACTTGATTTTGGGCTGTGAAGTGACGATTTTCTATGCCCACAACTTGCAGAATTTTTACATATAGCACCCTGCTCAAAGCTGATATCATACTGGATTGCCTGTTCCTACCCAATAGTTGGAGGAGCTCTAACATGACAATTCGCGAGTTTTGTGTCAAGACAAAACTGCTACAGGAAGGAGAGCGTGCTGTCGACCGCGACTTAATATCGGTCCAGACCATGGCTCACAAAGATGGCCTGTTAGCTCAGAACGAATGTGGTGTCGTCGAGATCAGACAATTCATTGCGCCAAGTTCCTTCTCGCAGCCTAAAACTGACGCGGAAGACGCAAAGTAGTTGCCAGGCCGAGGTAAGACTAGCTCAGCAACTGACGGTAACTGAGGTGCACAAACAGACTGTGGGCAGACTGAGCAGCCGCTTTTGTCGTTAACACGAGGCTGGTGGGGATGAAGACGGAAGTAAAGATCACATTAGGGAATATTGAGTTGAACGAGAACGGGGCTGGTGCTACAGAGGGTGGCAGGCAGACCGCGAGTATTGGTGAGTTGAAGAGGGGTCTACCTAAGGATTCACGTCGAACAGAGAATGATACAGACGAGGAAGTGGTCAGCGACATTCATGGAGCTGATCTTCAAGGCGGACAGTGCTATCGCGAAGCCCCAAGTTTTACAAAGCGTTAACCATCAACTGAAGCCTTGCACCATTGGTTCAGAGCTGGAGCTGGAACATCAACTTGTGTAGGACCACTGCCTCCACCGCATCCATCACATCACGTCGTGATACACGTCGTGATACACGTCGTGATACACTTTGCAGTCATGGTGTTATAGGTCGATCCGACTGCGAGGTGAGTATGCTTGCATTCCAGCTTGACGCCTGGTCTGCTTCTGTTGTGACTGAAGCTGTGTTCCTCAGTCTTGGGACCCCAATGGTAGATGAACAATCAAACCGCAGGGTTTTACTTGCAGGTAGGGGTAAAGACACAAGATGAAGTTAGGTGGGGTAATCTGGCAGATGCTGTCGGAGCTGATGGGAAGCCTCTCAGGGCATTGAGTAGGAGATCCTGGGCAAGATCAACTAGCAGTGTCGAGCAGCTTCATCAGCCTTGAAATCCTGAAAGACTGACTGCTGCAAGTTGCGAGCGGGCTTAGTATCAAGATCATTAGAAGACAATAGTTTTAGTGTCGAAGGCCGATTTAGCCTCGAGTTATGTGACATTCTTGATTCACACTTCCGGACTGAGTAGGAACTTCGGCTGCTTCGTTCTGATAGTTAGTGCTTCTAGCAATAATGATTCTGCCTTACAGGATGACCTTGAGTCCCACACTCAGTCTTGGATCACACTTTCTGACGCCAAATGGCAAGGTCCGAGAATACAGATGGCCCCATGGTTCTTGCTCTTCGTGATAAGATTGGGATCTAGCTTTCAGCAACAGGCAGGCGCTCTGCCAGCAGACTCCAAAATAGGAAGGTTTGCCGGAAACTTTGCTATCTCCGGTAGCCGCAAGAAGTTTCGAAACAGACTTTGCCGAAGAGGGCCCGACGCTCTCAAAATTTTGGAAAGCACTCGCTCCTCCCTACCATCCGGTACGAACGTCGGGCCATTTATTGTATGAGTTGCCAGTCGATATGAAGCGGAAACTCGATGAAAACGACGCACCGACTGTCGAAGTATCATCCAACGCAAAACATGCCACCGAAGCCACGAGCTTGACCTTCGATGCTCTCGACCTCGACCCGCGCTTGCTGCAGGCATTAGCCAAATCGCAATACTCCCAGCCAACAGCTATACAAGCCCAGGTCATACCACTGGCCAATGA
Organism: Herpotrichiellaceae sp. UM238; assembly: GCA_000315175.1. Taxonomy (NCBI): domain Eukaryota; kingdom Fungi; phylum Ascomycota; class Eurotiomycetes; order Chaetothyriales; family Herpotrichiellaceae; species Herpotrichiellaceae sp. UM238. The sequence goes on along the minus strand of AMYF01000020.1, from coordinate 555,172 downwards.
TGGGAAGAATATTCTTGCGAAATCAAAGACTGGCAGCGGCAAGACAGCAGCTTACGTTCTGCCATGCATACAGGCCATTCTAGTTGCGAAAGCTCGTGGCTCAAAGACCACGAGCACATCTGTGCTGGTGCTAGTACCTACCCGAGAACTCTCAGATCAGGTCACTCGAGTATTTGCTAGCTTGAGCGAGTTCTGTGGCAAGGACGTTCGAGCACTGAACCTCACGCAGAAAGTTAGCGATGCCGTCCTCACGGCAAAGCTGAACGAAACACCTGACGTGATCGTGTCAACGCCGAGCAAAGTCGCTCAGTTGCTGTCTAAGTCAACGCTTGCTCTTGGCTCAATACAGAAACTGGTCATCGACGAAGCAGATCTAGTACTTTCGTACGGTTACGAGGAGGACATAGACAAGATTTCCCAAGCCATTCCCACAGGTGTGCAGACCTTCCTCATTAGCGCAACATTAACACCAGAAGTCGATCAGCTGCGAAACACGTTTGGACAAGACTATGCAGTGGTAGACATTGAAGACAAGGAAGAGCAGGGTCAAGAAGTCACACAATACGTGGTGAAATGCGGCGAAGAGGAGAAGTTCTTGCTCCTGTTTGTGATATTCAAGCTGAAACTAGTAAAAGGGAAATGCATCGTATTTGTTCAAGATGTGGATCGGAGCTACAGGTTGAAGCTTTACTTGGAACAATTTGGCATTAGGTCGTGCATCCTCAATTCCGAGCTGCCGGTGAAGTCGCGGCTGCATGCTGTGCAAGAGTTTAACAAAGGGCTGTACGATATCCTCATAGCAGCTGACGACCAGGAGGTCATTGGTGGCGTAAGAAAGAAGTCTAGCAAGGCTCAAGCGGAGGAAGAGGAGGACGTACAGGAACTCGACGCAGATAGCGAGGAACAGAAGGGTTCTGCTGCTAAACACAGTAAGAAGTCACGCAAAGACTTCGGGGTGTCCAGAGGTATCGACTTCCAGAATGTTTCTTGTGTACTCAACTTCGACCTACCTACCTCTTCAAAATCCTACACCCACCGCATTGGTCGAACAGCACGAGCCGGCAAATCTGGCATGGCACTTTCCTTTGTGATCCCAAGCGATGCTTTCGGCAAGCACAGATACACATCGATTCCGTCTTCACGGCATGACGAGCGTGTGCTCGAAAAGATCAAGGCGCGGCAAGCGAAGAAGGGGAAAGCGCTCCTAGATTACCAGTTCAACATGTCCCAGGTCGAAGGGTTCAGATACCGCGTGCAAGACGCGTTGAAAGCGGTTACGCCAAACAAGATTCGGGAAGCACGATCGAGGGAGATTAAGCAGGAGCTGCTGAAAAGTGAGAAACTGGCCAAGCATTTCGAGGAGAATCCGGAAGACTTGAAAGCACTGAGACATGATACGAGCAGTAGTGCTGGTGTTATCAGGCTGCAAAGCCACTTGAAACATGTGCCCGATTACCTTTTGCCTGGAGGTAAGAAGCAAAAGACGGCTGACGCTGGATTTGTGAGCTTCAACAAGGAGGATAAGAAACAAATGAGGGCAGCCGGAAAGAGAAGGAGTGGTGGCAAGCCGCCAAGACGGAGACTCGATCCTCTAAAGAGCTTCAAGACGAAGCGGAAGTAATCTACTTTATCATGGAATTTGCAAATGTCGGCTCGAGAGGGGTTGACTGATGCATGTTTTGTTCAAGCCGCCTTTTCCTATCGCCTCTTCCCCGTGACTATGTCTGTTCGAACAGTTTTATTGCGAGCTTGGTAGTGGAAAATGCAGGATTAGTTCCGTGAATATCTTGAAGATGCTTTTCACCAGGGCCAGCGGCTCCTCTTCTTCACCGGTCTGAACTCTCCAGCACGCGATCCTCAAAAACAAGGGCATTCGCAGCAAAGTTGGGGTTGTTCACAATCTGGCCTGCCGGATAGGTCGGGAAGGGGATCGGGTCGCCCAATGGCTTCGTTGTGTCACGCCTGGCGACCAGTTTCGCGCTGGGTATGTCAGTCAATCCGTGGGGTTGGACGGTGCTCTTAGGGGTTGCGAGCGCCGTTAGCGGTCAGACTACTTTGGCGCTCTATCGGTTCCGAGGATCCCGTATAGAAGGGTGCACGTTGAATAGAAGCCGGCATATTTCAGTGGTGTTTTGAGGTAGTTACCTTGGATTTGGGATTCTTGAGATTGTTCAAGACTGGAAAGTCCCGTGGCCGGAGCTATTCGACTACTGGTTGGTCGGTGGTGCCTGAAATAGGGATGCGCCAGGATGTCTGTTTTCTCGCGGCGCATTTGTTGGAAGCCATGGGGCTGAGAGCACTGAGGACTTCACGGGCTTGATCTGTTTCCTGAGCGTCCAGGAAGACTAGTGGATCTGAGTTTGCGGCCAGAAGTTTTTCGAAGGCTGAGTCGACGCAGTGGATGAGTGTCACGTCGGTCTCGTTGGGACGACTACAGCAGTCGTTGTCTTAGCGAGCCATTGAGGCAAAAAGCCTGTTGGATCGAGCAGCTTTTCTCGCTCGTCGACGTTGTGTTTCCTGCCGTGATTCGAAGGTGTGGATGCATCTCGTACTGTTTCTGCGTAGTCCCTAAACTCTTCGATGTTCTACGGATTCCGAATCGCAAAATGAAACTCTGAGCTTGCAAGTGATGGATACGATTCATGAGTCATCGATGTTCCAAATCTGGTAGTCTTCAGGCTCAACACCTGTCCAACCAACCCCAGCATCCCATAATGGTCAAAGCAGCGCATGCCGTGAGATAGCAGTTACTGTCAGCATCGAGGCCGGTGGTGGTTCTGCAACTATTGTGAGCGCGGTGGCCGCCACAATCCTGAGGTTGGAGGTGGCAAAGATGAGCCAGGAGTTGGACGCGTCAAGCCTACTTCAACTGAGCCTGGATGTTCATTTCATGACACTGAAACATCAGACCAACCGATTGGGAAAAGCATTGAAGGTAAGGGAGGTATAGTTGACGTCCCGACACGTCCTCTCCACGTAATGCCAGTGACTTCCACACAAATGTACCTTCCAATTCTTGCAATCCGAGCTTGGCCGAGTGATCCGGGGCTCGGCCGGTTCAGGGTCCATTCTCGGAGTCATCAAACATCTTCATAATTCCACGCGCGGCATCGGTAATTGCATCGGCAGCACCGCCAGATTTTGCAGTAACAGCACAAGACAACGCTGTGCATGGTCATATCTGAGATATGGGGTAGGCACCGTGCTATGGTGCGCTTGTGGGATTTCGCTGACTTAATCCCGCCATGTGGTTCAACGAAACCGCCGCTTATGTGATCGGTGAGGCATTGGTCCATCTTGGCCGAGTTAGCGGCCCTGGATCTCATGAGTTAGTCAAATGCCCGACAAGCTGGGTGACGCAGCTTCGATATAGAGGCAACGATTGTCTTGTGATTAAGATCAGCCATGCCGCACCCAACACGTTGTCAAACCCGCCATAAGGTGCATCCCAGAACCAGCAGATTGAGCAGCGCAACACCCATGTCATGTGTGCTGAGAAAGTTACCAGACGGAACACTACCCTTATGGGTATCGGACCCATATTCTACCAGCTAGGGCAAGTAACAATCGAAGACCTGAAACGAAATCAAGGTCGTGGCTGTACCTGCTCAATAAGAATCGTAAGTTGATCAGCTTCCTGTAATTGGCGCTCTGACAGGGAACATCGCAATCATGAGGGCTATCGCCCTCTCAAAGCCGGCAATAGCCCTGATCCGAGAGAAACCAGCGGTGCGTGAATAGCTCACGGCATGCCAGCGAGAGATAGGCTTCAAGTAGCCTTCTACACACCAGACGATGATCCAGGGAGTGGAAAGGCAAGTGTCAAGAAGATTGTAGAAGAGGATACCGCTGTTATTCCAGGAGCTAAAGCAGATTGCTCGTCGTTGTCGATGAAATCAATCGGCAGAATCAATTGACGTTAGGAAATACGGTCCCTGCCATCCATGCCATACAGTTCCATTTCAACGTAATTATTGCCGAGTCGTTAGCGTAAGAGATCAGCGATGAAAGGCATAGTTTGGAAGACCGTTAGACATATTTGGAGTGACGTCCAGTAACATTAAATCACATTCGAACACTTACCGCTGCTGTCAGTTGTGGTAAAGGACATTTAATCTCACTATGCCGCCCGCCCGAAACATGTAAAACGGCTCGCCGCATCAAGGCCATCGCGGACCAGGCGGAGAATCGTCATCGAACGTCAGAACCGGCAGTTAAATCAGGGTCACTCGGTCCTTCTAGGATCGTACCTCCAAGGGTCTTCGGAAGCAGCCTGGTAACAAAAGGAAAAGCACAACCAGGAAACAAAGACCGCACCTTTTCTTGAACTGGGGAACTCCGACATCCTTCGTTCCGATGCTGATACTTTCTATCACTCTTGTCGACGCTCTTGTTGTCCCTGATTCATCTTGGTAACGAACCTTCTTCGCCTGGAAGGTTGGTTAAAACAGCCTCTAGTGCAGCATCGGGTAAACAAGCCTGCCGCAGGCTAGAATCCGGCTCGTTCGAGCCCGGGTTGAAAAGTCCTCATTCATCAGTCCCCACCTCCCACCATGGTTGCTGTATAATGCTCATACGTTCTTCACATTGTAGAACATTAGAAAGCTATTTAGAGAACTACAGTCGCACATATTGCTCCACATCAAGGCCGCCCTCCGCTCCTCCCATTGTCTTGTCGGCACCCTCAGACAAATCGCAAACTCGTCGCCGAGGTATCCGATCGCTTGCGCAATTCGGGCAAAGTTCTAGAATCGATACAGGTGGTCTGTACCCCCGCCGAACGAGACTCTCGCTCTGTCACAACCAACGTCGAACTACCAAACTTCAAGCCCTCCTCGGTGAGGGCAATTTGTCCGAAATGGATGCCTATGCATTTCCCGACTACCGCTTGAAGCGGAAGCTGGATGACCCTAGCAAGACGCCGCTGCTGCTCGTTGCTTGCGGCTCCTTTTCGCCGATCACCTTCTTACACCTGCGAATGTTTGTGATGGCGGGCGACTATGTCAAGCACAATACAAACTTTGAATTGATAGGCGGATACTTGTCTCCGGTGTCGGATGCATACAAAAAACAGGGTCTAGCCGCGGCCGAGCACCGAGTGAATATGTGCAAGCTGGCGATCGATAAAGCCTCAAACTGGTTGATGGTGGATACATGGGAAGCCGAGTCAGCAGAGTATCAACCGACTGCGTTAGTGTTAGACCACTTCGATAATGAGATCAATGTTGTACGCAAGGGCATCGAGGCTGAGAATGGGCAACGAAAACAAGTTCAGATTTCTCTCCTGGCTGGAGCAGACCTGATACAGACCATGTCGCAACCCGGAGTGTGGGCTCAGAAGGACCTGGATCATATTCTAGGCAAGTTCGGATCATTCATCGTTGAACGATCCGGCACCGATATCGATGAGGCGCTCGCCAACTTGCAAAATTACAGAGACAACATTTATATCATCCAACAGCTCATCCAAAACGATGTAAGCAGCACCAAGATTCGGCTATTCTTAAAGCGAGGCATGAGCGTCCAATACTTAATTCCAGCACCGGTCGTCGAGTATATTGAGCAGAATCATCTTTTCAGCGAAGATCGCAGATCCTCCAACACTCACCTACCGGCAACGAACAATGACAAAGGAAAAAATGCAGAGGCTACTGCATCTGCCAGCTGAACATGTACAGAAGAACATAACGACAAGTAGGAGTGACCATCAAACAGGAGATGGCTTGCCAAGAAGCATCCAGTTGGGGAGGCAATGTACAGAGCTGAATCGCTTGAACACATGAGCAGCAACTCTTATCTTCGGACCGGATATGTGGGGATAGACATTCGATTTAGCAATGTCAAATTTAGCAATGCAAGGGTACAGATGAGCGGCTTCCCAAGAGAGATAGTTTTGCGTGGAATTTTTGACGCCTGAGCAATTCGAGCTGGACCAAGCACCGAGGTGTGCTTTGAGATATTCTGACGAATCTTTGGCGCAGATCAAGGAAAATTCTGGTTCCTTTGCGGTGATACAGACAGGGAATCAATCTGCTCATCACGGTCTTTTAATTGAGACCGACGCCATTTGAGATGTACGCAAAATGCATGATGCAAACCTTTTAGTCCAGCAACTGAGTCAATGCAGCATTTGCAGTCGCGCCAGGTATCTCCTTGTTATTGGTTCAGGCTTTTAACGCCGTCCTCGTGCTGTGAAACGTCATACTCCTTCGGGTATGTTTCTATCAGGCGCTTCAACTCTTGCATCTGTGCCTTAAGGTCTGGCGTCATTTCCTCATAGACATCCTCAAACATGTATCTCAGCGCAGGTTTCTTGGCCTTCTCTGCTGCAGAGAATTCTTGGAGAATTTGCTTTCTTATGCTTGCTCGAGCTTCCTTCTCCATGTCCTCATTCCAAATGCCCTTCTGCTCCATCCACTTCCTTAACCTCGTGATCGGGTTATCTCTTCGCTTCCACTCTTCGACCTCTCTCTTCGCTCGGTAGGCAAAGCTATCGTCACTTGTGCTGTGATGACTCACCCGGTAGCTCATTGCTTCAATCAGTACTGGTCTGCAGTTACCTTCAAGAGCCATTTTGCGCGCCTCGATCATGGCTTCCCTTACCGCAAAAATGTCGTTACCATCCACCCTGATTGTGTCGATTCCATATCCCAATCCTCTGCTCGCGATTCCATCACCCTTGTATTGCTCTATGCTGGCCGTTGAAATGGCGAAGCCGTTGTTCCTGCACACAAACACGACCGGGCATGACTTTGTAGCAGCAATATTCAACGCTGCATGAAAGTCACCTTCACTGGCCGCGCCTTCTCCAAAATAACAAGTCGCTATCCTCGGCTTGACATTGGGATCAATCATTCGCTGCATCTTCAAAGCATAAGCTGCGCCAGAAGCTTGCGGTATCTGCGTAGCCAAAGGACTTGAGATAGTGAAGATCTTATGCTTGCTGCTTCCATAGTGCACAGGCATATTCCTGCCTCGTCCAGTGTCGTCTTTGTTCGCGAATAATTGGCTCATCAAATCCTTCAGTGTCATGCCTCTTTGTAAGCACACTCCCTGCTCACGGTACTGCAAGAAGCACAAGTCGTCTGGATCCAATGCTGAAGCCGTCCCAACCGCAATGCCTTCTTCCCCAGCTGATACCATGTAAAAGCTGGTCCGTCCCTGCCGCTGGGCATCAAACATTATGATATCCATGATACTCACAGTTAGCATGGTCTTGTACCACTTTATTATATCTCCGTCAGGCGCATTTTGTGGATCTCGCGTGTTGTCGACTATACTGCCATCGGCATCCATGATGCGGTACGTTGACATGGCCGCATTCGAAGTAGGATTCTGGAAGACCATTTTGGAAGTGAACTTGCTGTTCAGGGCGCCTGGAAAATGCACTGAATCTGCGCCGGCGCGTTGGCTCACGCTAGGCTGATAGCTTGATGAATCGCTGCTTTGCCATCGTAGCTGGACATGGTTGACACGTTGTACGACAGGTCTGCCGCATGTCCTCCCTGGTCGGAAAGGCTGCCGTATGACCCTCTTCATGCTTGCTGTCTGAATCCCGAAATCCTTGTTATTGGTGCTACCACATCATGAACCCCAAAAGGTCTGTCTATCTCCAGAGATTCACATTCAAACACATCTAAAATATTACATGTCGTCTCCAGGGAAATTTCGAAGGTATGTAGGAGAGGATCACGGTTACCCTCGGCTTTGATAAAGGTGGATCCGCCGCGTCCAGGGTCTCCAAGACACGACTTTCCCAAGATTCACGACTGTCAAGGAAAAAGTTCGGGCCAATCAACCATCACCAACACCATTTGCAACTCATCGTGCCAAACATGGCTTTGCGGTCGCTTTTACGGCCATCGAACCGGCTGACGGTATTAAAGACCGCAAGGTCACATGTGCGAGGCTTGTCACAAGCAGCAAGATGTTTGCAGCGACCGCAGAGCACCGAGCAGGGTGGCAGGACTACCCATTTCGGCTTCGAGACTGTGCCGCAGGCTGAGAAGGAAGCAAGAGGTATGCGGGCTTGTTTCGAAAATAGTTTTCATGGGCATAGCTGACGAGATGTTTCGTCACAGTCGGCAAGGTCTTCTCCTCCGTCGCCTCATCCTATGACACTATGAACGACCTGATGTCTCTCGGAATCCATCGATTGTGGAAAGACCATTTCGTCCGCAGCCTCGACCCCGGCACAAGAACCGCTTCTCCCGATCAAGCTTGGAACATCCTTGACATAGCTGGTGGCACAGGCGACATAGCCTTTCGCATGCTCGACCACGCTACCAACATCAATGGCGACCTGCATACAAAGGTCACTATCTCAGACATCAATCCAGACATGCTCGCCGAGGGAGAGAAGCGATCGCTACGAACCCCCTACGCGAACACTGGAAGACTAGACTTCAATGTCGGCAACGCTGAGAAGCTTGACTTTGTCGCCGACGACAGTGTCGATCTCTACACAGTCGCATTCGGCATCCGAAACTTCACGGATAAGGATGCTGCGATAAGGGAGGCTTTTCGAGTGCTTAAACCAGGTGGTGTATTTGCATGTCTCGAATTCAGCCATGTGGACAACGCACTCTTCAATGCATTTTACAAGAGATGGAGTTTTGGCGCCATTCCACTAATTGGGCAGATTGTTGCTGGTGATCGAGACAGCTATCAATATTTGGTTGAGAGCATCGAGAGGTTTCCAACGCAAGAAGAGTTCAAGACTATGATCGAAACGGCTGGCTTTGTTACGCCTGGCCAGGGCTATGAGAACCTTACCGGCGGCATTGCAAGCATTCATAAGGGGATCAAACCGGCCTGAAAGGGACGTTGCAGTCACAAACGCTTCTGGTGACACACTGTGCTCCGAGCAGCCAAGTTTTACGGCTTATGACCTATTTCACGGAGTTCGCTTCAATGCGTCCTGCATGCAGACCACCTGTTATTTGGATGTCAGTGCCGGTGGTGTAACCGGACACATCGCTGAGAAGGTAAATCACAGCTCCTGTGATGTCCTCGGGCTTGCCTATCCGCTTCATCTTTTGGACGGTCAGACGAAAAATCAACCCAATATTCTAGTGGACAACTTACTGGTGGTGCTTGATGCATAATCTCCACGAGGTGCGGATACTGCGTTCTCAGATTCCGCGTCATATCAGACTCGATGTAGCCAGGAGAGATCGAGTTCACCCGAATATTCTGCGGTGCAAGCTCTACCGCAAGGGCTTTGGTCAGCATCAGGACACCACCCTTGGAGGCATGGTACCCTGAAAGCCTGTGCCCAGGAGTAACTTGGTGAGCGCAGATTGACGCGATGAGCACTACGCTTCCAGGGGTGCCTTGCTTCAGCATTTGCTTTACGGCAAGTTGAGTTGCGAAGAATGTGCCCATGACCTGCTACGGTTAGCATCCGAGCAGACACCATCGAAACAGTCTTACATTGACTTGCTGAAGCCTGTTGACCTCGTCCCATGTTTGCTCGATGAACGGCTTGTCAATCACAATTCCCGCACATGGCACAAGTCCGTCGATGCTTCCTAGTGCAGTGATTGCTTTCTCAAAGGAAGCATTCAAGCTCGCTTCTTTGGTAACGTCTGTTGAGAAGTACTCCGTCTTGACGTTGTACTTGGTCGACAGGGAATTAAATTCATCCACTGGCTCATTTCGAAGGTCCAGCACGGCTACGTTTCCTCCTGCCTCGCATATGGCGCTTGTGATGGCAAAGCCGATGCCTTGACCGCCACCTGTGACGACGTAGTTCTTACCTTTCAAGCTAAACATACTGAGTGTGCTTGGAAGGATAATCATCAGTTAATGAGAAGTTGCCAAAATCACAGCCACACACTGGTTTGATTCCGTGCGGCATGCAATGGCACAGTATTGCCAATTTCCGTGACTTCTCCAATACATTCTGCTCCGCACTTGTCCTCTTCATGACACTGGTGGTCTTACAAGCGGACTTTGCTCCGACGGACAGAACGCATTCCAACCATTCCATGACAAAGCATTACATATACACTGTCATGGACACGTCTTCATAATTTCTGCGGATGTAGCAAGGATAGCATAGACCTCCCGTCCACAATCTGGCACCAGCATTTAGTATAAGACAAAGTGGTTCTGCCGTGCGGATTCACTGAACGGGCTGGCCGAACTAAACGAGGAGACTCCGAACGAGACCGAGTGCTCTTTTGTCCGGGTTAATGCGCGTCCAATAGCCAAATGTGTTCAGGAACAGCAAAGTTCGTGGGCGCCCAGGCTAAGGCAGGTTCATACGAGACATTATCGTAAAGAAGCATTGTCACGCACGTGAGTATATAGCGCAAAGCATCTATTCTGTTCAACGGCATACCCGTGCTATCCACAAGGCAGTCTTCGACGCCGATCAAGCTCGCCGTCGGTGCGTCAGTCCACGATAGCGTAACACGATGGTTCGCCTAAGTAACGATAGCCACTTCCTGGCGCAAGACCATCGGTTTTAGCTTGCTGCGGGCACAGCTTCCAGGCCTCGGCTGACCAGGATTAATGCTGATTTGCGGGAGGTGATCTGCGCCAGCCGCGCATTCTGGCGGCACCCCAGAGTCGGCTCCCAGAACCTTTCTAGATCGACTGTTATTTGTGTTATAGTTTGTGGTGATCAGCATGTTCTTCTTCTGGATTTCCTCTGTTCTTCCCTTTCCTGCATCACAGTCTCATCGAGTTGCTAGCTATCCACCGCCTTTGAAAGATTGCTCCAGGCGAATATAGAACTGCTGGACTCTTTCGTGGTTGACGGAGCTCTGGGAAAAGTCCAAGGGCTTTCCACATTTATTGTGACGACACCAACAGTGCGAAGCCGACCGGTCTCCATCTGGGCGCAGCATCTGATCTGAACGCCTGAACTGCGCATCATCTCGACGATATCCAGCACTTTTCCATCTGCGATCAACGAATCCTTCACAGTAAATCTCACAGCCCCAAAGGATCAACAAGCAACTCACACTAAGCTGCATTGCCTCACGAGACGCCAACCTCCTGCTTGAAACTCCTAGCTGCGCCACCTTCATTCACATCTACAAGTATGGGTTGCTGCCAGTCAGATCTCAACAGCGATAAGCAAGCTGCTGAGCCTGCTCCACAGCCTATTAAGAAGGTGCAGACGAACTTCAGCACGGTCGACTACGACGCCGTAGCCCAGGGTCGTAGAGATACAGTTTATGGTCCTCATGAGACACCCAGACAGAAGTCTGACACACTGTCACCACTGACAGAAGACGAACCGAATCCTATCGACGCTACATTAGCAAATTCTACGAAACCAGGGGCCTCGCACACCGAAGGCGATCGCATCAGCTTGGAGAACAAAGCAGCTGATAAACAACCCGCAGCTCAAGACCCGGTAACTCGTAATCTGGAGAGCGGCGAGAAGGAAGATCCATACAAAGCCGTAACCGAAGTACCGCCTACCATTTCAGCTAATCCAGCCAAGGTCAGCGAGAAGTTGCCCCCCTTCAGAAAGAGTAGACACTGACGCGATTAAGCCCGATGAGAAATTGTCTCAATAGATACAAACTGTAAGACGGCATTCGTAACCCCGCGATCCCACCCAAAGTAGCAAGCTTCAATCAAACTTCCTGCCGACGGAACCTAATCCAGCGGCATCATGGGTCTGTTTTCGCGTAGGAAGTCCTCCGAGCAACGACCACTCCCAGAAGTCAATGGTGAATCTCAAGGCAAACCGGCAATCACACCCGAAGAGAAGAGCTACTCGCACACCCTCGAGGACGACTCCGGCGTTACTACTTCCGGCAATGGCGGCTTTGGCTTGGACATCCCGTCCGAGAAGAAGTCCAAAAAATCGCTTTACCAGAGGTATCAGGATCTCAAGCGCGGACCTGGGACGGAGGGAATCACTGATGAGGAGTTCGTGAAAGCGACTGGGATGACAAGGCAGGAACATGCTGTGTGGGCGAAGGGGGCGACAGGAGTGGGCGGGAATCAGGCTGCTGGAAGCCTTACGGCGGGTGGGCACAGCGGTATTGGTATTGCTGGGGGTGCTGACCATGGACTAGGGCGCTGGAGCTCTGGGGCTGCAAAGGATCCTGTAATTAGATGAAACCATGATATCTTGACGCCATGATGCAAACGAAAATACGCAGCTCGTTGTCAACTTTGCATCCTCTCATTTGCTATTGCGCTATTCGTGCTTCGGCACAACCTCATGTGTTCTGCCGAGCATCTAGCGGCTGTTTCCTAATCTTGCTGTCCATTTTACTCCCAATCGTCATCGCTCTCCTCTTCCTTTATCGGCTTCTCCTTCGGTGAACTGTTCGCATGACTCGCAGCACCACTCACCAGATCATAGCTCGCCTCCGAGTCAGCCACCGACTTCTCGTCGTGCGATCTCCGCGGTGCCCTTAGCGTCACCGCGTCAGAGTCGGTCCTCGCGTGCGTCGAACTCTGAGGCTGGGAAGTAGTGGTCGCCACCGCTTCTGTGCTCTTCTCTGTAGCCTCCTTGCTTGTCTGCTTCTCCGCGTCCTCTGAGCCCGAGTCCTCGTCCCAACCGACTTCTTCTTCCTGGTCCGCTGCTGAAGCTGTATTCGTGTTAGCTGCCGCGCTCGTGGTAGATCAGGATATTGCTACTCACCCTTCAACAACTCCTTCCTCCTCACCTCCCTGACCTCTACGACATGCCTAAGAAAGTAATACCTCGTCCAAAAGTCCTTGTACTCCACAGTCTCCGGCACCAACTTCTCCATCATGGCCCTCAACTCAGGGTACCGCTCCAAATCACCCGCTGTCCGCTCCGTCTGCTTCTCCACGTCGAAATTATTTTTGAACGACTCCCATTCTTTGCCGTCGTTGTCCGTATCCGGGTCCTGCGTGAACGACGAAGGCGTCGTATGGATGACGTGCAACTGCGCATCGAAGCGCGAGGCATGGATCACCCGCCTCCCCGTCGTTGCGTCTTTGCTCTCGAACAGCACCTCCGAGGACTGGCCGCGGGCATCAGGCGACGCCTCCGGAGCACTGATCGATATAGTATCCTTGAGGAAATTGCGGATGTTCGTCCCGAACCGCAGCAGAGCCTCATCCGCCGCATCTTCTGCCTTCTGCGCCTCCTTCAGACGCTTTGCGGCCTCGGACTTGAAGCGCGCGAGAAAGGTCTCTGTGTCTTCTCCTTCTTCCTGCTTGAGTGACGACTCCCCGGGCGGCTGCTGTGTCTGTGTCTGTGTCGTTGTTCTTTGTAGGGCCTGCTGCTTCCTCTGCGCTTCTAGCTCCGCCTTCTTCTCCTCGTTCACGATATTGTCGAGGCCGTGCTCCGCCGCTTCAACGACATCCTTTGCCCGCTGAGTAACGACCCGTCTGGCTTCTTCCAGCGCTTTCGCGGCCTCTGCTTCGCGTCTCTCGGCTTCTTTCCTTGCGGCATCGTAGTACGGCTGGGCTTGGGTGCGGGCCGTAGACCACCATCCACCCAGCTTTGCGCCCCAGGGTGAATTGGAGAATGCTTTGAAGGTTTCTTGGAACTCTGTCTGGAGTGTTTGCCGCTGAGGATTTGGCGCGTTGGTAGCCGTGGGGATTGAGGAATCAGTGGAAGTGGAAGTGTTCGCGTCGCCTGGTTTGGGTGTCGTTGCTGCCGAGCGGTCTGCAAGGGTCTGTTCCGCTATGAAGTCCATGCTTGAGGGATATGAGGGTGTAGACAAGGCTATTGGGCTTGCGCTGTGTTATGCATCAAGTCCGTTGTTGTTCGATGGACTATGGTGAGGAATTTGGTAGGTGGGAAGTGATTGAGTTGGGTGTGGAGGGTGTGCCCTCAAGCTCGTGCTGGGGGTTGTCGCGCCCGTGATGCAGCCCCAGAAGCATGAGTTGCATTGGTCTATCTATTCCTATTTGAGCATAGTCCTTCGGCGATCATCAGCTGCAGGGTGTTGATCTGCAGCGTTGTGATTGTTACCCTAGAGCCAGTGGCAATGAGCATTGAGTACAAGTGCATCTCTCATGCAAACGTGCAGGCACAAAACGAACAGGCTTAAGGAGCCGACTGTATAGCAATGATGATCTTGGGAAAATTGCGAGCCTACGGCTTCACGTTGAAGCAAGGAAGACATGCCTTTCCAGAGGGAAACTGACATAGATTATAATAAAGAGTAAGGACTGCATGAGCAGACACCAATCTCTCGGTCACGAGAGCAACAACGTTTTGCTGATGGTCCAACGCATATCCATGTGCCCAATTCATCGATGCCCTCTTTTCCCGTCCCATGAAGGAAATGCCGTTAATCACCGTAACACCTTGCATCTGACAAACAACAAACCCCCGCTCACATGCTTCTATTTTTGTGTTGTACACGGGAAAGATAGCCAAAACATATCTACACCAATCCAGGGTCGAGGTCCTCATTTGAAACGAAAGCTGGTGGGAATAATGCGAAGTGATCAAAACGAGGAGATATTGTTGAATCGAAAACGTCTGCAGGCTGCTAATGCCATTGGCGGGAGAAGGTGAGACGCGGTTTTCGGATGATGTTCGAAATCAATGTGAGGACTTGATGAAGGTCAACCCATCGGAAGAGCTCCCATGAACGCCGCGTTGTCCATGGCGCCAGCGGCATCTGGTTGAATCTCGCCATTAAGAAGCGGGCATAGCCTGTGACAACATGCGTAAGCAAGGTTCTTGAGATCATCTTAAAAGCCATGCAGGCAAACAAAGGAGACAATACTACAGCAGCCGTAGGTACGCCATGAGCGCTCGGCCATGAGACTGCATCAGCAAGCACTTCACGGCATTTGCCATGACAAGGTTCGGGTCACCAAAGTTTCGAACACCTCTGGTTGTGTCTCCAGGCTCATTGAACCTTGAATGACATCGCAAATGGATCCACTTTCCTCGCAATATCAAAATCACAATGCAGACAAAGGGAGCTCACTGACTTTTTGTTTGTCTTGATATGACCGACGCGACCACAATTCGCGCATTTGCGTTGTGTGGCCTGCACCTGCTTGCCACCACTGACAGGTGCAGGTGTTGAGGCATCATTGCCGTCCGCATCGGGCGAGCCGGCACCAGCAGCCGACGGTGAACCTGCTTCTCGTTCGGTGACTGCGCTTTTCTTCTTGCGTGGGCGTTTCTGTTTCGTTTGTTCGAGGCGGGCGAGTTCGGCTTCGAGTCTAAGGAAGATGTGAGCCTGTTGCCGTCTTTAGATGACCTTAGATGACAGGGTATACCTCTTCTTGGCACGGGCATCAACCTCTGGATCGCCCGTTGGCACCAAGTCGGCGAGACTGTTGATGTTAGTATATTGTTCAGCTCTTGTGGAAGGGCAATCGTACCTTGTGCTAGACACCTCTTGCTGCTCCTTTCGCTTGAGGTAGAGCTTGATGACGTGCGGATCGGATTCAATGACTTCCTTATACTCATACTCTCCGTCTCTCGCATTCCAGACTTTGCGATGGATTTTCAGGAACTTCTGAGCTTGAGACGTGGCGCTCCGTTTGCTGAACGAAGTGCCAGTCTCATCGTCTCGCCGCCTGCCGCTTGGTGTCTGGATACCCGAGATAGGCGTCGCTCGAATGTTGCGCGCTCGTTCGGCTTGGTCGAGTTGACCGTCGACACCGTCGTCTTCCATGTCTTCTGGCTCGATTTGCGAGGATAGAACGGCTTTCTGTCTGTCCCAGATAGCTCGAATTGAATCATCGTACGACTTCTGCTGCTTTGCCACATTGTAAGTGTGGCCACCAGTGGCGCCGTCGCTTTTCTTGGCAACGCCTTCATTGATCGAAAGACCCTGAGCCTTGAAGCCGCCTTTCATGCTCGTCTTGATGAACGAGAAAGCTTCACCACGACCTGATGGATCGCCCTCTCCATACAGTTTCAGCATCGCCTTTCCTTGAGTGGCCTGAATGAAGTTCTTGGTTGTCTTCCAAGGTGCCAATTGTTGTTCGATTGCAAGGTCTTTCTTGTCATCTTTGTCATCGTCGTCATCATCATTATCGTCTTCGGCGTAGCCAGAATCGTGAAGGTACTGAGCTCCAACTTGCATCGACTCGAGCAGACAGATATCTTCAGGTCTCAGCGATTTCTGAATCTCGTCCTCGTCGGGAATGGGAGCACCGTCTCTCATCTCCCACTCTTTGTGCTCCTTATTGAAGGTCATGAATTCCTTCATTTTCTGTCTGTTCTGCATGTCATTTGTGTCTGGAAAGTGTCGAGTGACCTCTTCGACTCGGATACGGTGGCTTTTCTTCCTTCTTGCAATACGAAAAGAGATGGCTTTAAGTCTGTTCTTGGATGCCGTTGTGACCATTCTACTATGAGTGCCTGGCACAATGACAGACGGTAATTCCTGGCCAACCACATATTGATAGTCAATATTGCGCAGGTAGTGAATTTGGCCGTTCATCCCAGTCACCTCTCGCACAATCAGAAAATCTTGTGCCCTTTGTGTCTGTTTGAAGATTGGCGCTCTGTACATCGAGTTGTACAATGCCAGAGTTGACTCGCCAGGATCAATGTGCCCGAAGTTATTGAATGGTGATTTGTCCTCAGGCATCAGAACAGACGTATCCCCAATCTCACTTTTGGGTCGTGTGGCATCATTTGAGTCCAGCTTTCGATAATAGTTTACCACCTTATTGCCCATACCGGTCTGAGACAACATGATGGGATGTTCTTCCGAGTACTCAACGAGAAATGCGTAAGAATTGTCTGCAATTGATAAGTCTCGAGTTCTCGCGAAGGCTTCTCGCGTCGGCTTGTTCTTGGACTCCTTGCGTTTCTGCTTGTTGAGCTTGCTGAAAGCAAACCCACTTTTAAACAATACTTGCTTACGGTGCCAATTTCGAAGCTCACGTTGTGACATTTTGACCTGGTAATATGGATATTGCAGTCGAATGGCAGGCACAGAATGATCAATCGTCATATTGGAGAGTTGCCCTCTGACCTTCTTTTGGTTTTGTTGGAGAAGATTGTATGCGGCATCATTCGAAGTCCTGAATCGATGAGCTAGCCTTTCTTTGATGCTGATGGCCTGTCCTGGCTTTTCACCCGGTCTGGTGCGTTGTTTCAGTGCCTCTTGGTCAATTTCCTCGACCAAGAGCTTCGAATCATTGAGATCCAGTACGACTTCTCGAGCAAGCCCAGCAGTCATCTTCTCCGGATTATCAAAGGACGGCAAGTCAAATTGGTGGAACTCCACGATGTCGTGCGCGCCCAATCCTGTACGTCGTCTTTTGATCGAACGTCCATAGTCATTGAAGTCATTATCGAAATCGAACATATCATCGTCTTCGCCTAAAATTCGTGGCTCTGGTATCGCAAGGTCTTCCTCGTCCGCAACATGTGATAACGTATCGAAGTCGGTACACATGAAGTCGAGCTCTTGCATGGAGAGTCCATTAGGCAGATCGTCGTCAGATCCCGAATCTGACAGATTCTCGTGCTGCTCACCATATGTATCAGTCACAACATGAATCAGGTCCACTCGCCGCTCAGCAGGTGCAGCAATGGCTAGAGGTGTTGTAAACAAAGTCTTTTGGTCTGGCTCAATATCCAACGTCACTTTGGAAGGCCGTATTGGTCTGGGCCTCTTTGACGGTCCTTTTGCGTTTTTCCACTCCCCTGGTTTAGGGGGCATTATTTTATTCCAGAAAGGAGCCTCATCATTCCGATCGTACAAAGGGAATTCAATCTGCAGCCAGGCATCCATATCATCAATCTCGAGACTTCCATGTTGAATATCGCCTCGCCCCTCGAAGAGTGCCATCTGTAGTCGCCAGTTCCTTTGCTCTTCCTCAGTCATTTCCTCATCTCGTGCCCCTAGAGCGGCTAAGAGATCTGTGCCTGCTGCACCCTCCTCCTCTTTCTGAGCTGTGTCATGCTTTCCATGTTCCTGAGCAGGGTGTGCGAACGAGGCGTCGATATCAGGCTCGGATCCGAAAAGATCATCATCGCTGTCATCGTCTCTCGCGGCGCTCTCTATTCCATCGAGCATATTTCCGGATGGAGGTTGGACAGGACCTCCTGACGGCTCTTCCTCCTCGGCCAGGTCGTCGTCAGAGATATCAGCGTAATCCACTGCATCTTCGTCTTTTTCACCGCTCGTGTCAAGTGGCCGCTCATTCAGGGTGTTCATGTCTAACCCTTCAGTATCTTCGCCTATGCCTTCATTCAGGATCTTGGCCAACCCATGATCACCGTAATCGATCGCATCGACGCCATTGACTGGTGCTCCTTCAACGCTCACATTAGGTGGACGTTCTTCGTCTGGTACGGGCTGATCCATTGACACATCGCCATAATTGTCACCAAACAAGTCATCCTCCGCGTTGAAGAGTCTGTCGATGTCGTCGTCTGTTTCAAAATGCGATCCATTGAGGGCAGGCATTTCCTGATCCATCCTGAAAGACCGATGAAGCCGCGATTCCGTTCAATCCCTCCTCCTCTTCTGCCTGCGCATCCCCCGCCTATCGGTCGATGGGTGGTTTGCGCGGCATGCACGGGGCAACCGTTCGCAATCAATTCGCGGCGTACGCAGAGGTTCTACATGCAAGTTAGAGTGGAGAAAGAGACTGAGGCAGTGGTACGAGGATGGTGATGGGTATTTGTCTAAGTATATTCTTCCAGCACTTGAGATCGCAATAGCCTTGAGTCCTGTCTGTCGGAGGCGGGATTGCAGGACCAGCTGACTCGTGACACAACGCGCCCAAGCTTGCATGACTCGCAATACTTTGTTCTAAATCGTTCACTTGCGCTTCGCATTGATCTTTCCTTACAATCACTGTAAAGGAAGTGCAATGCCTTGGACTCACGTAAGGCCGGTAATTGCCGCATCAATTGCTGGTCCTAACTTTATAGGGTATCAAATATTATGCACAGGTAGGGCACTGAAACATGACTTTCTCCCTTCGCTAGTCTATCCTCTTCCTTCGTTGATCTCTTTCCAGCCTCCGAGATACGCACAAAGAGCTTTGCTGTTCTCGTAGATGCAATAATGCATTATCTGTGCCTTCTCTCCTTCACCAATGCAATCTGCGATTTGGTTGAGATCGCTCGTCCTTGGTAGATAAAGTACCATATTCTTCGTGACCCTCGAGAATCGAGCGTACATGTATTCCACTGAGTACGGCATTTGATTCAGATCGAATATGTTGCCTCCGTCCTTGTACCCAGGCCCTGTAAAAACGAATTAGACCGCAACCGAGACTTTGATTCTGTATTTCCGTACCTCCCCATGGTGGGCTTGCAAAGATGATGCCGGCCTTACTGATGACTTGAACCAAGCTGTCAATTTTGGCATCTGGCTTGCTGTCATCGAGGCCAAGGATCTGGAAGCAATCACCATGAAAGAAAGTAATTTGATCATGAACACCGTAGATCCGAGCGTTGTGTCGCGCACACTCCAATGCGGCCAGATTCTTTTCAATCGCATACACTCTTTTATAGGCTCCACTCAATGCAAATGCGATGGCATTGCCACCAATGCCTGCAAAACAATCCAGCATGATGAGTTTGCCGTCGGGCTTTGCGGCGGCAGCATGGTCTGCTATTTTTCTACATTGAACGATCAGAATTATTTGCCTAGGCACAAGACAACTCACCGCGCAACGGACTCATGCGTGACCTCAAACCAAGAGTCATCAGTAGTCCAAATGCCATGGTCATACAATGAAAACATACTATGCCTATGCTTCCAGTACCTAAAAACGCGTGGAAATTAGCTTAGTACACATGGCAAAGTCGTCTTCATCGCCTCTCCACCTACGGCTCAAGGTCCCATGGCACTTCATTCACATTTGTATAAAGGTGAGCGCCCTTAACCTCCGGCGGTTTGAGATCGGCGTTTACTGGTCGCGGTGCTGGAGATGGTGCAACTCGCTCATCGACTGCGTATTGGTTTCTCTTGCGCTTCTTACCCATATTGGATGGGCAACAATAGAAGACTCGTGACGTTAAGTTATCATTTGGCAATGGAGTGGTAGAGTTCCTTGTGGCTAGCGCCTAAAGCGGAGCAAATCATCGTTAGTAGTAATAAAGTAAAGGGCTGTAAATCACAGACACCCAATGTCATTCCTTTGTAATCCTGTGACAAGCTAACACGAATAGCTACAGAATCAGAAGCTCGAGGTGGAAATATGGACGGAGCAGAAGCACTCGTGAAGGTTGTGTTACCATTCTAATTCTATGGACAGCAGATACAGAATACGCCATAGTGCCTGAAATATTCGGGCTCAACGCCAATGCTCTTTTCATTATGCGGCGAGAAGCGTCTCTGTGCCTTCCTTTAAGACCTGGTTTGCCGGCACAGCAGTCGTAGCTTGGGAAGGGTCCATAGCAGTCTCAATCTTGCGGATGATTCGTGCAGGATTCCCTGCTACAGCGTGAAAGTCCGGGATGCTCTTTAGAGTGTCAGCTCATGCTCGTCGTAACGGTAGATGCAGCTCACCTTGGTTACTACTGAGCCTGCGCCTATCGAGCAGCCTCGACCGATCGTTACACCAGGCAAAACAATAACATTTCCTCCCAGCCAACAATCTTCGCCGATGGTGATTGGCTTTCCAAGCTCCGGCCCCGTGATCCCCATTCGGATTGCAGGGTCAAGAGGGTGCGTTCCTGAATAGAAAGAGCAATTTGGTCCACATAGTGTACGATCTCCGATGATAATGGGACAAGTGTCCACGAACGTGCTTCCAAAGTTGACAAACACACCGAGCCCAAGCTTCAAATTGAAGCCGTAGTCTGCACGGATAGGTGCAATGACGCGTGGCTGATCCGTCAAGATCTGCTCGTCTTCGATAGCCGTGGGTGCAGGGTCGGGTAGGGGCCGATGGTCATTGGTGATACTGGCAGTAATTGATTAAGATGTGGTTCAGCGGTCGGAACGCTTGCCATGAATACAATCGCTCACCTACGCTCGCAAGAGTTTTAACACCGTACGCCGTGACTGATCCCGGTTGTCGTTGAAGGCATCGCACGCTGCCCAGCATCTTTCTCGTGCAGCCTCCAATTCTGGAATGAATGCATGATATAACTCCCCACGCTGAGCTTTTTGCCATTCAACGTTGCTGCTAAGGTCCATCTTGAGCGCGAGACGGTGGTTCTCAACAGAGACAACAAAGGGGGTTTGGAGTCAAGCATACCTAAAATCGTTGGAGCATCTGCCAAGAATGATGATGCATGGGGACCAAAGATGTGGGTTGGTGCGGCGCTGACGACGAAAGTGAACCCCTTGATTTCTTCACGCAACTATTAATTGCGGTTCTCGTTCGACCTAAAGCTAGAAACCGAATGATGTCTTTCTTCTCGTATCAGCACAATAACTGCTCTCTTCGATTTCGGAAAATCATTAGCACACCACTTTTGGTTTCAAATGGATGAAGCTGCGCGACCAGCGATACCCAATGGCGGGATCTTTGATGCTTCAGCCTCTCACCACCAACGTGATGAATCGCTATTTCCGCAAATACGTATCTCTCCAGAATACACACCGAAAGGGCGAAAGTCTCTTTCTGGTATAGCTGAACACGCAGTGTGTTTAGGCATCGCTCTAGGGATGTCGTCGCTACTATCCCTTCAACTCGCCTATGCCGGGCACTATTTATGGAGGATACCATTCTTCATATCGACCCTTGCCGTGTTTCATTTTCTGGAATTCGACATGACCGCTCGATTTAATCCACCAGACGCTAAAGTTTCATCATTTCTACTCTTCAATAATGGCAGGGCCTACAACGTTGCTCATACTATGGCGGTTTTTGAGGCTCTCATAAGGTATTGGCTCTTGTCAAGCGGTTATTGGACATCCACCATCCTTCCAGACACAGTGGCTACGACCATGCAACGTCTGCCTTTTTCAGCTACTGTCACAGTAGGACTCATGTCGACCGTTATTGGACAAGCATTTCGAAGCCTTGCCATGAGGCAGGCTGGAACGAGCTTCAATCATATCATACAATCAAGCAAGAAAGATGATCATGTATTGGTGACATCTGGAGTCTATCGAATTAGTCGACACCCTGCATACTTTGGGTTTTTCTGGTGGGGTCTAGGTACTCAGCTTGTGCTTGGCAACCCTTTATGCTTTATGGCCTATGCTGTTGTGCTTTGGAAGTTCTTTGCCCACAGAATCAGGCATGAGGAGAGGCACCTAGTCAGCTTCTTCGGCGATGACTACATCAATTATCGAAAGATGACAGCAGTATTGATACCATTCATATCGTGACAGCTCGAAATGTAAGCAACAAAAATAAGGCTGTCAGGGTGGTTGAAAGTTTTTGCATGAATTAGCGTCAATTCGACAAAGTGAGAGAAGAACTATTGCGACGCAACCAAAATATTTTCGGTAGTTGAAGCAATTTGGTTCTGGTTGCGTGAATACGTTGCTATGGCTTGTGGGTCCTTGTAGACGCTGTCCAAGCGTGATGAAGAAAATTGTGCTGGAAAGCCATGCAGCAGTCTTCTGTAGTAATCAATTTCTCCCCCAATCTTGCAGATTATCCGGCCAAACGCACAGTGCCCGCCGCTGACGGGTGTATGATTTGGAAATGTTCGAGGCGTTCCTGCACCCGTTGTCAGTATTGACACGCAAAGAAAAATCGGGAAAGTTTTTGATCTAAGGGTTATTGCGCAGCCTTATCACAAACCCCACCAGTTACAAATCACGCTAGGCTTAATACGAACGATTTAGTTCGTATACTAGTGGCAGGCAACGCTCACGATGGAACTGGACTTTGTGGATTGGAATTTGCGTCTTCACGACTCTTTGTCTCTGCATCAGACTGCTGTCTACTGTCTTTACTCACTTCATATCCTCTGGTGTTAAGGCGTAGATGCGGCAGCGTCGAATCGTTTGGAAAGAATAATTCTAGTGAAAGGGTCCCATCTCAGCCTTCAGCGGCGGACGTCAAAATCAGCCTAGCACTTGACCTCAGCCCTTTCTACCCAGAAGTCCGACACCGTCATAATCATCGGTCGATAATTAGTCTTTCTGTCTTTATCTGCGGCTTCTCCACCTATTGCACACTCGACAAGCACCCATCTGTATTGTCCTTGCTGCATCACAACATTCCATTCTACGCGAGTGCCAAGCCGCTACGATTGAGCGCTCTAGACAGGCTGGAGCCGTGATTTGTCACTCACAAATATTGATTGACGGACAGTGGTATGATTGTGCTTGTACAATGATCCCGCCATGAGAAAGGTGCACTACGATCGATATCAATATGGCACTTACTTCGTCAGAGCAAGCGACGAGAAATCGAAGTACCTCGACTGAAGCCTCCGAGCTTCCTCAGCACGAGCATAAACGCCCGCGACTAGATACAATGGCAGAGTCTAGCTTGCAAAGAACTGAACTTCCCGAGTCCACCACGGCGGAGATGCCACGTAGTCGAACGGACTCACCTCAGTCCGACACTCAAAGCCTCCGACCCCAGACTCCAACTGGAATCACGTCACCGACAGAAACGCCGGCTTCTGTCGTATCTCCGACAAGCAAAGTCACTATAAATACGAGACCACTATCTGCGCAGTCCGCCAACCATGATGTAACCTCCATTAGCAGCAGGGATGGCTCTGACGCGAAAACCGCTACATCCAACGATGGAAATACCACTTCGAAGTCAGGGGCTCTTCTTATAGTGAACGCTTCAGATACCGAGTCTGTGAAAGATGGCGTCGGCAATGCTGCGCAGCCGATATCAATACCGTCCTCGCCAGATGAAAAGGATGTTGTTATTGAGGTCAGTGAGCCACACGATATTGGGGATGCAGAAGAAGACTCAAGCTGGTCTACCATCTCTGGGGTTCGAAACAGTCTTCAACACGTTGCTGAGTCACCACCTGCATGGCAGAGTTTTCCTTATCGAAATGGTGGCACCAAGACTGAGACTGTCGCCCTTGTGTCTCAAATCGCCGGTGTTTTGGAGAATCGGAATGATGAGCAGTTCGTGGAAGTTTATAGGGCCATGAGTGAATGGCTCTGCGACATTCAGCCACTTATCAGGCGCCATAGTCTGGATGATTCCTACCAGGATATCGACCTTTACCAACAGCTTCCTTTGCTCATGTCAGGCTTCATACAACGAAGAGTCACAATTCCTGCAACGATCACCGACTCAGATCTCGTGCGTTTTGTGACATCATTTGGCTTCTTAACCTTGCACATGCTCAGACTCGATACTCAGCGATTGAGAAGGGTCGAAGATGCATCACTCTTGACCCCTACACCTTGGAAGTTTTCTATCGAGTATCTTCGGTACCTCGTCTTGATGCTCGCTCCAGGTCCAGGCTGTTTTATATATGCCAATTTGCGTCATTCTCGTCAACTGCAAGAGAAGGGTTTCATTGCAAGCATTGCTGTCAGCTTATTGCAAGAAAGTCCGGAGAAACCATGTCAAGCTCTGCTCGACCTGTTTGACGAATGCGCTGCGAAGACACCTGCTGGTTCTCAAGATCGAAGTCTTCTTGTTCAGATTGTGCAGGCTTTCAGAGTACTGCTCCATGCCATTCTAAACTACGGTATCTTACTGAGTGCGCACCAGCGGACTTCGCTCCAACGCATTACCAACCAGTTTGTTTCCAAAGCAAATGAAGCCCTGCAGCAGGCTGTCATGAAGCAGCAGCCATGGCTCACTCTTGAGAACTGTGGTAACTGCGTGGAGTCCTTCTGTCGCCTTATGAACGTTAGCGTCATGTTCTACCCCGAGCTCGCACAAGACGTTTTTGCGAAAGCACTAATGGGAAATCCACAGACAGGAATGGCTGACATCTCCGATCTCGCAACCGAGGCTTTTCGACTTGCGTTGCTGAAGCAGCTTATCCAACATGGGCGGATGGAGCTCCGTGTCTATGGAATAGAAGCAATGGCACAGACACTGGTAGCCATCTGGTCCCGCAATCAGAAGCTGCCACAACATCGCCGGCAACCAATGCTGGACCTTGTTGTCAGCTTTCTGCGGCGTAATGACCTGGTGAAGTACATTTTGGGCGCAGATTCGCATCCACAGATTATTCAACGAAGTCCTAATGTGATCGGTTTTTTATGCGTTTCCAACAATTGGGAGTCATCAGATAGTGACACGGCTTGGCAGGCTGTACTAGAGAGCCATGACCATAGAAGTGTTGCAGCCATTATCGACAATCTGAAGCTCAACCTGCAACACTTGGAGCTGCAAGCGCTGCTATATCTGCATCGGAAATTGCTTGAAGTGCCGTTTGACAAATACGACAGTCGCATGCTATCATTCACCCTGGATCTTCTGGGTTTCACGCTGCATAGGGCAGACAGAATTGCAAACCGTCAGCACCGGATCAACGCTAGCATTAATACTTTGTGTCTGCATCTCCTAAGGGAAGCACATTCACCTTCAAGATGCTGCTCCGAAATTGCAGAACAGATTCGTGATCAAATCGCGGCAGCGATGACAAAGGACCAGATAGCGGATTTGACGGATTCCGAGACGGACCACATTCTGACCACCATTTGCAATGATATTGCATGCCACAATGAGAGCTCGACTGGTAGTGTAGTTGCCATGACGGCGCTTCTCAACACACTTGACGGTCTTTCAGCAGCTAGACTGATTGCGGCCTATGACTTTGCTAAATTGCTCTTTGATGATATGGTAGCACTCTCGAAGCAACATACAAGAGTTGCCTCCCTTTCGGACCATTCAGATAAGGTTCTTGAGATCGATTATCAAGCACGGCTTGCTTGTATGCTTTGTCTGATCCAGAAGGCGCCCGACTGCTTCGACGAAAGCATGTACGCGTCATTCTGGACAAGCGTACTAACCTCTGAATTACCTGACACGATCAGATCTCGGGCATGGACTGCTCTAGCTGAAGCTTATCGCCAAGTCATGAGTCCTCATTCATTCCTTGACTTTGTGTCAGGCCGATTCAAGTATGAATTGCCAGCTTCTCACTTTAACAAGGCAGTCCTTGATTTTGCGCAAGAGACTGTGAACTTTGAGCTTCGCTACATGTCTAGCGCCATTGGAGAAGAAAGCGAGTGCCTGCAAATACCTTCAATGGAAACTCTATGGCGGATACTGCTCGAAACGCCCGACGAAACCGTGGAGGAGGCAGCGTCAGAGTTCATCATACGCACTTTTCTAGACAATCCAGTTATGGTAAAGAGCGATTCCTTGACTATCGAAAAGACGCACGCGGCTCTAGTCGACAGATGTATACAAATTGTCATCGAGTCAGCGCACCAACTGGATTCGTCGGGTCCCAGCGGAAACGAGGGGCTGTCAGAAGATAACCTCGAACACGCTAGTAGTCAGCATGAGAGCCGTCTGCACCGATCTCTGCGACTGTTGCAAAAGTTCTTAGATGGTCTCAAGACGCGACCTCGTTTTACAGCGGCGGCAACGGAAGACCTGAGCCCACTACTAGCAAATTTTGAGAGGCGTGGGGAGCAACTTCAAATCTCGATCCGAGTTACTGGCCACCCTCAAATTAAGAGCGATCCGCAGAAATGGAGCCTCGGCCAGGATAATACATGTCACGAGGTATGGCTATTTTTATGCCACGTAACGGGATGGAGTCAGCTCAACATCTTTAAAGGAGGTGCCAGGCTGCAACTCCAAAACAACGAGAGCACAGTTAAGGATGCCAACTTGACAGCGGCGTCGGTTATGGTCAACAAGTCAATGATGGCCGCCGATACTGGCTTGAGGCGGAATGCACGTGCCACATCATCAGTTGACTCCAAAATTATGCACCACTTCGACGAGCTGTACGCACTACTTGAATCCCGCGAGACCATTGCGAAAGCCATCTATGACTTCTTGACCATGTTCGCCTCTCAAGAGAATGTCGTGACCGATATCAAGGCCATGCGCCTGTTGCCACAATCCCTGCTTCCGATGGAAAAACCCTTCAAGCTTCTCTACTTTGCGACGGCCTTACGGACATGCATTGAAGAAGAGTCTTTCAGCAACTCGCCCAACACAGAGTTTCTACTCTATGCTGTACATACAATTGTGTCAACACTACAACACATCCATTTCATCAGCACTGAGCAGAGCTTATGCATGACTATACTTCGGGGCATCATGGAGACGCTTCAGCTCGCGCTGCGAGCCAAAGTGCCCCAGCATATTTCGCAAGCATATTTCA
This sequence comes from Herpotrichiellaceae sp. UM238, assembly GCA_000315175.1. NCBI lineage: Eukaryota > Fungi > Ascomycota > Eurotiomycetes > Chaetothyriales > Herpotrichiellaceae > Herpotrichiellaceae sp. UM238. The sequence goes on along the minus strand of AMYF01000020.1, from coordinate 528,072 downwards.
TTGATCACAAAGCCTTTATCGAGCATGTCCTCGAAGCCTGGGCTTTGGTGCAGTCCGCTACGAAGATGTTGAAAGATTTCCCATCTCAGCCTCATCTTGTCTGCGACTTCTTCGACGTGATTGTTGAGGCTTCTTTGCACGACGACCGCCTGTGGCAACACATCGACTCTGATCAGAGTTTTGATGACTTGTTAACATCTACGATCCTTCTTGACGTAGATGCTGGCAATAGGCAAAGCATTCAAACGATTGTCTCACGTCTAGCAGGTGTTGTTCCTGGCAAAGGCATAACAAAAGGTAATGACCCGAGGTCGCCACGGGGTCGATTCTCTACTGCAACTATCGAAGGGTGCTTGCAACACATTTGGTCATATCTCTGTCCCTTGGTGGCGGAAGCTTGCAAGAGGCCTGGAACATGTCGCGAATTGTTAGATGCTGCCGTAGCAGTCTTTGAAGTTGTTTCCAAGACGCTGGATGAGCACACGCTAATTGCTCTCTTCACCGACCTCAAGACACTGCTGCTTAACCAACACAACCCGAGTGACAATATCTATTGCATAAACGAATATATCCCGCTGGGTATAGCGCGATTGCTGTCATTATGCATGACCGGATTGTCTGCTCTCAGCAGCCCCATCCCGGATTCGAGCGGTCTCATTGTGAAGGTCTATCGACAATTCCTCTTTCCACCACTTTCCGACTCAGTGACAGCCTCTTTGAAGAAACAGAGCACTCCTATTGTCGACTCAATTACGCGCACAGCTCTTTACGACCTTATGCTTGTCGCTTGTCAGCCGGAGCAGAATCTCAGCATTATTGCCGAAGAAATGGCCGACGGCGCGATCGACAGAGACGCATTTGCTACACACACGATGAATGAGAGGAAGGCACTGAGGTCTGATCAGGGCTACTGCGGCCTGCGTAACCTTTCCAACACCTGCTATCTCAACTCGCTTTTCTGTCAATTATTTATGAACATTAAATTCCGTGAGCTGATCATCGGGCTCAATGTTATTGATCAGAATAAGCAAAAGTTGATCGTTGAATTGGCCAACGTCTTTGCAAATATGCAGAGCTCATACGAGAAATATGTAAACCCAGAGGACGCCGTGGACTCGATCACACAATATACTGGAGAGCAAATTGATATTACTGTCCAGATGGATGTGGATGAATTCTTCAACCTCCTTTTCGATCGACTCGAAGCTCAAATTGTTGACCCTATCCCTCGGGAAGCATTCAAGTCAATGTATGGGGGCCAGCTTGTACAACAGATAAAGTCGAAAGAGTGCGAGCATGTATCTGAGAGGGTCGAACCATTTAGCGCCGTACAAATCGAGATAAAAGGCAAATCTGGGCTTGAAGAGGGTCTCAGAGCTTACGTCGAAGGTGAAGTGCTTCAGGGAGAGAACAAATACTCATGCACAAGCTGCAATCGACATGTTGATGCTGTAAAGCGGGCTTGTATCAAAGAGATGCCGGATAATCTTATCTTCAATTTGAAACGCTTCGACTATGAAATTATGACGGGCGTGCGAACCAAAGTCAACGACGAGTTTCAGTTTCCGGAAACTATTGACATGATGCCCTACACTGTAGAAGCTTTGAGCGAGCCTGATCGAAATATTCCACCGGACGTATTTGAGCTTGTCGGTGTAATAATCCATTCTGGCACTGCGGAGACTGGCCATTATTATTCCTACGCGCGGCAGCGGCCGTCACCTCGCGACGGAAAGGACTCTTGGGTTTCCTTCAATGATCAGGAAGTGGCCAAATTCGATATATCGGAGATGCGAGAGCAAGCCTTTGGCGGGTGTGATCAGACTTTTAGCACGATGCCAAGATTCTACAACGGGTACATGCTCTTCTACCAAAGAACTTCGAGCATTGAGCAGTACGCACAAGATTACCCACAACTCGACGGTAACAGCCCAGCCCAAGTCTCCCTGCCCCCGGAATTGGACAACGCCATCGCGCAAGAGAACGAGATTTGTCTACGGCGATATGTGGCACAAGATCCAGCACACGCACGCTTCGTTCGTAGAATTGTTGAACGCATGCAAGCTGGCGGCTCGGGTTGTACTAACGGCCACGAGGTTGAGGACAAGATCATCCTCACCGTCCTTGATTATCTCCAGCAAGTATCCTCTCGGTGGAAAGAGGTCCCTGACCTTGAGGATACAATCAAATTGCTATGCAGTTGCGCCTACAAATGCTTCAGATGTGCAGTCAAAATTGTCGAATGGTTCGAGATGGAGAGCAACGTCATCAACAGCATTCTTCGTGCATGGTATTTGCCAGCTCGAAAGCAGTTTGCCATGCTTTTTGTGACTTGTCATACTATGCTGTGGCCGCTCCGTCATTCCGATCAAAAGGAAGTTCTGCTTCAACTTGGTCGGAATCGGCTCGAGGGTGCTCTGCACAGAAGTGTCTCACAAATCGCTGACGATTGGAGCCAACTTCAGAGGGCAGGTCGTGGTTGGGATCAAATATTTGGGGTTTTGAGTGCTATAGCTGGAATCGGAGACCGAGAGGCCACTGCTCTGGTCGAAATGGGCTTCCTCGAGAAGACTGCCGAAATTGTATGGATTCACCATTCAGCTAGCTTGAAGTCAACTCCACGATCCGTCCGACAGAAATATAACATGTACCTGGCTGCGCGCGAAAAGAATCGGCCGTTCAATCACAGTGCAGCTATGAAACTTTTCGCACAACTGCTAGCGTACGTTCAGCTGGGTGAACCTGCAACTCCCGCTCGAAACCGTGTGGCCCCGTCTGATCAAGAAACGAGGCTCCTCTTTCTGCAAGACGAAGATGAACAGCTAGAATGGCTTAGAAGGCTGGTTGCGGGTGGCAGCAATCCCGATGCAGCGGATGTTGTTGTCAAAGAGTTGTGCGATTATCCGTCTTTGTTGGAACGAGTGCAGGAGACCTTGGTCGACGGAGTGCTAGTAACGCGTGTGTACACCCAAGCGGCACGTTTTCTTCGGCCATGTCTTGTCTTCTTGCAATACTCAACAAGCAGAAAACAAACAGTGACCATGGTGGACAAAACACTTAGGGCAATCGCGGAGACCGATGGGTACTGCAGCAGTGAATACCTTGAATACGTCAAGGAGCTCGCAAGCCTGGCAAGCTCGGCTTCTGGATATACTAGCGAGCAGTTCCGATCTTCCGTGCTCTCGAAAATTGGTTATTGGGCACCTATGCTGCTGATGGCCGGCAACGATATCCACAGAGACGTCCGCAACGAGACGTTGATGCTCATGTCTCAGCTATTGTTTAATCAGATTGAGGATATGCCAATCGACCAAGTGCACGTGAACGATGCAGCTATGGGTGCATTACGCAGTCTAGTCAACGGCTGCATCTCTCATGCACACAAGTATTTCATTGACCCACAACCACGATCGCAGGTCCCTCGCGCACAGTTGTCGTCAGGTCAAGGAATCCAAGCCATGAAGGTGTTGGAAGAATGTAAGATGTACCTGTATACTGGAACCGCAGAGGATGAGCAGCTTATTCAGGAGCTTACTATTACTTTGGATGACTTGCAGCTTCTTGAACAGAGCATCGAGATTGACGAGTTGAATTGGAGAGAGGCAAGCAGTGAACCGTTGAGTGAAGTTGAATTTTCTGAGTCGATGTCGCCTTAGTCGGACAGTACCGTAGGCTCACGACAAGATAGGCGTGGTTTGAGTGGCGGAGGGTATTGAGAGACTAGCTTAGGAATTCGAACTGGGCCAGTGTGGCGGATTGGAGCTCAGGGTGATCTTTTGAGATAATCGTCATCAGTAAATCCACGGTCAGACGTGGCATTTGGAAAGGACATGACCGTGTTGCATGGCAAGAAAGGGTTCACGCTGCTATAAAGCAGACGTTGACGAACCACGAAGACGATGAATTATGAACGTAGGATGAGCATGGCATGTTTACGGTCTGCCAGTCTATGCCCGAATCGCTAGTCAAATAGATTATGATCGCACACAGCGCCTCGAGTCTCATATGCTACACACTGAGACCGCATCAATGACTTCTTTTTTCAACTGCGGACAAGCTACAACAAGCGCTTAGGCCTAAGTACTGTTCGCCTGACGCATCACCTGGGCAATATCTCCAACGACAGGCTTCAACATCTCAGGCAGAATTGTTGCCGCATCCTCGCAAAAGAACCAATCCCGGCTTTTACTCAGATCGTGTCCACTGCTCGGATCGGGATTGACAACAGCGATCCTCGCGCCTTTGTATCGCGCGTACTGTGCGTAGCTCGCTGCTGGAAAGACCGTGGCACTCGTCCCGATCACAAGCATGAGGTCGATGGGCTCGTCGCTGCTGAAAAAGGCGTCAACGTCGGACATTACGTCGGTTGGGAGCGATTCGCCGAACCAAACGACGCCGGGGCGTAAAAGCGACTTTTTGCATTGGGGACATTGAGGGAGTGAGGAGGCGGGGATGGTGGGAAGGTCATGGGAGGAGTCGGAGATGTCGAGGCCTTTGATCAAGGGGTTTGTATTTGTGCTTGTATTTGTAGCGGCGTTTGTTGAGGTATCGGTGGACTGTATGAGTGTTGTTTCTGTTGGGTCGGTGGCTCCTTGCGGGATGGCTAATGCAGGGACGATCGGGTCGGTAAAGTTGTCTTTCTCCTTGTAGCCACAGCCGCGTTCATCGACGCACTTAAGGTCATAAAGACTCCCGTGGAGGAGCTTGAGCTGTGCTGCCGGATGGCCTGCACGGGGCGAGAGACCGTCAACGTTCTGTGAGAGAGTGATGAAGTGCGGGTTGTGTCTCGCGAGGCTGGCTAGCGCGTAGTGGGCCGGGTTTGGCTTAGCGTTTAGTGCCATATGCCGGCGGTAGGAATAAAACTGCCAGACGAAGGAGGGATCGCGGGCGAAGGCGCCAGGAGTGGCAAGGGACGTAGCATCGTGAGTACGCCACAGGCCGCCAGCGCCGCGGAAGGTGGGGAGGCCGGAGCTAGCGGAGAGGCCGGCGCCCAGGAGGGCTACGATACGGCGGGATTTCAAAAGATGGGCGTGGAAATCAGTGAGCATGGAGGTTTTGTTGCCCGGGTCTGCCGTGGAGGACGCCATTCTGGACACGATTGTGTTTTTAATATGTTGTAGGCGGATAAAAACTTGTCGTGGACGAGGTTTCATGTATCGGAGGATTGGTTTCATGGAAATAGGTCTGCATACAGGCGAGCTGGAAGAAGTTTCAACGGGTTTACTGGATGGTTCTGGGGTGGTTGGAATCGGTGCTGTTGTCGATAGTTGTCAAGTCACTATCTCTGCACCGTAGCCTCTACTCCCGCCTTCGCAACATGTGCGTCAGATGTTGCCATACCATGCTAGAAACTTGTTGATCTAGCGTTCCATTTCGACAATGCTGTCATGTCAGGTAGCTGAGCCTGTACATGCGCACTTACTACAGCTTCGGGGTTCGTAACACATAGAATGTTCGACAGGTGCGATACATTCTGAGCAAATACTAAGGCCAGCGGAAGAGTTGGACCATGTAGGTAGTTTTGTACTGAGTCTATCTAGATGCTCATTGGCACAAAAATCTGTGAAGCCCACAAAGCCCCTCTGCAGACCGAGACGAAACATTTGGCGGGGAAGCTCCGCAGATGGTTTCACGCCCGAGAATGACACTTTGCGCCAGTATCTCGGCTAGAGACGGGCGTTGTGAGCCCCCAAATCCCAAGCGCTTGTTTGGTGGCTGTCCCGAGGAGCAAGGGCCGAAAGTTTACGGAATCTCCATCCGGTTGACGTATCGAGTCAGGAACCTTCTCGCCACCATGTGGTTGCGAAAAGCCCTCTCCATGTTCGATCATTAGCAATAATGATCAGTCTTTGCGGAATCCCCTGCAAATCTTTGCACATCTCGAGACAGGAGACAAGTGCCTAACTCATGCAACATCTAGTGCCTTGTACCTGGACGAGCAGGGTCTCTGTTCTAAGCACACCGCTGGAACTTGCCGATTGCAGTGCATATCGCTCATATCCAACCAAACTTTGCCACGAGAGGCCCAGGCGAACCGCCGACGCACATGAAGACGAATGTGTAGATAACAATCGGGCCGCGTCTTCCATCATCTTCCTTCCCGTCTATTGACACAGATGGCAGATATCACGTTATAGCCATTAGCTATGCACACCTTATTACCCGGGAGCGGCTATCGTGCAGCGAAGCGAAAGGTCAATGTTCTTGTATTCTTGACGGCAAAGATTGGGCCCGAGGTCCTTCCACATCTCCTGCACCGGCCGGATGTCAACCTGAAGGTGGTGTCAGACACCTCGAAATCGGAATTTCAAGAGTACTTGGGAGATGCTACGAACATTGCAGGACTACACTGGATTGAGAATGCCCCAGTCGATCCGTACAAGAATCAGAAACAAATGCAAGGGCACAAGCTGGCCAGGTGGGCCGACATCTTGCTTCTGGTCGGAGATGCGGGCATGATCTCGCTCATGCTTGCGGGCATCACAACTGATGTGATTCTGCATGCAGTAAGATGTTGGGACACATCAAAGCGAATAGTAATCTTACCGGAGTTGAGCGTTCAGCAAGCTAAACATCCAATGTGGCGAAGACAATTGTCAAAGCTGCAAAGGAAGTGGGAATGGATACATGTCGTAGAGCCTGCGATATGGGACCTCTCTACGTCAGGCGAGTCAATAGCGGATCCTGGTCATCTTGAACAAGAGTGCGAATTGGAGTGGACTTGGGACGGTCCGTCTGAGCTTCTCGAACTCGTGCATAGCGAGAATCAGATGGTTTTGCGCAAGGCCCGTGATGCCTCTCTCAAGCTCCTGTCTCCAAAGTCAACAACAACAAGTACTTCAGCTTTGCCGCCTGAATTGTGGACACATATATTTGACCATCTAGGCGACTGGGAAGTGGCCACAGCCCTTAATATTTATACGCATATTCCAACGCCGAGCAGATGGGCAGGGCTGACACCTCGTCCGGGCTTGAAGGCACGAAGTCTGGAATGGATCCTGTTGACACAGCCGATCCCGCAGGTAAAAGCCTTCTTCGAGAGACAGACGAAAGATTCGCAGCCTCCGACCTTGTCAAGTATCTCCCTGGATATCATCTTCAAATTCGCGCGGACAGATGTGCTCACCTATCTAGCTTCTCACCAAAAAGATATCTTCTGGACCTCATTTCCTTCAACTGTTCTGCCGCACAGAGCTTCGTGCATCTACAACTCTCCCGCTATCTTGCAGTGGTGGAAAGATTGTCCAGCCGTGATACAGAAGGTATATGATGCTCAAGCAATTGACGGTGCATCGAGACAAGGTTTCATTGAGGTACTGCAATGGTGGCTCGACTCGGGGCTACCACTCCACTACACTGACAGGGCGCTGGAGAATGCAAGTTCGAGAGGGCTAGTCGAGGTTCTAGAGTGGTGGCGGACTAGCAGTCAGAAATTGACAGGGACTTCGCAGGAGTTGCCACTGAAAGTGGGGAAGTCAATATGGCTTGCCGCACAGTGCGGTCGTGCTCATTCCATTGCATGGTGGGAGCGCAGTGGCATCCCTTACGGACACGAAGAACGTGTTGCTACTGTGGCTTCGCAAGGTGGACATGTCGAAGTCCTAGATCTATGGTACAGCCTCAAAGGCTCTAAAATGATCTTTGATAACCAGGTCCTCGTTGGTCCTACAAAGCATGGACACGCTGGGGTGCTACAGTGGTGGAAAGAAGCCAGTCGCAAATGGGGACTGCGCGTCGAGTACAAAACATGCGATATCGAAGAAGCGATGGAAGATGCCGTTGGTGGCGGCGGCGAAGGCGAGGTCCGCGAATGGTGGGCAAAGAATGGTCTTAACTTGGGTGTCGGTACTGGCGAATGGATGAAGGTCAAGACTTTGTGAGACTGACCGGTCAATGTCGCTTGCTTAACTCGTTGGGAGTTACGGTACTTTCTCAAAAGGACATTAGCACGGTGTTTTGGGAAAGCTTTTCTGGCAGGAATTAGATTGTGTGCTTTGGAATCAAGTCGCCAGCGCACATGTGTTCAAATGTTCAGGTCCATGTGATTGCTTCTCTAAAATTCGTTCCCGTGCCCAATGCAACTGGCGCATACACTTCATCGCACTATTTGGAAATTGCTGGCCTTTTTGGCTTGTTGTGCAACTTGCGGCGCTTCTTCCAACGCTATTGGTCACATCAAACTTCACCGCCAGTCTTACCTCGTATCTGTAGCATTGGTTTCTGGCTCAGAGAACCACTGATTCTTGCAATGCTCAGCACCAATGGTACACGTGCTTTAGCCATGCGAGGCCTGTCGATTCACCGGGTACTCCCAATCTCTGTCCTAACATCAGGCAGCTCGTAGCTGAAGTCGTCGAGACCTCATGTTTTCGGCTGGAGGGGGTCCTCAGAAGAAGGCGTTGCTAGTATAGGAGTGTGCATCTGATGGCGGCGGGCAGCCGTGTTATGCGTTGCCATGAGGTTAGTACAGGAGATTTAGCTTCATGTTGTCTAACTCATTAGGCTCATCGTCAACCGTATACTCTGTCTGAGGGAAAGCAGCAGCAGGGATGCCTTTTCTGCATCATTCCTGCTTTGATTGCATGAATGGACCCGTCACGACTCGGACTGACCTTTAGACTCAATTGGACGATGTCTAACTTGAACGGCTCGTCACCAGCTGCTCAGCATGCGACAAGACGTGATCTCAGGCGGGAAGAGAAGGCAGCGGGATTTGTACGCTGAGACGAATCCATATAATCTGGATTAGTACCGCTGTGAAATTCCAATGGCAGTGGAGCATATGGTGGCGGACGAAAAAGGCAATAACAAATACAAACTCCAGACATATCCAGATACACTAACACGATGAGGAACTGAACAGACGGCGTCTTGCAGTGTGAAGTCATCCAGCAACGAGTTGTCCGGGCCTGCACTCAACGGGGAGTTTAGCTTGAGAATGGAAGCAGGAGCAAGGGTAGGGTTTGGGGGCTTTAGTGCAAATTGCTTTTGACATGAGCAGAAGACGGAGACCGCTAGACGCCACGAGGAGCTCTGATTTGAGGAAATGGCTTCCCGTGGGCAGTGAGACGGGCTAGGAGCGTAGATAGAAACACTATTTCAGAAGGAGACTTTGTGATGATGTTGAACGGTAAGATAGAGATCATCCAGAGGCCCACGACAGGTTCGAGGAAACGGCTTTGGGTTCTGATGGATGTTCGATGAATTACCGCCTGTATAGCCGGGCATTCTTGCAAGGTGAACGCCAGCATCGTCCTCTTTGAAGTCAACGAAAGATTGGTTCACTGCAGCAGGCTGCAACGTATAACAAAACCGAGTTTCATCCAATGAGCATAGAGACTTTCAAGGGCTCAAAAGACATTACATTTCAGCATCGAGATGAAGACTGTCATCCAATATCCCTTCCGACCACGACCCTCCCAGCTGACTATGCACAAACTCATTCTGATATGTATGTTACATGACCATGCACATTTGGTTCGTGCAATCCTTGCGAGCTGGGTATCTCTAAAAACACTTTTCCCCTTTAACGCCTTGTAATAATCACACCATTGGAGTAGTGACTCTACCAGTGACCGGAGCTAACGAGAAAGCGCAGCGCCTGGTCAAGATGAACCATCAACGGTACCGTCGGAGGAAGGTTCGAGCTTGACCTTGATTCCTTTAAAGGCGGATTCTGCCGCATCCTTATCGCCAGCGTTGCCATCCTCTTTCACCTTAGGTTTTGCGGCACCCTCCCGGGGCTTTCGCTGCTGCTCCCTCAGGCATCTTCTCGCACTTTTGGATAATTTGCTTTCGTTCTCGCGGTATTCGTCAGGCTTTGGGATAGGAGTGGCTGGATTTGGACTGGCAGCCTTCAAGTTGTACTTGAGCGCATCTGGACTTTCAGTATCAGAAGAGCCGTGCATCATCGTGGTCTTCCAGGTCTCCTTGTGACCACTCTTTATGTCTTTATCTGCGACGTTCTATTTCACAGACAAACACTTGATGTCGAAGGTCAGCTTGGAGTTGGCAGGGATACCTGGCATAGCCTTTTTGCCATAAGCCAAATTAGCAGGGATGATGAGTCGTCGTTCACCACCACTGCTGATACCAGCTAGACCGATATCCCAGCCCTTGATCACTTCGCCGGTGCCGAGCTTGAAGGAGAATGGCTTGCCCGATTTATTGCTGTCGAAGACTTTGCCATTGTCGAGCTTGCCAATGTAGCGCATTTCGAGACGGGAACCTTTCTTCGCAGGCGGGCCGGAGCCGATTTTGCGGTCATCAACGGTCACGCCTTGGACGTCTTTGACGCCTAGAGAAACGGATGGCTTCTTTTCTTTGTCTTTGTGGTCGGCTTTAGTGTCAGACTTGGCGTCAGCCTTTGACGGAGTAGGACCTTGCTCCAGGTTCTTTGCGAACTGGACCTTTTTCTTGTCTGTGTCGGAGCCTGCGCCATTGATTTGAGCAGGCTCCTTTTTAGCTTGCTCAGGTGCTGTAGCAGCTTCGCCTTCATTGTTCTTTAGCTTCTTGGCGGCTTTCTTGTCGGCTTTTGTCATCTTTTTGGGCTTCTCGTCTGGCTCCCCGGCCTTGAGAGCCTTGGCCATGACTTTATCGAGTGAAACCTCTTCGTCAATGTCCTCTTCGGCGGGTCTCTTGTTCTTGCCTTTCTTCGTTGAGGTAAGTGCAGCTTTGGGCTTCTCTTCCTCTTCGTCCTGAAGCTCCATCACCCGTGGATCTTCGAGGTCGTCAAGCTCGTCTGACTCGTCGCCGTCCGCAAGAGCGTCCAGGCCGTCGAGCTCATCCTCGTCTGGGGAGAGATCGTACAGGCCCTCATCGTCGTCATCGCTCGGTTCGTCTAAAGGCATGACATAGTTGCCAGTGAGATGGACGGTCAGACTACCAGAGACCTTGAAGAAAATCTTCTCGCCCTCAGCAACATGGAAGTCAAGAGGCTGTTGGCAGTTCTGAACACATCGTTAACACGTGTTTGGATGAAAGTGCCAAAGTTGCGGACCTACCTTTTCTGGGTCCAGAGTGCAGAGAACGCACTCGTCGATGCCAAGACTCTCGTTGCTATCATCCTCGTCGTCCTCGCTGTCCTCATCGTCCTCATTGTCGTCTTCGCCGTCCACAGCTTTGGATTTGCCTTTGGCAGATTTCATTAGCTTGGCTAGAACTGCTTCGGCTTCAGCCTCATCTTCAGAGTCGTCCTCCATCTCCTCATCTTCGTCACTGTCCTCAGCGGTCGCTGCTTTTTTGGATTTAAGTGTCTTTTTGTCGCTGGGACCACCGTTGACGTCCTCCTCATTAGACTCTTCTTCGTCGTCATCTTCCTCAATATCGTAGTCCTCGTCATCCTCAGAGTCTTCAAGCATGTCATCTGAAACACGCACAACCTTGAGAGTAGCACGTGGCTTGTGCTTGTCCTCGATGGCCTCAAGCTCAGGCTCTTCGCTTGGATCAATAGCAGCCATAGTCACCCGAAACTGCGATAAAAGTCAGTCAAGTGTCTCATGGCAGACATTCTGTCAAGTACTGACCATAGCCGCAAACTCTGGCACAGCCGGTACCATGATGTCGCCAGGTGGAATACGCATGGCGTACACCGCCACAGGCTGAGTGCCTGACATGTCGTCGATATTAGTGGAAGTTTCAGCAGATGCCACAAACTGTATGGAATCAAGAGAATCCAAGGAACGATAAGGTAAAGAGAGGTTGATTTGGAGCTTCAATGCAAAGGGTACGAAATATTTTCTCGAAACCTGGACTCCAAATTTTAGGTGCCAGCGAGCGTTAGCGGCCGATCATCTTGCCCCGCTGGGCGACCGCCGCCAAGCCTCTCCATGTCGGGCCCTTTCCAAACTTTTGACGCGATGACGGAGCGGCACGTATTCGTACGCGTCCTCGGCCATCAACATCTTTTTGTTATTGTTGCCTCTGACACCACTTCGCGCCTGAATTTACTTAGTGCCGTTCTTTGTGACCTTTCATTGAAGCATGCTGGGTGCGTTATGACCCTTGCGACTTGCCCACAATGGGCACCCGACTAGAAAAGAACTCGAGCGAGGTGCGAAAGCGCATTGCAGGACATACCTTTGATGGTGAAGATGGAGAAGAATATTCGGCATCCAAGTTTGGCGGGTTCTCTGACTACATGCGACGGAAGAAGATCAAGCTGCAGAACTTGGATGCCGAGATAAGATCGCAATCGGACAAACCTCAGATCTTTCGCAACGTGGTGGCGCATGTCAATGGCTACACTCAACCCTCCCTCGCCGATCTTCATGTGCTCATCGTCAGCCACGGTGGAGGCTTCTTGCAGTACCTCGACGGGAAGACAGTAGTCACTCATGTCATAGCGAGCCAGCTCACTCCAAAGAAGAAAGTCGAATTTGCAAAATACAGAATTGTCAAACCAGGGTGGGTTGTGGATAGCGTACAAGCCGGCAGGCTGCTGCCGTGGGAGAACTACCGGGTCGTGGACGAAGGTGTTACTCAGAAGGTGCTTGGCTTTGAGCGTGGTCACATGGTCAGTCAAGCCAGCAATCAGGAGCATGGGTATCGGGATCAATCGAGCACGAGCTGGTATACTTCTCAATTGAAGGATGTCGCTAATTTGCTCAACGGCCTCTCACCTGATGAGACAACGAACATTGACGAGGGACAGCCTCTATCTCGGCCTATTTCTCAGCAGCTTTCAGATGATGATCTTTTGAATGCAGACGTCCGCGTCCCTTCTGAACAGGCTGCCAAAAGCTCTACACCTACTAAACCCGACGACGTGGATTCGGACGCTGCTTTGGATACCCACGACGCTAACTCAGGCCCGCAATCTGGTCTTCTTTTTGCCACGGGGCCTAGCGAGTATCACATCGCGCCAGCTACAACGGCGGAAAGTCCGGCACAGGTGCGAAAGGACCCATTGACTGCAGAAGAGCACAACGCCATTCTATTGCAGAATCCTCATATGGCTAAATCAAGTACTGCAAACCCAGATTTCTTAAATCAGTACTACCGAGAATCCCGTCTGCATCACCTCTCCACTTGGAAAGCTGAACTCAAAGCGCAGCTTCAGGCGAGAGCTCAGGAGACTTCATCTCAAAAGCTAAGGTCAAAGCGACCGCCAGGCGCTCGCAGATATGTCATGCATGTCGATTTCGACAGTTTCTTCGCTGCTGTTAGTTTGAGGAAAAATCCTCAGCTCAAAGACAAGCCTGTCGTTGTGGCACATGGCAGTGGTCCAGGCTCGGAAATTGCAAGCTGTAATTATCCTGCACGCAAGTATGGTGTGAAGAATGGAATGTGGATGAAGAATGCCCTGGATTTATGCCCTAACTTGAAAGTCCTGCCCTATGATTACAAAGCATACGAGGAAGCAAGCAAACATTTCTATGACGCAATACTTGGTATGGATGGTATCGTGCAGAGTATCAGCATCGATGAAGCGCTCATTGATGTTAGCGAGCAGTGTATTCGAGCTGGTGGTTCTGATGGCCGAGCCCTGTCAGAAGGCTCGATCTATCGGGAGCAGGTAAAAGCTTCGGAACTCGGCCAAGCCCTTCGAGATTCGATCCGAGAAAAGACTGGTTGCGATGTGTCTGTTGGCATTGGTGGAAACATCTTGCTAGCCAAGGTCGCTCTGCGCAAGGCAAAACCGGCTGGGCAGCATTGCATCAAGCCAGAAGATGTGCTCGACGTTGTTGGTGAATTGACTGTGACCGACTTACCCGGTGTGGCATATAGCATTGGCAGCAAACTGGAAGAGATTGGCGTCAAATTTGTGAAGGACATTCGTTCTCTGACCAAAGAGAAATTGATCAATACTCTGGGTCCCAAAACCGGAGAGAAGATCTGGGACTATTCTCGTGGTATTGATAAGCAGGAAGTTGGCGAGCAAGTCATAAGGAAATCCGTTTCAGCAGAGGTCAACTGGGGCATCCGATTCATAAATCAACAGCAGGCCGAAGAGTTCGTCTTCGCTCTCTGCGACGAGCTGTCCAAAAGACTGCTCGAGCAACTTGTGAAAGGCAAACAACTGACGGTGAAGATCATGCGCAAAGCTGCGGACGCAGGCATGGATCCTCCAAAGAATCTCGGCCACGGTAAATGTGACACATTCAACAAAAGCGTCGTCTTAGGTGTCGCTACGTATGACAAGCTGGTCCTGAGCAAGGAAGCTGTCTCAATTTTGCGTAGCTATGGCTTTCCGCCCGGCGAGCTTCGTGGCCTAGGAGTACAGATGCAGAAGTTGGAGCCTTTAAAGCCCCTAACGAGTACTACAGCGTCTTTGGATAGCAGCCAGCGGAGACTTCAATTCAAAAAACCTGACACGACTCTAAAATCTTGCGATCGATCAAGCCTCACACCAGGTAGAGTCTACACCAAGCAGAACTCAACCGAGCTTCAAGGCTCGAACACAACGCCAGGGCCGCCGCCCAAACTCAAGCAACCGGACGACCCAATTGAAGAGGCATCAACTCTAGAAAAGCAAGGATCACTGTCTGCACAGAATGATTTGTCTGCGCTGGAAGGTGATAATTTGCCATTAAATGTCGGTGGAACTCAATTCGTAATACCTTCTCAGATCGATCGTTCAGTGATGGCCGAACTGCCCGCTGATATTCGGAGAAAGTTAGCACCAAAGGCATCAGCCCTTCTGGAGAAGGACTCGTACCCCAACTCAGGCGGCGAAAGTGCTAGGTCTCGATCGCAATCTCCCCTCGTTAGTGAATCGGAGATTGCCCTTCCAAGCGAAAGCCAACTTGACCCTGAGATATTGGCAGCCTTGCCTGACGATCTTCGCAAAGAACTGCTGGCAGAATACAAGAATGCCAGCAAGACCAACTCGAACCGTCGGATGCAGCAGCTGCTTCCTCAATCACCCAGAAAATTGCGACCTGCAAATACCAAAAAGTTGAATTTGACGCCGAAGAAGAAACATAAAATTAGTTCTTTGCTCAGCAAAGGTCGCTCAAAGGCTGATGCCACCTCCACATCATCGCTCACACAATCAAACTTTCTCTCAAGGAAGAATAGTGGTGCCCCTGCTGCAGCCGAATCAGTGATTGCGGATGAGGATATTTCGGCGTCATTTCTCGAGGAGCTGCCTGCGGATATCAGACTTGAGATCCTGGCTGAGCAGAAACGACAGCGACTGAAATCGAAGTCAGGCCTTAATCTTGCAAGTGGCCGGAAGCGTACCAAAGCAGAAACAAAGGACGGCGCTGCACGGGGTCAGCAGAAATTGAGCATCCCGCAGCCAGATCCCAAGCCAACGTTCACCTCTAAGAAACTGAGCACGATCTCGGAACTGCGGGAAGCTATGTCCCAGTGGGTGCAAACATTCTCTGGTGACGGTGAAGAAGGGCCGTATCACGAAGATACTGACGCTCTTGGTGTCTACCTCAATCGCGTTGTACTTGAGGAAGGAGACATGGCAAAAGCTCAAGCTGTTATAGATTGGCTTGTCTATGTCATTGGAGACTGGCCTTTCGAAAGTGCCCAGACTCGAGCTGCTTGGCAGGACACAGTTGCCCTTCTCAAGAAAGAGGTGCAAGGCGCGGTGAAGCAAAGAGGCCTTGCGCCTCTGGAATTTAGTGAGTGACCTTGTTCTGAACGATAAGACTGTCCTTGACTCCTGCTTCTTTCGGTTTGGAGCATTGTGCCTGCCTCTGTTATGATTGTGCTCCTTCCTGCAGCTCGCGCGGAAGCTCCGTTCCTCCTCAGGATATCATAGTCCGCTCTAGCCTCACCTTTTGGTAACAATCTGCGCTATGCTCATTTTGCATGTCACTACCCGGTCTTGGATAACAACACATGGTAGACGTGCACAGTGCTATTGCGTATCATTTGCATTCTTCGGCAGCATGACTTTTATCGACTTGGCTCGGAATCGTGAACGACCACCATCTCGGCCTAGTCAAAATCCTCTCAAGATGCCCTCTTTTCCTAGTATCACGTTCACTCCAAAGCTCGAGAGAACGCTCTCCTCTGCCAGTACCACCAACAATGGTAATAGCAATATCCGTCGCAAGTTTCAGCGTGGTGTGGCAAGCATCAGGAGCTTCTTCAAGAGTAGGACTGGCGACAGTAAGAATTACGCTAATGAGTTTCCTGCAACACAAGCAATGCTCGACTCGCCGAATGGCACGCATGCTGGTTTCAGCAGTGCTCTCAGCTTGACGAGAAACCCAATCAAGCTACGCCTGACTGGCGTCAATTCGTCTAATCGAGAAAAGGAGGTACTACAAGGGAAAGCGAAAAGGCATCGAGAGCCAGGGTCAACGAGACAGCATAGCCCAATTTCACCCCCATCTCCTGCCCCACTGCATCGCAAAATATCTCAAAGGTTTCGTCATGCGTTCAGTCCGACTAGCCCAACCGTGATCCGAAAGCCCGACCTGAGGTCTCGTCCAAGTGTACATACCATCTGCAACGGGAGAAGCTCAGCCACATCTGGTACGCTGTCCTACGTAAGCAACGGCAGTGCTTCAACCACACAAAAGCATAGCTCTACTCCTCCCACATCGGAGGGTACTACATCCGGCTCACCAGGCTCTGTCAGGCGGCATGAAGTGGATCTGACCGCTGCCAACGATCAGCTTCTGCTTCTCTTTGACCACAACTACTTTCCCCGTAAGCTGTCAACCATTCAGGAAATTGGTAAGCATCAGGTCGCGACCATCAAGACTGTCGAGGCTACAGCTGCAGCGAAGTTAGTTCTAAAGTTATCCAGCCAATTGCGATGCTAACAAATAAAGGATCTTCTTCGAGACACACTTCAACACACTTATGAACGACGAGTCGCCTCGCCAAAAAAGATGTGAAGATTTGGAACAGCGCTTGCATCAAATGCAGCTTCCAGCTTATCTCAAGCATCGTATTCGAAGGACATGGGAAAAGAAAGAATCGGAGACCCTTCGGCGCAATCGTCTCTTGGCACAAAATGGCCTGCACAACGTCAAAGTTGGTGCGTACCAAGTCGTCAAGGTTCTCGGTAAGAGGTTTCTTTCCTGCTTCATCTCATAGCACTAACACATGTCCCAGGCAAAGGCAGCTTCGGTGTCGTGCGGCTTGTCAGAGACAAAGACATGTCGTTCGCCTCCTTGAACAGGGATGACAAGTTGTTCAACGTCAGTTCTTCGCCGGTATTGAATCTCCATTCGAGGAAGTCTTCCATGGTCACCCTTGTCAAAGGACTATCGCGGTCGAAACATCAAGGACTGCCATCGAACAAGGAGATATATGCAATGAAAGTCATTCGGAAAGCTGACATGCTTCGGAACGCACAAGAAGGACATCTGAGGGCGGAACGCAATTTTCTTGTCGCAGCAGAAGGCTCAAAATGGGTCATCCCATTGATCACCGCCTTCCAAGACACCAAGCACCTCTACCTCGTCATGGATTTCTGTGTTGGTGGAGACTTTCTTGGACTCCTCATACGAAAGAGCATCCTCAGCGAGCAGATCACCAAGTAGTACGTGGCGGAAATGATCCTTTGCGTCGAAGAGGCACATAACATGAAATGGATCCACAGAGATGTGAAGCCTGACAATTTCCTGATCGGGACTGATGGCCATCTCAAGATCTCAGATTTTGGACTTGCTTTCGATGGTCTTTGGGAACATGATCAAAAATACTTCCACAATCAACGTAACACCTTGGTGTCAGACCTTGGCATCAATGTGGAAGGCGATTCCGATGACCAGCGAGATTCGGCTCGGCGCAAGAGACGCCAAGTTGAAGTTAAATCAGCCCACACGCTCTCGCCAGATCTTCCGGACGACAAGCTGCGTGCACCTGCCAAGGACAAGCTGATTGACTGGCGTAACAGGAATCAGAAACGAAGACTTGCACGGTCAGTGGTTGGCACGAGCCAATATATGGCGCCAGAAGTGATTCGTGGCGAACTCTATGACGGAAGATGTGACTGGTGGTCAATTGGTGTGATTATGTATGAATGTCTTTTTGGTACATTTTCTACACCAACAGCAGTTGTTGTTCGAAGGACTCACTGAATCCAGGTTTCACTCCCTTCGCTTGCGAAGACCGACAGAGCACAAAGCTCAAGATCTTGAGGCATAAGGAGACATTGTGTTTTCCGGTACTGGAAAATTCTGCACAGCCTGTAACCGTCGAAGCGCTAGATTTGATGCAGAAGCTCTTAGTGGAGAAAGAGACTCGACTTTGTACAAGGCGATACGAGTTCAACGACTATACGAAGAAATTCCTGGGCGTAAGTCTCGAGTCGGTTGCATTCATCCGCAGACCACTAACTATGAGCTAAGAGTGGCACGCGACTCTTTCCTGCAGACAAGACGCACCGTAACTACGCTGGCTACTTTGTATATCCAGACGATACCGAAGACATCAAGAACCACCCCTTTTTCTACGGCATCCCGTGGCAGAATATGCAGGACTATAGCCCTCCATTCATACCGCGGGTCAAGAGCTGGGAAGACACTAAATATTTCGACGATGAGGGTCCTATCTCGGATATCGAAAGCGGTACCTCGGAGGACGAACCTCAAGCCTTCAACGCTGAAAATGCTCAGCTCGATCCAAGCCACCACCAACACGAAGCACAAGTCATTAGCCCTGAAACACCGGGCGCCGAAAAGGATAGCAATCTCACAAAACTCTCCTGCATCAAATCTAAGAAGCCAAAACAAAAGAAGCGGCCCAGGGACAAGATTTTGCGAGATCCAAATCATGGGAAGACGGCACTGCAGATGCGAAGAGATAGCGCTTTCATTGGATATGGCTACCGAAGAGCAAAAGGCGTCACGGACGTGATCGAGGAGGCGCTGGCGAATGAGGACGGGGTTTGTGATGACGAGGCCGTAATCGGGGCCAATAGCAAGTCGTAAATTACATGATGCTGAATTTGGGTTTGTCCATCTTGCATAGCGAGCTTAGTACTTGCCAATACATTCACTCTACTGATTGGCCCCCATCATACTTTTGAACCATGGAGTCTTGTATTGGTCGCGATGGAAGGGACATTTGAATTGAGATAAGCAATGTAGCACCAAGGTGTACTAAATGCCATTATTCGTAATACCCAAAGTCTCATGAACATTTATTCATGTCCCTTCAAGATAATGCTACTCTTTCGCCCGATGTATTGTTAGATAGGTGTGTTCAAAGCTGAGCCTACATTCCAGTCAGACGGTCAGTTAGTTTCCAAGTGCTCCGTCCTCCCCCTTCTATTTCTGCTCTATTATTCATCGCTTGACCTCCCTCACATATCCGAACGGAAAGACCCCAATATCGCCCGCGTACACGCCACTCCACCAGTCCCCGTTCACGTCTTCAATCTCGGTCACCTCTGCGCCTCGTGGAAGTCGCAGCTCGCCTGCACCGTCAGGGCCGTCGTCGGGCCAGTAGGGGTAGTACGTCACTCCTCGATTGCCGAAGCCGCCGTTGGGGGGAAAGCGAGAGCCAGAATCGAGGGTGCCGGCGCCAGCGCCATTTTCGATCGTCGAGGCGTGGCTCCGTGTTTTCCGCGTCCCAGAAGTGTCGTCTTTCCAGGTCCAGGTCCCACGCGTTACGCCCACTGACAGAGGGGATGAGGTCGGAGAAGTATGGAATCCGTGCTGCGCATTCCAAGCTCGCATGTCCGATTCGGTCGTTCGCCAGCCACCGACAAGGTCAGCCTTGACAACGCGTCTCACGCCACCATCTCCTTCATCGGCGGGATCGAGTTCGAAGGCGAGAATGATCATCCTGTGGCCTTGGGGGCACTTCCGCCAGCCGGAGACGATGTCAGCGGAGGAACTGCCATCGCGTCGGTGGCGGGAGTGGTGGATGAAGCTGGTATAGCAGGTGGTGCAAATGTCATAGTCGCCGGTGATGTTACTGTTGGAGCTGGAGCCGGTGTGGGAGGGACAGTGGTAGCGAGGGGAAGAGGGAAAGATGATGTTGTGGCACATGTCGCAATTGACGTTTATGGATAAGTAGTCGTAGCCGGAGTTCCGGCGTGAGCGGGTGGCAGATGTTGGGGTTGTGGAGCGGCTGTTGGGATTGCTTGGTTGGCCGGCGGTTGGTTGAAGAAAGGTTGAATTCAGGTGGACGTCCTGCAGTACGTGGGCAAGCGAGTGTAATTGTGATTGTGGGACATAGGCGACAGGCAGAAGTGGGTGGGTGCAGCAGTGGTGTGTCTGCACGCATTGTTTGCAGAAGCCCCATTCGCCGTCGTTGCAGATGTCACAAAGCCAGAATTGGGAATTGGCGAAGGTGCCGCAGCGGTCGCAGAAATGGCCTTCTTGAAGGCGGGATTGGGGGTTTGAGGTTGTTGATTTGGGAAACTGTTCTTGATGGCGGTAGGAGGGTCGGGCTTCTAGCATTGTGGATGCATCGGGTTTGAGGTATTGTCTTCCTATTAGGACATGTGGTCGTTCTGTGTCTTCGTTTGTCGTCTTGGCATTTTCGAAGTTAATGTCAGCGAGGTGGCCGAAGCCGTACCAATGTTTGCAGCCTTTGCCTGCACGGTAACAGCGCAGGCAGAGATCTACTTTGCAGGCGCGGCAGTGTCTAAAGATGTCGTACTGAATGTCTGGTTTATTACAGCGGTAGCATGACAGGGACGGTTCTTCGTAGCTGCTAATGGTTGACGCAGAGACCGTGGTTGCACTGCTGTCCAATTCAGCGGGCATGGTGGCAGCCGGAGCTGGATTATGGTTGCCTGTTGCATTTATTTGGACAGGCATAGTCTGTACACGCGATGAGCGTCCAGGGGAGACGCCCCTTCCGGATGGGAGTCTCCGATCTTCTCCACCAACCTGTAGCCAAACTTCAGAAGCTCTGGGCGATCGTGTCGGATCCGTGTTTGTCCTTGTGGCGCTCGTTGAAGGTCTTCCTTCGCGTCCCTCTAGCAGGTTGGCCGCAGAATTGGATATGGGAGGTCTTTCAGCACTAGACTGTCTTGATCGACTTGAAGTTCGAACTTGGCGAGTCTGGTCAGAGGTCCTTCGTCGGTGGTGAATTGTCACAGAAGGGGATCCATGAGAGTTCGATCGTGAGACACCAGCAGGTGGTGGTGGCTGAGGCCTAGACGAATGCGAGCGAGCTCTCGATTCGATCGATGTTGCTACGGCAGAATCTGTCCCAGCTGGCTGAGAACTGTTTGATCTTATCCACCGCTCGTTGTGATCACGGGTATTTTGATGCGCTTCTGAGCGGTTGTCTCTGACTGTCTGAGAGCTCGAATTTTGAGGAGGGCCGCTGGTTTCGGATAAGTGGTTGTGTCTCTGCCTGTACAATTCAGCAATTCTTTCAGCTAGGGCGTCCTGCTCCGCTTCGGTTAGTGCATCCACATCAATGTCCCCCAGAAGTCCAGCGTCTAGGATTTCCCGCATAATACGAGCTTCGTCAAGGCTGTCACCGGTGCCAGTTCCACTTTCTGAGGCACTAACCAAAGAACGTAGGCTGGCTTGGTGAGACATTCTCTGCTCTCTTTGACGTGTTTCAACTGCATCTGGGTGCCGGGGAGAGGATGCCGGTGGAGAAGAGGCAGTCTGGTCATCTCTGCGACGATGAGGAGTGCCCGGTATGGCCAAGGAAGGGGTTTCTCGCAGCCTTTCTCGCTCACGGCGTCTCTGCCGCCTCTCATCTCTCTCAGCGCTTGCACTTCTACTTCGATCAGAGCGAGGGGGTGCCAGGCTGCTGGTGGATGTTGAAGGTCCCTCGGCGTCGCGCAGACTGCGAAGCCGGGCTTCTTCTATCATCTGTCTTTCCCTTTCGGCCTCGGTCTCTTCCCTCCGGGCCCTTCTGTCACGTCGCCTCTCTACCTTTGGTAGTATTTTCTCACGTGGTCTGGTTCCATCGGGCTTGTAGATCTTGTCCATGTCATCCTTCTCTTCCTGGCTTCGGTCGCGTGCCGGGTTCGCTGCCAGGAACAGCTCGAGCAGATTGCTGACGGTGGCATTGTGCTGCACGTCAACCACTTCAGCACGACATGTCGGGCAGCTGTATGGATTCGCGGCGGAAGAGGTAGAGCGGGAAGATGATGCCTTGCGATGTTGATGAGAGAACCATTCTTTCAGGCAAGATCCGCAGAAAGTATGTAAGCAATTTAGAATTGTCAGTGGTTGGTACAGCACTTCTGTGCAGATCGAGCAAATTAGTTCCTTTTCAAAGCTCGCGAGACCTCCTCCTAGGTTAGCTGCTGGTGCTGCTGGTGCTGCCGCTGTTGCTGCTGGCATGGCTGAGCGATCGTGAGTAAGGAAGGAAGGATCATTAATTTTGAGGCCAGGCTTATTGCATTTTGGCCATTGCTTTGATCTACTTACACCGCTTTATGCAAGAATGCTTCGTTCAGGCTGACAATCAGACGTCGTCGCATCCGGGTGTTTCTATTCATGCGGCTGATGTCTTAGGTTGCCGTCTAATGTCATGCACGGAGCCAAGCACGCCCAGCCGCGCTGAACTTTCGGCTGGCTCTCGATAGTTTGTCTTGCTCGAGCTACGCAAATCCCTTAGCTTCGGAATCTTACAACCTTTTGCATCATGGTTTGTCTTTGCAATCGATACTCCTGTTCATGAACCGCTAAGTATGCGAGGTGGATAGCATTTTGATGATAGTCCTTCTTTGACAGCTAGCAAGGCGTAATGCCTCGTGTGGGGTGGTTCTCAGTCGCGGTCGCCATCGATAGGTTCCCGCGCCCCTTCGCCATAGAAACGATCCCAATGTCCTCAGTGGACGCGGCCACGAAGATTTCTGAACTTCAAGTTGGAAAATGGCTCGCTCAGATGCGACACTTTGATCAAGACGTGCTCTCCATGAGCCAGATTCCCAAGAAGCGCTGCTTGGACATATGTGATTGATGCGATACGATGCGCAGCACAGCGTCGTCAGTATTCTGCTTTCGACCTTCGCAATAGATCTACCACACCGTCAGTTATATCGGACGTGTTGCCGCCTATTACCATGCATTGTCTGCGCAACGTGTGCTTCTTGACTCGAATCAAGGGCGTGGTGAGCTAGAGGTGAGAATAACATGCACAAAGGATCTCTACGACAACATCGTGAGGGTGAGGCCTTTTGGATACATGTATCGACCTTCAACCCATCATGTTCTTTTCTATTTTTACCAAAGGAGAATGAAGCCCTCTTTTTCTCTATGTGCTTCTCTATTCATTACCGCCGCGAGTCTTTTGGTCGACATAACCAGATTGAAACCTCGTCAGCTCCTATCTCAGTTACATTCATTCACCGACACCTGTACGGCATAGCTGTGAATCTCCTTGGCTGTGCGCAGAGTACATGATCCTGCCTTCGCGTTTAACACGATCGTCTCTCCGAACTCGGGAAACTCTAACCTGTTACTGATCCATCCGCAGAAGAGGTGTCGTTCGACGACGCCCATTGAAAGTTTACATCTAACGAAACTAGACCACTCCAGTTCTCTACCATCTTGGCCGGCGTTGGTCCTTTTAGCCAGCACGAGGCTGACGCATTCGTATATCCGGAACTGTATTGTGGCCAGCATGGATACAATCACGGGCAAAGAGTTTTCGGTATCCCAAGAACAGTCCTTAAATAGTGGCGCCAACCACTACCTCTTTGGTCCGAGGTACAGCTCTCGGAGTGGCGTTGAGTCAAGATCGACAGTCCTTCAGCAATTCCGCAATGCATGTGATGTTGTAGTCCTTGAGCCTAACGACGAGAAAGATCACGCGGCTATTGCGCAGGTGACGGAGCAGCGAGATGCCAACGCAAACCAACCTCCGTCCTCAGGTACTACGCAAGTGATCGAACGACACGCTATCCCCAGTTCACTCCCATCACGTCCGCAGAGTCAGGATCTCGCGCCCCGAGCCGAACAAAGCGGCAAGGGAAAGTTGTTCACTTCGATAAGGGCAAGAGACAACATGTACAAGTGCTCAGGCCTGCCGAGTCCTCCTGAATCAGATGGGAGCTCGCCGCAAATCGGCTTCGAGAGCTCCGCAGTGCATCGCTCTGACACCGCTCGCTGGAGCGTTGCGAATGTCGAAAATCTCGGCGAACAGAAGGCGGAAGGAGACCTCGTTGATCAAGATGGAGGCGAACTCAGCATGCGGCTAGCTTGTCTTGTTGAACCAGAGGGTTATGCGAAAAATGCATCAAGGACAGCGACAACTGGTGGACCTTCAGGCGGCCAATTCTATCGAATGCGCAGAAATGACGCTGAAGCCAGAGGTATTGCCAGAAGCCAGCAGCTCCGTGCTAAAAGAAAACGGGGAGATCAAGAACTTCAATCTCGTAAAAGTCCTACGTTACCATTCGATACAGGCACCGGGCATCATGAGGACCTCATCGCGCCTCAAAGCAAGTCCTGCCGGCCCCGTGACGGTCGCAAACATGGCTCGCGGGAGCTATCGGCCGAAGAAGCAGAGCGACAACGTGACTGTGCCATGGAGCTTCAGGAATCTACTTGTTCACAAGTCAGGACAAAATCTTGTCAAGCACCAGTGAGTAGTCCGGTACAGCGCTCACAAAACTTCAACCCGTGTTCGCTAGCCGCAGCAGAAAAGAATGGGACACAATCTCGACATATTGAGCATGAAGAACACGACCCTGAGTTCGTGCAGTCCTTCCTGAGCTGTACCAACAAACAGCCAGAGGTCAGCCCAGAAGAGCAAAGAAGGAGGGACGAGAGGTTAGCACGAATGATCGTCACGGCTCATGGGAGGTTACAAGTCCCAGGAAAACCTATAATCAAGGCTAAGTTCTATGCGCCAGATTCAGGTGATCCTTCCCGAAAGTCCCGAAAGTTTTCACATCAGGCTCAAAAGCACGGCGGAGATGCAATTCGTGAGGTCATGGAAACTTCAAGCGCCAGAGATGTGAGCGGCGCGGACTCTGGCGCACTCCAGGATTCCGAATCACAGCAAAACATCGAAGCTGCCAGTGGCCGAGCACAGCAGGAGAGTACATGTTCACTTTCCATGTTGGAGCAGCTTACTACACATCGGGTATCGGCCAACAGCAATAACACGAGCATTGCTCAGTCTGTTGATGTCTCCGAAACTCTACCCTCTCAAGGAGACAGAAGGGTTTTGACCTTGCCAAAGCAGTTCGACTCCTTGAGCGAGCACCAAAAGTCGCAAACGATGAGGCGTGCAGTTCTGCAGGAAAGGCAGAAAGATCTTGACGCCATCGTTGACGTTTTTAAGAGCATTGCGACTTTTCTAGCCCTTGATGAACTCCAGGACAAAGGTGCCCAGCAGTTGGAAGAGGTTCAAAGATTTACAGAGGCAGTGCTTTACAAAGGACGATCTGGTCAACCTATTCGCAAACGAATCAAACACATCCGCGCCAATTTCGCACGCAGATCCAAGCGCTTCAACGTCGAACCGAATCCGGCCCTTGTTAATGACGAGCTTGAGAAGATTCTGCGGCCAGAGCACTTTGCACAGCTGAAAACACATCTGCAGGAAGTACAGGCTGAGTTGTCGCGTATTCAAGCTGTCTGTGCTGCAGGAAACGGAAAGAAGAACACAGCGTCTACTCAAGAGTACCCTAGGGCGAAGCGGGGAGCAAATAGAGCGCAGATCTCACCCTTAAGCAATTTGATTCAGTCAGAGAAATCTGAAGAACTGTATTGTGGGTCCCTTGACAAGCAGATCAAAGCTCGACAAGCACAGTTGGCGCGCTTCGAAACCGCCAATGAGCAGAAATCGACTTCTCCAACCCCTGCCGAGCTGGAAATCGTCGACCAGGGCGCACCTCGTGATAATGAGAGCGTGGTAAGTGACGAGGACGAGGATGAAGCAGATTTCATAGCCCGAAAGTTCAATGCAAACCCAGAATCTGGTAATTCTCACAAGGATCTCACTGATGGGGCGATCTATCATCCTGAACGTGTGGAACAGAAAGCGCAGGCTGCGAAGTCAGCACAAGCTGTGAGCAAGTCACTATTGGACCGGATGTTGGCCAAAAGTCAGCAACAAAGCCACAGCGCCAGCCAAAGTGCTCAGAAGCACGATTTGCAGTTGCTAAAAGACATGCGTAATAGGGACGCCGACTCAGGAGCAAAAGCAAAGCGGCAAAGAGCAGCGTCTCCCTCGGGTCAGGATGATGTAGAAGGTATTCGAAACGACGCTATCGAAGTCGAGTCTTCACGAGAGTTTGACGATTCGGACATTGACGAAACGATCGACGGAACCGCCGCCACGGAAGATGAAGACGAGGATGGCCAGCCAGTTTGCAAGCGATATATTGTCAAGGCCACAATATGTGGCATTTCGCCTGAAACCGACCATGATGATCACTTGATTGGCAAGTTTTTGAGCAAGAAGAAGGCTATCAAGAAGCTTCTTGAGGTAGCCCCGTGGGTAAAGAAGGAATACACAAGTCGCAATTTCGAGGAGGATGAGGGACCGAGTTTGATCACTCTAAGGGACGCCCATGGAGAATTTGAGCAACAGCTAACACTCGGAAATGATAACCAAGCTCGCTGCAGGGTCTGGATTGAGGAGGAGATGTACAATCCCAGCGAGGAGGCGTACGAGAAAGCTAAGATCTATAGAGCTTGTCAACCTCAGGGGCTATGGTTTGCGGATTGGGAACGAACGATTAAGCTCTGCGAAGAGGACGGCGACGAAAATCTGAAGCAAGATGAGGAGGCTCGAAATGGTGCCGATGACATGCATGGTGAAACGGACGAGACAGGAGCTTCGTTAAAACTAAGTACGGATGCAATGACAGGTCCGATATTACGGAGTGGCACCAAGGATGAAAATGGATGTAACAACCAATTTGGCCATGAGTTCAAACCGCTCACCCCTGTAGAGACATCGCCATCAATCATGTCTTCAAAGACCAAGAAGCCAGACGAGCCTACAATCACACGAGCAAACGGCGACAACATACGACTCTTTACAGATCTCGCACGAGCCAATCGGCACGCCAAAGAGGTATTCATGCGCTGGTTTATCGACCATCTTCCAGGCCGAAACAACTTTGCTTACATAGAAGGAGAGGATCAGAGCATGGAGGACGAACTACGTGCCATCGGAGACAGAACCGCTTGGCAAAGACAAGAGGACTTCGATTTCACAGCTGAGGACGGCGTCAAGAAGAATGACTGCTTCAGGGTATGGGTAAGGAAGGCGAGGACTTCGGGGCCCCGAAATTGAGTACTTTGCCTCAAGCAGCTAGGCTAGGGAGTGAATTTCGAAAACTTGGTCTGGAAGTAGTTGTTGCTGAGGCGGCGTCAGTAAATAGATTCGTGCTTTGAAAGTTGAAGTCGCGGTGAATATTAGAATTGCACCCATTTTCCCGTTGTCGGACTGACGAAGAACATCTCTTGTTAGCATCAGCCTTTGGCGATGGAAGAATTGGATCGTTGGATTGTCTGGCGGCGTAAATGAGACCATTTGGATAAAGCGTTCAGGACAACCGATGCTCCGATCTGAATGCGTGTCTTTAGTCGAATTTCGGCTCATTTACATACACCTCAAAATCCAAATCACTCAAAATGTGCAACTGTTTATGTCATCACTTGGTTACCTACTTTCAAAATCAGAGGTCACAGCAGTCAGAATGTCAGGAATCAGCCTGGCATTGAATTGTAAAAAGAGGGTGCCAGCAGTGAAGTGGCTCAATGGCGATGCAAATGCAGTTTGAGACTCACTCGTCATGATTTACTGTGCGCCTCACGGACAACCAAAAAACCAAAACTCAACACTTCTAGTTCTTGTAAGACGAGCTGGAGACTGCACGATGCAGAGAGCATACCCAAAGCTACTAGATGTCCAGTCCATCCGCGTGTATCGCGGACTCTGATGCGACACCCCCTGCCTCCACTGAAACGCAGACCAACCTACCCACCGCAGATTTGCAATATCCCAGCCGCGACACTCTACTAAAACTGTATAAAGCTTCGTGCGTTTCCACTGAAATCCTGATCAATCATCGTCTTACTTGGCAGTTAGCCAGCTTCCCGTTATGGTCCTTCGACATTGTGCTTGAGAAAGCGTGTTGCAGCTGCTTCTGCGGCTAGCCGGGCTTCTTGAATACCTCGAGTCGATTAATTTGAGCATTGCGTCTTTGAGGCTTCATCTCGAGGACTGCGATTCAAGCGCGACGAAGGTCAGGTCAGGTCCGGTCAAGTCAGGTCTTATCGAGTTGTTAATGGCGATTGGTGGGTGAGACTGACGGAGGTGTTACTCGAGGATTATACGTTGACCTGCGTTGTGGAATTCGAGTACAAATGAGGTAGACTCCGAGTACTGGGTTGGTTGAAAAAGGGAAAATGGCATCAAGTAGTCATATGCTGATTGATAGGCGTCGGTTTCTGTGCTTTTGTTACTAGTCTGGCTGCGCTACTGCTGATGATAGACTTTGGAAGAATGGAATTGGCTTGTCACCTTGGTTCGGGAGGTTGCATTTTAGATGACGCGTAACATTCTATGATTAAGGAGTCAGCAGCGTGTATTCTCTTGATGCACTCTCACGTATTAGCGTTTTCCCGCAAGAGTTTGAAATGTCACATATGAGAGATTTTGGTTGGCGATGCGTAGATTGACCACTACTACCACCAAGTCCACAAGTCATAGCACAGTCACCGCTGCGACCCGTGAGAGTGCCACGTCCAACATGGGAACGCATGTCCGGCGTTATCACCACCTTACACGGGGAAAGCCGCTCCGCAGGCCTGGCGTAGAGGACTTGCTGACGAAGCAGCGGCGAGTTGAGCGGTATTACATGTTAACAACACCCCTTGCCGATATTCTGGTATTTCAATGCACCGAGGCTTAAGGATCTCCTCATTCAACGGTCAGCAAGCTCAGTGTCGTGCTAGCAATAGGAGTACAACTGTCGGATAGTGGGATTGAATAGCACACAACTGCTTGCAAAGAGGGGCACCCTGGGCAGCAGTGACCATCCCCTTCTCGACTTCAGCGTGCACAGTGAGGGTATCTAGAGACCCTCCTTGCGAGTCCTGCATTACTCGGTGGAACCCAGTTGACATATGCATCTGCAATACGACCTGAAAGAGGTCCATCGTCGAGACGTGCCGCTTTGAGAAGAGGCATGAGGGATCTGTGGACTGAATGAGCTTGCACATGCTGGGTATGTGTGAAGGGTCAGCATAGTTAGATCTGCTACCTAGGACAGATGCATGCCCCATGGGGAATCTGGAAGGCGAGTTTACTTGTTGGGGCATACTTGGCACCTCGGGAGATAAGCCACCGTGCTGAAATCGCGATGAGGTGAATTTGTGCTGTCATCAGTTAATTGCTGGCGGTTCATCATTTCCTGATCAGTTGTCCTTTTGTCGATGTCCTCTTTCTCCTTCGACAGCTGGGGCGAGTGCTACTTAGCATAGAGTGGCGAAGTCTTGCACG
This sequence comes from Herpotrichiellaceae sp. UM238, assembly GCA_000315175.1. Taxonomy (NCBI): domain Eukaryota; kingdom Fungi; phylum Ascomycota; class Eurotiomycetes; order Chaetothyriales; family Herpotrichiellaceae; species Herpotrichiellaceae sp. UM238. The sequence continues at coordinate 498,750 of AMYF01000020.1, read as the reverse complement.
ACAGGCGTCTTCGTGATTGCATAGGACCACGTACAGGCCGATCGGCATCAAGAGTAACGCCACCAAAGAGATGTTTGACTGTCGTCGATACCTGGATCACATGTTCGTCCCTGAGGCAAATTCAGAGCGTGGGGTAGATGGCGGAAGCGGTTGACGATCACACCGCACTCGAACTCTGACTCTTCTCCCAACAAATTTTTAGTTCCGATACTTATTTCGTCTCCCGCCTTTCACATGTGTTTTTGATCGCAAAATATGAGTCGCAAGTTACACAGCAATTTGAGCGTGCGAGATCCACTGAGGCTGCATCCGTTGAGACGAACATGTGGTGCACGATAATGCTTGCCAACGCATCATACCGACCGTATTGGGAAACACGATCCGTCACCAGGCAGGAGCGGCGCATCCTACTACGTAGACATCGAAGGTCATGATTTCCAAGCAATTATTATCTCAGCTGACGGCTACGTACGCTCTGTCTCGAGACTCCCACTGATCTCGGTGGTGCTTGTAGGATCGCGGAGTGCAGCTTCGTGCATTCTGCAGAAGCGGCGTCCAGGATTGCTGAACGTTCCCACCCGAGGCACACCGCAGATTCGCAATCTTCCACGTCGACGGAGCTCGTGGAGTTGTGCAGGAATGTTACGCTGGCCACGCCACCTCCAGCAACGAGCAAGGATTCTTGGCTGCACCAGCTTGAAGCAACACTGGAATAAGTGCTTCGTTTCGGTAGTTGTACGATTGTCTTAGAACCGCGAGCTAGATCTTCCCATCGCCTCTGAGCACCCAGATGTTCTCCTGGAAGATGTGTTACTATCGGGCACGGCTTAAGCACCGGCAAATGGTCGGCGTTCATCTTCACCATATCAGTGATAATAATCATACTTGGGAGAAGTAATAGCACAATCCAGCCTCGTTCTTTGCTAGTAGTGAGAGCCTCAAGCAATGTCGCAATCAGTAGAGCACATGCTCTGCTAGGAGAAGACGCCACGGCCTAGCCGCCGCAGGCTTAGATCTTAGCTTTCATAGACCGGAATATCGCGAGTCTAAAAGAGCGCCAAGGTGCATGTCTGGCAGTTTGAGGAATATGGACGAAGCGATACCTACCATAGCCCAGGATAGTCCTGTCTAAACAGGCAGTTCAGTGACCCCACAAGGAGCCCATGATCGCCGACCGGCGAAGTCCCTGCTTACTAAGTCAGACACCACTATCACCACTGAACGAGTAACCCTGTGGATGGGAGTTGAACTACGTAAAGGTAATACGCTAGCTCAAGCCTCAGTAAGATTTTGTCTTTAAAAAAGCCATCGCCCAGTGGCGATGTACTAACCGTTGAACTAATACTAGCCTCTTACGCCGCCTACCGCATGTGAATCTTTGCCTACCTGGTGGGCGTTGGCTAGACACTTTTCGCATCACATCCTCATTGTGTTCGAGCCCGTCTCTCTTTGGCCGGCAAAAGCCTTCGATTTTCTGCGTGAAGACTATCACCTTGGGGACACGCCACTTTGTCCATGCGCAGGGGTATCGGTGACGTAGGTGTGGTCGTCTAGTGAGTGTTCCGCCGCGCACTGCTTGCGGGACTTTTGCAAATGAGTTTCTTGCGGAAGGTCCCAAAACTTAATGGATTTTGTATTGGTCGCGCGTCCAGCAGACAAAAAGCAGTCTGTGTTGCAGGCGGAGGCATTCTGTTCTTGAGCGGGAAATGCCATTGTGGCTGCTTGGTCTTATGGCAGATCTCAGAAAAACAGTAAGCGCGGGGGTTGCCGGTTCACAATTTATGGACAGCAGCCACGAGGTATTTGCAGTGATCGCTACGAACAATATACATATAGTAGTAGACTTTGACGTCCACCGAGCTAATGTCGTCAAGATACACTTTCCGGCGTCAATATACAACCCCTAGCACCAAAGTAACGACTCCTTTTCAACTTCCAGGTATGGACTCTGCCATCCTTCATGAAAGACGCTGGGCCGATACTCCAGCAAGGCTGAGACATATATTGAGATGCCTCCTCGGTTCCTGATTGAAAGCGCACGTGTCTTGACCCCGTTCTGGAACACATTTGGTGTTGGGAGTTTCATGAAGCTACTGTATGCCAACATCCAATTACCGCTGCAACACCTTGACCGCCAGGACAATTGTCCCTGAAGGGCGCCACATGCACGGGGTGCATCGTTGATACCCCGAAGTCTGATTGGTGATTTAGGAAGATGCAGTGACCGCCTCGTGCTTAAAATGCCGCTAGATCCGGAGACTTTTCGGTACCATTAGTCCCGAAAAGACATTGCTAGCGTTTCTTTTGGTCGAAGACCAACAGGCGCTTACGTCCACCCTGCTTGATTCTAATGCAGCAGATCTCGCGGGGCTTCAATATTTCTTTACAGATAACTTGATGCTCAGGCTATACATCCGAAGCTGTTGGGACCGATATGAATATAGGCGTGGGCCTCTGCCCAAGCCGAAAAACTCGTCGATTGGCGGGGCAGATCTCAGATCATCAAGCAAGCCGTTGGTCTATTTGAATTCGGAAGCAAGTCCTCGACCCGCAGTTGCTTCTAACGCAAGCACGCTAGCGTAAGCTTATTCGACACACCAGCCAACATTCCTGCGTGATTCAAGGCACAAGTTTGAGATGCCTGATTTGTGAAGCCTAGTATCTGGTAGTTTCCGTGAAGCCCTGCATCGCCTGCTACTAAGTTCACTTAAGTGGAAGGCACTGATGATCTCGTCGTCCTAGATCATAGGCACAAAACTAATCGAATTAGTTAATCTGGGTCAGAAGTCACGACTTCTTGAGTTGGGGCTAGCTCTGTTCACAAGCAGCTCGCACCGTTGCGCACAGAGGGCTTGGAAAGGGCAGACGGAACAGAAGACCAATTGAGAATGAGAGCCACAGCACATTCTCGCTTGCAAACCAACTACAGGACTTGGTTATTGACAACAAAGAGGGGTGAGATAGTAATTCGCGTGAAGCAAAGTTATTTGAAGCTTGCGAAAGGGCTAGCACTTAAAGTTTTAGACGCTGGCGGCTTTCGTGCTCGCCTAAATCCTAAGTACAACCAACCCCGTAGACTACGCAGAGCTTAACTGTGGAAATACAATGAAGCAATCATTTCAGCGGGCTTCTCGATATGGCTCGTCTTCGACCGACACTGTATCCGTTTGTAAGTACGAAACACGAATTGTAGCGGTTCAGACTCCTAAGCTTTTCAGGCATGATCCTGACAAACATGAGCCAAGTCAAGCTCATTGAACCTCAGCTGCTGTCCGTAATCCCTCAAGAGCATTCCGAAAGTCAAAGGGCCAGCGCTTCCGGTGCATCCGCGGTAGAGCTCTCACAGAAGGTACGGTCAACGGTTGAGGACGCGAAGCCTTTTGACGAGAACCATTAATAGTACCAGGGTGCCTGGCAACGTTCAAAGACTCGGGCAAGAACGAGCCGTTGAAATGACGGTTCCAGCTCTTTTTTCATCTTCGGAACAAATCTGGTGCTCTGTGAGCGTAATTTTGAACTTGGAGGAAAGCCACCTGAAACACTGGGGTTTATCGCTGCCTCCAAGCATCAAATAATGCCTTGTGAAAAGAGGGCATTCTTTACCACAATCTTTTCAATAGTAGAGGCGCGGCCATCTCGTAATTTATATTCGTCTTTTCAGATCTTCGATCGCTGTATCTGTGAGTTCCTGGGCACCACTTGAACAACAATCAGACTCTGTCTTTCACAAAATTTGCTTAAGACCAGGTCACAGCCAACATTTTCTGGGTTTACTTGTATCCAAGTGTACTTGCTTGACAGCGTACTCATGATAAAGTTTTTGACCGCTGAACTCGCTTGGATGAGCTTTACAAAAAGAGTGGCATGGAATGACCGAGCTATGCCAATGCTCCGTATCAGTCTCACGTTGCACCGTTGGCTGGCAGGAAGCGCTAGACCGAAAACGGAAAGCCAAGTACACAAGGGCTGATGAGAATGGCAGGGAGCGCAGCTCCTTGCTGACTTTCTCGACCTCCTAGCCGTTTTTAGAATACACCAAGTTGTACCTGTTTCGCTGGCTTAAGTACTTTACAAACATTTTAGTAGGCAACTGCCGCTAGACCACAGGCTTGTATCTCGTATGAGAGTGAGAAGTCGTTCTTGTGCTTGTTGCCGTAGGCTGTCTGATTGATGGGGTACTATTCGCTCCCCAAGGTACGTGTCCGTGTTGCCAACAGATTATCCCGCCTCTGTGGAGCACTTCGTATATCATCCGTCACGGGAGAAAACGCGGCTTGGTTCGTAAAGCATATCCGCGCTTTTCGGAGGTACTGTAATGTTGGGAAATTATGTCTCATTACCATCATGGATCATTCGCAAACGCGATAGACCGTTTCCATACAACACCAGTTTTATGTTCGCGAAGCTGTGGCAGGTCCTGTAAGACGAAGGCTTGTGTTCTAATACTCCGGAATGCTGGAGATTGTCGTAGACAGGCCGCGTCCGGTCCAAAACTCTTTTGTGCCGCCTCCCCATCTTCCTTCGTATCACGATCGCGCATGGCAGATGCTTGTTTGGATACAGCAGTAAAATGAGCAGTCATAGGCACTGTTCAATGTTGAACCACTGGGAGCTGTGAAATCGCACCATCGCTGATGCCATCGTGAGCATCTCGTTGGCGCTGCGGTCTCGACTTTGAATCCTTTGCGTCAACTCCACTCGAGTCAATGCTCAGCAAACCATTGAGACCCTAGTGAGCCTTTTGATAATTAGTCAGGACAATCTGGGGTCTTATGGAGCAAACAAATAGCAGGCGTCTATAGCTGCTGGTTAACGTCTCAGAGTGATATCTTGCCCATGTCGCCGCGCAGATAGCAGAAGCGCTACACGACACCTTAGCTTGCAGGAGGCCCAGGTGTTAAACCAGTGGTGGGGACTATGCTCGCAGCGAACTTGCGTGCTCCAGAGTCAAATCAAGACCCAGCACTCGCGCCAGACACTTTCCACCCCACTGATTGCCAGCAGCCAATCGCGCCAGCTGGCTCGCAATCAATCGCTCTCACCCCCAGCAAATCTTGAGGTCTCGAAAAAAACTCCGCTTGCGGCAGTGCGTACCAAGGATATCCCCAGCGCCGGTCATTTCAGTCGCTGATCAAGAATCCACTTTTGCTCGAGCCCGTGCCCAGCTTATCTTTTTCCGCAAGCAAAACTCAGCGGATCCCAACGAACCACACCACTTCTCGACAGGTTTGCTTCTTGTCAGCACACCTCATCTGCAACTGCTGGATTTTTCTGCGGGAGGGAAACAAAGGGTATCTACACCACACAACAAGAGATACAGCAGGTCTCCTCTTGATACTGTCGAAAGCGAAGTTGAGTTGTTGTTGTTGTTGTCGTCGTTGTCGTAGTCGGAACTGCCTCACACAAACCGACCGGCAGAGAATTTTATCGTTTTGACGGGCACATCAAAGTAAGTCGTCTCGTCTTCACGAGGCCTGCTTCATTCTTTCAAGCTCAGCTAACGTTTGCCAACATAGTACCCTATCATTAATTTTCTACTCTCCCATCGTCCTCTACGATAATAAGCTTCATGCAATAACAGAGGCCTTTTGCAGCCCAGGTCCTGGTAAATCCCACTGGGTCACCGCACGAATGCCTTACACTCCTCCGTCACAGCTCTCTCCTGCTGCCTCGAAACAGTCAACACCCATCCCGAGCCGATCGCCGTCGTACATAAAACACAATGCCTACCCAGAGTTCTCATTTCCGACCACGGACGTGAGACCGACACTGCCTCGGTCTGCGGGGTCGTCGTCTTACCTTACAAAGCACCGAAGGAGTCCTTCCACGCCGACAGGAAATGAAGCCCCCGAAGTGATGAGTGACATGCAAAGAGGCATAACCTTTGACCCGCATGGTAGTCTACGGCAATCCCCTCCACCGAGAACAAATGGTATAATACCTTCGGGCATGACTATCTCACCACCAGAATCGACACACAATAGTGACGATGAAGAGGTTAGAGGACGCTCTCGACAACTGGAAAAGGAAAATTTGGCCGAGCTGCAAGCTGCTATTAGAGGCATCCGAGGGGAGCGCAAGTCGGGCTCACCAGTACGAACGCAAAACATCGCCGAGGTTAAGGGCAAGGCTTCCTCCGAAGGCAATTCACCATCCGATAGTTCTCGTCTTCCTCTATCCAGTTCGCAGAAAAGGGTCTCACATTCCAGGTCAAGCACCGATCCCAACATTGTCTTCGAAGTCACTCCCACCAAGTCACATTCGCAACCGCAGCCAGATCTACCATCACCACGTGTAGGAGATTCCGACAGTGACGAGGGCGATAATGCTCACCTTGGTTCCCGGCCGCCGATGGTCCGAAAGAAGTCGGGCGAGCTTGTAAAGCCGGCGCTGCGACCTCACTCTAGAAGACGGCCGTCAAGCATGCCGGGGACTCCCACCTATTCCAAAGCCGTACATTTTGACTCCCAGCTTGAACACATTCGGCATTTCCTGCAAGTAGACAGGCCTTTGGCTGTCAGTGCAGGCTCGTCCCCTGTCGAAAACTATGAGAGTGAGACTGAATTTCCTTTCGGCTCTGACGAGTCTGGTGCTCGTTCCCGTGGCCCAGCATATGAGTGGGAAATTCGGCTGGCCAACTTCCCACCTGAATCTGACGAACGCAAATCCTCGCCTGTCTACGTAGAAAGAGTTTTCTTGTCGGCCGACAGGAAGAATCTGGTAGGCGTTGTTGCTGTACAGAATCTTGCTTTCCAAAAGCAAGTGACAGCTCGATTCACCTTGGACTACTGGAAAACCACCTCGGAGGTAGCTGCCGAGTATAGCAATGACGTCCGAAGAACAGGACCGATCGATAATTTCGACCGTTTCACCTTCAGCATCAGCCTTGCTGACCAGGCTAACCTGGAACACAAAACTTTGTTCTTCTGCGTGCGTTACAATGTCAATGGTCAAGAATACTGGGATAGCAATAACTCCGTCAACTATCAAGTTGATTTTGCTAAGAAGGCGAGAGTCAAGACATCGTCTCAACAGGCCAATGGGCTTGGCGCAAGGCCGCTCAATGCCCTTCCTAGAAGCAGACCGTCACCTCCGACATCAGTTGGTCGTCCAAAATCAATGCCAGTATCTTTCGATGACTTCGGCACCGGCTTTGACAACTTCGGCATCCCATCCAGCCAGTCTCCTACAGCCCTCATCGGTGAACCAAAGATCAAGCTGAGGAATCCACGGCCCAAGCAGGAACTCGTACCCGATGCTCCTGCTCGACGAAACAAGTCTGCTGCACCGATGTTCGGTCACCGATACGACTTTGCATCTTCGCTTTCTGCCGCAAAGAGTAGTGCGTATGCTATACTTGGCGAGCAGAGTGGACTCTCCGCCCTCGACACAAAGCAGTCTTCCCGCGAAGTTCCTGTTGTAGCGAAGAACGCACCCCTAAATTCTCAAAAGCTTGAGAATGGTATTCACAGCGTGAAAGGCAGTTCAACTGCACCAGCAGTGACGGCTCCACCTGTGACATCCAAGCCAGCGACTCTGTTCTCAGAGAAGCCACCCCTCTCTTCCCAGTCCTACCAGGAACTAGTGGAAAAGTACTGCTTTGTAGGTGCCCCCCGCACGTCGAAAGAGGCAATTTCCACGAAATAAGAAGCTAATGGTTAGTATAGTTTGGAGCTGCAAAGTCATCTCCACCATTGAACAAAACAGTTGGCCGCTTCACAGACGGTGCTGATGACCAGTCTGTCTCTGACGTGAGCATTGGCAGTGCCCAATCATCAGGCTCGTCGAGCCCAGTTCAGACGGAGACGTTGTCATCGACACCCTCAGATGCCACGTCGATCAAGACAGTTACACCCATCTTGTCCAGATCATCTTCACCACTGTCTTTTCCTGGATTTTGCATGAACACAAGATCCGACTCACCTACATCATTTCCTTATCGCTATCACCAAACGTCATCACAGACGTTGTTGGCAGAAGCACCACAAGCCGCTGTCATTCTTGGTTAGGAACTAGAATGAGCAAGCAAATTATGGCGACGGTGTGTCATTGAAATACATCGACAGCACCACCATAGTCACCTTCAGCTTGAGCTGTCCGGAGGACTAGGGACACGAGCCTTCGACGACATGGGATGGTAGCCTTCGTTGGCCCCACCATTCTGAGTTTGTTCCCAGGCATGTTCGTGTGTTCTTCTCTCCTAAAAGGATTCTGGGATACCCACCTGCATTCGAGGTTGCCCACTCTGACTATTTGACTTTCTCTGGTCTTTTTCGCTATTTGGAAAGACCTCCTCTCATACGTTACCGGCAAGGCGTTCAAAGGACTACATTTTGCATTCATAGACAACGGCGTTATTTCGCCTGCGTGACGCTTTCGCGCAGCAGGCATGGACGATGACCACGATGGACGGCCGACACGAAGCATCAGAGATGTCGTGGACGGACCATGAAACGGGTTATGCTGTCGTCACATTTTTTATTTCGCACACGTTGGAGTGGGATGAGGTGGACGTGGGAAAAAGTTTCTCGTTTTTCGCGGTGATTACGTGGTCTCGCACAGCTGGCTGGTCGGTTCTGAAGCAACCAACTGTGGTATTGAGAAGAAGGGTTGACTGAGAACACATTGTGGCCGGACGAGGGACGCTTCGCCCGCTAGCCTGGTGACGACAGTCGAGTACCCTTGATTGCCACAGCTGTTTTGTGAGAGCCGATGGAACGCAGTGGTTGCCTGTGCATTGTTTGAGACACGATTGTTGTGAAGGCTCGGATTAGCGCGACTCATCCATCATACGGATGGAAGGAAGGGTCGACAAGCTCGAAGGCGGACTCTTTCGCTTCGAATTGCATCATGCGTAACCTAAAGATCCATCAGTACATAGGTCAATTCTGACTTACTCTTATCCTCATCAAAATATCTCAACTTCTGTATTACAAGTGCTGCCCATAAATATTGCTTGGTGTCCTTGGCTCTTGCTCTGATGACAGAAAAATGGGACAAAAAGCGCGGCGAGGGGGTCGCCGCTTCAAAACAAGCAGCTGCCGCGTTCTGATTGACAAGATACTTAGGCCTTGTGAGGAATGGAGGCAGGAAGGGGCAACAAGATTGACGATGCCCCTTGCATGCCTGGGCTGGAGCAATTCTCAGCACAGACGAGCAACAGGAACACTGGACAATTCGCTGACTTGTATAGTATCGATCCTCCAAGCCATGTGTTTTTAGTTTGTATGTTTTGGATCACAGCCAGGTGCGGTCGGTATCCATATCCGTGTGGAGCATGACAAGAAATTTCCAGCATGCCTTATCTTTGGATCTTCACTGAGTGGTGGACCGTGATTGTGTGTACGGTGCGCTGTTGCTCCAGCCGAAAAAAGCTGATTGTAGGGTTTGCATGTGCTCTGGGTAGGCATCGTAATTGAAGGTTTGCCCGCAGGCACGCAAGTATGCGTGGTTGCTATCAAACGGCCTACATGGAGATTTCCAGTCGTGAGATATCTGGTCACTTCGGAGACGCTCTGTCCTGTTCAACCGACCACATCGTAGTCTGTGTGTGATTTTCGTAGCCCATCTTAAATTCAGCCTGAACTTGAGACTCAAATTTGAGCCGCCACTATGTTCCTTTCCGAAGAGACCGACCATTGGGTTTCATGTGAGTCTGTGGGCCGTGATGGAAAATATGATCATAATTGTCAACCACCGTAGTATATGGCATTGTCAACATTGGGTAGGGAATATCCAGGAACATCCGTTAGCTGAAGATCTTCAGCAGGCGGAAACACTCTCCCGCATTTAACCTGGCGTGTTTATTGGGTGTGCTGTGCTCTCGGGCGTGGTGATCAAGATTGCCGACAACGGATATGCAAGGGACAGGCCTGATCCCGTGACGATCCCGCCGCTAGTGGGAGGAAGGGATGCGCGTCCTTTGTGGAGTTTGGACTTGGGACTCAGATTTTCGTTCTTTGAGAAGAGGTGTAGACTTCTGCGTAAGCGATGAGGCCGAGGCATTTGGGCAGATGCAATATGCTGGGCTTGTCAGGTAATGAATAGCATATTGCTTCTTGAGTCGGACATGAGACGCCGCCTTGAAAAGTCATTATGGTTTCGTCCAGTCTGCAGCAAACGACTTCAGGCTGCCGGCGTGGCTACATTGGGAGGAGTCACTTTGCTGTCTGCAAATCTGCGTAGTCCGCTTTGTAGTGCTGTCTTTCATTGCCGGTGGCCTTGTTTCGCTGCAATATTTGGTCCAGCAATCGAAGGCGCTGAAAGCAAATGGAAAGATCGGTGGGAAAGATGAAGAAGTCAAAGAAGGAGTGCTCAGGAGAAGGGGCACAATTTTTTCCAAGCCTTCATACTCAAGCTGCAAGCTGATTGACCGAATCTCGTGGTAGAGCGACCCAAACAGGATGGACTTTGAGCAATAGATTTCCGGAAGACGTTCCTGACAGGGCAGCTGGCGTAGCTTCAGGAACCGGAAACCGTACGTGGTCAGCTACGTGTGGTCGGGCTTCAGCCATCGGCGCTCGGTCCTCCACATTGGTCGTTCAGGCGGTCAGGGAATTCCGAGAAACAGACGAGGCAGCCAAAGAGAAAGGAAAGAAATAGTCTGATGCAGGCAGGTTTGGCAGAAGAATTTCATCCTTTGATTCGTCCCGTCACTGTTCACTCCCGACTTATGGAAGAAATTAGCATTTGTTTTCTTCGAGGACGGACGGGCGGCTAGCCGTTTCCTGCTGATCTGGTGACCATTTACTGGACCTGTGATTTACAGTCGAAGGATGAGCTAGGAGATTGGCTACGAGGCGAACTTTAGTGAAAGATATGTGCTCTAGTGTTTGTGCGATGCTACTTTAATGACAATCGTTGCTGTGCTAAAGGGGATGTTTTGTTGCCAAATTTCCTGAGCAACAGCGTTCATTGCTCGTGACCTCTTTCAGGACCCTTGCCCCGGCAATCTAGGGCGTGTGGGCGCTCCACTTCAGTTTGGCAGACTCTGAAATTGCCTAGCTTCAGCCACACTGCGTGCAGACAAAGGTCAATATTTTGGTGCCTCGGAGAACTTCCGTGCCAGAGATCTCCCTTTCATGCGCATGGAACAGATACTTCTGGAAAACTTACAAACCATTGAACCTTTCCTTAGAAATGTGAATGACGACTCCAAAGGGATTGGCAGTTTCATCTTGTGTTGTAAGAACTAATGTTCTGGATCTTTGTTATTGGGCTAGACAAGTTTCGTCTTGGGGTTGGTTGGGGTTTTGATTTGGGCGGCGAGACCGGCTACAATTATGTCTGTATCGTGGGAGACATCGGACGCACGAAGTAAACTCGTATTGCTGAGTAAGAACTGATCCTTTGACAATGCAAATGCGGGCGTTCAGTACTACAATGCCAAAACCTCGACTCACGTAGAAGACTCTCCTGGTCGCTGCAACCAAATCCGGATCGAAGCATGTTTGATGTTGATATACAGAGTACCAGCGGACTCGCCTGGTGTAGCAGAAGCAGAATGAGAGCGTCTGACAATTTCACTTGTCCATTATTCCGTTTCAGAGCAAATAGTATGCTGTCTTCTTAGGACATTGTTCTCCTCTGCTCCTTGGCTGATCCCGGGGATTCATGTACCCAAAGACTACGCAGTCACGGTTGTTCTGTACCAGAAAGGCCCCTATCGATTCCAGAATCTTTTAGCCAGGTCTCTCGCGTGGCGAGCTCGCTTCAAGCTCACCGGCATGTTCAGGAACATGCAAGGTATAGCCAGTGTTGGGTTATATACTCTCTTCTTCAGCTTTGACGCCTTCCTGATCATTTTCTCTGTCCACTTTTTCCATGCTTTTCGCAGACTTCTTGGCCTTTTGTTTCTTCGTGGGCTCCGCCTTATCATCACTGTCATTATGGTGGTCGTTCCCTGTCTTTCGCTTACGAGGAGTGCTCTGCTTCTTGATCTTCGTAGGTGAGACAGCAGAACCAGTAACAACATTCATGGCCGTGAATTTTTTGCCGGCATATTCGATTCCGTATCTTCTCAACATCTCTCTGAAATCTCGCTTTGCGTTACCTTTGTTGCTGACACCACGTTCATTTGCGACGCCTTCCCAATCGATACTAGGATCATTGAGATGGGTGAGGACTACCAGGAGATGTTGTAGGTGCTTCTCGTCCATAGCCAACGGTCAGCCGAATGGTTACGAAAGTTAAAGTCGCTTTTCGGAGTGGTACAGGCTGTCTTGCAAATCCTGAGAGATTAGAGGGAGGCGATATGCGGTCGAAGTCTGCTGAGGACAGCAGGAAACATAGCAAGGTCGCAGTAAGTGAACGACAACTTTCGTTCTTAAGTCACTTCTCAGCTCGTACCCTTCATTCCTGACAATAAACTAGCCATCTCGCTCTTACTCTTCCCTCACCGTTTCATTCAGCTAAGACCTCTCGTTTTCTCGTTCATTTCGAAAACAACTGCTCCAATTCTTGCCATCTAGAGGCTCATTCACAGCGAAGTTAGGGCCATTTACCACGGATTTGATTCTGCTTGCAGCTACAGTGGCCACTCCTCTTGACAGAGCTACCATTTATCTCAAGGGCTCAACTCCATACCTCCCTGTCAATAATTTTAACGGCATGTTGTGCAAGAGTGACAGAATTTACGTCGCCGAAGAAGGCTTAGGTTTTTTGTGAGTATGATTACCCAGGCGCTTTGCTTAAGCTTGCTGACGCTCGTACAATGCGCGGTTATGACCAGATTGGCAAGGATATTTGAAAGACGCATTGCACCTGCTGTTTCCACATGTTGTACAGAGACGACTGATCTTAGTGTACCTACAATGGATGGCGCCGAATCCACATGTTCAGAAGGGGGAATACGTCGTAGCTATAACGTGGACTAACCAAGGACGGTCTCTCCACTTCAACGGACTTTGGTGCAAATGGGGTGATATACAGCAATCAAACAATTGGTATCGAGTGTCGCTCAGCTGGCCTTAGGCAACTTGTGAGTATCACGGTGCAGAGCGAATAGTGAATTATTATTAGGGTTTCTCGTGGTCCAGGTCTCAGTGATAAGTGCTGGGGAAGGGATGCAATCTTTCAACAGATAACTTGAGGGATGAAGACAGCATACGAGCTCAATGGCGACACAAGACGATATTAAATTGACTCAAGCTTTTGAATCTTGCTGAAACGGTCTCGTTGTAGGATTTTTCCCGTTAGCAAACGTATTGAAGACAGCCCAACTTGAACTTGCTGAGCTCCTTAACGTGTCCCGGCCCTTGTCCACGTGACCGTAACGCGTTCACGACGCGACAATGGCCAACGCGTAAAGTGGTCGTTGAGGGGCTTGCCAGTAGCAGGAGTTCATTCTCACTGCCAAAGAAATCACAGTGATAAGTAGCCCTGTACATGAATATGTCTTCGCCCTCGTCGCGCAGAAGCGCGAGAAGTGGTCGTGGCTCACAGTCTTTGACGCCAGCGAGAGCGTCCAGGAACACCCCAAAATCGACAAGACACCAGCCGGCCGACAATGTGGCAGCATCGTCCTCTCCCCTGTTCTACAGGTCGTCACCGACAGGCTCTACACCACGATGGAGTCAGCCGACCAATGGTGACTTTATCATCAGCTCACCTGTGAAGCAGCCCTCAGTGGCAGAAGATCGTGAAGCAACACCAAAAGTCGCACGAGCACAAAATGTTGCTGGTAAGCAATTTAGATATTGGCCTTACTCACACGACGCTAAGCAGATGTAGACTCGTCTCCTCTTCGATACGAGCCAAGCTCCAGTCCTTCCCGAACCCGACAAGAGCGGACAGACATACCCTCCAGCAGCAGCGGACTCTTCTTGAGATCTGATGGAGCAAGAATATCATCCAGAAGAGGCGACATCCACTCAGATAACTTCGCCGCACCGCCCGCTAATCGGCGGCGAGTGTTTGTTGGTGAAGATGGCATGCCAGTCAGAGATTCCGAGCCGGCTTCGGAGGCCACTTTCTCAAACCTCAACCCTGATACATCAGATGCCGACATTTTAGGAGGCAGCTCAACAAGAGTTATCTGGGGAACTAACATCTCAATCACCGATTCTATGGCAGCGTTCAAGAATTTCCTCTACAACTATACACCAAAGTACAGAATGTGGGCAGATGGTATGTCGGAAGACGAGACTCAAGCCATCGGCGAGAGAGCGAATGAAAAGGAGTACTTGAACATGATGAACGACCTGCGGAGAATGGGATTATGCGGCCTCAATCTTGATGCCAGAAACTTGAAAGCATATCCTGCGACTCTGAAATTGTGGCACCAAATGCATGCCTACCCACAAGAAATCATACCGCTGATGGATCAAGCATTGAAAGATATCATGCTTGATTTGGCAAAAAAGCAAATGCAGGAGATGTCTAGAGCTAATGCTGGTCGAGCCAATCACAGATCACGAAATTCGAGTTCGATGCCTCCTGACCCAAGCTCAGATGCTGGGACAACTGCTGCAGCGTCAGAAGTGCCGGATTTGGCAACTGAGGTAGAGTTAAGAAACTACAAAGTTCTTCCATTTGGTCTAGAGAAGACTGTGAACATGCGAGATCTTGATCCCGCTGACATGGACAAACTAATCTCAGTCAAAGGACTCGTTATCCGGACAACGCCGGTCATACCTGATATGAAAGAAGCCTTCTTCAAATGCACTGTCTGTAATCATGCTGTGCTGGTCAGCATCGACAGAGGCAAGATTGCAGAACCGGTAAAGTGTCCTCGGCCGGCTTGTGAGTCAAAGGATAGCATGCAAATTGTTCACAATAGATGCAACTTCGCAGACAAGCAGGTCATCAAGCTGCAAGAGACGCCAGATTCAGTCCCAGATGGCCAAACACCTCATAGCGTGTCTTTGTGCGCTTACGACGAGCTCGTTGACGTGTGCAAGGCAGGTGATCGAATCGAGGTAACCGGGATTTTCAGAAGCAATCCTGTTCGAATCAATCCCCGACAGCGCACAATCAAATCTCTGTTCAAGACTTATATCGATGTTCTACACATTCAGAAAGTCGACAAGCGTAAGCTTGGTGTAGACGTGAGCACTATTGAGCAAGAATTGTCAGAGCAAGTGGCTGGGAGCGCTGAGCACGTCAGGAAGATTACGGCTGAGGAGCAAGCTCAGATTGAAGAAATCTCGAAACGACCCGACGTATACGAACTCCTTGCGCGCAGCCTTGCCCCAAGCATTTACGAAATGGACGATGTAAAGAAAGGCATCCTCTTGCAACTCTTTGGAGGCACGAATAAGTCTTTTGAAAAGGGAGGCAGTCCGAAGTATCGTGGGGACATCAATGTCCTGCTGTGCGGTGATCCTTCGACCTCGAAGTCACAGCTGTTACAATATGTTCACAAGATTGCACCTCGAGGTGTCTACACTTCTGGCAAGGGCTCTTCAGCAGTTGGTCTGACAGCCTATGTCACGCGAGACCCTGAATCGAGGCAGCTCGTCCTTGAATCCGGTGCTCTCGTGTTATCGGATGGAGGCGTCTGCTGCATCGACGAGTTCGACAAGATGAACGAAAGCACAAGATCAGTATTGCACGAAGTCATGGAGCAACAGACAGTGTCAATTGCGAAAGCTGGCATCATCACGACTTTGAATGCGCGAACGAGCATTCTCGCCTCTGCAAACCCGATCGGCAGCAAGTACAATCCCAACCTACCAGTGCCGCAGAATATCGACCTTCCCCCGACCCTTCTCTCGAGATTTGACCTTGTGTACCTCGTCCTCGATCGCATTGACGAAGCCAATGACCGTCGACTCGCAAAGCACTTGGTCGGCATGTACCTGGACGATAGACCAGATAATGCAAGCCAGGATGAAGTATTGGTAAGGTCCTCCTCATGATTGAATGCGCAAACAGCATGCTAATCCTTCTCTAAGCCAATCGAATTCCTAACTTTGTACATTTCCCACGCACGCACAAATGTACATCCAATTCTCACTCAACCGGCCGCCAATGCTTTGACAGAAGCCTACGTCGCGATGCGCAACCTCGGAAACAGCCTCCAAGCATCCGACCGCCGCATAACAGCCACGACACGACAGCTCGAGTCCATGATCCGTCTCTCGGAGGCGCACGCTAAGATGCGTCTATCGCCCACTGTTGAAGAATTTGATGTCATGGAAGCTGTGCGGCTGATCAAATCTGCCATTAAGGCATCCGCCACGGACGCACGAACGGGCTTGATTGACATGGGGTTGCTGACCGAAGGTGGCGGTGCCAGCGAAAGGAGGCGGAAGGAGGAATTGAAGAGGAGTATTTTGATGACGCTGGATGGTAATGACGATGTAAGAGGTGGCGGGACACTTCGATATGCTGAGTTGTATAGAGGCATTTCAGAAGGTGCGACCGCCGAGGTTGAGGGCGCGGAATTTTCAGAAGCTATTAGGGGTTTGGAGGCTGAAGGGAAAATCATGGTGCTGGGAGAAGGCGCAAGGCGAGCTGTGAGACGCGTTACTGGAGGTGGTGTTTGAGATGGCTCTGACTTGAAGGGCTTAGGCGTCAAATTCATATATTTGGATTGCATAACGAGCAAGAACTAAGAGTGACGAGATGATTTATGTGGGACACGGGCTGATAAGTTGGTACTTTGTTAGAGATTGTTGCATAGCAGAGTCTACATCCTAGAACTAGGACGTGTGCTTGAAGCATACGAGAAAACTAAAGACTATGGTTTTTCGTTTGGTATCCTTAGAGGTAATGTGTGACTTTTCTCATCAACCGCCTGATAACTTGCTAGTCAAATCTTCCAGAGTCGTGTCAGTTCTCCACCTGTCGGCCCTAAGGACAGTACATTTACTGATTTCCTTCAGTTCTCGTTGGGCTTAATCAACCGCAGCCGCTTCGCATTCAGCGAAGACGAAGCCTTCCATTTCTTCCATATTTTCGCCCTTGACCATGTCGTCTTTCTTGGAAGCTTTGTCGTCATCGTTGGATCCTTGGGTTTGCAAGTCCCTGGAACACACTTGCTCATCTCTAGTCGCCACCGTCCTTTGACCTCTGTTAGCTTCTTCGAACCTTGTCATGCGGACTGAGTTCGTACTGGCCTTACTGCCGGTCTTATGTGCATTCTAATGACCGGCTTATTTCTATAGTTCCAGCCAACAGCGAGAATCGTGCCACAGACGGAAGAGATGGTGGCCATCAGTGACCTTTCCAGCCAACCTTTGTGCTTTCCCGCCTTTCACTAGTCATCGGCCTTCTCAAAATAGCAATTGCCTTGTCGGAGTTTGGTAGGTGGATGAGGTGAGAGCGGTAGCGCTCTTTGACAGATCTTATAGAATTGAAGCTCCTCTGTATTCCGATGAGGCCGAAACGAGGAGGGAAAGCTTATAACATCCCTTGACTGTGATTTTGGGCTTGCCACAATCTCGCTCTATTGTTACGTTGCGCTTGAACGGTACGTTCTTAGCAGGATAGGCAGTGCAGGCGCTGGTATGGAGTAACGTCAATCAAAACAGCTTTCACAGTCGTATGAATGACAGAAAACGAAGGTTATGTTAAGTATTTACCGTCATCGATACGACTGCCCATCAGGTAATTCAATCTTCTTAGACCTATGATCGAGTCAACTCAAGACAAGACGCCCCAGTTTTGTTATTGAAAGCTTGCAAAGCTTCAGGAAAGCAATTTAGAACGGCGGCTTTCTGCAGATCTCCTCGTTGGAGGAGGGCGTGTAGCCAGATTTACCTCAGTCAGGTTTTCCTTTATTCTATGCATTCATACTTTTGTTGCCAAACGATACCCAGGTATTCGCTATGAAGGATAACCTCCGTTGAAGAAGATGGATGGGCTTTCGGCGGGGTGTACCATGAAGCGAGGCAGATGACCCAAAAAATTTGAGTAACGTTGGATCCAGTCATTGGCAGTCGCCATCTATGGCGACGGTTTTGCCTCCTGTTTAATGGCATCTTCACACGGTGAGGAATGAACGTCGCTGTTCGCTTGTCGTAAAAAGTTAAATCATTCGTCTCTGGTGCCTTCTTGTTGTCCAAAACTTGAGCGCCACCCCTTGGGTTGACCTAAACAAGGAATGGGCATTTGTGTAACTTCCACGAAAACAGAAATATGGACCGTCTCTGAATGTTGTGTGTTGTCCTTCGCACTTGGTCTCTGGTAGAGTGAATGAGACTCAACCAGCACCGTGGTCGCAGTGAGGCATTCCGGTGTCCTTCTGCTATGGCAGAGCTTCATGAATAGAAGGCGGGCGACTAGGCGAGCACAATCCCTCCATGATGTCTATTTGTTTGCCAGTCTCACTAGAAACCATTTGTAGATCATAATATATCAAGACATTAAGTAAGCCTAGAGGCGAGAGCGCCCTTCCATGATGACAAGACTTGTGGCTGGCGTCAAACTTCATGGTATGCTCGTATTCAAGCACTGCATGTTACGTCCCTTGACGAGGCTGACAAGTTGCGATTGGCAGTCGTCAGCCCAGATATTGGTAAGCCTTCTCATTGGAGTTGTCGACCGGGCGACTTGTAGCACAAACTGACGTACAGCATGATGTAGCTCGCTCTTCCAGTACATGCCCTGCATGGCACTGTGCGATGTACTTTCACAATTTGTCCGTGGCTGAACACCTCAATTTGCGAGTCCGGTCATCCTTTCGTGGTACTGATAATTACTATCCCAGCAGATCGGCTGGGAAACCTGGCTGACGAACTGAAACTTGACACGTCATTTTCCAGATCAGAAGCATCTAGGTATAAGGCTGACAGCGATTTTGCTCTTTCGAGGAGCTCAATCAAAGGGAGTAGTAATGTGATTGACGGACTTAACAATTGCTGCTTCCAAAGGCTGCCAGAAGAGCAAAGCTATGTAGCAAGCCGTAAGGAGGCTGTATTTCCAACCGAGCACACAATAGTGGTCGATTGAGCGACGGAGAACTCTGCCACTGATGCCGACATTTACCGGACCCCTTTGCAGGTCTAGACCTGAACCGGGTTCCAGTTTTATGGGAGCTAATTTCGAGAAGGCTGACATGCTAATATGTAAACGAGCAGGCGGTTTACCTGGCCTGCCACCGAGCGCAGAACTTCTGGTAGGTCACCACGAAAGTAGCTCCCTAGAACTTGTGGACAATGCAGCTAAAATAGATTTGAAGTATCTTGATTCAAGAAGTGTGACTTGGTCCTGGCGCTTAGGAAATGCATTGTCCGAGGCTTGAGGGAATCAATCGTTAAGCATTCTTATGGTATTTTAGCTAAGCGTTCAGCCCTCCATCCAAATGTATAATCATCCTTGCTCAAGCAAGAGGCCATAGGGCGCCATCCGCTCTATAAATCTCTCGCTAGTACCGATATTCGGATTGCTAAAGTGTAACTAATGAGTAAATCTCGTGAACAAAGAGTCGAAACTGTAGTGGACTGGCGCCAGATCATATCCTGTGCCCCCGCTTGACAAGGTTGTCGCGATGCTGTGGCACATCGGCGGCATCATTTTCAGGTATTGATGCTAGCCTCTCATCCTCTCCAGGTGTGACGGACTGCGATGACCCGTGATACAGGTGGCTGTCTCCTAAAGGCTCTGAGATCGTTTCGAAGGGGTCGTCAATGCTGAAAGGCCTACTTAAGGAGGCTTGAAGACTGTAGCTAGATTGTTGCTCTTGAGGCCGTTCGTACGAAGGCAGAGTCTCTTGTCTGGGGTGTGTGCTCGGCTGGATACTATGTCTCGGCGAATTGTGGGTTGAGCTGCGATGTAGATCTGTCATAGATAGGGAGTATGACGCTGAAGCTGAAGAGGGCAAGTATGATTGAGGTCGTGGTCTGGCGGTGGTTGAGGCTTCCCAGCCCATATCATGTTTTGTACGGGAAGGAGCACTGCTGGCTGCTGAGTTCTGGCTTGACACTGAGGACGTGGGGGTGACTTCGCAGTAAGGCTCGAACTGGTAATTTTGTGGAAGCGTGCTTGATTTTCTGGTCTGAAAGAGCCAGTCATCACTTGATGATGCTGGCGATATTGTCGTCTCACGATAAGGGATTTGATCATCGTGGATTTGCTTCAGGGGCGGTGTCTTGAGTCCAAATAGCTCAAAAGATGGGTCGATGATCTCTGGTCGCCTCTGTGCGTCCTCTATTCTCCTCCGCCTCTCTTCCTCTGCGGCCTCCTTCCTCTTCGATCTGTAATGGACAATGTACGAACTGATCTTGTTGGCACCCATTGTTGAAACTCAAGGCGATACAATTCGGCAAGCCTACCGTTCGGTAAGTTAAATCATTAACATGTTCCTCAGAATTCAAGAAGATAGCATTGTAAGCACGAGAGCGATGGAAAGGCCAAATGTGGGTTGCTGCCTAGGATATAGACACCAAAGCATGTGAGATGTATTTCGCCCGATGAGCTAACCCTGCAGGTTCGTTTACTGGCGTGCTGGAACGAGCTGTGCAGTGCAAATGTTCAATAAGTGCATAGTCGAGTTTTCATGGGAATGAACGAGGCAAAAAGGTGGGATCTCGACTTGGAACTTTACAGCAAGCAGCTTCTGAGACTCTTTTAGCCTGAAGCTGATGAGAATCCCATGTCATAGTATTCAGAAATCGTGTTGGGTAAATGAACTTCTGTGACTGACTTTCGCTGTGAAATGGTAAAGAATCGGACTTTCGGCCCTTGACTAGGTCACGCGTGGGGCTGGAACTTTGTTGGCAAGGCATTTATGGTCTAAAGTGGAAATTCAGGGATCAGTAAAGTTGAGTGGAGAGGAAAGTTCCCGGCGCGATCCAAGCTGAACAGGACCAATCTTGAGCTTTCTGGGCGGTTGGTGTCAAGTTTGGGAGTACAACACAGCAGTCACTTCTGGCGGCAAGGTGCCATCATTTCCCCGGTTAGCGGTAGATAAGGCGTTTACGGATAACTTTGGTCCGACAAGCGCAGCCTTGTCAGGCATATTTGGCTCCTAAGCTAGCCCTGTTAGACACGTTTTGAAACGACTTTGTTTGCCTGTCCTTCGTTACCCATGGTTTGTTCTATCAACGTCTAATTCTCCTGCTTCTGTAGATATTCTCAGGATCTGGTGAATTCTAGTAAATTACTAACGCTCCAACGGGAGCTACCCTCTCATGTGTGCTTGTCGGATCCATCTTGCTGCTGTCAGTCGATCACGCCGCCATGTTAGCCAAAGTTCCGTCGACCGTCGAAAGTTATGTTCGTTGATGCCTTAGGCATCATAGGGTCGGAGCGCGCAGTTCCAGTACCACATGTATAAAGCAGCCCAATGCCAACTAGCTGATCAGCGACAGCGACAGGAGGTTTGCTGCCACTACCTTTACCTGACGATACACTCTAGGATTTCTAGATGTGTGTTGGCCATAGGTCTACCTTGGATTCGTGGAATCGTCACTCACGGTCGCATAATTTGTTTCTGACACTCGATAGCTATGACGGCTCTACCACCGAGAACATGAAGCTAGGCGCCCTAGGCTATTTGAGGTTCAACGAGAAATACAGAGTGCGCTCATCTCTCAAATATGAAGCTTTAGAAAAAGAGCGACTGTATCGAAAGCAACATTTTCCAGCGGCATGCCCAGCATTCGCCTGCAGAGGATCTGATAAGGATCTCGCCGCCATTTGTCGGTGCAGGACCGTTGAAGAGGTCCAAAAATGATATGATTGACCACGTATTATTAGTGATTGGCAGATACAGAATTCCGTCCTGTTTAGCCACTTCTATAAGCGGACAGCTTGCATGTTGCTGGACATTGTGGGGACATAGCTGCAGATCTGAATCTCTGTCCATGCATTTTAGCCCGATCAAGCTCTCAGATCCAACCTTGGTAGGTGAAGAAGGTACTATCGTGGGCGGAAACGAGCAAATAAATACCGCTACCTTTACCTTCGATTCCATGATCCATAAAGCATAACCACATTCCCACACAGCTCGACAAGATTGTTACGTGCATGGGAAAGGTTTCCGTCTAGTCGGGTCAAGCACCTGCTATAATGACTCAAGCCGGTACTCCCTTCCACAAAAGCTATGAGTATACGACAATTTTGGTAGCACGATCCTAGGTTGTGAAGCGGGAAGCGGAATCACGAAGGCTTAGGCAATGCGAGGGCTGTCATTCTTTGGAAATACGGCTTGCTCACGTGTGCCGGCTCTGCAGGCCCGCGTTGCTCCCATCCGTAGACTCTCAAGCGGACTTGCCAGGCTCCGTTTTCGTTGACGGAGCGGCCAAGTACGCACCAGGGTGCTGAAAGGCTCTCATCAGCGATGAGGTGGCTGCATTTCGTTGCCTGCCGCTTAGTACGAACATATGTCAGGTGATTCTAGCCTGTTTAGTACTACATTTGGGAGGGTCGTTAGTTATTGCCTGTTGTGAAGCAGAAGAGGTTGTCATCCTTTTCTCGCAGTTGTCGCCATAATAGACTGAGTAGCTCAATACACACCTTGGTCCCGATCCTGCCTCTTCTATCCTGTCGCAACAGGGAGGTATGCTCAGTTCTTCAACCTTTTCACAATGATATTCTTGCGGAGACGAATGGTGCTTTCCTCTAGTAGAGAAAAACGCACTATAGGGAGGACAAGGTGGACGCGCCCTACCGTCTTGACCATTGATTTGCCTCGCAAAATGAGCATGATTGGATTCACTGAAGCTTTCGGACGTAACATGCTAGAGGGAAGTGGAAAATTCGTCCGTTGGTGTCAGTGCAAGACTGGAAGGTAGTGCGACACTCTAAGTGGATGAATCAGGTGTCAGCTCTACGTGTCCCCTCCTCGAAACAAGAAGTATGTGCGTCCTTGTCTATACCAGTTATGTCTCTGATTCCATCTGCTCATGGTGAGCAGCACTTGATTGCTTGCGTAGCTCTGCCAACCTGGCGGACGCAGCCTGGTGTTTCCGGGATTGTTCGCTAGATACGTTGCAAAAAGAGAAAGGAATGACAGGCGCGCCGAAGTTGGCTTTAATTACGCCTACATACCATAAATGGGCATCGTGAGGCGCGTACACCAGCTACTGTCTCGCTGTTGCGCAGGGAACGTACGTTGTTGGAAGGGCCGAAAACCCTCGATGCGACAACCCCGCACATCCTGGTCCACGCAAAGGAAATGACGTCATATTTGACTTTAGACCAGATTTGTCTGTTTTTGGACAGAGCTTCGAAATAAGAATCGCTGGGCTCGAGCCGGTCGAAGGTATGCCAAATACTCGAAAGCTAGATTTTTGGCCTGCAGAACACCCCACTTGGAGATGACCAGGACATGCCGGCTGTAGAACAGGGAGAGGGACTAAGCAGGATATAAAGCCGAAAGTTATCCTGGTCAAGATCTGTCTTTTAGGAGAACAAATTAGGACAGTTCTAGCCACGCAGACTGCACGACTCTCAAATCCGTATCCAAGTAATAACCGTCCATATGCCTACCGGTAGCTGCTTTTGCGGAAACATCAAGGTCGAGTACAGCGGCGACCCGGCCATGACGGTTTGTGTCTCAGAAATGGTCGGATAACTACTTTCTGACCCTTCGATAGGTTCTCTGCCACTGCGCCGACTGCCGAAAGATTTCGGGAGGCAACTACAGCAACAATATCATTGTACCGAGCCAGCAGTTCAAGGTTCACTCCGGGACTCCAAAGGAGATATCGAAGACTGCGGATAGCGGCAAGCAGATAACTAGTTGCTTCTGTGGTGACTGCGGTAAGCACAGCTAACTTCCCTGCAACACGTCAGGCTGAATGTGCAGGGACCACTCTATACCGATACGGGGATGCCTTCGGCGGCATCGATGGCATGAGAATCATTAAGGCGGGTGTCCTAGATGATGTTAACGTCATCAACGATACCAAGCCAAGCGCTGAGCTGTATGCGCCAGAGCGAGTCAAATGGGTTGCTGGACTCGATGGAGCAAGCCAGGTCGATGCAATGCCACCCGCTTGACCGTGATGAACGAGTAAAAGATACCATGACAAGTCGTACGCGCGCGATCTCATAGGCGAGGATATCTCATGGAACAATATAAGGCAACAGTCGTTGAACCATGACCTTTGAAATAATCGAGCAGAATTGTTGGTGTTTGAATCGTTCTTCGAGCTCTTCAAGCTTTGATCACTGTTGCTGCCTGGAGCAATCCTAAGGGTAGAGCAGACATACTAGAGTGCGGCCAGATAGGGCAGCTACTCCGACGAGAGGGAAACACAAAGAACGCATTTAGACTTGTGATGACAATTCACAGGCTGAATTGAAATAATGCTTCGAGAACTTTGTGAGCGCTTACAGCGCGGAAGCAACTGTCGTCCCTGCCAAGCCCTGTTATGGGTTTACACGCCGAGTATTAGGCGAGGGATAGCAATCGGCGAGGGCAGGTGCGGCGGCCGAGCCAAAACTGTGCATTGAGCAAGTCGTTGAGAAAGCACAAACATCAGTAGATACTATTCACTCTGGCACGCGCCCAAGTATTCCCAGGGTTGACCACTCTACTGCACCTTGTCTCCCTTCGCCGAGTAGGCTTGCCCGTCATGGCCAACGACCTAACGCCAGAGCAGAAATTATCTCTGATCAAGTCAAACCTACAAGAAGTCCTCCATGAAGACTGGCTGGAAGATATCATCATCAAACAACAGCGGGCGCTGACCCTCTACTGGGGTACAGCTATCACTGGCCGACCGCACTGCGGCTATTTTGTGCCCATGATCAAAATTGCGGAGTTTCTAAGAGCAGGATGTAAGGTTAAGATTCTGATGGCCGATTTGCATGGCTTTCTTGACAACACAAAAGCTCCGATAGAGCAGGTCAAGCAGAGAGCAGTACACTACAAGAAAGTTGTACAATCGCTGCTGAAGGCAGTCGGCGTAAGTCTCGACAAGCTCGAATTCGTTAATGGCTCAGAGTACCAGCTCAACGCGGATTATTCAATGGACAACTATAGACTGATGACCATTGTGACCGAGCACGACGCGAAGAAAGCTGGCTCGGAAGTTGTCAAGCAGATTGAGAATCCTACGCTTGCAGGCTCAATCTACCCTCTTATGCAGGCACTCGATGAAGAGTACCTGAAAGTTGATGCGCAGTTTGGTGGTGTGGACCAGCGGAAGATCTTCACACTGGCACAAGAGATATTACCAAAGCTTGGCTACAAGGAACGAATACATTTGATGAACCCTATGGTCCCGGGTCTACAAGCCGGCGGGAAAATGTCAGCTTCAGATCCAAATTCTAAGATCGACGTGTTGGATACGGCTGAGCAGGTCACAAGCAAGATTAAGAAGGCATTTGCACAAGCACAAGTTTCTGAAGGCAACGGTCTGCTCGCATTTATCGAGTACGTGCTATTACCTATCAGCGCATTACGGGAAGCAGACCGTGGTGCAAGCATAAAATTTACTCCACGAGAAGGAGAGCCACTAATCTACAGCAATATCGACGACGTTCGCAAAGCGTATGAGGCGGACCGTTTGACACCGCAACTGCTGAAGGCTGGTGTAGCCGAAGCACTGAATGCGGTGCTTGCTCCAATACAAGCTGAATTTCGGGCAGACGAGGAGTGGCAGGCAGTTCTTGAGGCTGGGTACCCAAGCGAGCAGCCCGAGAAGAAAAAGAAGGACAAAAAGCCCAAAGACAAAGGGTCACGCTATCCTGGCGTAAAAACGAACCCAGACGGTACTATTGAAGGTCCAGGGGCAGAAAAGGTAAAGGTGGGTGAGAATGTACACGATGCCATGAAGAGTTTGGCTGTGAACGGCAACTCATGATGCTCAAGAGGAGTCTTCTGAGGGAAGGAGACATGGATCTTGTGAAAAATATCGCTCCATATCAGCCTTGCAGCTGCTTCCAGTAAGCCACTCGTGCAAAAAGTCGGCTACTTTATGCACTCCTCCGATCAGAGGTGATCCACCTAGAAAATGAGTAGAAACGCATCAGAGGATCGAGAACGGACATTGAGAGTCTCAGGACCGCAGTAAAGCGCTGGGCAGACGAGAAGATTTAGATACCCACTCTGCATTAGAAATACCTGAGGCCTATGGCATGGTTGAACCACGATAGCCAATTTCATCAAGCAATGCTCCTTGCTACCGATAGCTTAATCGACTGTGCAAATCAACTTTCCCATCGTCTTGTTGCTCTCCATCAGCTCATGCGCATCCTTGATCTCTGTCATCTTGAACACCTTCTCTACAGGAACAACGAACTGACCCTTCTGCAGCCGCGGCAGCGCATGTTCAACAAGCTGATCTCTCAACTTGCCCTGATACTTCTCATCCCGACTCCTCAGACTACTTCCTTCAAACCTGCACCTCTTCCTCAAAAACCTCCCAATATCCACTTCCTCTTTCAGCACACTACCACCCAAAAACCCCAGATTGACGATGCGTCCATCCCTCGCCACCGCGTCTAGATTCTGATTAAAGTAGCTCGCGCCGACAAAATCCACAATCAAATCCACGCCTCTCCCACCCGTTGCCTCAAGCAACTCCTTGCTCCAGTCCCCGGCCCTATAGTTAAACCCCTCCGTCGCACCCAACCCCTTACAAAACTCAATTTTCTCCTTACTACTCGCCGTGACGTAAATCGCACTCGCGCCCTCTTCCCGCGCAAGCTGAATACCCGCAATGCTCACCGAACTCGCGCCCGCATGCCAGAGCACACTCTGGCCCCTCTTAAACTCCCCAATCAGAAACAACGCCTGCGTAGCCGTGATCCACGTCTCCGGGATACCCGCACAAACCTCGAAGCTCAGCTCCTTTGGCTTGTGGACCAGCATGTGCGTGCTAACGGCAATGTACTCAGCATAGGCTCCTCCGTAGGCCAGGCCGAAGACTTCATCACCGACTTTCCAGCCGTGCTCAACGGCCGGGCTGTCGGGTAGCAAAACGATGGTTCCGCTGAACTCGACGCCCAGGGTCAAGGGGGCGCCGGCAGGCACAGGATATTGACCTTCGCGTTGGAGGAGGTCCATGCGGTTTAGGCCGAAGCTGTGGATTTTGACGAGAGCTTGAGAGCCGGTCGGGGTGGGTACCGGGGTGTCAGGGTTGACGAAGAGGGCGCTGGCGTTGCCTTTGCCGTTGCGGATGTCGACGGCACGCATCGTTTTGGGAAGTGAGGCACTCGTCATTATGGGCTTGGACGGCAGGTTTGAGATGGCAAATCACGAGCTGTTGCGGTTGAAAGTAGTACTGCCTTGGGCTATGCTGGCTGAATCTTGCGACTTAGCTTCGATATTTAAGTACCGGTACTGCTCTGCTTTGTGGTGAGTGTGGGTCCGTTGAAGTTGATACTTGTCAGCAAATGGTATTAAGGCTGTTGGCTCCTTCGACTCCGACACCCCTTCTACCAAGCTGAGATGGATTATTCAAAATTTGTTCTGCTAACTTGCCTAAACAATCCTCATTGCGATGAGGCGTGCCAAACATCGCAGCGGCCCCACTGGTCAGTGAGGTCATATTGGAGTATTTGTGACCACTATGAGAGTACACTAATCTGAGTTCATCATAGACAAATCTGACACTCATCATCCATCGCTTCGTACCTGCATTTATGTTTTCATCAAGGTTGGTGGAATACCGACACTTATGCTACTTTGTCTCCCTCCTGGTGTCGTATCGCTCATGCGCCACGTTTGTCACGTTTTACCCCTACATCCCCATGCTGTCATATTGCTTGATTAGAGCAATTAATTTCTGCGACTCGGCAACAAAGTCCAATGGAGCCGCCGAACGGACCTGATATCGTATTCTGCATGTTGTCAGTCACTGTACCCCGGTGGGACCAATTCCAACATACCTTTGATTGTCCTGGAAACTGTCCATCTTGGCCAGACATTTGAAGATCCACGTTCTACAATTTGCATCCGAGAAAATGTCGGAAACCTTCTTTTCATCAACCTCCTTATACTCCATTAGCTCGTCGGCGGACATGCCCATGATCATTCTGCCAACTTCATCGAAGCAACTAAGCCACAGCTGGCCAGTATGATCTGATACATTGACAGACATGATATACCTATACTCGGGTTTCTCGTGGGTCTTGTCACAACGCTCGCATCGCCACTGACCGGGTTCGAGCTCGACGACCTTCTTGTTACATCCTTCTGACACGCATGCTGGATAGCAGAAGTTGTCTTGCTTGATATATTGAATCGAGGCTTTGAGGTTGAAGAAATCAGCTTGATCTGACATGCCGAGCTGCTCCTCTTTGACGGCAGCGACTGTCTTCATCTGATCCATGCGCTTCTCGCCAGGCGCTGTCGTTCCTTGAACGTTGGCGTGAGTCGCAAAGTTCTGGTTCTGGCCTTGGTGATCATACCAGCCTCGCAGCTTGTGAGCTGCTTGCGTGTCTGGGTTGACGGACATGGAACCTGAACTCAGCAAGCTCAGACTACGACCACCGAAGTCCGAAACTTTGACACCCTTGAATGCTACAACAGATTCTGGCGCGACTTCAAACCCAGATGCCACTTTGCCCCACACTGTCAGTCGTACTGAGTAGCCAGTATCGTCGACAAGTGTCAACTCCCGCTTGTCGTATGGCTTGCTCGTAGTCTTCGAAGTTATCTGGCTGACCTCGCCAACATCCTTCAAGATTCCCACCACATCGATTGTTGTGTCCTTATCCACAGACTGTAGATCTTTAATGGTTGTGAAGTTGAATCTCACCTGAGGCACGTCGTCTTGCGTTTCTGCCTTCTCGACTACTGTCTCTCGCTCGAACGTCAACTCGTAGTCGTTATTAAGGTTCGAGAACTGTTTCTTTGCCATCTGTACTCTGCATGGGCTCGAAATGTAGTAGACGCCTCCTTCTTGAAAGAGATCGTATAGCTGATCACACTGGTCGTTGAAGCCAGTGGCTCGGATTTCTCCACTGTCGTCAAGCAGATTGATTGAGAACAGCTTGCCTTCGCCGTTTCGGTTGTGCCATGTCTTGATGTCTGACTTGTTTGTACACCTTGCTTTGATCGTCCATTTGTGGGAATAGGGAGAGAGCGCTTCGATCGGATATATGTTCGCATGAGAAGAAGAGGATGGAGGCTTGCTATGACTTGGCATCGATCGCGGTTGTTGCTGCTGTTGAGGCTGATTGCCATAGAAGTTGTTGCTCGAGATCGTGCTCGTGGTTCCTTCATCCTTGATATCCATCACAACAGGACTGCCCAGAGTGTTGTGAACACCGTACTCTTGAAGGACTCGAACGCCTGTAACAATCAATATTCTTGACTTGTCAGTACAGGCCACGATAACAGCCCAAGGGACCTACCTCTTTCCCTTTACGTTGTTCGCTTGATAGCTAAGAAGCTGCGCAATGACACCCTTTTTTAATCGATCCTGGTGAATCTCCTCATTGATAGACGTAGCCAACATGGTTTGTATGTAGTTCCTCGTATCACTGAAGACAACCCTGTATCTCTCTGTGGCTTCGCCATTGCTCTGCTGCATCGGCTTGATTTGGACACATTGGACCACTGGCTGCTCGGCCCGTCCTGGAGTGTTCTGAAATATTGCTTGCAAACTGCCAACATTGATGGCTGACATAGCCGCGGAAGGATCCATAATGACAATTTACACAATCGATATATTCAGAATGCTGAGCGAGATGTTGGCAAGAATTTGTGGCGATGATGTTTCCCCCGCTTACGAAGGACGTTACTCGACGCGTCGCGTCGCGCTCGCGCCGATAAAATAAAGTGCCTCTAATTCAGGTAACTATAGCGAAACTTCCGAAGGCATTAATCGAGGTACAAAGTATCAAAAGTAGAGGAATGCTCGGAGGTAACTGGTCCACAGAGAGTGATCAGAGCTACATGAGAGTAACTCTACGAGAGAGCGAAGGACTTCTATACGTTTTGCACCGGGATAGCGCATAGATTGAAGTTTTTTTGCTGTCATTAGCGTTTGTGTCGCATCTTGCGCGTCGAAATTCTACTCAGAGAAGGCATAGCCGCGGCAGGTTTTCTTAGGCTGGTTGAGGTCAGTTGGCCTGATTGAAGAACACGTTTCGTAGATTATGTACGAAGCTGGAGAATTCAGGCATTCGATACTGGTTGATACGTATTGGTGATCGTCAAAGATGTCACGCACAGGGGTAGACCCTGTCTTATGCATTAAACCTTTGCGAGTCTGCTGTGGATGGCAAGTTCTACCAGGAACACAAAAGCACAGAGCAGACTTGATGTTGCTCATAGTAGAATTTTCATACACAATTACGAGGAACACTTGCGGAAGATAAAATGAGCGACATAGCTTCGGGTATTGAAAGTCTGGGTTATTAAGTATGGGGTATACAACTCTTCTTACATTCATACAGAATCTGGGTATATGAGATGATCGTTAATCAATCACCATCGTCAATCATCACCGTTTCAAATCTTAAACAACTGCACAGACTGCGAAGACAGTGCAACAAGGTTGACATGGTTCTTTCACAACCGCACAATTACGCTTTCTTCTCATTGTACTCGTGGCTGGAGCCATCCTCTTCAGAAACGATGACAAGGTTGTCGGATCGCCATGGGTCAACCTCAACCTTTCGGAACTTGCGGGCAGAAACTCTGTTCTCGAAGAGGACATCAAGTTCGGCTGTGACAATGTTAGCAAGGGAATTGGGGGCAGATTGAGTGAGAACTCACCATAGGTAAGACCCTTTGGCTCAGGGAGACGGAAATAAGTCCAGACAAGGCCGCAGGCGTTGAGGCCACCCCAGAAGAAAGCAGTCTTGCCTTGCCAATTGAGGGCAGTTGGGTTCATAAATCGCGGCTGGATAATACCAATGACGATACCAAAAATGTTGTAGACGTTTCGCGATAAGACGACAGTCTTGATTCTGAGACGCGTCGATGGCAATTCGGCAACTAGCGAATAGCACACAGGGCCGACTGTGAAGTCGTAGACGAAGGTGAGAAGGAGAATGCATGCTCCAGAACCCCATGACACACCACTGGTCTGAGTCGGGATACCCAGGGCACCAATGACCATGAGCAAAATGAACATAACGGCTTGACCATATAGGTACAAGGTTCGTCGTCCGAAGTGAGGCATCAAGAACCATGAACCTACGGTACCGCAGAAGCCCATAGCAGATGCACCAACACCAAGTGAGAAGGCATTCGCGTCGCTGAGACCAGCCTGCAACATGAAGTAGGTAGCCCAACCGATCATAGGAGAACCAGATGTTTGCTGAATCAACCAGGTGTTGCAGGTAATTTCGGTACGTCGCAGATCAACGCCCTTGAAGCAATCCCAATAATGAGTTCCGGCGGTTTGCTGAATTTCGAGCTCGTTGGTGTGGATCATCATAGCAAGGGTGTCTTCGACATTGAACATCGCGTTAGCTTTGGCATTGGTGAGCTTCCTGAGAGCATTGCGGGCTTGGTCGAGTTTTCCATGTCGGACCAGCCACCACGGAGACTCGGGAGCGAAGAATGTAATGAGACCAATAGGAACAGGCCAAATCCACTGGATGGCATATGGAATCCTGTATGCCCATTGCGTCTCGACACCGACGAACCCTTTGAGGACACCGGCAGCAATAAGCTGACCGATGACCCAGCAGAGGTTGACGTAGGTAGTGAGGTATGGTCGAAGAGAGACGGGGCAAACTTCAGCAGCATATGTAACTGTCAGGGTCTGGAACACACCCCATGGCAGCCCAGAGAGAACATAACCGGCGAGCAACATGCGGATGTTGATGGCAAAGAAGGTGAGAAAGACGAAGCAGGTCATCAAGAATAGGGCGCCCAGCATAGTGTACCTGTAGCCGATTCGCTCAGAGACGATGCCATTGATGAAGAGACCAATAATTTGCGCAGCGGCAGTACCTGTTCCGAGAGCTGATTGCCAGGATGCGTTGATTTGATACTGGGGGACACCGTCTTTAACCTCATCCGTCAAATGACCGAACTTTCGATTGAAGGTTTGGAGACCGAAGAAATTACCGAGAAGGTAGGTATCATAACCTTCCATGATAACTGCCAAGGAGATACCCCAGGAGAAGAACATAGCCTTTGGGTACAGTTTGAGACCCTCTCGGAAACCCATCTTATGTTCGAGTTGTGCAGCAGCTTTTGCGTCTGATGTCAGTTCAGCCAGGTTAGGAACGGCGACAGACATCTTCCGAAGGGTGTCATCCTTCTGGTTGAGAACACCGTCTTTCTGCGTAGCTGCGACAGCGCCGGCTGGGACAATGGAGGATCGTCGACGGCCTTGGTCGGCGGTGATTGGGTTGGCCATGTTGGCAGCATAGTTTGACACGCTGCCATGTCTGCCACGGCCCTGCTCAGGATCCATTCTGAGACTAGCAGAAAAGTGCTCTTTAATAAGACGATAACAGTACAACGTTTAGACCAAGCGACTGGTCTCGGAAGGTTGTCGATTGACTGTAGACAACCTGGATGCACTTGGAGGGGAGAAGAATATGGTAACGAAATGTTCGAGTTAGCATATATACTGAATAACAGCAGTTCGAAGCTACGAAGCAAGTGAAGGCTAGCTCGGTTCCTAGCTCGGTTCAAAGCTACATAGCAAGAAAAGTTGGAGCCAATCTCATCTGGAGCGCAGATATTGTGGATGCTCCGTGAAATCGGCCCTATCGAATTTTTGAACTCCTTCAAAGTTCTTGGGCCAAGAACCCAATCAGTCCGGGCAAAAATGGATTCATCACATACTTTCGGATGCGGCTGTTAGCAGCCTGCGTTATATGACCCTGACTTGGGGAGTTCGAGCTGACCGTTGATCAGACTGGCGGGGCAATCGAATTCCAGCCGTTCTTGCTATGACGCAGTGAGCTTCAAAGGCATGGCGCCAGTCCGATGCATGATCAAATGATGCGTGGGGCCCGCCGTCCCGTATTCAGCAACGGTGCTATGTGTAGCTATCATCGAAGGGAGGTCAGCGGTGGAAGGTGCTTCGCCCATATCTGCAGGCAAGAATTCGCAGGGGTCTAGATTGGTCAGTACGTGCTGGCATACATGGTCCATATACGAAAGAGGTCAAGCTCTCTTACGAACGGAGACCTTCTTCGTGTCTGAAATTGGCGAGGCTTCAAGCACCCCCGCACTTGATTAATCCACTTCTCCACTGTATTTGAAGTTTAATCAGCTCGTCTAGACCAAAGGCGTAGTGCTCATATGACATTAGATCGACCGTGGCCAAGATGGTGTATTTCGTTTGCTGCCGAGTGTTTGGGCGGAAGTGCAATCCCATGCAGCCGACTGCAGCATGGAGTGAATGGTAGCCTATCACATATGCCCAGCATGTCTGTACCGGGTAGAATATCAACCAGCTTGACAGATGCTTGGCCGCTGTGCTTGACAGCAAGCCCATTCACAGGCCAGCTAGTTGTCCTTTGCAAGGGAGAAGCTGTCCTATTTCGTGTCGTCATCAATGTATATCATGATCACGGAGCGCTCCTCCGCACATTCTATGTCGCTTGACAGCGATGTTTCAGACAAAATGTTGTCACGACTGACTTGATCACCGCTTACGAGTAATTGTAGTCAATGGGGCCGAAGAACCAATTTCGGTTCAGTGGTACGCTATTGCGCATGACTTTCTACGCGGTACGGGCACTCGATCGCAAAGCTTGAGCAGAAGCCCAGCGCTTCGGTCAAGAAGGCTTACTCACCATCTGTCAGCCGCTCGGCAAGATTATACGTTTATAGCGTCGTTGCATGGATGCAATTCATGTTGCTCCGAGAGTGGTCCGGCAAGGAAGGCACACGACCGCGTGCTTACGCAGGAGAGGCTGGAAATAGGCCGATGCAATGGAACGTGTCAAGAGGAGCTCCTAGTGCGAGGCGACCGCAAACACACGATGTCTGCCAAGAGTTTCCACTGTTAATGACAACAATTTGTGCCAGCCACTACAAGAGGTAAGATCCTCGAAGGATGCTAACAGTGCTAAAGTAAAAGTTGTTCGAGGCCTTTGGAGCTGCAAAAGGTCACCTGTGATCAGCATTGGACGAAATGGGCAAGGTAGCATCGACTTCGGCCAAATGTTAATTTGACGCGTCGGCCACTGCCTTGATGCGTGTGACAGTTGATTTCCACTTTCGTGACAAACTAAAATTCCCTAGTCAGCCTCAAGTCTATTCCATTTGGTCACACGTCGCGAGCCCCATTTTCGCCGTGTAGACAAAAGCATTTTTCCCTTTGCTCAAGTTTGGTAGCAGCTAGCAGCTAGCAGCTATCGCCCTGGCGCTAGACCAAGACTCGAATGCTGCAAGGACGGCATGTCCCGCAATTGTCTCTCGACGACAAGTGGCGGATTGCCTGCCTCATACAGAATTTGCGCAAAAATCGCCGTCCTCACATGTCGCTCGTTACTGTCCGTCGAACTATCTATTAGTGAGAGTAGAATGTATCATCGCGGCTGCTCTAATGCATGCATGATGCGTAATGAGCTCGACTTTGCTCTTAACGCGTTGCGCCTGCCGGCCACGTGGAGCAAGTCTGAAACCCTTCAGTCGTCCTCGAGCAGCGAGTCTACCAAATTGCGAGATCAACCACACCTTGTATGCAAGATTGGCCTTCCATGCATGTTGCGCTACTGCGCCCACTGTGCCGCGCACGGACGTTGTTTTTTGGTGTCTACAGACCTGCGAAGACACGATAAGGGTTGCCACCACTGAGGATTATTGAGCGTTCTAGTGCGACTGCACAGAAAAGCACCCGTGCTTTGTGTTGCGAGCCGAGGTTCAGCGGATACGCTACCATGTTTGGGGTCGAAACGCTGGGGACCCTGGAAAAGGGCCGAAATCTGCTCACACTCTTGGGCGCATTGTCGCAAATTGTTCGCGACACGACAAGGATTCGATTCTGCACCTTCCCCTTTGTTCTCTCTGAATCAAATGAATCCTTTGCGGCTGTACGACCCTGATCACGCATAAAGAAAGGGGCCTCAGGTGAACCAAGATCAAGTTGTGTGACCTGTCCGACCCTCCCTTCGCTCCTCTATCACGATGCGACGCACGGTCGATGATCTTCGACACCTCGCCCCGAAGTCGTGATTAGGGTTACACAGGAACAGGCACAATGTGCATAGTTGAACCTTGGGCACAGCCAATGCGCGTCGCGCAGCGATACGTGCGCGTTTAATCTGAGTCCGTCAAAAGTGATTATTTGCAGACTGGGAAACTTTGCCATCAAAGACATGCATGATGGAGTCAAGAAGTGCACGTTGAAACACACCCACAATGATTTGAGCCGCACGTAGTTCTACCTTACAGGTATGCCAGAATGTACCGAGTGCTCATGACATTCGTGAACAACAATGGTACCTCGTGACATTCTGCGACTGGCGCTTTCAAAGGTGGCCCCAAATCCGATATTTGCTATTTCTGAGCTCTAGGCTGAAAGCGACTACCATGCTGATTGAAACCAGCACCAGCATACTGCCGGCGGGCTTGGGATAGTTAGCATACTAAAGACCATGACTCCAGGAGGTTACCGTTCTGTTGCTACGAGGACACCAAATCCTATCATGGCTCTCAACCATGACGTTCCGGCAATCTTTGAATAAGTCAAAGCTCCCGCCGAAGCGTGGTTTCCACACCTATATCAAAAACGCTGGCACAGAAGTGGTGCTTGCGATCACGAACCAAACGCGGAAACCCGAATTTCCCAACTTGGAAGAAATCATTGATTCTTGCTCGACAACCGCGTCGATTTTATACCGTCTCCACCGCGTGCAGACCGAGCAAAAGGTTCCGAAAACCTCCCTGACCAGAATGATACACCTTCTCCGTAAAGCTCACTTCTAGTCAACTCGAAACTCCAGCAGGCATCCGAGACGGTCCAAGTGATATCTGAATGAAGGTATGAACCGCTGTCTGTAATGTTGAGGTATCCGGCATCTCTGGCAAGTTGTAGACCGCTGTCATCGAACACCACTACAGGGAGAGGGATTCTCGACCAGGGGAAGTGTGAACTACTTCAGGGTCTAACCTCACTCACTATCCAGGATTCATCTCTATGGCCTAATAGAGTTCCCTTCAGGCTGTGCACTGAGATGAATGTCCTGCATGAGTTCGAGGTGGTCACCAGCGTAGATTACTCTTGCATATACATGATAGTATATCGCGGTAATCTACGTTGGCAGGCACGTTGTCTTCTAGTAAGTATCACTCTTCTTCCTATATGTCTCTGCATCACGCTCAAAGTATGTTTGAAGCTTGTTGCTCATCGCTGAACCGGCTCCGCAGACGCAATTGTGATTCCAGGAGGTTGAATCGTTTAAGTAGCTGCAGATGCTTTCCTTGTTGATTACTTCCAGTGAAGGTCTCATAGGAGGAGAAACAATCCAGACAGTATTTCCGAATGCGAGGTGCCCGCGTTGCAGTGTCTCCACGTCTCCCGCACACCATGCAATGAAAGCATCGGTGCTGCACTCAGATGAGGAGAGCATTACTGGAAGAGAATTCTTCCTACCACCACTGAACTAGCACGTCCTAAAGTTAGTCTTTTATTGTTCCCAGACGTGCTTCACCTGTCTTTTGCAAACTCCTCACACTTCTCCTTCTTCTCCTTCATCCCAGGATCTCATGCCTCCCACCGCAGCAAATGCAACGATTATCATGCCGAGTAGCTTTAGCCGACGCTGGCCAGCAGTGTCGTGGAGCGCTAGCACCGGCGGCACAGTATTTGTTTCGACAGCACTAGTGGGCGCTGTCGCACAGCGACAGTCTCCAGTAATCCTCATGGTTGAGTGATAGGCTCGGCGAGAGTAGGAGCTGAACTAGGCTCTAGCAAGGCGTATGCACTGTCAAGCCATGCCTACACTCAAAGGTGGCTTTTATGATGTTTGAATGGTCCTCTTGAGTTTTCCATCACTTTTCCCCTTTGCTTTCAGTCACGGATTGAAATTTAGACGAAGTCTTCTCTGTTCGGCTCATGTTCTACTCGCATTGCTCATTGTTAATGTACGTAAATGTGGCCTGAGCTCGATGTAACGCAGTCGACTTCGACAAATGGCAAAGATATTTGCACGAAGCCTTCGAGTGGTTCTCACAGGAGGCCACTTCAAGACAAATTAATGTTGAAGTGCTCAATATTCCTCTGACATCGGATACTGTCACAATGTAAGAGATTTGACATTGAGAGGACATTGAAGGTCTATGTTCGAACTGAAGGTAAGGTGATATTGATGCTAAGGGTGGGGTCAGCGAATTCAGGAGCCGAGGAGTGGCGGGTACAGCTCGTTTACCATACTGCTGGGACTTTCAAACGAGGCCGCTTGCCGTGATTGGCCAGGATTCAGACGCCGAGTAATTAACGCCTGCCCCAGAATCCGCAAAGCCAGATATTATTGAACTTGAACCGAAGTAAAGGGATGGCTGCCTGGTGTCAGTGGCCTTCGCCTCAAAACTTCGAGCTTCTCATCGTCATGCTATTATCTTCGTCTTCTCTAAGGACTTCTCGGGCAAAGAATCGCCATGATATAAGAACCAAGTCACGTACAGCCGGGCCGCAAACAGTTGAATTTGACAAGCCAGATATGGCAGCTCTGGTGCCTCTGCTGTTGAGCACATTCACAATTTGATTGACTGCAAGCGTCAACCCAGCACTCGGAAGATGGAAGCCCACGACAGCCTGTTCAAAAGTAGACACGCAATGTCAATGCTGCACATGAACGTTACAACTGTCCGAGCGATTCCATGAAAGATGATACCTCGGACAAGTATTGGCAACGGGGCATCCTGCTGTTGGTAAGGTAGTATGACAGCTGCGGATAGCCGAATGACAAGGATCGCATAGACAGAAAGACCCCGTCCAACACCGTGGACGACGCCGGTATCCTCTCACCACCAAACACCGTCAGTAATTTGGAAATCGCCGCCAACGAATTACAATCTGCATAGATCTAGAATAGCACCCCTAATGAGCTGACTAGCCTTGAAGACAGCTTGAACACCAGCTTGTGGGTCAGGATTGAACACAACAGTAGTCAGGACCAAAGAGCTACCAAAGAATATTGCCTCGATTGGATAGAGTGACGACCTGGCAAATTGCGGTAGCTGCCGCAAAAATGGTGCCGTTGTGATCACGTTGAACGACAAAAGTAGCATGAAGCCGCGGACGAAAATATCCTGCCTACTATGTTTACTTTATTGAACTTGAAGGACTGGTAAGATAACACGACAGCAATAACACTGGTCAACATTACGCATGTACACGAGTCTGATGGAAACAATCCAGCCACAAATTTGCCAACACCATATGTAAAACGGCTAGCTCCGCCTCTAACTCGATGTGGCTGTCGTAAATGGATCTGTTTTCTCTTCGAAGGGACCCTGCACAGATCTGCGGAACCTAGCTTGGAGGGCATGGTGATTGCGAGCCGTCCGGCTATGATGGTGCAGATTATTCGAGCACAGCAACGGATGATCTACGCCATCAAAACCAACAGCCCGCCACGAATTTCACGTGGCTCAATGCAGTCTCATCCGTTGCCCCAAGAACATGAGAACCCATGACGGTTGCCTAGCGTAGTCTTGCCGTTGCTGCCCTCGGATCAAGTCCTCTTGCATAGCTCGAGTTGAACAAAGCAAATGAGGCAAGGAAGCCTCTAACCACGTAGACAGCGATCTGCGAATGCAGAACGTGTAGTCTAGGTCTCTCGAAAGAAAGTAACAACGTTTTTAGCGTCTACGAAAGGCGTGTTGAAGTATGTGCCGAC
This sequence comes from Herpotrichiellaceae sp. UM238, assembly GCA_000315175.1. Classification (NCBI taxonomy): domain Eukaryota; kingdom Fungi; phylum Ascomycota; class Eurotiomycetes; order Chaetothyriales; family Herpotrichiellaceae; species Herpotrichiellaceae sp. UM238. The sequence continues at coordinate 460,134 of AMYF01000020.1, read as the reverse complement.
ATGGAGCGAGGCATCATGTGGTCTCAAACCCGGCAATTTTGCAACCACCCCTGTATTTTGTACGGACGTTGCATGTTTGCAGGTGTGTCAGCCATCTTGCAGGGCCAAAACGGATTATTCGCCCGAGGAGTGGCTCCGTGGAAACGAAACCCGGTCTCGCACGGTCCACCAGGAATCCAAGACCGCTAGCCCCAAAGAAAGACAGTAAAGTCCAAAGCTGCTTGTTATTCCCCAGCTACCAAAGTGAGGACGTAATCATGGCGTTGAATCCTGTCTCACTAAGCCAAAATAGTTTCCATCTTATCTAATCATTTCCACGATCCAGCAGACATCCTCTATCAAGATGTGACGCTCAGTCTGCCAAGGCGACCTTGCACAGCTTCAATGATTGCAGCTTCCCGCTCAACCATCTGCATCACTTGCTTGATCTTTTCCTTTTGGAACCTAGACATGCCGCCAGTCCCCGCCAGCCTCGACCTGAGCTTTCCGTCTGCGGTTCTTTGCTCGCCATCTTTATCCCCTTCTTCAGCGCTAGTCTGCTCTTTTATTCTTCCCAATTCCGAAATAAGCTCTTGTGTCAAGGATTTTGCTGTGGTCAGTCTGTCACTCAATGAGCTCACTTGACCGGGTGACCGCACGCTTTGCGACGTAGCATCTGGTTCAACACCCACGTGCTTTGCGATAGAATGGACTTCCTCCATCCACGTCTTCTCCTTGATGCTTAGATCTTGCTTTGCATGTCCGACATGTCCGGCCTTGCGCCTGACGCGCTCGTATTTGCTGAACAGCTCTTTTTGTCTGGTCTTTGCCGCCTCAACCCTATTCGACAGGTCCTGGCCATGATTGACTGACTTATCTTGACGCGTACCCTCGTCCTCATCACTGACGCTGCTAGAGCTGAGACGGTTGAGACGCTCGGCAAGTTCGGCCATATGCCGGACTTGATCCGCAAGTTCTTCGCGGAGTCTTTCACAGCGACGGAATAGTTCAGCTGCTGCCTTTTCAATCATTGAGGTTTGATTCGAAAAGATTCGATGCGCAAGGGTCATAACATCTAGACATGCAGGACTGAGGCGAAGTGGCTTGTCTGTGAGCATTGAGCGACGATGTTGAGGAATGCGTGACTTGATGTGATCAAGGGGAGCCATCTGATTTTGATAAAGAACTTGCGAAGGTGCGTAGGGAGCGCGAACAGGTGGGGTCTGATTGGCAGGCTCGTTGTCAATTTGAAGTACTTGCATCAGAGATTGAGGCGCCCGGAGTTGTGAGGCTGCGAAATCCGCCAAGGAAGGCTCGCTCATAAGCATTTTTGAGGTTCGCAGAGAGGGTTGATCAAGCTGAGCAGCAACGGCACGACCATTGGAGGACGTGAGCAGGAGACTGCCGAAATTCATGTCGTCGACAAAAGTGGTAACCGAGAGCTGAGTGCCAGTCGAATTATCTTGAGGCTGATACGAGATGAGTTCTTTTTTAATACAGCTTGGACCTTGACAAGCTAGTCTAAGACGACTTTGTAAACCCCGATCGACCTCCTCAGAATCAAATTGTGATACTTCAAATGCAATCCGCGAGGCCCAATCCTCTAAAGACAGAGAGAATACGCTGAAATCAGTCGTGACGAAGAAATGGTAGGGATTGGCAAGGTCTGGCGTAAATGCTGGACAGCTGATTGCCGAGTCGGTTTCGGACCCCAGAGGAAGTGTCTCGATGAGAACAAACTCGCCTACATCCCAAGTGGGCACACTGAAATGGCTTCGTCCCTTTTTAGGTAGCCACTGACCTGTGACGCCTTCGAGCTCGATCAATACATGAAGCTGATTGCTGGTTGTCGCCAGGCAGACGACAGTGAAAGGAAAAGACTTCGCTCCGGTCAAAATTTCATAGTCTTCCTCTCCAGAGAACAGTTCGTCCTCATCGAGATTGGCAGGAATGACTAGGATATCCGTGACATCTCCTTCGGCGCGAATATCATCCGTTGGAAGCTCAAACGGACCTTGAAGGCGAGGGATTGCGCTTGGATTAGATGGCCGGAAGCGAACTGACTCGTCAGAATGATCACCTGAACCTATAGTTTCGTCGTCAAGTTCCTGGACCCATTGATATCGTTGCTCTGTAGCTCTTCGCTCGTCCGCATCAATGTCTTCGGTGGATATGCTCGCCATTCTTGATACAGCGGACGTAGTCATTGCAGGAATCGTGGTCGGTGTTGGCCGCCACCTCGAAGGTAGGAGCGGGCATAGAGCGTAGATATCGCCATTGGTCATGGTTGTCCACAGGGTGGTAGCAGCCCAAGCATCCTCGTTTTCGGCACCCCTACCACCAAAGCAGGCCGCTGAAGCTTCCATGTCGAACGCGTCGACAGAGAAGCCACGGTTCTTGCCGAAAGTTGAAGGCTCGAAGTCTTGGTCGGACGAGGTGCCATCTGCCAATTTCCTAAGATCTATGGCCAGGGCAGGACGCTCGAACGACCAGTGATTTGTCCGTTCGAACTCCCAGATTCTTACAGCCGCATCTGTCGTGACAGTAACCAGGCAGTCAGCTAAAGGCGAAGAGGCGGCGAGGGGATGCCATAGCACGCTGGCAATTGGTGCTTCTGGAATGACGTGTGTCGTCGGTCCTACCTGCCAGGTCTTGAGCTTGATTTCGGAGTGATCGCCATCTTGTAGACGAGAGCAATCGGGTAGAGACGCAACGTGAACGGTATGTTCGGTGTAGATGGCCAGGAAGTGGCCTGAGGGAGAGATACTCAAGCCCGTGATCTGATAGTAGACTGGGGTCTTGAGGGTTCGGTATGCCGTGGGGATGCGCTCGTCGTCTTGTTGCTGGTGTTGTGGAAGTCTTGTAGGATTCTCCTCCTCCCATCCATCCTTGACTCGTGCTAGATCCGCCCATCTGATCTTGTTGCCTACGACAGCAAACACCTCGGTGCCTCTGTGTGCGATAGTCCTTCGCGCAGGTGTCGTGCCACTGATTTTGACGCTGTCATCGGACGAATCGAAGACTGTGCATCTCTTGGACGGCGAAACAGGAGATGGTGCTTCAGGATCAGAGAAGATGCGAGCGCCGGGCGATGGATGTGAGAGCCATGAAGGCGTGTACCCGATGACTTTGGGCATTGTGAAGTGCGGCAGCAATCAGGAGCTCAACAGCTGCTCATGTTCAATAGCATGACAGGAGGGTCTTGCACAGGTTGCGCATGTTTCCTTGTTATCTTTCACGAACCTGCAATCTGTCAGATTGATTTCCTGAAGCGGCCGGAGTGACATTTTGAAAACTTGAGACATCGACGCGCAGCGAAGCAGGCGCGTATCTCTCCCGCGTTTGCGCCTTCCATCCCGGCCCTCCATCTGCTCATCGCTTACACTTTTTGGACCTCGACACCTGGATTCACAGTACTAGCATTTCATTGAGAGCTCCATCAATTGAGCCTGCAATGTCGACGGTTGAGAGATTGGATAAGCCAAGTGCGTACTTTGCTGCAAAGGTAAGCACAGACGCTCTCGAGATGACATAGCACAAGAATACTAACACTGTACGCAGAAGCGTCGGCGGCATGACACCAACGATGACAGGGAAAATCAGCCCAAGCAAGAGGAAGACCCGTTGAAAAATGCTACGACGCTGTACGTGGGCAACTTATCCTTCTTTACCACCGAGGAGCAGATACATGAATTATTCTCCAAGTAGGTCTTGCCTCGCCCCACGTCCAATTGTCAATGCGTACAATTTCTAATTGTGCTGTGCTAGGTGCGGCGAGATCAAGAGAATCATAATGGGCCTCGACCGCTACCAGAAAACTCCTTGCGGGTTCTGTTTCGTGGAATATTATACACATCAGGATGCCCTGGACTGCCTAAAATACATTGGAGGGACCAAGCTTGATGAACGACTCATTCGAACCGATCTCGACCCCGGCTTCGTAGAAGGCAGACAGTATGGGCGCGGCAAGTCGGGTGGCCAGGTGAGGGACGAACATCGAGAAGAGTACGACCCTGGTCGTGGAGGGTACGGGCGAGCTTTGGGTGAGAATTACGATCAACACGGCTGAACTTAACACGTTGAGGATGTCACCTATTGATGGCATTCACAACCTGCTGCAACCACCAAGCATGAATCCTGCAGTCCGCCGTAAGCTCAGGATGGAAGCTCGTCCCGAAGACGTTGCCCTGCTTAACAGCAACAATGTCTCCTGCTTCATCGGATGCTTGGATCTCAGCTCCTTTCTCTGCTGCACGTCTCATTCTGCCAGGTAGCACAGCCATTATCTCAACCTCTCGACTGGTCGCCGCCTGTGCTTTCTCGTCTTTCACCTCCTTAGAAGGCGCCACTACAGAGTCCGGCACTTGCTGCTCACTCGTTTGCACACCCTCCACGTTTGGCAAGATCTTCTCCACGACCGGAGCTCTTATAAAGACTCCCGGAAAAGTTTCGGTCTGGAGTCCCGTCTGGCTGAGGAATGGGAGGTCCAGATCAGCTTGAAAACTTTCTATCTGTCGACCGAAGTGGTTGCGGTTTACGCGAACATCGAGACCTCCAATCAGGTCCTGGCCACCCTTTTTGGTCGAATTAGCAGCTTCAGCAAGCAGGATGAGTCCTGCGCAAGTGCCCCATACAGGTCTTCGTTCGACCTTGACAAAGTCTCTGAGCGACTCGAGCAGATCCGTGCGGGCTGCGATAAGGGAGATGGTCGTGCTTTCACCTCCGGGTATAATCAGCGCATCGCATTTTGAGAGTCCGTGGGACGTCCGCACTTCAAGAAACTCGAATGTCGGGCCCGTCGTGGCGAATGCGGTGGCTGCTTTCCGTAACAGCGAGAGGTGCTCTAGAAATGCTCCCTGCAAGGCAAGAACCCCAACTTTGATTGCCATTGTTTTTCAACAATCTTCCGTGAGCGCACTTGAAATGTAGCAGCGACCCTGATCCTCTAACCTTCAGCGAGAGATTAAAACTTCGACATTTAATCCTTGATGATATTGACTCACTGCCATGCGAAAGGGCGGACTGAACGCCGTGTCAAATGTCCACATGCAGTTTTGCCGTCTTCCGAAGTTTTTTGCTTTTTCACGGCGTCAAAAAGCATCTTTGATCTCCACTCTTCACGCAAGTCCCCCGGAACTCTGCCTTCCCCTTCATGTACGACATTGATCTCCAGGCCTTGAACTACCCATCTAAAGATAGAACGAAGCATGAACACTCCGATGTCAAAGGTTTTTCATGCTGTCTTCCTCAAAATCTACGCTCCACAAATTGCCGCGCTTCAGATGATAACCCGGGCGGACCTCACAAAAGCTCGCTCAGCATGGCGCAAATAGACTCGATCGTAACATAAGCAAGCAACTTGACTTCCTCATGTCCAGACACTCTGAATGTAGCCAGAATCACCCATGCTAAGCTAGAAGGCTGGGTACACCACAAGAATATCATATTCATGGCGTACACTAACGGCAACAACGCTTTTCACACTCCAATTACGCGTTACTATGTCGACATCCGTCCGCATGCTCCAATAAGTGCAACAGGACATTTGAACCCGCCCAAGAAGGCGGACGACCACCTGCCACTGCTACATACTCTTCCAAAAGAGACCCAAGAAGCCATCACCAGATATGTGAGGAAACCAGACCGATTTATGTCTCTAGCTTCGGCTCTACTCAAGTATCTCTTCATTCATAAAGAAGCAAAAATACCGTGGTCGAAAGTAAATGTTCAACGCACACCGAAGCCTCATTCTCGACCCTACTGGGCCCCTCCTGATGACTGGAATGGTAGGGATTTCCAAGGTCTCGAATTTAATGTTTCCCATCAAGCTGGCATAGTCGTACTTGTGGGGTGCAAAACTCCTACTAGGCCAAGAGACGCCCGAATTGACGACGAGGATGACATCAGTATCCGCAGTCAGGCAGTCATCAACCCCGATCCTCATGCTGAGCTTGGACGAGAATCCAAGCTCGATGAAGACGAGCCGGCTGACATTAGGATAGGTGTTGATGTTGCCTGCACCTGGGAACCACCAAGGACGCCGGATTTGTCTACACAATACCAGCTAGAGGAATGGGTCGAATTGTTCGACGAGATGTTTTCGATGCAAGAGCAGCACGACATGAAGTATGCACCTGTGCCAGGCCTTGCAGGCATGAGCGAAGGGGAGCAGAAGGCGAGAAGGTTTTATACTTATTGGGCATTGAAGGAAGCATACATTAAGATGGTTGGTGAGGGGTTGCTCGCACCCTGGTTGAGGGAGCTGGAGTTTAGAGATGTTGTGGTGCCATGCAAACAGGAAGATGATGCCCAAGATCAGTGGCTGCTCGTGCCGGATGATGAAGTGTCGCAACTAGGGATTTACTTCAAGGACAAGGACATTGCACACACGATACGGACAACACTTGATGCTTTCGAAAAGACATTCGTGGTGGCGACTATGACCAGAGGCGTAGTTGATAGGCCTGACACGAAGAAGAGATGGACGAAAATTGATCTATTCCACGATATCGAGCAGTGTGCCACAGAGAGATGTCAATGTCTTGATTGATTGCTTGTCATCCCCTTTGAGCCGAGCACATATTCCAGAGACCATCGACGCGAGACGGTACCAAGCTTGAAAAGACTATGACATTGCGTCTACTCACAGTTGCTGTCAGCAAATCAATGATCATGGGGTCGAGCAACATGGCAAAAAGCCATGGAGGTGAAGTGGCCACTTTTTCGCTCAAGAGTCGGCAGATTTTACGAAAGTCTGATGAAGCGTTTGGCCATTCACGCTCTGCCATTTCAAAGTTCTGTGGTTGCCATACTGTTATCAAACATCCAAGCACAATGATGCTAGTTCTACGAGGAAGGGCCCCGGTGCAATACAACGTATCAGAGTGGATTATCTGATCCTTTCTTGAGACCTGCACTCTACAATGGTCTTCGCCGCTAAATCCCTTTGGTGGATGTCGAACAGCATCTTGAACATGAAGCCACTATCCTTCACACACTCGCTCTGACCGAAACTCAAGTTTCTGCCCAACGACTCAAATTTCATGATTTCAGGGTCAAACATGTTCAAGGCATACCTATTGGCCTTGTTTGTACGTGTGCCCTTACGGATCGCACTCGAGGATTCCTAGTACATCAAAATTCCAGATCAGAGGTCATGTGCCGTGCCACGAGCTAGGGCTCATCTTAAGATCGGCTCGCGGAATCGGCTATGAAGCAAAGGTTCAAGTCGTCAAATCTCAAATGGCTGTTGAAGAGGCATATCTTGTGGGGACAACGTGCTGCGGTCTTTTTATCACAGACAAGCGGGTTCCAGGTTGTCACACTGTCAAAAACAGGTCTTCAGGACAAGAGCCGACAGTTGATTCAAAAATCTGGATAACGCGGATTGTGAAAGAAGTGGTGAACGAAGTTGTGTTTAGAACGCTGCAGGAGCGCATCTGACCGTCTACATAAACGCTCGTTCTCAAGCTCGATGAAGGCAAAAGACGTGACTGTTTCGGGTGATCCTGAATCACGACAATCGACGCTTGAAAGCCCTGGCCCTCTCTAAGTCCTGGAAATTTGGTGGGGTGAACAAAACAGGGAGGTCAGCATGCAAGCTCCAACTAATACCAACTGCCCAAGATTTCGTTTTGCATCCGCTTCCCATGTATATTTACAACATTCGTGAAATGTACACCATCCATCTCCCCTCGTTGACAGCATTATCATATCATATGCCCCACCAACAGACTCATGCCCGTCATCGCAACGGTCAACGCAAAGTACTCTCTTCTCTGCAGCGCACTCGCAGCTCCATCGACATCTCCATCGGATGCACTCAACCCCTCCTGAAACGGCTCCCCAAGATACATAGCCCCGAGCTGCGACAGCCTCCCGCTCCCATCCAACAACGCAACCCCATCCCCCGTCCACTCGTTCGCATTATCCGGCCGGAAGATCCCAAACCAGCTGTACCGGCCCACGTACTCCAACTCGTCAAGGAACGGCAGCGTCGTGTTCAACATCCGCTCCGTCGCCTCGGCGCTCTGCTGCGGCAGCGCCAGCTCCGTGACCCAAATCTCGTAGTTCGAACTCGTGTTCGTGTTGTAGTACTCATTCAACATCCCCAGCCAAGACGCCATAGCCGGAAAGTCGCCGAAAAAGTGTGTGGCGACGAAGTCGGTGTGGCAGCCGTGTGTCTCGTTGATGGCGAAGCAGGAGGAGTTGAAGCGTCGAAGCCAATTGAGGCCGCTGACGGTGCCGGTTGTGCTGGGGTGGGAGATGTGCCATTTCCCGCCGTTCGCGATGGACAGGGGCGCGATAGAGTCGTGGTAGGCCCGGGCTGCGTCTTCGGGGGAGATGTTGGTGCCGCCGCCGGAAGTGTCGTGGTCTGGTTCGTTGAACGTGAGGAGGTGGGTGGATGAGTCGGGGAGGTTGGCGAGTTGGCGGAGATCACCTTCTAGAGATCCGAGGTTGTGGAGGAGGGGGGCAAATTCGATATTGGAGAAGGAGGAAGGGCGACCAACAGGGTAAGGCGACCAGTTGTAATACCATGATATTGGCGATTGCGAGGAGAGGAAGATGTTGTAGTCTGAGGGGTGGCGAGTACCGAGGTATGCTATGCCACGTTTGGATGGCGACTCTGATTGTGCTGTCGCTGTGTATGCGAGCGAGGAGCAGACAATTGAGGCAGTGATGACGAGGTCGTGCCGTCGCATATTGATATGTGGCTGATGCTGCTATGCCAGAATCTGATGTAATAACTCGTCTATGCACGTGGTAGCAAACAATACGATTATCAAAGCTCAACAACGGCTAACGCTGCAAATGGATATCTCGTCGCAAAATCACAAAAGACACTGCCGTAAACTCTAGGAAGATAATGAAGATGATGAAGACGAGGGAGGCATCGCCACGACTTGGCAGTACGTAGACACATACATTGCCCAGCCCTATGGCCGGTAGCTGCGGCACATGGTTGGTCTAGACATCGTCCACGGTAATTCATCTGCTTGACTCGTCCCAGATTTCAGGAACAGGATAAGTCTTGATGGTAGGCAATTAACATCACGAGGAATTGCTGCAGGGTCGTTCGATCGACGTCATCAACGCGAGCGCCGTGCCTTCGGCTATATTCTCCCGACACCCGAACCAGATTTTCCGCTTGCCCACCACTTGGCACGGCCGGGGGCGTGTAGGGAAGAACGATTACACGCTGAGTATAATTGGTCCATATAGCACCACCCATGTGCCCGGAGTGGCCACTTTCGAATATTTGGTATCCAAGGAATACCAAGTAGTCCCTTACCGAGCTGGCCAAATCCGCTTAGAAGCAGAACACTTGGTCCTCCAACTTGCTGACAGGTCGAGGTTTTTGGTAACCGATGCTCTCGACAGCCTTCTTCATAGCACTGATCATAGGCGGCGGACCGCACATGAGCAGCTTCATATTTGGTCCTGGACCAGGCAAATGCTGCTTGATCATGTCTGGCGTAACGAAGCCAACGCCGCCATTCCAACCCTCTGGAGGGTTGTTCAGAACGTAGTAGACCGTGAAGTTAGGATCCTGCTTTGCAATCGCATCGATGTCGTCTTTCAACAAGATATCATCAGGATTGACATTGGCAAAGATCAGGTCAACCTTAGTCGTGTCTCCGCTTGACCGACCGCGCTGAATGGCGCGGATAATCTGAAGCATGGGTGTAATACCAGTTCCGCCAGCAATCATTCCAATGTGCTTGCACATGTTGGGTGTATACACCATGGCTCCTTTTGGTCCGCGGAATTTCATCGTGTCTCCGACGCTCAATCTGTCCATGTGGGCGGAGATGTTGCCCTGAGGATAAGCCTTGATCATAAAGTCGACATAGCCTAGATCCTCATCTGACGAAATGGGAGTGTATGATCGAACAATCTCTTTCTCAGCATTCTTGGGTGTCGCAGCCAAGGAGATATGCTGACCTATTGGCAAGCCCAGGGCTTGATTTGGGGAGGGGAGGGAGAACCGATAGATCTTGACATTGTGCGAGGTTTTTGTGATCTGGGAAAGGGGCAGGGTCTGGAATGTGTCTGGTTTCAGGAAAGTCCCAGGTGCTAGAGGATATCAGTGAGGCACCCAAAGTTGTCAACGTCCAACTCACTGCTGGTATAGATTCGAAGTCCTCCTGCAGCGGCTGCCAGAACTGCAGCGTAGGGTATCCATTCTTTCTTCAGAATGCCCACACCTATTATGAGCAGGACGGCTGGTATGTATACCGTGCTGATATTTTGTTTTGATAAGGCCGGGTTCCTGCCACTAGTCAGCTCGTCGTTGTCCCTCATCTCTTTGAATTGACTGACCCCATGGCGGCGATGCACTTCGTTTCAAGCAGAGCGACTCGCAAAGTGATCAAACTCGAGAGTAGTTGTATGTATAGTTGAAGGTTTTGGCAGTTTTTATGTTACTGCCCACTTCTTCGGCTGTATCGAGCGGGAAGCCACCTGCAAAGTTTTTGTGGGGTTCGGGAAAGTGTTGAAGAAGTCTCTGCCCTTTTGCGAACTCGCTAGCTTTTTGTGATGATTCTTTGAGATTTAACCCAGTAGGATTTCTTCACTAGGAAGCCCGCATCGAATCATCTATTACTGTATTCACAAGTTGTTAAACCCCCTTCAAACCACCGTCAAAACACTAGACTCCTAGGATTGCATCCGCAAGAGCGGCAAGCTTCCGCGAAACGGAAAACAGGATCCACAATCGCGGGATAACGATACTCTTGTGGGCAGGAGCCGAAAAGCGCTTGGGCGTCACGGTGACGGTGCATTGGCCGTTCGCATCCAGGTTGCCTCTTCGAGGTAATCCGATTCCTTCATCTTGCATCTCTAACAGGGGCCAATCAAAACGTAGGAAATTTCAATGATCGCATGATTAGTGCAAAGTCGAAGTGAAGGGAGCATAAAGACGTGGTGGAATTAGGTGATATCTGGCCGAAGGACGAAGAAGCGTGTGAACCTAAGAGACAAAGTGCGCAGAAATGGGAGATCCCAGCACAGCTCAAGCTTTGATTGAAGAGGAATCACCCTTTCCGCTGACCGACGTGGATCGATACAATCTTTCCATCACAGATGCTGAGTACCACCCACATACTTGGGAGGAGGTAAAGACTATCATTGGTAGGTGAAGTCCCAGCAATGGTAATAACACAGACCTTTCCAGGGTTTAGAGCTGCCTATCCGACCACCGGCTGTCTTTCGACCACATGAATCTCCCTGAACGGCTCTTCGTTCGTTATATTCGCTAATGGAGACGTTGTCAGCTGAGAATAGGCTTGAGACTCTTCGGAGATGGCCATCGGACTTGAAGCGCTACATCAAGTGGTCCGCAGCCACCAAAAAACAATACGGCTCAATCATGGCATATGTCATGCAAAAGAGGCTGGAATGGACTCCCTCACCAAAATCCACACATGAGACCGGACCGATCTTCGATTATTGCGATCCAACCCCTTTCAAGGATCCCCGAGATTGGCGAATCATGCCAAATGATTGGCCATACGGCCTTGAGGAGGGCATCAGTCATCTGATTGTGTGGCTGAAGAACAGGCTTGAGATCGAACCACCAAGAGGCGACATGACACCCAGAGCAAGGGCTCAGGTGGAAGCTTTCGTCCACGACCATTTCACCAAGCCCATTGCAGAGATTACCGGATGCAGCGACAATGTCATGTGGTTCAAAAACTGGGTCGCTTTGCAAAGCGTACCAGGTATTGACCATGTACACGTTCTTATCAGAAATGTGTCGGCAGACGTGATAGATCGTCACTGGACAAAAGGCGAGCGGCCGGTGCAAAATGAAATCAGCATGTAGCTTGAGTTACAGTTCGTCTAGAGATGTACGCCTTTATAAGTCGCGTGTGCGCCTATCAGTCCACATACGATCGAGTACCTGGAAGACTGCAGTCACAGCTTCCATCGTCGCCGGCTCAATTTGCATGAAGCCGTAGCGTTGCTGTATCTTGTCAGGATGCCACTTGATTCTCTCAGCTTTGAGCATCGAGAGCGTAGCCGCTTCGTGGTCGTGATTGTGGTCAGGCTCGTCATCTTGTAGGATTGCAGAAACTTTGTTGTAGTATCGCTCAATCTCCTCATGTCGAACATCTTTTCGCTTTCCAGACTCTACAGGCCATGCAATCTTATTGCGGAGACATGTCTGTTCACTGTCGTCAGCAGATGATTCTTTTCGAGACTCATAGATTCTGTGTAGCTCTGTCCAACGGTCCATGTATTCTTGCCATAGCTGTTGCCACCTCCTGTTCTCTTTGCGCGCCTGGCCACGCTGCAGGCTGGCATCAATCTCTAGGTCAAAAACGAAGCTTTGCTCGTCTAAGGGTGTCGTTTCGTGCTGGCGCTTTTGGTTCTGTTGCTGCCTTCTTCGATCCTCATCCTCTCTCTTCTTTTGCTTTGCCTCTCTGGCAGCCTGTATGCCCTCTGCACTTTTCTCCCACATCTTCCGCCGGACATATTGTGCGTATTGCTCGTCATCCATTGTTTCAGTTTCGCCTGTCTCTGCGTCTGCATAAGTCCTAGAGTAGTTGTGAATTGGCTGTCCGTAGACACCTTGCCAGAAATCAGCGCCTTCATCGTCACCCAGAGCATCGAACAGGGATTCACGAAAAGCAACATCTGGGGGAAGGCTAGAAGTGGCATTTTCGGGCAATCGCTCGTCGGACAACTTTCGACACTTGTGCCTGCGGTGATGATCACGACGAAGATGACGGTGACTGTGCTGCCACCGTGCATTGTCTCTCATTCCGGCGGATTCCTCTCGAGCATGTTCATGATCGTGTTTTCTCTTGAAACGAAAACGTCTTGATGTTGGCCTACCATCATCGGCAGATGCAGGCACACCATCACTTGTGGAAGGCATGACTGTTCTCATTCACATCAGAGGCTTCCAGAATGTGCATGATTTCGTTGGTCATGGCATTGTTAAGTCGGGAAATGGCGACGAGGAACTCGAAGTCGAAACACAGAAATGCGTTCCAGCTGGTAAGGGACGCCAAGAAAATCGCAACCTCGTCATTGCTGGTTTGTGAATCATGTATTTGACATCCTCCAGTGGCTTTTTCCAGATACATGGCATATGATGCCAAAGCGCCTCTCACTGCTTTTCGCTCTCTCTTCTCGACTGACGATCAAGCCGGACTTGAAATTTTCGCAGATACAGGCGTTTCGAACATTGCAGTCTTGTAGAAGGACCCATCCAAAACACTTCTCCAAGTTTGATCAACGACCCAACACAAACTGCCTTCAAAATTTTTGTCCCTGGCGACCTTCGAACACTTCCGCGATACCTACGCTAGTCAAACGTGAGGTCACATCCTCAACGAGCATTTCGGACAGTAGACATTCCCAGATCTCAATGGCGGAACAAAGGCCTTCGAATTCGATAGGCATGCCAAGCCTCAAACAAGCACCAAATCCAGTGGACTTTTACCGCCAACACATTGCAGAGCGACTATCGCCCGTCGTCAACAAGCCCGTCGAGGATATTACAAAGATTTTGTCATGGACTCAGACACTCGACAAAGGCGACCTCATGCTACCAGTAGCAGCACTGCGTGAAAAAGGAGCAAAGCCCCCGGACCGAGCTCAGGAAATAGCTGCTGCATTCCCAACGGATGACAAGGTTCTTGTCACCTGCAAAGCGAATGGGCCTTTCGTTCAATTCTACTTTAAGCCCGACGACGTGGTCAAGAGAGTCATCCCATTGATCCTCTCCACGAAACAGGTGTACGGCGCCAACCCGATTCCCGGCTTGGTAGATCCAGCAAACCCAGAGAAAGGCAAGAAGAAAATTATTGTCGAGTTCTCATCACCAAATATTGCGAAAGAATTCCACCAGGGCCATCTGCGTAGTACGATCATTGGGGGATTTATTGCCAAACTCTACGCACTAAATGGCTGGGAAGTGCTGCGAATGAACTACCTTGGTGATTGGGGAAAGCAATACGGCTTGCTCGCCAACGGCTTTCGCCAGTTTGGCAGTCAAGAGGAGCTGGATAAGAACTCTATAGCTCACCTATTTGAAGTTTATGTCAAGATTAGCAAAATCAAAGCGGAACAAGACGTGCCAATCGAAGCCTTGAAGAAGCAGATTCAAGAAAAGAAGCAGAAAGGAGAAGATGTTTCCGGCCTAGAAAAGGAGCTGGAGCCGCTAGTTGCAGAAAGTGAAGATGAGAAGGCGCGAAAGTATTTCAAGAGCATGGAAGACCGAGAACCTGAAGCAATCGCTCTTTGGAACAAATTCCGGGACCTTAGCATTGAAAAGTACAAGAGGACCTATGCTCGTCTGAATATCGAATTTGACGTGTACTCAGGGGAGTCACAAGTGAGCGGGGACGAGATCGACAAGGTGCTTAAGAGCTTAAAGGAGCAGAAAATCGCTGAGGAGTCTGATGGAGCCATCCTGATAGATTTCTCAAAACATGGTGCCAAGAAATTGAACAAGGCCATCATTCAGCGAAAAGACGGCACTCCTCTATACTTGACTCGAGATCTGGCAGCTATCTTGGAGCGGTACCAGAAATACCACTTCGACAAAATGATTTATGTTGTCGCTGATCAACAGAACGAGCACTTGCTGCAGCTATTCAAAACAACAGAAATTAGTGGACACAAAGATATCTCAGACAAATGCCAGCACATCAGCTTTGGCATGGTCAAGGGTATGAGCACTAGGAAAGGTACCGTTAAGTTTCTGGACGATGTTATTCAGGGCGTTAGAGATGTCATGATGGAAGTCATGCGAAAGAACGAGAAGAAATACGAGCAATTGGATGATCCTGAAAAGACCGCCGATATTCTGGCGATTACTGCAATCATGGTGCAGGATCTAACCGGCAAGGTACGCAACGGATACGAATTCAACTTTGAGCGAATGACCTCGTTCGAAGGCGATACTGGGCCATACCTACAGTATGCTCACGCTCGCTTATGCTCAATAGAGCGAAAAGCTGGAGCTGATATCAGTTCCCTGCCTTCAGCAGACCTATCCCAGCTCAAGGAGTCCCATGCTATCGACCTCGCACGCTCACTTGCACAATGGCCGGATGTTGTCGCCAACACCTTGAAGACACAAGAGCCATCGACAATATTGACCTACCTCTTCAAAATGTCGCATGCTTTGAGTTCCAGCTACGATGTGCTGCAAGTCGTTGGTAGTGAGCCTGAGCTGATGCAAGCACGGCTAGCTCTGTACGAAGCAGCCCGACAAGTGCTGTGGAATGGTATGACACTACTTGGGCTGACACCAGTGGAGCGCATGTAAAAGAAGTCATGTTCTTTCCACCCGTACTACGAAAGACCATAGAACTTTGTTCAAGGCACGCTGGAGGCCACCTTCGGAGATTTTCGGATAGCTATACTGCAGCACATTGTCAATTCTATCTATATTAGACTTTTCACCCATCGGTGTCGCTTACTAGCATGCAAGCTTGGATGTAACTGATCTGCATCTGAAGGCTGAGTTCTAGTTCGCCTTCAAGATAAGCAAGGGAAGATTCGAGTCCAATACATTGCTAGCTTTGGCCGATCTAGTCATTACTTGCGACTGGCGTTGCGGCCGAGACGCATGAACACCATCGCAACAACATTTATTCACGGCTGTGTGGGTCGAAACGATCCTTGCGGCCTAAGTTAGGCGTTAACGGTCATTCACGTCAAAGTCTAAAATTGACCAATTGCCTCAATGATCACCTGATGAGGTTGCCTTGACACTTCAACTTGTGTAGCCTAATGGACACGGTAAGCGTGCTTCTGTCGTCGAACCTCTTGTGACCGCCTTTGCAGAAGACTGCACATAGTACAGACCTGAGAATAAGGTAGTCAGACGTACGCGGCAGCAATATGAACGAGTGGCTCGTAAGCGACCTGCGACCTCTCGATGGGAATTCCTTGGCAAAACTCTCAATCTGTCGAAGTTCCTTGACCTTTGCAATACGTTGCTCTTTGAGATCCTGCGAATTGCCACCACTTGTAGATGTTGCTTGCAAGATGCTTGTTTTTACGTCTACGAAGTATCTTCGGCATGTCTAGTGAGATCATCTGAAAATTGGTTAACCACTGCGAAGTACCCGCCTTCTAGTTGAGGGTGTGTAGTAAAGTTGCAGTTGGGCGACAAAACTGGTTGGAGCGTTGGGCAGCACTTGCGGCCAAAATTCTAAATGCCAATTTCGCGTGCTTCAATCACGCATAAGCCGCAATCGGCCATATTCGCTGTCGCGCCAGAAGCAAACTACCCTTCTAGCTTGCCTACGAGCCACAAACGATTTAACAAGCCCGTCTCACCATCCGTGACCTATCCAACAAGCATGTTCATGACACCACATCACTGCCGGAGATCATGTCTTGGGAGAGCACCTGCTCCGTGAGAGTGTGTGTCTTGGAAGATTCATACTGGCTGGCGACCTCGTCATCGTGCAGCGCTTGCGCTGGCTTTGCATGCAATCCAGATGAATTGGAGAGTACACACAGCGTTGCCTAACACGTCCACCACGCGCGACAGCTTTTTAACTATGAGTCCGGTTACCTAAAGGGAAGAGCTCCAGAGAGTACAACTTCCCTGCTGGTTCATGCTGCCTCGCAATCACTTGCATTAATCCTACGCCAACTCCCTCATGGCTCCCTGCACGAAAATCTGCTGTGAATGGTCTCTTCTTTGCATTGACTGAGTGCTCAACAGCTGCAGTCAGAGTGAGTCTCCCGGTCAATCTTTGGCCAGTAGGCGGGCCAACTTGAAACGCGGTTCGTTCGTGACGCGCAGCAGCTCTGCCAACCAGCAACGTTTGCTGTTGTCTCCTCAACGCCGCAGCAACTTGGAGATTCTTACTCGCTGTCCTCCACGACAACGTCGTTCTTCGTTGTGACTGCTGTGCAACCAAAACAACCGCGCCGTACATTACATCTGTAGAGTCACATCGGTAAGACACTTTTACACCCCTCTCTTCACCATACAGTTGCAAAAGTCACGTCTTCCTTCCTGCCAAGCATACCACGAACTTTTTTGTTCCAAACGAACATCCACGTCGATTGTCTTCCAACCGGAGTCTATTGATCAACAGGACGAGGTGTAGTCGCCGCGCTCGGTGGTATCGACCACTCGGAGTCGAAGCGCTGAAAAACAAACATTAACCCACTCCCGGCTGCCTAACAGGGTCTTTCAAGCTACATTCAATCCGGGTTGGAGGCCTGGGGTTAGCCGAAACTGAGCCCACTTGGCGGCTCCACTCATTAACTCAAGCAACACAAGTTGAACGTGTCAGTAATGATCCACCTTCTCTTCATCCCGAAGGCCACACCTCACTAGCAAATCTGAAACTGCTGCACTGGCAGAATCAAATGTCAGGCGCTGACCCGAAGCGGTATCAGCCGGTGAGTGTCGAGGACTGGGATGACGAGGCTCAGGCTTCTGTCCCCGGAACTCGCACCACCGCCAACGCCCTCGAGGAGAGGGATTTGTCCGTCGACTCCGACCTCACTTCTCCTTTGATTCGTTACAGCTATGACGGCACCGATTCTGGCTATGCATCAAAGACCCCTACAGTCTCAAGCATGGCTTCCTCAAGCCGTCGAGCGAATTCTGACTTGAAAATTAACACTGCTGTCCAACTCGAACGCGACCGAAAACCATATGCAATCACTGCGACTTCTCGAGACGAACGCCAGCCATCGTCGCGAACGTTGAAAGAGAAGGACACAAAAGAACAGCCCAAGCCAATCAAAAGGCCGCCCTTCTGCCACAATAAAGGCTTATGCTGGGTCTGTGACAAGTATGGCTTTCACTTCGATCCCAAAGACCCACCGAGAGATCTCCAGGTTCTAAAGAAAGAGTCTGCGAAGATCACCAAGCCAACCTCCCAAAACTCGTCACAGACATCGAAAACTACTGCCTCGAAGTCGAAAGCAGATGACATGCCACAGCTGCTACCGCGTCGAATGTCCTCAAACCAAAACCGACCGATCAGCATGTATGCAGGCACTCCCGTGCACACGGCTTACCCTCAATATCCTGCCATGCATACTGGCTGGGCGGCTGCAACTCCGCCTCCAGGGGTACAATATACATCCTATCCTTACATGCCTCCTGCTACTCCTGTTGGCTACATGCCTCCTCAACCTCAACATTTCTACTATGAACCACAGCCTACATTCGACGACTACCGTCCGCCGCAGTCTGCAACGTCGCGACGCATAAGTACTGCAAGCCAAGAACGGCCCGTATTGGAAAAGAAGCCATCGAAAACCAACACGACGCTGGAAAGGACAGTACCGCGTGAGCAAAGGCCGCAGATTGTGTCTCACCGGTCGAGCAGAAGTATTGATGTCGACAGGCTCGCCATGCCACCTCCACCGAAGCCACAGCAGGCAACAACAGTGCATTCCACACGCCCAAGAACAGCACGATCTAATACCTACCATTACAACACTGCAGTAAACCGACGTTCGAGGTACGAAGAAAGCGAAGGCGAGAGCGAGGACGAGGAGATTGACTCACGAGCACTTATGGCCTATAAGCAACCACCAGCATCACCACGACGCCCACCATCTTCCTACAAACCACCAATGACTCAAGACGTGCCTGAAAGGCCGCAGTTGTCACAGAAAGCAAATTCGTACCACAACGGATCGAACACGGTCCATGTTGCAACCACAGCTCGCGCTGAGTCCATGCCTCGCCGGAGGACTGCAGAATCTATGTTGTCTGCTTCTGTCGAGCAGAAGGAACAGGCAGCCGAAGCATATATGAGGAAGCGTAGCAGCATGCCACTCGTCGATTTGACCGCTGAGAACCTGAGGTCTCTGAAGAACATTGCTGCGAGGCACATCAACGACCAGAGGTCCGAAAGCGGCAGCACGGCTAGTCACATCACTCAACACTCCTCGTCGAAGGGCTCGTCCAACGGGCGTGGTCGTGCTGTGTCCAATGGCAGTGCCCTCGGTCATTCGAAAGGCACGAGCATGAACATCAACATTAATGGCCTCAATCTTAACATAACGGATGGTGGTGTCCAAAATGGTGAAGGACCTCCCGTCAGGCTTGATGTCGGCGGAGTGCAAATTTCAATGAACAGTCGAGACAAGGAGAATATCGACTTCTATAAGAAGCCTCAAAAACAAGTCGAGCGTGCGTCGAGTATGTCTAGCCGGCCGTCACGACGAAGTCTCACGCAGGGTAGCCTCATTTCGGCTGCCACAAATGGCCAAAGGCGCGAAAAGGATGAACAATTGGCGATTGAGTCCGTTCGAGATTCAAAAGATGCTTCTCGTCGCGATTCCTGCGTGGAAGAAGAGGAACGGCAAGCTCTACGGGAGTTGAGCCGCAGGGCTTCCAGGCAGGCGAGCCGTGACACGAGCAGTGTTCGACAGCCTGCTGAGGAGCTACCTCTTCGACCAAAGATCCAGAGCAACCGATCAAGCATCGACTACTCGCGACAAGACATGCCGATCATGTGAAGCTCTCCGACTTCTTGCTTTACTTATGCATTACTTGATCAATCAGTTCAAGGTTTTCTTGGCATTATTTGTTTTATGTTCTTGATCATGATCTCATACAATTCCAGGATCTGATCGAGCGCTCGGACTGGAAAGCCGTTTGCACGACACAAATGCTCTATTCACTCTGCCAGGGGCAGGTTGGTCTTCTGATGATTTCTTCATTTCATTTGATTCTGGCTGTTACCGATAAGCAAAGCGAGAAAGCGAGAAAAGTTTCGAGATACCCCTATGTACGAAGAGAAAAAATGTAGCAGCACCACTTCGCGATTACGTTCAGTATGGTCTTTATGTTTGTTTAGCGATGAAGCCTTGCCGGTTGAGGCTGGGAGAGAGTCATTGAAATGGTATGTTATGAGATGGGATGTGTGAAATGAATTAATGAAGCTGAAGAACCAAATGGTCGGGAGGACACTGGATACGGGAACGAGGGCATAGAGCGCACACTCGTGGATGGGAGGTAGCTGGAAAGCTGTGACGACTGTAATGAGCGTTTTGCACTTAGATAATCCCGCTGTTGACGGATTGAATGCAACCTTTCGCACTCAACAACATATTTCTTCACTGATCATTTATTTTGGGATTGAGCACTGCGTCACTGCATCGCCGCAGTATTTCTGGACTCCGAAGCACATTCTTAATGAATTTCCAGTCCACCATTCCAGTACCCTCCTTGCCTCCGAGCTTGAGCGCCGAATTCCTGTCTGTGCCACTGCTTGACAAGACCCAGGAACACGTCATTGCCAATAACCCCACGACCATGTACTTTACACGAGAAGCCGGCCAGACGAGTAAGTACTGGGCAGACACAACTACCACTTCAAACTTCTGCCGTGCTGAGACGCGCAGATCAGCCGCCAGAAAGATCTGGGTTTGGCACTTCAAACGTGGCTTGCGTCTTCTCGGAAAATATACTCAAACCTACCCACAAGCCCGCCAGGCGAACGATCGGACCTGGCATTATTGCAGAAGGTTTGGAAAGGTGAGAGAGGTCTCGAGTTCTTCGCCGGTCGGAATCAAGTGCTAGGTCGTGACGAGGTCGCTGGCGAGCTGGGCGCGGAGGTGGCATTGACCTTAATGTTGGTGGGTGGGGAGTGAGGCGAGTGTAGGCGAAAGCTTGTCATACCTCGTAGGCCTCACGCGGACCGACTAGCTGGAAACTCAAGATTTCCACCGAAACTGCTCGAAACTATAGTCTGGCCGGCAGTTTTGAGTCTCCTGGAAGTGGTGGACAGCACAGCGATTGCAACCAGCTGAGTTCGTGTGCGCGGAGCGGAGTGGAGGCTTAGATGCAAGTGGCAGATTCACTACCTTGACTTCCAGGTGGTTAGAGGTTCGAGTACCTCAGTTTATTCAGGGAATAAAAGTGCTCGGTGTGTCACTGAGAGAGCTCACTTTCGTCATTTCATGCTCAAACACCTCACTTTGGGCATCACAAGCTCAATGCCAGAGAATGCCGTGCATAACGTGACTTGTCGCAATCACATGGCGAGGTGGTTCATCAAGTGAAGTGGATGCCCTCCTGATTGAACTGATACAGCAATTTGAGAAAATCACCCTCGTCGCATAACCTCGCTCTTTTATCCGCAAGCTGTGTCTTGTCCTCGAGCACTGAACGCACCTTTTCCCTGACCAGCTCATGCACTTTGCCCCTCTTCTTTCTGTTCGCGCCTTTTGGCAGTTTGAGCTGTGTTTGCTCTTTGAAGAAAGCCGGGAGGTCGTCCTCATCCTCCAAATCAAGGTCCATGCCGCCGTCGTCCAGATCCTCGTCTTCTGTCCCGTTCATCTTGTCTTCGTTATCAAATCCATTCCAGACTTCATCCTTGTGATTCTCAATCTCCATAAGCGCATCCGACCCAGTATTGCCACTCGCCATCTCAGGCGGCCCATCATCCAGTGGGATGTCATTCTGCGCGCAGTATGTGCGATAGTTGCTCTCCAGCAAATTCAAAACACTCTGCGTCCCGAGAAAATTGCTCCGTAGTATTTTGTTCTTTCTCACGAAACAGATCCTTAGCAAACCGTCCCATTCTTCATATGAAATATTGGGTCGCGGGTTCTTGGGTACCATCCTAACCACACTCGACTCAACTGCGGGCGGCGGCTTAAAGTTGTTCTTGCCTACCTTCATGATGTGATCAATCTTGGCCCACATTTGGGCATTCACACTCAACCTGCTGTACAGCTTGTCGCCTGGCTTTGCGAATAAGCGCAGCGCAAACTCTCGCTGGAACATGAGTATACACACCCGTGGCGCAGGTGCCGTCGCAAGTAACTTGAATGTGAGCGGACTTGAGATTTGATATGGCGTGTTACTGATACAGACATCGAAGTAGGGCAATTCCGTCTTTATCACGTCGCCCAACATGACATCCAATCTCTTCCCTGCCGGTGTCCCCTGCACTCTTTTCGTGACTTCAGCCGCCATGCGTGGATCGAGTTCGACGGCAATACATTTCTTTGCTTTCTCGAGGATGCGCACTGTTAGGTTGCCGGATCCTGGACCGACTTCAAGGACAATATCAGATTGCTTGAGGTCAGCTTTGTCGACGATTGCTTGGGCGACGCCGGGATTTTTGAGCACATGTTGGCCGAGGTCAGTGTTCATTTTGAAGATTGCATTTGAGCCTGCGGCTTTGGAGGCCGGTTTCTGGTATGGAGAGGCCGCGCTCGAGGCGCGCTTGTGGGACGACGCCTTAGGCATGGTTGCGGTTGCAGTTGCAGTCGCGGTCCCGGTCGCAGAAGGGTTGAGCTTGATTGAAGCTATCAATCTAACATTTCTCGAAGCAAGCGGTCGCTGCTTTGAGCTGCGACCACTCTAGGAATAGACATCAGCCAGCAGAAAAGCACAAAGGTACAAACCTCGCACGTCGGGGGCCCGCCCGTAACTTTTTGCTTATCGATAACCGGCATTGGTGGAGCCTGATTTAGCGCACCTATTAGCGTCGACGATCATTTTACGCTTTTCGAGAATATGCTTTAGCTCAAGTTTGCCTGCGATCAGATCATGCTTTTACAACCCACCTGACGCACTCTTTTCAACTCGGGTGCTGTGCACCTGGCTTGTACATATCTCTTTCACCATATTCGAAACTCACCACCTGCGGCGCACCTTTCCACAATGTCTCGCCTCGACTTCCTGAAGCAAAAAGCGCCTGAAAACTATGTCGCAGGTCTCGGACGAGGCGCAACAGGCTTCACCACCCGCTCAGATCTCGGTCCGGCCAGACAAGGTCCGAGTAATGAACAAATCCAAGAAGAGCTCGCCAAACGTGCAGCAGCACTCGGCGCTGCACCACCCACAGCCTACGGCGTAACAGGCAAGAAGCAGGAAGAAGAGAAAGACGACGCCGACGACGACCGCTTCCAAGACCCTGACAATGAGACCGGTTTGTTCGCCAGCGGCCTGTTTGACCGCGACGACGACGAGGCAGACCGTATATACCAGGATGTAGACGAGAAGATGGATAGACGGCGGAAGCAAAGAAGGTTAGTTTTCCCTTATTTGCCTATTCCCTTTTCCCTCTTGTGAAGAACCATTGTGTTTATCAATGCAATTTGCATCGAACAGATTACCGACGTATTCCATTTTCGACATATAGGGAAGCACGCGAGAAAGCGGAACGAGAAGAGTACGATCGAAATAACCCCAAGATCTCGGCGCAGTTTGCCGATTTGAAGCGGTCCCTGGCTGGACTGTCGGAAGACGATTGGGCTAATTTGCCAGACCCGGGAGATTTGACTGGGAAGAACAAGCGCACAAAGCAGAATCAGAAGGCCAACCAGAAGTTCTACGCTGTGCCGGATAGCGTACTGGCTGGTGCGAGGGATTCGACGCAGATGGAGACGAGTGTACAGGACGACGGCCATGATCAGAAGGATGGCACCGTCACAAACTTCGCAGACATTGGTGCGGCGAGGAACAAGGTGTTGCAGGTCAGGATGGATCAGGCGGCGCAGGCGGATGCTGGTACTGGGACAGCGACGAATATTGATCCCAAAGGTTATCTCACCAGTCTGGCCACTTCAGAGCTCAAAGCTAGCGAGGTCGAGATTGGTGATGTCAAGCGTGTCAGAACTTTGCTCGAGTCAGTCATCAAGACGAATCCTAAGCATGCCCCTGGTTGGATCGCCATAGCCAGGCTGGAGGAAATTGCTGGTCGAATCGTCGCGGCACGGAAGCTGATTGCTCAGGGCTGTGAGCAATGCCCGAAGAGCGAAGATGCCTGGCTAGAGAATATCAGACTGAACGACAACACCAATGCGAAGATCATTGCAGCAAACGCCATCAAAAACAACGACAAGTCGACGCGACTGTGGATCGAAGCCATGAAGCTCGAGTCTGATCCAAAGAAGAAAAAGAACGTTCTCCGACAGGCTATTGACCACATCCCGCAATCAGTCGCCATCTGGAAAGAAGCAGTCAACCTGGAGGACGACATCGCTAATGCTCGACTCATGCTCGCCAAGGCAACTGAAACTATCCCTCTCTCAGTAGAGCTTTGGCTAGCCCTCGCACGTCTGGAAACGCCAGAGAACGCACAGGCAGTCCTCAATAAAGCTCGAAAGGCTAACCCAACAAGCTACGAGGTCTGGATTGCCGCAGCACGACTACAAGAGCAAATGGGCCAGATGCACAAGGTCAACGTCATGAACCGTGCTGTCAAGGCGCTGGTGAAAGAGAATGCCATGTTAAAACGTGAAGAATGGATCGCTCAAGCCGAGAAATGCGAGGAAGAAGGCGCAGTCCTGACCTGTGGCGCTATTATCCGCGAGACCCTCGGCTGGTCACTCGACGAAGATGACGACAGAAAAGAAATCTTCAAGGATGATGCGAAAGCAAGCATAGCGCGTGGCAAGTACGAAACCGCGCGTGCCATCTACGCATATGCTCTTCGTGTCTTCCCAACGAGCCGGGCGCTCTGGCTTGCCGCTGCGGATCTCGAACGAGCACACGGTACAAAGGATGCGCTATGGAGGTTACTAGAGAAAGCTGTCGAGGCATGTCCACAGTCCGAAGTTCTCTGGCTGCAACTCGCTCGCGAGAAATGGCACGCCGGTGAGAAAGACGACGCTCGCCGCGTCCTTGGCAATGCATTCAATCAGAACCCCGGCAATGAAGAGATCTGGCTTGCAGCTGTGAAACTCGAGGCCGATGACGAACAGGTCGACAAAGCGAGGGAATTGCTCAAAGCTGCCCGAGAAGAAGCGCCCACTGAGCGCGTGTGGTATAAATCCGCCGCGTACGAGAGACAGCTGGGCAACATCGATATTGCGCTCGACCTCGTGCTGCAAGGTCTGACGTCGACGCCCGTAAATGGGAAAGAGACGCGTTTCCCGCGCAGCGCGAAGCTATGGATGATGAAAGGGCAGATTTACGCCGACAAGGGCATGATTCCTCAGGCACGCGAGGCGTACAATCAGGGTACGAGAGCCTGTCCGAAATCTATACCGCTATGGCTTCTGGCAGCCCGCCTTGAGGAGAAGGCAGGTGTCATCGTCCGTGCTCGTTCAGTTCTTGATCGTGCACGGCTCCAGAACCCGAAGAACGCACAGCTTTGGCTTGAGTCGATCCGCATCGAGCGGCGCGCCAGTCCCAACAATCTGACACAGGCAAAGACGCTCATGGCGAAAGCGAAGCAGGACTGTCCGAAAAGCGGATTGCTGTGGTCAGAGGATATATGGCACCTCCAACCACGTACGCAGCGAAAACCGCTCGCGCTCGAGGCCATCAAGCAAGTCGATAATGACCCTACGCTCTTCACGACCGTCGCGCGCATATTCTGGGGGGAGAGGAAGCTCGACAAGGCGGGGAGTTGGTTCGAGAAGGCGATTGTGCTTGAGCCCGATCTGGGAGACACCTGGGCTTGGTATCTCAAGTTTCTGTTGCAGCATGGCACGGACGAAAAGCGTGAAGAAGTCATTTCTCGATGCGTCTCTGTTGAGCCGAAGCACGGCGAAGTCTGGCAGGCAATCAGGAAAGATCCGAAAAACGCGAGGTTGAGTACGGAGGAGGTGTTGAAGCGGGTTGTGGAGGAATTGCAATAAGAAGGTGTTCATCTACGGTCAGATCCTGGCAACGGATCCTGTCCATTCGCCGACGCCGGACGTGGATCGTCAGCTTGATGAGGCGAGGGTTTGGCGTTGAAACGGATACTAGGTTTGCTTCGGGTTCATCCCTGCTTCAGTAATCGATGAATTACTGCTGCTGCTGCTGCTGCGACCTTTCTCTTCCTCTGGAAGTGGAGCAACACTATTAAGTGTAAATTCGATTTCACTCACAGTGGTTGATTGTGTCACGGTCATCCTGATGCAACACAGGAGACCCTGCTCCAAGCCGTGCGATTTGCCGAGTGTCCCGCCTGCGACTGCGAGATGCTACAAGAAAGCCACGAAGAAGGCACCATGCCACTCAATATACAGGAAAAGCAAACCCGCAGTGTGGAGGCGAGGCAAGGCAATCAGTCAGTCACTGCTGGGTCTTTGGGACGCGTAAAGCCGTATCCCTCAGAATTTGGAGGGTATGACTGCCCTTGTTAACAGGACGCGGGAGGTGCGATTGTGACGCATATTCGTTGTCTTAGGGAGTTTGGACTAGCGCACACCTAGGGCTTGCCAGGGCTCACCAAGAGAATGGGATTCGGAGAATGTGAATAAACGGCATGACTGAACTCAGGAATCAAATCTGGCTTGCTCAGTCCAGAACAAAACGTGCAATTATTATCGAGTACGGGGGGTATCTCATTGGCTACGTGAAAAGCAATATGCAGTGCTCCTCGTCAGCAGATGTGAATCATAGCTGATCAATGCAAAAAATGTAAACCCAACTCCGGTCCCGCTTTGTGCAAGTCGTCGTCCCAAGTCATGCCGTCGTGTCCTTTCCTCTCGCCACTGTCGCGCTCGTTCTTGGCGTGGTATGGCAGCTAGCTAGCTGGCTCCGTCGAAGCCAACGGAGAACTCGTCGCCCCAGCTTCCGCATCTCGATGTGAGATCTTGAGCCGTCGCCAACTAAGTACCGAAACTCTCCTGGCTGCCACGCGGAACATACACCTTTGCCGCCTTCCTCCTGAACCTTTCACTCTTCCTCTGCCTCCGCCTGCTCGCCAGTCCCGGACTCCACACCCCCGCAAACAGATCCTCGCACTCGTCTTCATCCTGGCTATCAAACTCCAGTTCGTCCACAGGCACCCCAGGTCCATCGGCCAACTTCTTCAACTCGCCCGGCGGCAGCGGCAGCACGTCTTCGTAGCTGTCGATGCCCGTATGCCCGAACCCGGTGTCCTCGTCGTTGTCCCAGCGCGTCCCGACCCGCGTCTTCTTCGTCTCGAGGATGAATTTGCCCACTTTGTACTTCTGCGACTCTTCGCTGGCCTCGACGTATTTCCACCCCAGCAGGCTGCCGCAGATCAGGCAGGAGAGGTCGCTTACCATGTGTTGGCCTGTGACTAGGCTGCGCGCAATGGGTTTGCTGAGGTATGTGTTTGGCAGCGCGCCGTTGGAGCCCAGCGTGCGTTGGGTGGATGCGTATTTGGAGCTTGGGTGGCCTGAAACCAGGTATGCGCGACCGTGGCGCCCTGTGAAGCCCTTGGAGATAATCTGGGATGTGAGCGCAAGGTCGGTGGCGCACTTGGAGCATTGAATGTGGGACGTGTGACCGTGTAGGTATTTGTCGGTCGGCGCTTCTATCGGGACATCGTTGACTGGGGCAGGAATCGGTGTTGGACAACGGGAGAAAGGGTTCGATGAAGGTGTGTCAGCGCCGGTAGAGGCTGTGGTATTGCTGTCTGTGCTGCTGTGGCGCGATTTCGACAAGGACTTTGTTAGGCTGCTACGGCGGAAGGAGAGTGAGGGCAGGAGGTAGGTTGGGATGGCCGCCGGGGGATCTGAGGATTTGCGGGCGAAGAGGGAGGACATGTAGGCGCGTGGGATCGAATGAAAGCGATATTGTGGACAGTAGTGGTGGTTATTTGGTCATGAGGTGTTAAGCCTGCTCAATGCTGTTGGCAGGGTGGTGAAGAGGTTTGTAGTATTGGAGTAACGTGGTGTGATTACAGACTTCGGACCGGCACTCTTGGTGCAACCGCATCACGGCTGCAGCGGAACATGCTCGAGTGGAGAAGCACGGGGCCTTTTGGAAGTGCCCGTGTTATGCGGCACATGATCTACATGGAGAGGCTGATAAAGCATAAAAATTGTCCTCCTGTTATTGGCGAACATATGGACAGTGCGCATCAGTGTGGCGGTGGTGACGTCGGATTCGCCGACGGCTTACCCCACCTCGGATCAGTGATGGATGGACAGATTCTAGAAGCATATGTATCCTTGTTTCAGTATACTAACTCGCATTCAATGAGCTAATCGAACAGACGATACTGTGCGCTCGTCTTGTGAGTCGAGAGGTCCAGCTCACGTAAGTTAGGTTAGCATTTCGAACACCAGCGGTCACTTCAAGGACCATTAATGGGAACGGGGGAAACATGTTCAGGGACTGAGCAAGGGGCATTGTTTCGGAAGGCGTAAATTTTGAGGATTGATTTCTGGATTGCGACGTGATCATAAACTTGAGAATGATGCTATTTGCGCTCCACGAGCCTCGAGCAAGACAGCGACCCTGTTTCGCGCCTGTTATGCTTGCTTAAAAATCAACATAAATACTTTGTGACCCAACGCTTGCCACGTAATGCTTCGATATCGTATGTCGTGATGAATTCAGTTTCAGTGTGGCGCTTGAGAATTCAAATGCCCGCGCCCATCTCAGTCAGCCTTCACCCATATCACAGCTCCTTATACTCGGCATTTCTCATTCCCCGTCTACCCCTATCACGATTCATAGCTCGTTGTGGGTTGACCGGTTGGCGCAGGTACGGGGTGTCCTCCTCCTTGCCCTGATGCCGTTGCTGATTTGAAAATTTATTGCCTGCAGCCGGACCGGTCGGCACACCAGTTGGTGGACCTGTTGCCATAGCTTTTGGACCTTTAGGCACGTTCTCAAGACCGGCTGGTGGCTGCTGAGGGACAGGGGAGTTGTTGCGGTTGAAATTATTGAACTTCCTATTGTTGTATCGATGGCCACCGCGACCATTGACGTACTGGTTATTGTTCCAGCCCTGGCCGTGATTGCCGTTCATGTTGTGAAAGTTGCTATTTGAAAAGTTGCCGTTCAGATTCGGCATGCTATTCATGTTGGGCATAGCATTCATGTTGTTGAAGTTTGGCATCCCACTCACACCACCCATGTTGTTCATCATATTCATCATCATCATTGGATTCATGTTCATGTTGGGCATGAACGGCATCATCCCAGGGAAAGTCATGTTCATGTTCATGTTCGGCATATTCTGCATTTGCTGCATCATCGTTTGCATTTCAGAAGTCATGCCATCCGCATCATAGCCATCGGCAGGTTTTGGTGTCGTGGCCTTCATACCGCCCTCTGATTTTGGCGTGCCAGCGTTCGAGGTTTCAGATCTTTGTCGTTTCATGGCAGGAGCTGGCACGTTAAGGCTGTCTTTAGTCTCAGTTGCTTCTGATGCGGTTCGTTTTCTACCAGCAAGACTACCAGGCGATTTTGGTGACTTGGTACCATTACGGGAAGCGGGACGTGAAGCATTTTCCTCAGGCTGGATTGAGCCCGAGTTGGACTCGGCAGGGCTGCCGCCTTCTTTCCTGCTTGTGTACTCCTTGATTTTATTCTTGACCTCCTCATCAGCCTCAAGTCCCTCCAGCGAAACATCACTGGTCTGGCAATTTGGGCATTGGAGGTCGTTGTCGAGAAGTGCATTCTCAATACAGTCATGACAATACGTCTTCCCACAACAGGGTGTCTTCATTGGGTCTACAAACATTCGTTTGTCAATGGGGCACTCAAGTCCGAGCTCTTGGAGTTCCTTATTTCCTGATGGCGTGTTCTTTTTCGCTTCGTCTGTAGCATTTTTCTGGTCTTGGAATTTCTGCCACGTCTTCTTGTCTGCTTGAGCCAGAACATACTCGCCTTCTGCTGTGACCATGACATTTTGTTTCTGCTGCTCATCGAGATTGTCTATCTCAGACTTGTCCAACTTCTGCAACATTGATCGAGGAATGCCGGTGGTTTTCTTGACTCTGGGTTTGTTATCATAAGAAGCATCGTCGTTAGTCGGACACGCCTGAATCCAATGACCTATATATGTTAGTATTCTTTGATGAGTACGTTCAGAAAATGGACATACCTCTCTGCATGCATCGGAAACAAATATAGCCGTGAGGAGGTTCGCCCTCGGGTACATTTGCTTTCTTGGACATGTTTTTGCCACCTGCAATATTTATTCGAGCATCGTGTGACATCTCTTCTTGTTTCTGCTGCCATTGTGCATCCGTCATCTTCATCATTGCCTTGACCTTTTCTTCTTCGGTCATTGTGCTGTCCATGACGGCAGCAATCTGTGATTTTGTTGCGGTAGAAGGTTTTGCACTTGCAGGCGGCTTTCCTGAGACATACCGTGCTGCACGCCCTTTTCCTGGAACTGCTGCTGGTAAGCGGCGAGCTAGCACTGTCGAGTCTTTGGGTATTATCTCTGTGTCATCGGTGTATTCTACTGGTTGTCAGCGAATGTCACGACCACAGAAGCTGATAGCATCCACACTTACCTTCATCAGAGTTCTCCTTATAGATCTTAAGGTCGAAGTCTGTACCGTCGCCCAGACGAGATATGTTGATGATTTCACGCTTAAGATTCCAGACGTCGGTGTGAGGACCATCGATAGTCACACGCGTGGGATCCTTCTGCGACTTGAACTTGAAGTATACAAAGGAAGACATAATGGATCGGTCGAGCTTGCCTGGTTAGAACTCTTTCAACCGAAAGATCGGTCAGAGAGCAGGTTCGACAAATTGTGTGTATTGGTGCGTTATGATCCTAAAGTTGAGCGAGTAGTCTCTTCTCCCGTGTCGACGATGATTCCAAGTTTGTGATCTCTCGATCAGACCTGTGGTGATAGATCGAGGCAGTAGAACTGATTAGTACTTGGGACAAAGTTACAAGCACAGGTTGTCAAGATGGAGGTTCAATTTGAGTATTTGGAAGAAGTAAAGGCTCCAGTACCAGCTGTTGCAAACAGACCAGTTGAAGCAATACAACCACGAATCTTTCAACTCTCAAATCGTCCACACGTAGCCCGCCGTGATCTTCTCTTGATTCTTGTCTACTCAACGACAGCTGAGACTTCTGCACTCAAAGTAATCGCAGTAACCAGAGACTCAGCTGCGCTCTCTGCGTCTAAATTTTCTGCCGACGAAGAAGGCGCAGCGTCAGCGAAGGATTCAAATTTGTCCCAACGTAAACTCCTGCTAGGCCACGAAACCCTGATGGCAAATCCTTGTCGTTTGTGATTAGGTCTTTACTGTCTAGAAAAGGTTGTGGTTGACTGCGAAGGTCGTAAGTATTGAAGGGAAAGAGTAATAGAGGGATGAAGAAGAGGATGGAAGGCCGAGACAACGGAAGACAACGGATTTACAGGCAGCGCAGGCGATCGGCAGAAGTCTCTGACAAAGAAGTTCCACTAAGCCAAATGCGGAGGACACGGATTTGACCGTCCTCCTATTCGACCGTGGCCAACTAGAACCTTGTCCTCGTTGGCGTTCAATATGTTGACTTCGACTCTGCATCAAACCATTGTCCAGACACGCACGGTGAAGTCTACATTCTCTTCAAGCAATGGAACTGGGCATATGATGTAGGATAGCAGCAACACATGTCTCGTGCGCGACAAACGTGTGAAGTGTGTTGGCAGATAAAGTAGGTAGATCAAGTATGAAATTGGCCTTTACCAAAGGCGCGAGCAGCACCAGTTTCCATGAAAGTTAAGGATCAAGGCTCATCGCTGCATTATCTAATCAACAACGTCTTCTATTCTCACCTTCTTCACAGGCTCACTTGACCCGTTCGTGTTCTCAGCCTCGACCTCTTCAATCCTCCTCTTTCCTTTGCCATTCACCTCCACTTCGGCCTTGACCTCCTTTTCCGTTGTGCTCGTCTCTCCGTGATCACTGGTTGTAGGCCTTGGCTTCTTTTTCTTCACCATCCCACTCAGATCATTGGCACCAGCCATTATCTCTGCCAGCTTCTCCTTCTGCTCCTCTTTACTGCTCCGACTTCCTGTGGCGCCACCAAGCAACTGGCCCAACACGGATCCCATAAGTTCTTGCGCAGCTTCTTTTTCAGCCTCGGCTTTGACACTCACGGGAGGCTTCTTCAGTTCCTCTAGTCTTTGCTCCATCGCAGAGACCATGTCTTGAACGTCCTCGATTAGCTCTTTGGCTTTCTGTTTGGCGCTTGGATTGTCACTCGGGATAGCTTCCAAATCCTTGGTTTCCTTCTCGATGCGCAACTTGCAGGATTGAATTGCTTTATCTTGGTGTGCGACGGCCTCGTTACGCAGAATCCAGTCAATGCTCACATCACTAGTTGGCTTGCCATCGGCGTCGCGTTGCTGGGTCTGACACGCAACTTCTAGCGCAAGAGAGAGCTTGTAGTGACATTCCGCCAGGAGTGAATTGTCAGCATCGTAGAGCGACTCTTTCATCCTAAGACAGGATCGAAGATCATTGACCGCTGTATCAAACTTCTCGCCTTCCAGGGAGATTTCGGCCTGAAGGTCGTAAATGTCTGAAATGCGGATTCGCAGGTCGCGCGATGAAGCGGAAACCGTATCAGCAGGGTCCAGGTTTTCAAGTCTGCGAAGATAGAGAATGCGAGACATGTCGAGGATTTCGAAAGCTGTATTGAAGTCGTCTTCTTCCTCATCTTCCTCGCCTTCGCCGCCTTCGTCAGCGTCCTCTTCCTCATCTGAGTCAGCCCAGTCGGCAGCGTCGCCTTCTATCTGGAAGAAGGGTTTCTCGGATTGCAATGGCTCAGGCTCATCAGGTCTCGCATCTTGGGCCGGCACAACATCTGCCGGCTCTGCAGTCTCTATGACGGGCTCTAGAGGGATCTTTGGTACAGGAGTGGCTGTGCTTGATTCTGCTTTCATGGTTCCATTAGCTTTTCGTTTTCTCGTCGTCTTCTTGTCGCCTCCTTTCAGTTGTACTGATGCGGCTGTGCCTCCAAGGACTGTGCTAGTTTTCTGCGCAACGTAGAACAAACACCGACCATAGGCAAACAGAAGATCTGCGTTCTCCTCTGCCATTTCGCCATTGACCTCGGCCTGTAACTCGGTGGCTTCAGAGTAGAGCTCGGCAGCTTCTTCATATTTTTTGACTGCGTACAACGCTGTTGCTCGCGCTGTCAAATCTGCTAATCTCTCTTGCGGTGACTCATTCTGCGACTGCTCTTTCGGTCCTTCTGAGGTTGCTTCGGCAACGGCATCAGCCTTTGGAGCTTCAGTAGGATCTGGCATTTTTGACGATTGCGACGAAAGGATGCGATCAACGGCACGAGGTTTAACCGAGCGTTACAAGACGTAGAGCTTGCAGGACGTTGCAGAATCGTGGCGGTGTTGAAGTGATCTCAGGTGTGGCAAGGTAGTGTGAATGCCGTGCGAAGGGTAATAAAGCAGTAGGAAGTTTTTGACAAGCAAGCGCAAAGTGAGAGAGAAATGAAAGAATGTAGCAACAGTGGGAGTTGCGGCGCGTGGTTCGGCTGCCGTCATTTTTCTAAATTGATTTAGACGCGTTCAAACGCGTCTCGCGCTCTGGATAACCCCCAGCCATAATTGCCGTTGGTTGATGGTCGAGGCAGCAATAAAGAAGCTATAGCACCAGACAACAATGGAGGAGCCGGTATCAACGCCAGCGCCAGCTCACATCTTCAGAGCCGGTATCTTACCCGCTACAGACATACAATTCTCATCATCGCCAGGATTTGCAACACCAGCACATCCCATCAGACCTCGAGACGCAAGACCACCACTGCCAGCGGAGAAGCCAGCCTTCCCACCGCAATTGAAAACGCCCAACGCACAGACTGTTCTCCCCATCATATTACCTCCTCAAACTCTGCGTCCTGTTGCATTCAGGACTCTAACGAAGAAGCACGACTTGACTATTACGTCCTCGGCGCTGGGCGCCCTTGCGACTTTCATCGGCAAGTTCTGCGGAGAACGATGGCGCCAGGAGGGACTTGCTGAGAGAGTGCTTGATGAAATAGCGAAACAGTGGAAAGGAAACAATGGTGGCTTGATCTTGGATGATGGACAAGACAACAGGCTTAAGAATATCCTCAAAGCTCTGGAGCCATGCATGTCTGGAGGAAAGCTCGATACTGCAAGGCTGAGTAGGTTAAACATTAATGTTGGTATTCTGTCCCGCTCCGGAAGTGTCGTTAGCCAATCAGATGAGGGACGAGAAGACAACCAGACCACTCTTGACCTCTCCGGCCTAGAGGTCGACAATCAGAGGATGGAGGAAGACGAGTCAACGCAACGAGATGCTCGGACCTACTTGAAAGTTGTCTCTGCTTTCATGCAACCACGTCTGACCTACTCCATCAGCAAGAAGACGTTAGAGCTTGTCACATCGAATGCTTCGCTCATGCCAATCATACAGCACAAGATTGCTGCCTTCCGCAATAGATATCATCTGGTGCACCAGCGGCTACTGCGGAATGAGTCTTTCCAGACAACAACTTTTTCAAGCACGACTAATGCATCCACACTATCGCGATCGGCTAGCAAAATTGCTAGCATGACAGAAGCATACAAAATCACTCCAATTTCGAATCTACTGGGCCGCCCGGGGACTTCACATCTACTACTGGGTCTACTAGTGCACTCAGCTGCAGGCGACCTCTCTTTGACTGACTTAACGGGCAGTGCCGTTCTCGACATCAGCATTGCGCGTCCAATACCGGATGACAATGCTTGGTTCTGCCCCGGCATGATTGTGCTGGTAGAAGGCACGTACGAAGACGACGGATCCAACAACTCCAATCTCGGCTCTGCTGGAGGCGTTGGCGGACAGATCAAGGGTCGCTTCATAGTCGACACAATCGCCGGTCCACCTGCGGAAAGGCGAGATATAACACTGGGCACTGGACACAATCACAAGGCTGATGCTGTGCATGCAATAGCTGGTGCGGGCTATGGTTGGTTCGATTTCCTTGGAATTGGGAGTGAGAATGCCGTGGGCCAGCAGATGAGAAGAACACAGCGGAAAATGCTTGGTCATGGAACAAGTGACAGCTCACCGAAAAAGCCGAAGCCAACAAAGATAGTCTTTATCGGAGAGTGCACACTTGATAGTCCAAGAACTCTAGAGGCCATCAGAGCAATCATGAACTTTCAGATGCCGTCCAGCGAAACCTGTGACCGACCACTGACTGTCGTCCTCCTGGGTAATTTTCTCTCAGCGGCCAGCATGGCCGGCTCAGCGAGAGGCGGTGACAGTATTCACTACAAAGAAGCCTTCGATGGCCTCGCTTCCGTACTTGTCGAATTTCCGTCGCTCCTGTCCTCAACCACCTTCGTCTTTGTTCCCGGCGACAATGACCCATGGGCAAGCTCTTTCTCGGCCGGCGCTGCAACCCTTATTCCCCGTCAAGGCGTGCCAGATCTCTTTACATCCCGTATCCGTCGAGCAATCAACAATGCAAACAATGAAGCGAACCTCAAGAAAGACATTGATACACCGGGCGAGGCTGTCTTCACCAGCAATCCGGCGAGGTTATCATTTTTTGGACCAGTAGAGGAAGTAGTCCTCTTTAGAGACGATATCACATCGCGCATACGGCGGAACGCAATCTTTTTCCCAAAACCCGAGCAAGATGAGGACCAAATGGCCATGGATAACGAAAACGATATCTCGCTGATCCAGCCAGAACACGGCAGTCGAATACCAGATATGGACATTGAAGCCGCGACTTCTCATGTGCCTTCTGAAACACAGCAGAAGTCGGCCCCAATTGACAAAGCAACCCAAGTCGGTCGCCGACTAACAAAACTTCTCTTGGATCAGTCACATCTGGCGCCTTTTCCCGCTTCGATAAGACCAACGCTATGGGACTACGGCCATAGTTTGAGTCTATGCCCACTACCTACGGCATTGTGCATATGTGACGCTGAGGCACCGGCATTCGTTGTGACCTATGAAGGTTGTTGTGTTGTGAACCCAGGGCCGGTGGTTGAGGACTTGAAGGGCGGTGATGGATTCGCTAGGCGGAGAGGTGGAGGGCTGGCCAGGTGGGTCGAGTATGATTTGCTTAAGCGGAGAGGAGAGCTCAGAGAATTGCGGTTTTGAACGGATCCATATACGTTTTGAGCGCATGCATACCTTGAGGCAGCCTAGAGCGAAAAGCCTTCCGGGAAAAGCAGGATATCGATGTCTTGCATTGGCTGGCGTAGATGTAGGGATGCATTAATGTCCCCACCACACTGTCAATAACTTGAAGTCGGCAACCGTGGGAAAAGCAATGCATTGAGACTCAACTCGCGTGCCTACTTACATGAACTCTTGGTCTGCGTTCTCAAAGGGAGCCAACTCTACCCAGCGGGAGGCTACCAACGCAAGCCCATTCAGTTGGCAGAGGCAAGGTGCTGCCAACTTGAATCGCCATCAGCTTTTCGGCCCGGCTTCAAATGCTTTTCGAATATTGTCTATACGATCTGCTTACTAGCATAAGGCAGGCTCAATTTGTTCTGCCAAATGGCGCGAACGGGGCATATCATCAGCTTTGTCGAGCATCTATTGTTAGCTCGTGTTACAGCAGTCCAGGCGGTCATAACAGTGGAACAGACAGTGGCTGCAAATACGTCGACATGAGTCAACTTTATGGCATTTCTGTGTACTACTGTGTCGATCCCGTCTCACGCACCCTACCTTCCTCTTGAGACAACACGGAGGCATCTGTTAGTGCCGAGTGTCGATAGCAGGTCTTTTGGCAATGGCATAGCCCAAGTGCTAGGTAACACGCGAGTACCGCTAGAGGAACCAAGACGCCAGGTCCACGAAGCCAGGTTGACTAGCAAAGCACTTGCCAGTCTACAGAAACTAGTCAGACTTTTCGCAGGCTCCAGGTGTCGATGACAAGGTGCTCATGACTGGGGATAGAAAGATGGCAAAGTCGATAGTGGAGATGTTGGGTCACAGCAAAGCCAACTATGTGTGCGAGCAATATCACACTCCTCGAGCTGGGAGTAAGTGCGTTGAAATATCCCAAATTAAAGAAGTAACTAACGAGCAGTCATTCAGGGATGGTACAAGCGCCAAAATTCAGTCTGCCGCCAAAATCCGCTTCTAACCCTTCCCTAAGCCCACAATAGAGGACTTGGCTTAGGCATTATCAATTACCCCAGGAACAAGCAATGCATTACTCGAAAGTCCTTCATGCCTCTATATCAACATCTGCGATGTCCCGCAGGCCACATCGAAAATTGAAATCTGGTTGCACAGAATGCAAACGGCGTCACATCAGAGTATGTTGAGGAAGCCCCGCAGATACCGGGAGCGCTTCAGAGCTAAAATTCTATGCATCATACCAACGGGTACCAGTGCGATGAGAGTCAGCCAATTTGCAAGAACTGCATCAATGCCGAGCGCGACTGTTCTTTTGTCAGCCAGTCCAAAGCTACAACGGTACCCAGTTCTTATACACCGCAAGCTCCAGTCCAGCTTCGACAGAGTCCTCCTGTATGCCGGGATCTAATACCGGAACGGCATTCAACCAGCAATGGGAGTAATGAGCGGACCTCAGCCGTGACTATGTCCAATAACAGCGGTTCCGTCGACGAGACCCGTCCTTTTGCCAAGGTGACTGGAAATGGCCAGGTGAATATGGAGCACATGGAGCTTCTGTATCATTTCTACAGCGAAGTATGGAATGAGCCCATGCTACATCCAGGACAGGTCTCTGGTTCTTTTCTAGCAATACAGAAGCACGCGATCGAGGCTCCCTATTTCCTGCATCAAGTGCTTGCTGTTTCTGCACTTCATTTAAGCATAGTCAGACAAGACAGACATGACCATTATAGTCAACTTGCGACCACATTGCACGCTCGTGCGGTCACACTAGCGAGGATAGCCATAGATGCTGCGAGCGAGTCGGATCGTGTGCATCTTTTCCTGTTCGCATCGCTACTAGGAACGCAAATGTTGTACGAAACTCTCCATTGTCACAGTCAGGATTTGGATACTATCTTGCAGCAATTCACTCGATTCCAGCGCCTTCACCAAGGTGTCCGCACCATACTCGACGGCTCTTGGCACTTGCTCAAAGATTCTCAGCTTGGACTTTTCGCTGCCTTACCGGACGAATACAGACGTGTCTTTAGTACAAGCAATCCGAGTCACGGGAGCGAGTGTGCACCGTTACGGACTACTGTCGCAGGAGCAAACCTTGATGCTAACGTAGCCGAAGCATATTACAATAGTATTGACCACCTGCAGAAACTCTTCGACGCTCACGCCAATAGCCCTGCAGTTGCTGCCAATATGATATCTGGGTGGGCAATCGCAATCTCTCCAACTTATGTGGAAAACTTGGTTTCGAAGCGTCCTGAGGCGCTGGCTATTTTTGCCTACTATGCTGTCATATTACATTGGCATCGGGATATGTGGATCATCGGCAATGGTGGCAAGATTCTCATTGCATCTGTGTCGGATTACCTTGGGCCTGACTGGGAGGCACTGCTTCGCTGGCCACTTACCGAAGTGCAGACATAGATGATGGCTTCACGATCGCCTTTGTCAAGCACGAACGCAACGATCATAGGAAGTCCAGTCGATGCAACCAATGCTGCGCATTCCAGGTCTATATCAGCTGCAACCACGTTTGAGCGTAACTGAGTCAAACGATTTGTCTTGTCATCGAACACTCTGCAATTTCTACCGCAGTCAGATTTTGCCTACCAGGTTATTGATGGGGAGTGTTGTCCTTCAATCAGAGGTATACGGAAAAGGTAAAGACAAGCATACCGGCTCGATCTCTGCGAACGGTCTTGCCAAGGACTGTCTGAACTTGCTGTTTCCGTACTCGCAGATATGCAGGGTACAGAGGCAGAAGGTGTGCAAAGAATACCCTTCCTCCAATACAAAAGTGCCTCAGCCAAGTGTCGTGTCAAAAACCGGCATCTTCAACGCTTCACAACCTTGCGTTACAACCATATCGATGCATCTCCATCCCTGGAAACCGATCCAAGCTCTGACGGAGGCCCGAACAAATTCTAATCCGTATCAAGCTAGCTTACGCGTAAAGCTGCGGCTTCTATTGGTCGCTGCGTTCCCAGGCAGTCTTGGTGGTCGAAAGGCAAGAGACGTTGTGTCTCGCATGCAACTGTCGACAGTACATAAGTAATGGTGTGACTTTCTGAAAATCTCATACCGTCACCTTTGCCGGGACGAACAATACTCAGCTGATACGCAACATGGTTGAGCTACGCCCCTACAAAGGCTCCTACTACCTGTGGAAGTACCTCCCATCACTTCCAGCCACGATAATCTTCGTCATCCTGTTCTCCTCGGTCACCGGTTCCGTCCTGTGGCGCTTCCGCAAAGCACGACCTCTATTCTGCCTTCCCATGCTAATCGGCGGTATCTTCGAGGTTACCGGCTACCTCATCCGCGTAGCTGCGCATTATCACACGAATCAAATGCCGCCTTACCTATTATCTAACACCTTCATCCTCCTTGGTCCGGCACTTTTCGCAGCAACAATCTATATGACACTTGGACGTCTCATTCTCAGCGTCAAAGCAGCACACCTGTCTCCAATACCTGTTCGATGGTCGACAAAATTCTTTGTCATAGGTGATGTCCTGTCTTTCATGATCCAGGGCGGCGCAGCGGGTTTGATGTTCAAACTTGAGATGCAACAAACAGCTTCGTATATCGTCATCGCGGGTCTGATGGTTCAGGTCGTTATGTTCGGACTATTCGTCATCACAACCATCGTGTTTGAAAAGAGGTTGAAAAAGTCTCCAACCACTAGATCAGAAAATGTGGCTCGATGCACTGATTTGCCGATGCCCAACAAAAGTATGGCATCGTGGCAGAAGCTGATATACATGCTTTATGCAGTCAGTGCTCTCATTTCCATCAGATCACTCTTTCGAGTGGTCGAGTATGCTGATGGGATGAATGGGTATCTGCTCAGTCACGAATGGACACTCTATGTCTTCGACGCTCTGCCGATGTGGTTGGTCATGGTGTTCTTCTATATCTGCTTTCCCTCCGAGCTTAAGCAGGGTCCGCAAGACAGATCCAGAGAGCTGCAGGATTCAAGCGGCTTCACTTAACTTTTGCGCAGACCGCCCCATGATCGAGGAACTAAATTGGGAATCATTGCTACTTTCACCGCTGGTCAGTGGTACGGAAAACTCTTAGTGGCTGATCAATTTGCTCGAGAGTCCTGCGGCCATTAACGCAGGCCTTGACTTCTTGAAGCTACAAGCGCAGCTAACCCCTGCATCATGCAACACTCCTTGAATAATAAGTCCCCCAAGAGCGTTGTGGTTGTAATTCTGGCCAAATTAGGATAGGAGGACAGTTTGTTGGCTCGATCGGCCCAAATGCCGGTCCTAACGGCATTCGGTAGGCCGTCTAAATGTTTCACCTGTACCCTAGCCTTGTGAAACTAGGTGCAAGAGTACTACAACGATGCCGATGACAACATATACTCGCTTGAAACGACTGAGTTCCTTGTTTCAAACAAATTTGCTCTGATCAGAAGCTGTTCGATGCTCTTGATCTTTGCCATTTTCCATCGCACAACTGCTCGGGAAGTGCTGTTATCCTCGTAGACGCTGCGCCCACCACTCCATCATCAAGGGTTAGCTCTGCATGGCCATCAAGAGCTCTAGATACTATAGCAAAACTCCCCCACACAGCGATCAAAGCAGGATATGAGCAGATCCCTGGCTTACTGTAGAGGGCTCGCAATAAAGTAGGCAAGCAGGTCTCGGCATCTCGAGGATCCCGCTCGATCGCTGCAAGCTCAAAGGTCCCATCGCAGTCACTTTACCTCGTTAACTAGTGTTTGAGCATTCACTACTGCAGTGTCGCTACTGTCAACGCAGCAGCGCGCTGAACGAAGGACTGCATAGGTTTGAAGGAACCATTACTTTCAAAGAACGCACGGATGATCCCCAAGAGCGGACTCCGACAGTACCATGGAATGGAACGATCTTAGCGACCGAAGTAGCAGTGATTCATGTCAGCCCAACATGTAAGCCACACTCACATGCCCAGCTTGAATGGGCCGTCCTTGCCGTTACATCTACGCCATAATTCGTTGGGAAGAGAATGACTTTGAGGCAACCACATTGTTTGGTCAACAGCTTGGCTATTACAGCCTGTTCAAGCATGACGAAATCTATCTCGCACAAGTCCTTGTGCCCAAACCTTTGTGGCGACTAGAAGTACAGGTTTTCGATTGTTGGCGTGAAGCAATGATATGCACTGTTTACCGCGAGCGTTGTGATGGATCATCTCCGACAGACGCTGTCGAACGAAGAGACATCGAATAGGGGCCGTCCAAATCCGGAAGTCGTTACTAACCAGTTTCCTGTTCGAGGCTTCGTGGACACAATCGAGGTGCTTATTTCGAAGACAGATCATCGTCCTCTGAAGCAGCGCCACGTCTACCTGATTCACAGGACGGCCTTGAGTTTCTTCCAATTCCGAGTTCTAGATCTCGGATCAGCGCGGTCATTCATTCTTCTCATATGGCGGACTTCCGTGACGATCATCGCACTGAAAGATATGGACGTGTTCAAGTCAAATCGGCATTCGGTTCCTCGTTAGAGACGGGAAGATGTGTCGGCATTGAGAACAGATAGAAATGTTCCAGCTTCACACTTTCTATGTGCCGGCTTTGCGCCTACGAGCATAGTGTTATGCTTGAATGCAGATTGGTCATTTAAAAGGCCACCACTGTCTGTCGTTCCCATGATCTCTGCTACTAGCAATCGAAGCCTCGGCTATACGACAATTAGACGTCTTTAAATATTACATTAGCATGAGCCGTACAGCCTGCGTATCTCAGTATAATATGCGCTAGCCTTGCAACATTCAGCGACATCAATTGTAGAAAGGGTATCACAAGATATATGTAGAGAAAGCCCGTCTCCGCCGAGAAATTTTGTAATTCCTCCGTGAGCTAGGCGCAGCCAGCAATTGCGCCATGCGCCACGACCTCTCGAATATTAACGTCGAAAGTCGAAATATGAACGTTGAGAATGAAAGGACAAGTCTATGACTCGATAAATGCGAGTGAATGTCTGTAGTCGTCAAGTCGTAATTTTGTGGTCATGATCTCGTGATTTGGAACACCTCCGGTAGGGAAGCTGCTCATACAGCAGGTGCACCAGTTGTCCTTTGTCCCATTGATGCGAAGAGTCTTTCAGGTGGAACACGATTGATATTCATGTTCTTGTCCTGATACGGGACACTGGGTACCGTGCTGTATCCTGCCCGTTTCCGTTGCATTCGATTGAGAATCATGCCAGCCAGTATGATGAGGAATATCGTGCCAAGCGCGGCGCAGAAGGCCACAAGGACTGCGATGCCGTTGGAGTGACGAAACCGGGCTATCGATGTTAGCAATGAGGGCTTCATGAAAGTTAGAGGAACACTTACTGGGTGAAAGTGCTGGATTAGTGTTGGAGGAGAAGATGGTGCTAATGCTACCTGGCTCGCCAGCAGAATTGACACTTAAAATGAAGGGTTGCATAGTAGTGCCGTTGAAGAGTGCAGCAGAAGCACGACCGAAATCGAAGATGTTCAATTGACCCATGACTAGGAGATCTTTATCGTTGTCAAGGTAACGCGAATTTCCATGACGTTCGTCAAGTCGCATCATCTGTAAGCCGTAAATGTTGCTTTCACTGTCAAGAAGTCCTGTCACTGGGGCGAGAACACCATCTTGCACTCTGATAAGATACGCGGAATTGTTTGACGCCACTGTCCCCGCGACCCAGAATACGTTACTATCGGCAGTTTCTCCAAAAGCCGAAATCGGGCCAGGGAGAGGTGCGCTATCATAGACAGTCCATGACTGCGTTCTCGTATCGTATTGTGCCAAATACGTGTCGTTCCCGGATATAGTAAGGTTGCCGGCTGCAAGTAGACGATTGTCCTCGAGGAAGTGCAGCGCGGTGACTGTCCCACCCAATCCACCGCCAGCCGAGCTCCAAAGATTGCTGCTTGTGTCATACATGCACACAGATGAACACGCAAGACCTTGAGCTGTTTCATTAAAAGAGCCACCGACATAGACGTTTGAGGTCGAAGGCTGGTTGGCGAAGCTGTTGACGATGACAGAGTCGCCTTCCAATGCCGCAGGCTGTGGATTTCGATATTGCTGAGTAGAAAGGTCGTAGAGTACCAGACCTTGTATCTGAGCACTGGCGATCTGCCCGGTCACCATTCCACCAGCGAAGAGGATATCACCCTGAGTCGAAAGCGCAAGAAAGGTCGAATTGTCATCAACGCCAGTTGGCAACCCCAAAACCTCACTGTTTTCGCCGTCGATGAATGCTAGATTGGAGACCGTCGTTGTGTTGGTGCGGGCGGTGAAATGGCCTCCAAGTATTGTGACATTGCGCCCATCGCGCATATCGTAAGTACCAGCAACGACTCCGGTAATGTTCTGCTTAACCAGGAGGGATCGCTTGTGCATCGCATTTGATGATGTCGAAGTGCTTGACTCTATCTCAACAGGCAGTTGTTGAATGTTGACGGTATCATCCGACTCATATAGACCAGCGGTGCCACTCATGGCCTGTCCGAGCGAGACCAACGTGCCCGCTCCGAGCCAAGTGTTGTTTGGGAGAATTGTGTGACTTGATAGTTTGCCAGCCAACAGCTGTCGCTCAGAACCGAGGTTCAGTAGCCAATTATTCCGGGAAGGTACCCACACCGCGAACCCGTCTGCTGCCTGCTCAGGGCTATCATCAGTTGCTCTTACATGCAAAAACGTGCCGCTGAAGCCGATGACAGTCTCTGGCTCATCAGCTGTGATGTTCAATTGGAACGGAACTAGATCTTCGACGGGTCCATCCACTCCAGCACCTAGAGCAACCCAAGCCTGATCTGCATAGCTGTAAGCAGCGACATTCTCTAAGCCTCCCGGCCCTTCTTGATTAGTCCCAGTGAAGTTGCCACCAACATAGAGGAAAGCGTCCGATGAATAGATGTCAGCTACCGGAGCATTGAGGCCCCCATTAGGTAGCGACCGAGGTTCATTATCAGTAAAGGCCATGATGTTCTCAAATGTACCGTCCGAGAAGCTGCCGGCGGCGTAGATGGTATCGTCGTGCATCGCCAGTGTCATGACCTGTGCATTCCGCTTCAGCATGGTGCCAGCATTATTGATGGCAGACTTGGAAAAGTCTGTATCCACAATAGCAGCGTTGGGGTCAAAGTCGAACAGACCATTTAAACCACCAGTCGAGGGATTACCACTGAAACGAACGCGAGAGGCCACGATGAGTTGGTTAGATCGTTGTTTGGACGGTGTAATGGTGACTGCGGGCCGAAAACTTCCAGATGCTGGATCGATTGGTCCTGCGTATACCTGATCGTATTTCTCGAAATTGTTAGTTTGAGACAGCTGTGTACTGATACTGGTGCTACCATCGGAGGTGAGAGTGCCGGTAACATTCACAATGCCTCTGGCACTACATGAACTATCCTGAATACAACCAGGCGTATAAAACACGATAGTATAGTTTCCTCGCTCGCGAATATCAGGTTCAAAGACAATGTTGGTTGAGTCGAGTGTCGTAGGACCGACTACAGCGGTCAAATAGTCGGCGTAGCTGTCTTTTGAGGGCGTTTCGTACCATGGTCCAGTGACTGTAGCCCTAGACAATGAATTCGTGGCTGCCAGGCAGGAGGTGGGAGTGTAGGCATCAATGGCGTAGACGAAAGTGTCGTTCTGGAAGAGCTCAATGCCTGCCAACGCGCCGCCTTGGCCATACCAAGCCGAAACGTCAAGACGGAAACCATCCATGCCAATCCGATTGACGAAGTAGAAGTCCTGGTAGGGTAAAGAGGAGTTTTGCGCCAGTGGGCAAGTTGCATCACAATATGCTTCTTCGCCGGTTGCGGGATCTGTATAGGTGAAATTCATGATGCCAGTGTTGGGGAGTGCCGTATATCGCCATGTCCTGACACCTCTGCCATCCTGATTGTTGTAGAGTCTCAGCATGGAGGGTTCGAAACCGTAACGCAGACGTGCGGTCCATGAACCAGCAGTATCGTCTTCGAGCAGCCAAGGAGAAGTTGTAGAGTCATTAGAGGGGCAGACAATGTTGCGCCCACTCGTAGTGTTCGCAACCGAGGTGATTCTGGCTGAGTCTAGCTTGATGAGCTTTCCTTGCTGATTGTCTGAAGACGTGGTCATGTTCCTCAACCCAGTAAATGAACCTCCGAACACGATGTGGCCATTTGGAGCCTTGGTAATTGA
This sequence comes from Herpotrichiellaceae sp. UM238, assembly GCA_000315175.1. NCBI lineage: Eukaryota > Fungi > Ascomycota > Eurotiomycetes > Chaetothyriales > Herpotrichiellaceae > Herpotrichiellaceae sp. UM238. The sequence goes on along the minus strand of AMYF01000020.1, from coordinate 415,267 downwards.
GGTGACAGGTGCGTCAAAGCCCGCAAAAGGTAGGTTAGCCCAAGATCCAGTTGACAGCCAGGCGATTGCGTTGGTGGAATCGGCGGCATCAAAGGCTCCTCCAAGGTAGGCTGTTTCCGTGTCCGCATCGCAAAGCACTGCACTCACAGGGCCTTGAAGTCCTGCATGGGGTGAAATCTCGCCGGTTCGCCCGTTTATGAAAGCAACGCTCTGAGCCCCAATGCCACCGATGCTTGTGAAGTTTCCAGCGATGATCACGCCGAGAAGGGTCCCGTTTCGCAAGGTAAACGCGCAGATGTCCTCGATTTTCGCGTCCGTTGATGCCAGCACATCATACATCCCATTAGGAAGGTGCTGCAATACCGCCTGGGTGCCATTTCCCCGGATGCCTTCAGATTGTCCTTCATACGAATATATCGAGATTGCATCGAAATCACCTCCAACTGCGACCTGACCTAACGCACCGAGATCGAGATTCGGTGAAGGTACTCGTGTGTAGGCATTTGATGGCCCTGCAAGCACTAAAGCTGCCAGCCATGCTTCAGGCCGCAGCCCGAGTAGCATTGTGCTACGTCACCTCGAGACGAGAACCTCCCAAACTCTAGCCCAAGTCCAGATTGATGGTGTTCTGTTATTTCTGCTCAAGGAATGTGGTCGTGAGAGTTCGAGGAGAGATGACGCGTAGTTTTGATTCTGGTTTCGGAGTGTCAGGTAGATTAACTCAACTAGATGGAGTGTGTGTTCCACGACGGGGTGTAAAGAGCGACAGTCGTTAAGCTTGGAGTATGCGAAAACTTGCAACGATCGGGTGAGCAAGATGTTTGTTAAAGAGGAGTGAGTGTAAATGGATTGTGGTCGGTGCGCAGTTTTGCGCAGCTGAGCGGAGGTGAGAGGAGGCGTGCCAAAGCTCGCTGGCAATCGACTGCTGGCAGAACTAGAGGGCTCGTCAAAAGTCAAGTGTCATGAAATGGAGAGCAGGTCAAATGCTTAGCGGCGTCAGTGGCTGCAAAGAGCCTATGGGAATCGACATTGGTGAAGAAGAGTTTGGGAATAGCTCTCTTGAGCGTAGTGCGGTCTAAAGTGGACGCTGTTGCTGCCCTAGACGGAGTGCTTTGCAGGGAGACGGAACCTTTTCGTGCGCAGTCCAGTCGCCTAACCAAACGCTGCTGCAGCAATCTTAAGATTTTATGGACTAATCTAACTTCGATCTGGCTCTGTGCGAATCATCGATCACCTGCATGCACTCTCGACAGCTGCATCTTTCATGTAACGACTTCCCGGAGGCTCCAGACCACGTTTGGGTGCTTCGGACTAGCTACGCAATATCTATCTGTATCGCGATACTGACATCCATGGTGCATTGGCCACGGTCTCAGATTAAACCTTCTTTTTGCAAGGTTCCTGTCCGGATCGTCAAGTGCCTGCGCCTTAAACCCGTCTGCCGAGCTTGTAACCCATCGCGTCGGTGGGACCACGGACGCCGGGGACTGTGGAAGGGTACCTGCAGTTTTACTTTGGTAGTGAAACGTAACTCACACGAGCCGAATTTCAGAGAATCGCTTAAGACTCTGCTGATTCTAGGTATCCTTCGATCACAGCTCAGCGCAATTCCCCAACGCATGCTTCCGACGAGGTCTGAACCCCTCGAGAGACGATATTTCTTAGTTTGACAGATTAGCCAAGGATGTTGCGCTCTGAAAGAACCTATTATTCTCTAGCCACATAGGTTTCGGCCTGCGGTCCCGTCGACTAGACATCTTGCGATAACACTGACAGAGACTTCACTATATTAAAAGAGCAGCTCGTTGCACTAAGCCGAAGCCACAAGCTACTCCTGCTTAAGAAGTCTTTGAGCATTTTTTTGACGCAGCAAGGTTCTTTCATCGACGTCTCTGACGTTTGACGTAATTGCCAGTCGTGGTAGTTGTCTCGTCAACTTCGAGCACTCTTTTGACATTTTTCTCATCCGACTCTTCCTTTACAGATGCTCTCGAGACGACAGCTGTGTTAGCTTCTGTGATATCGACTGTATTTCCTTCTCCCTGCTTGACCGCAACCTTCGCTTCAAGCCGCTCGGCAAACACCTTGAGATCGGCAGTAAACAGCACGCTGTGCGCCCATCCAGCCTCCTTGCCCCATATCTTGCGAAAGTGATTCGCGATGGCATCGTACGTAGCCTTGGTGAGGCTAGCGTGCTTGCCCTTCCCAAATTTATAGTCCCTCTGCGCTATCTGCCAGACGTGGGTATCAATTGGTACAGCTTCGCCCCAACCTAGACCCATGAGACAGACACAGTCTGCGACTTTGGGGCCTACACCTTGTAATTTGAGCAACTGCTCTTGCGCATGGCGGTATCCTTCTCTTCCTTCGGGCTTCATGTCACCGGCAGAGCTAGACGTATGTCCATAGGCGGGGCTCTCTGGATTGCGCAGTGAGTCCAGCCACCCTGCTGCTCTTTCCTTGGCTACCATCTGCGCTGTTTGAGCGATGTACTTCGCCCGGTATCCAAATCCCAGATCCCGAAGACGTGATTCTATCCCTTTTCCCGTTAACTCCGTGGGTGTAGGAAAGTCGTGGTAAGTTCTACCCTCCCAAGTCGCGATGTATTTTCCGTAGTTCGTACATAGCTTTTCGACCATCTGCGATATCCTTATGATGTTGTTATTACTGCTGCAGATAAAGCCCACGAGAGCCTCCCATGCATCTTGCCGCAAGATACGCACGCCCGTGAATTTCGGCGCTTTCCTCCGGAAGTTCTTGTCGTCTTCGGACCACTGTTTATAAAGCTGCTCCAAATTAGGGGTCAAGTTGAGATAGTGTTGAAGCAGTTCTTTACTATCATCAACGTCCTCAGGGGCAATCGAGGATGGAGGTGTGGGAGGAGTGTTCTCGGGCATAGGCCATATCGAGCGGTACCAAAGGTGAGTATCATCTTGATCCAGCTGGAGAATGCGCCCTCGCAGGACACACGTCCAGCTTCGATCCTCAATCTGCTTCCATCGAAACGATTGACCGCATCTAAGCGTCGTAGCCAGGCAAAGTTCGGCAAGCGTAACTGGTAACTTAGCCCACTCTGTTATGCGAATGGACATTATCAATCATACAAAGCCTTGGTCAGTATCGGCTACATTAAGATGCAGTTACTCTTCACGTGCTCGGGATAAACTGCGCACTTCGCAAGCAAACAAAGTCCACGGCTTCTTCACCAAATGGAGGTTCGTAGAGCGCAAAACAGGGCTTTTTGACTAGCGCGTGGCTGTGATCGGCGGTGTCCGCAGCTTAATCAGAAGCAAGGCACCAATGGCAGGTTTTGCCGCTTGTTCAGCCAAGTTGCGCGATAGCAGACAGAGTGAAGCCTTGCATGCGTTCGCGACTGTCTCGGGCTACCCAACAGCTTGGTTTCAGTCCTTCATCCTCTTCTGTTGGCAGGACATCATCGGAAAACTTCTAAAAGTGTTGACTGGAATCTAGCGGGTCCCCGCGTTTGCCGTGAAACATGGTCCATATTATGGATACGCTGTGTCCTTAGCGAGCACCAGAACTGGCTACTGAAGATAATGGAGTCACTTTGAAGAGTCTGCCATCCAGACAGTAGTGTGCCCGAGAAGTTGTCGAGAATCTGCACTGCTGTTGGTTGGAAAAGTCGTGCCACAGAGCACGAACTGTGATCAGCAAATATCATAACGCTGTAGCACCTAGATCGCACTAGCAGTATGACGGTTCGGCAGGCGCTGTAATCTGGTAGCTGTTATCAACGCACCTATGATATCAGTGCAAACAAATCGTCTATAAGATCTTTTGCCCGCGCGTTCAGCTGAAACTAACCTGGGAATGAAACCTCGCGAGCCCTCGTAAGCCCTCGTTAGCCGAGTATCCCTCGCCAAGATTTCCATTATTAGTGCTGCAGCCATGCAACGGCGCGATGGTGCTGACGCCCTTGCAAAACCTGGCGCACACCCGCGCCACAAAGTCCCACTCTTACCATCCTCACCGTCAGCCTTGTCTAGACCTCACCCCTGAGCGATAGACTCATTCGTTGGGAACGATGGTAGGCTTCCCAGGACCCTGACACGCGTCGCTGGCTGATGGATACTGGTCTCGTGTCCGGATTCATTCACCATGCCCATTTCGACTATCCTTTATGTGGATACCCCAGGAGATAAACGTCCTTGCTGCTGCGACCTAATTGAATTTACAGACTTTACATTCTGGTATTCAGCTCGACCTCTCGCTCCTGTCCTTGCTTTCCTTGCATCAAGTTTCATTATTCGCAGTCTCTCGTTCTATATCTTCTGAGCTACAGTCACCTTCGCTGCCAGTTTATCAATCTCTCTCGTTGATCATCAAGTAACCAACCACACTTCTCCCTTACCGTTCTACACAGATATCGGCTTACGACCCGACGTTTCAGTACCATTGATCACAAACGTCCCTTTTCAGAAACTGCACTCCGCCTGATTGGGCAAATAATTGACAATTTTTGGGTCGCGTGTCGGCCTAGGCCGTGCACCATGAAGACAAGTACTGCTGTGTTGGCATCGCTGGCCCTGTTCAAGGCCGCTTTCAGCGCAGACATAATAAGCACAAACGGCTTCTCGAGCTGCAGCAAAGGGGATTCGAGCATTCAGGTTCAGGATGTTGACATATCTTTCGACAGATCCACCAATAAGCTCATGTTTAAGGTGGCGGGGACGAGTGACATCCAACAAGATGTGACGGCATCTCTCATAGTCGAGGCGTACGGCATATCAGTATACAATCAAACCTTTGATCCATGCGCAGAGGACACCAAAGTCGATCAGTTATGTCCAGGTTTGTAGCCTTCAAAGTCTTGCCATTGAGTCTGCTAATAAGTCTGCAGTACCCGCAGGACAATTTTCTGCCACGGGAGAACAAGAGATTCCTAGTGAATATGCCTCCAAGATACCCTCGATTGCTTACAGCATACCCGATCTCGACGGTACTGCGAAGATGATCCTGCAAGGAAAAGACGGGTCGGAGGCAGCTTGTATAGAGTCCTCTGTCACAAACGGCAAGTCGGTCGAGCTTCCAGCAGTCCAGGGCGTAGCTGCGGCTATTGCTGCTGCTGCTCTGATACTTTCAGGAGTCAGCGCCGCTATGTCAGGTGGCGAGCCTGGCATTTCGCATTCATCTCCTGGCTTCATGGAAGTGATGTGGTGGTTTCAAGGAATAGCGATGGACGGCATGTATACTGTGAACTACCCTGGAATCTATCGGAGCTTTACTAAGAACTTTGCTTTCTCAACCGGTCTCGTCTCGTGGAGCACCATGCAAACCTCGATCGACAATTTCAGAAATTCTACCGGCGGCAATACCACCGATAACAACTACGAGTATCTGAAGAACGCTACTTTGCGATTTGTTGACGGATCCACTGCGTCTACTTCAAACTCATTCAGACGCCTAGCTATTCGGTCGCTTGAGCATTTGTTACCGCGACAGCTCGATGGCATCACAACTTCCGTCAATGGTACAAGCAATTCTACCGAAAGCAAGTCTCAAGAGTCTGAATTTGTGTCTGGAATCCAAGCCTACGCAGAGCAGCTTACTGTTCCGGATGCCAACGCCTTCATGACTATTCTTCTGGTCTTTGCCATCGTCCTTGCTGTCATAGTGGTTGGCATCTTGCTGTTCAAAGTTATTCTTGAAGCATGGTCGCTATTTGGCAAATTTCCGAAGTCTCTCACAACTTTCCGCAAGGAGTACTGGCGTGTAATGGCTCAGACCGTTACTTCTCTCATTCTCTTGCTCTATGGAGTTTGGACGCTGTACTGTATTTTCCAGTTCCGAAATGGTGATTCCTGGGCTGCCAAAACACTGGCTGGCGTCACACTCGCTATCTTTACAGCGTTATTGGCATTCTACACGTGGAGAATTTGGCACGTTGCACAGAAGCTGAAGAAGATGCAGGGAGATGCCAGCGCTCTCTATGAGAATAAGGAAACGTGGAAGAAGTACAAGATCTTCTATGAGAACTACAAGAAGCAATACTGGTGGCTGTTCATGCCATTCATCATCTACATGTTCGCCAAAGGTTGCGTTCTCGCGGGCGGTGATGGCCATGGTATGGTCCAGTCCATTGGTCAGCTCGTCATCGAAGCCTTGATGTTGATTCTCCTGCTCTGGAATCGACCTTACGACCGGAAGTCGGGCAACTGGATAAATATCGTCATCCAAGTCGTTCGAGTGCTTTCAGTGATCTGCATTTTGGTTTTTGTCGAGGAATTTGGCATCGCGAAGACGACGCAGACAGTCACTGGCGTAGCATTGATCGTCGTGCAAGCCACATTGACCGGTATATTGGCCATTCTTATCGCCGTCAATGCAATCATCAACTGCTGCAAAGAGAACCCCCATAGAAAGAGGCGCAAGGCTGCCGAGAAGGCTATGTCTCGTGATCTGGAAGGCGATGCCTTCCTAATGGAGATGCGAGCAAAGGGTGATACTCAACGCCACACTAAGGGTTTGTCCGGCAGCACTCTGGGCTACGACGAGATGCGAGCACAAGCTCAGGCTAATCGTTCGAGCCGATATGGCCTACAAAGAGGCGAAAGCCAAGATCCGCTCGTGCCAGGCAGTCAAACGAGTTTGTCGAAAAAGGGCGGTTACCATAGCCTGAGCCAGGACATGACTCCAGATCTTACACCGCAGCACAGTTACGCCGATCGACAGCCTAGGTTGCCCGACATCGACTTTGGCCATCAAGGACATCAGCTAGGAAGGCACTACTGATCTCGTGGCTGCCGAAATTTTCTTTCTCAACGTATTTGATTGCAGCGTAGCGATTGCGAGTTGAGGAAGTTATTGATTGATTTGTATGCCTCAAGCACAAGGAAAATGGACTTGACGGTTTAGACAGCCTGTATTACGTACGCATGGATGGAAAACATTCTTGGTACACATCATCTTTGCAGATGGTCTAGTATTTGAATAGAGCTAAATATTGTGCAAGAATCATTCACATGCCCTGTGTGGGTGCACCTACCGTTTCCATCCTCTTGACAGACGAACATCGCGGCCGAGGTAGTGGTCGCTGTATGGGCTCAATTTTATCGTCGTCTCCTTTCGGTGGTTGTGTAAAATCTTTATCTTAAGAACCGGAAGTAGCTTTTTTGCTTGGAAGGTTGAAGGGTGGATTTCTAGGGTTGCCTAGCGTCCGACCTCGAGCTTCAAGGCTGCTGACATATGATCTAAATCAATGACGCTCTATTTCTTCACCATTCGGCCTCCACACCCGTTATTCGACGTGGCAGTAGACAACGTACTGGACGATTGCCGTGTCGCTCTGTACGCCATTAATGCAGAGTCGGTACAAACTTGGCGAAGGTGCTTCGCCAAGAGCGACGTCATAATGGGACGTAGTATGAAGCTGTTTCAGAAGCTAGAAGCGGACATGGCAGCTAATGTTACACTGCAAGAGCTTATTGCTACGGAGAAGAACTACTCTACCATTCAGATGACAACGTTCTTGCTTGGCTCATCCTTTCCAAGGAAAATGCTTCAGGCTTTACACGTCGATCTCGGGACGCAGACGCACGCCGCGTCCCCTCAACGTCGCCACTATCAAGCATGTTTTGTGCCTGAACGTCGCCGTAGAAGCGGACAAATTGATCAAGCGGGTCGTGAGAGGTATGAACCGCGGACGACGTCCTAGAACTGCCGGTCCCGGCAAAAGCTTCATAGCTTCAAATGCCCGCCTCTTCCCGTTATCAAGCCGTTGTTGAGCAGGGACAAACCCTTCATGAGCTTCAAAAGTTGTATAGGGTATGATGCCTTTCTCAAAATTACTCACCGTTGGCCTCCTGAGCCTGACTTCTGTTGTCGAGTGTGTTCAGTATGGTTTCAATCATGTCCCCGTCCGACGAGACAATGATGCGGTGGCTGCCAATTTCCAGGATGTGCAAGGCTTTGAGCTGATTGCGCCCGCTTTTTTGAATCCAGAGAGTGTGTCAGCAGATTTCTACAATGGAACAGAGGGGCCGACCGACGATGCAAGGCTTGGTAGGCTATGTGGCATACTCCTGAAGACAGTGGCTGACGGTTTGTCCAGACTTCTTCTTACGATCAATAGCTGCAAGGAATGACTGGGTTACCTACTATACGGCTGACTTTCAGTCCGAAGAAGGTCGCAGCTTGCCATATCTGTACTTGTCTACATCGACACAAGACATGGTGACATCTAGCAATAGCTCTAACAAGCTCAAGGTTTGGCTTCAAGGCGCAGTCCATGGCAATGAGCCAGCTGGAGATCAATCTCTGCTCGCTTTGCTAGGCAAAATGGATGCCAATCAGACGTGGACTCGGTCGATTCTAGACACTATGGATATACTTATTTTGCCTAGATACAATTCGGATGGCGTGGCCTACTTCCAGAGGACGCTCGCCACGAATTTCGATCCGAACAGAGATCACATCAAACTTGCCAGACAGCAAACGCGGGACATCAAAGAGCTCTTCAGCAGCTTTGGGGCTCACATTGCAGTCGATATGCACGAGTTTGGCGCCAGCACACGGTATGGGGGCGACTATGTCCATGCTTCCGACGCTCTTTTCTCGGCCGCGAAGAACCTGAATATTAATGAAAATATTCGCCAGCTGTCCGAGGGTCTCTTCGCCACCAACGTAGGATTGGCTCTGGAGGCTGCTGGCTTGAGGTGGGAGCCTTACGTAACTGGTACCAGTAATTCAACTCCAGGCACTGCTATTCGATTTGACGAAGCTGGTAGCGACGGAAAGATCGGTAGAAACGCCATGGGCTTGACGCAGAGTATCACTTTTCTCTGCGAGATGCGGGGCATCGGCATAGCAGATCAGCATTTCCAGCGACGAACAGTCACAGGGCTAGTGATGGTTGAGGCCATCATTCAGACGGCTGCAGATAACGCCGAGCAGGTGTACCAGACAGTCACGGAAGGGATCGAAAGTTTCATCAACAGCGACGAAGACATTATTGTGACAGACTCGACTGATTACTCCAACAGGACGTTCAAGATGGTCAATATCAACAATGGCAGTATCGTCAATGCTCCTATCCAATTCGCGAGCACTACTCCAGTAAGTGCCAACCTGACCAGGGGTCGGCCCCAAGCTTATATCATACCACGTGCGTGGTCAGACCTTGCGGCCCGCCTCGAAGTAAGCGGGCTGGAAGTTACCGAAATACCCTCCACTTTCCGGGGAACCGTGGAGGCACTCAACATCACCTCAGCAACTTTTGACGACACGTACTATGAAGGTGTAGTGCCGGTAACTGTTACTACATCGTCTTTCCAGAAAGAAGTCGAGCTTCCTCCTGGCAGCTTCGCCGTCAGCACAAGACAACGGAATGCGGGACTGGCTTTCGTGGCGCTAGAACCCGAGAATATTGATAGCTACGTTACATTTAACATTGTGCCAGTAGAGGAAGGCGATGAATATCCCGTCTACAGGCTACTAGGGTGAGGAAATTGCGCGAGTAGCCGCGAACACCACACCAGAAGCACGGGCAGTGAATTTAGCTGCATTCAGGCATAGAGTACTTCTGCATAGTTGAGATCCGCTTTGTTCTTACTGGGAGTCAAGGAAAGGTGCAGCGGTGCAGCGAACTCAATGAGCGACCGCACCTCTAGCTTTGGCGCTGTTTGTTGTGTTACAGATTTTACCCGTAGATCCCAAATGCCCGATCGCCTTGCATTCGTGAGCCGGCAGCCGAGGTTCTCGGCCACTGGACTTATTAGGTGCCGCTGCCGAATGCGAGCTGTGAACTTGATAGCGCAATAAAGAATCAGCTGTAGTGGAACTATACGGTCGACTGGGTGTGGCAAGCGAGAAAAAAATTGACTAGGACAGCCCACGTCACACTGGTTCCAGGTAGGGAGATGACCAGGAGATGAACGGCATTGACAGGAAACCCGTCAAAAGCTTCCTCAATATTGGCAAGGCGCCACTCAGCCATGCTTGCCACTCGTGCGAACAATGATCAATTGGACAATTTGCAGATCTGGGATGACGAACCACTACTGTCTGCCGGGTTCCGTTAGTGCACCGTGCGAAGCTTGCCAAGATCTTTTGCTTGGGCCCCTCGCCTCCGCCGATCTTCAGCCTCTGACATTTCCGGCTTTCTCCTTGTGCTCGCAACCGTGCAGGCTTAAGCCTCGTTGCGAGCAGGCTTAAGCCTCATTTACAACAGTTCCATGTACCCTGGGAAGTCTGAGGCGTATAGCACTGCTCATCATACATTATGATTCAGAGGAAAAAGCTGTTTAGGTACGGTTACGGCCCAACACTTCAGCCATTTGGATGAAGGAAGCTTCGAAAGCTTGTGAGAAGCAAGTTACGCCAAGAACGCTTGAGTTGACCCATCCCTGTTCCCGGTGGGGAGCGGTTAAAGATGGCTAACAGAAGCACGCACGCGAAGTCTTGGTGTCGAGAAGCTCCGGGAAAGTAGAACGTTGACCAGTCAGAGCGCATCGGGTGCTGCAAATTTGATTGCTTGATCGCTTGAGAAGCACAAGCTAAGACCGTAGGGTAACATTGATTAACATCATAGGCGTTCATCTGCACGGTTACTGCTCCGAACTTTATTGTATCCCCTGTTGATGGACTTCTGACCTTCCTATTTGATCTTCCATTCTATTACTTTGTAGCACGGAGATGAAACCCTTTTGGTGAGAGTGCTGTTTTATCAGAGAAGGCACCGGAGTGTAGCACTCGCGTGCAGCATAACATCGTTGCTCCTGATAGCTGGGTGGCGGTAGAGTTGTCAACCTGCGCAACATATCTATCATCCATAACCCGAAAATTCGTGCCCGCCTCTTCGCATGCTGGTTTTCCTTGTCTAAACACATCGTTTGTTTTTCAAATTGTATTTCCTTACCAGATAACGGTCCTCGACATGTCTACTCTTGCAGCTAATGTTCTTGAGACTGCTGAGCTCGCCAAAGCTGGCGTTGCTGACGCTGGTATTCAAGGAACCACATTAGAGCCGAAGGCCGGCAACGGTCGGATCTCAGTTTCAGGTCCCGACAGCTTTCACGAGTCCGTCAACAAAGTCGAGAGATACGAAGACACGCCGACTGATGAGGAGCTCAACACGCTACGCAGAGTCTCAGGCAAAATTCCATGGACCGCATGGACTATTGCTTTCGTTGAACTCTGCGAGCGCTTCTCATACTATGGCACCACGGTTGTGTACGTCAACTTCATTCAGCACCCACTTCCCGACGGCTCGAGGACTGGTGCGGGAGGCACAGATGGTCAATCAGGCGCTCTTGGTCTAGGCCAAAGAATGTCGACTGGTCTTACACTGTTCAATCAATTCTGGGCTTACGTGATGCCCCTGGTCGGTGCCTACATCGCTGATGCTCACCTGGGTCGATTCAAGACTGTGCATATCGCCATTGCGATCGCCATCGTCGCCCACGTCATTCTCACTGCTTCTGCCGCTCCGTCAGTCATCACCCATCCGAACTCCGCTATTGCCGCGTTCATCATCGGTCTCGTCTCACTTGGTGTCGGAACAGGCTTCTTCAAGGCCAATATCTCTCCTATGCTCGCTGAGCAGGTCAGAGACACCAGATTGCGAGTCATCACTCTCGAAAAATCTGGGGAGCGAGTCATCGTCGATCCCGCTGTGACAAACACCAGAATTTTCCTGTACTTTTACTTCTGCATCAACGTCGGCTCTCTGGTCGGGCAGATCGCCATGGTGTATGCCGAGAAATATGTCGGTTTCTACCTATCCTACCTTCTCCCAACAGTCCTCTTCCTCTGCGCGCCGGTCGTGCTAGCAGTCTGCAAGAAGCATTACCGACTCACACCTCCAACTGGCTCCGTCCTCTCGAAATTCCTCCACATGTTCTTCTACGCCGCCAAGGGCCATTGGCTTTCCTGGAGGAGCTTCACCTGGGACGTTGCCCGACCATCCAACGTTGCACCAGAGTCTCGGCCAGTCTGGATGACCTACGACGATGCCTGGGTTGACGAAGTCCGTCGAGGTCTCATGGCCTGCAAGGTCTTCCTGTTTTTGCCGCTCTTCCATCTTGCTTACAACCAGATGACGGGTAACCTGACCTCCCAAGCCGCTACGATGGAGCTCCATGGCGTGCCAAATGACCTGATACAGAACTTGAACCCTATCTCTATCGTTATCATGATTCCGATTATGGACCATGTTGTCTACCCAGGATTCCGAAAGATGGGCTTCAACTTTACCCCCATCAAGCGAATGTGCGTTGGTTTCTTCTTCGGCGCAGCTGCTATGGTTGCCGCATGTGTCACTCAGTGGTACATCTACAAGCTTGCTCCTTGCGGCACTAGCGCTGGGGACTCAGACTGTGTCGAGGAGAATGGCCCGGCACCTATCAACGTGTGGGTTCAAGTCTTGCCATACGTCTTCATTGGCATCTCTGAGATCTTCACCAATGTTACTTCCTACGAGTATGCTTTCTCGAAGGCTCCTGTCAATATGAGAAGTTTGGTAATGTCGGTGAACCTTTTTATGAGCGCCTTTGCGTCTGCTATCGGTCAGGCTTTCACCTCGCTCTCGGCTGACCCACTGCTCGTCTGGAACTACGGCGTCATTGCAGTCCTCGCTTTCTTGGGTGGCGTGTTCTTCTGGATTTGCTTCCGCAAATTGGACAAGGATGAGGATGCTTGGAACTCGATTGCTAAGTCTACTTATCATGGCAAGAGTGTCAGTGGGACATCTCGCAGGCCATCCGCTATTGAAATTGCTCCTGAGAAGGTATAGTCGCTTGAATAGTCTGCAAGGTGACCAACATGCTCATTTGTGTTTCTGGTGGCTTGTGTCGAGAGTATTCTCACGACAACATGGACGACTGTGTGACAGAAAAGCTCTAGTTCGAGTTCATCCGAAATTATCGATACCCTTTCTGCGTTGAATAATCTTGTTCTCTGCGCCTCTGATTAATGTGGACGCGTCGCCCATTACGGGATGAACACGAAAGTCGAGTCACGACCGTAGAATGCCCGTATGAGGTCTACTGAGCGTTGTTTCTTGCGTCAATCTTCACGTTGTTGCATCGTCCCGGTAGCGTGAATTTGTACGTCCTGGCTGACCACCTCGCCCTGGAGAGCAGCTGACGAACACCTGCCGAGGAGATGGTTATGAAGGCCTTGATCTCGTGTACGCTTGTGGCCTGAGTATAGAGGAGTTTTGATCTCACGAGAAACTCAGCTTTGCCGTCAACAGGCGCAGTGCCGTGACAGATGTTTTTACCGTAGTCGGCGACGTTGCGAGGATTCCGGCAACGAGGATGTCTCAAAAGATCAAGGGAAATCGTGAGGCGGCCCATAATTGGCTTCAAGCAGGACTAGCCAAAACGAGATTGGCGCATATTCTCTGGCTTGGGAGCGTCGTGTTCCCCAATCTTGTCTCTTTTCGCGATACTGGCGATTTCAGGTCAGGCACGTTGGTCGCGCATTGACATCCAGCCGAATCATTTGCGTTTGTAAGTAGTTCCTACCCCAGGATTCCCGTGTCTATCGATGGTTTGATGATGAATACATTGTCCTCCAGCTCGTTGTATGGATCTCCATATTAGATAGTTGGCGTCCTCCTGAACACCCTCATGGCTGACCTTCTTTGTGCAGGTCCCTCCACCCAACAGTCCGCGTGCGCCGCAGGATATACAGCAACTGATATGAAGATAACATGAGTGGAACAGTAGAGGAAGAGCAGACAGCGACACCACCAACAACATCAGATCCAGTTCAGCCATACACGTCTGAAGCGATCGCGGCGCAGAAGGAGCGCGCAAAAGCAGTGCTCGGAGCCGCAACAAGCCGGAAGAATGAGCATGGCGAGAACTATGTAGGCCAGAAAGATGGAGCGGACGGAGAGCTGAGGTCCTCGACCAGGAAGAGGAAGCGCGAGACCGCAGTGGAACGAATTCAGACTGATCAATATGTGAATCGCGAGTACCTCTACAAGGCCGATTTGGCTGAGCGCACTCACAAGCCTCTTTTGCTCCAGCAAAAGCAGCAAGAAGCTCAGTACTACCAGAAGCTGGCAGCATTGAGGCAACAGAATCCTGGCGCAGTGTTTGGCATCGGGTATGAAGGCTTTGGAAACCCACGAACTGACGACCGGACTGTACGTGAAACACTGGTCTATCCTCGAATGCGCAGACCTGGAAAGAAGCAAAACAGACCACCACGTGTGCCACGAAAGGATCAAGCAATCCAGGCTGAGCAGGATGAAGAGCTTGTGCCTATTCGGTTGGACATTGAGTGGGGAAAGATCAAATTGCGAGATACCTTTACCTGGAACCTATACGACCATACCACGAATATCGACTATTGCGCGGAAAAGCTGGTGGAGGATTTCGGACTAGACGTCAAAGCGTGCGACCCTCTGATCAAGAAAGTTGCGGCCGATATTCGAGACCAGCTGCAAGACTACACACCGCACATATACACCCTACCTGAGCCGTTCGACCCCACCCTGCCGTATATTGCATACAAGAATGACGAGATGCGTATCTTGATCAAGCTGAACATCACTATAGGACAGAACACACTGATCGACCAGTTCGAGTGGGAAATCAACAACCCCTACAATTCGCCTGAAGAATTTGCTCGGCAGATGACCCACGATCTGAGTTTGGCAGGGGAGTTCACAACTGCAATCGCTCACAGTATTCGAGAGCAGTGTCAACTTTATTCGAGATCTCTGCACCTGACGGGGTATCCATTTGATGGCCGTATAGTTGATGATCCTGATCTTAAGGAGAACTTCCTCCCATCGCCGTTGCCAACTCTTTTCAGACCATATCAAATGGCCAAGGAATATTCGCCATACATTTATGAGCTTAACGAGGCAGATCTCGAAAGAACAGAACTATCAATATCTCGAGCGCAAAGGCACCAGAAGAGATCGACTAATCGACGTGGCGGTCCCGCTTTACCTGATTTAAAGGAGAGACCAAAGACCATAAGGTCACTAGTGGTATCGTCTGTCATCCCTGGTGGTGCTCTGAACATGGAGGACAGCAGGATCTTCCGAGCAGCACGGCAAAGTCGACGCACTGGACGAGGCACACGAGATGAGTTCGAAGAGAGTGAGGATTCCGCGAGTGGTGATGATTCTGGCCCCGACTCACCCGCTATTCCTGCGCATCTGCTGCCTCCTGGCTCGTCACGTACACGTGGCACCATGCGAAGTGCAGCATTAACTGCCTCTGCCGGCATCAGAAGCACATTGAGCGGACTCACAGCTGGAAGATCTGCAACTCCCGAGTCGAGTGCTGTCCTTGAGCCACGGAGTGCGGCGAGGAGAAGAGATTACAAGGATCCCGACAGTGACGATGAAAGTGAGAAGTTGATAGTTGTCCTAAAGATAGGCAGGGAAAGATTCAAAGGGTGGGCTCGAGCACAACGGCTGAAGGACCGTGCTGGCCACAATTCGAATACAGGCAGCCCAATGCCTGCACAGAGGAACAAGATTGCTCCTCTCAACCTTGCGGCTCAGCCGCCTCCTCCACCGAACACGAAACCGCAGGAAAACATGTTTGGAGCTGTTGATGCGACGCATCATCCTCCAAGCGCTGAACATCCGGCTGTAAGTACCCTCGCTCACGTATAAGTCTGCTAGATGCTGACAATTTCTAGCCTTCGCCACCAGAATGGCTTCTGGAAGGACTCGAAAAGCTGCGCTCTCACTACCGCGACGATAGATTCCAGGCGACGATGAAGCACACAGCGATTGATCCTCAGACAGGTGGCCCTGTACCTGCAGAGGAGAAGAACAAGCACTTTGACCACAAGTATTTGCCTCGCATCAGATGTCTGGATTGTCCTGGCAAGCTTTACGTCACTGGTCCTGGAATGACTGCGGAAAGGTTCGAAGCACATTTGAAAAACAGGAAGCATAGGGAAGCGGTCGAAACGAGGTTGGATCAGGAAGGATAAGAGGATAGCGGTTTCACGCGTCTCACGAACTTGATGCCTACGAGTCGAATTGAGTATATAGCAGAGCGTACAGTGTCGACTGAAATCCTCCATATCCGTGCCCCATTAGCATTACAGTGTGCAAAAGCATGTCCCTGAAACAACCCCAAAAGTGACCTGCTAGCTAGCCCTTAGGTAGTGAGTGGGCCGAGTAAGAAAGGCATGGGACGTCATACCTCGCGGAGATTCTTCGCAACCCACAAGCATATCGCTGGATTGTTTTCGTGCGAGCAGCCCCTCGCGAGCACACGACACGCCCTCTTCACAGTTTACTTTTGAAGCTCGTTCTCTCTCTATCAATTTGCCATGGCCGAGTCAACTGAGACTGGTAAGTCTTTCACCCTGCATATGCTCATATCATTGTGAACGTGAGCACACATCTCCCTTGCATCTGCGAATATGGTTCTCGATGTTGTCAAAATAGAGGCACCCGGCGTTATCCGACTGGAAGAGCAGGTCTGCAAGGCACGTTTAAGCTGACGGCTGAGGACATTACAGATTACAGTCTTGCCAACCCAGACACACTCACCAAGTAAGCACAGGACCTCCGATAGAAGCCTTCCAATTTGGTGTGCGTCGTTACTGATAGAGCCCAAAGGTACAAGACCGCAGCACAAATATCTCACAAAGTCTACGAGACAGTCGCTGGTCAGTTGTACATGACATCTTCTTGAACAGCTCAAGGCTGACCAACTCTAGGCTGGGTGACCGCAGGCGCCAAGATCGTCGAGCTCTGCGAAAAGGGAGATGCGCTCCTAGACGAAGAGATCCAGAAAGTGTATAAGGGCAAGAAGATACAAAAGGGCGTGGGCACTCCATGCACCATCTCGCCCAGCTCCTATGTCACACCGTTCACGCCGCTGCTGTCTGACGCCGAAGATGCGGCAATGGAACTCAAGGCGGGAGACATCGTCAAGATACAACTAGGGGCACAGATTGATGGCTTTGGCGCCATACTCGGCGGTAATGTCGTTGTGCCAGAGAAAGGCCAAAAGGCCTCTGATGTCAAGATCCAAGGCCGCGAAGCAGATCTTTTGTTGGCAACACATTTTGCCAATGAATTGCTACTGCGGCTCATGGTGCCTCCAGGACTGCTGGCGGGTGGGACGGAGGAGGAGAAGAAAAAGGCGAGTTCTGAGAAGCCGCCAAGTCAGACTAAGATAATACAGCTTGTTGAGAAGGTTGCTGCCGCTTATGATGTGAAGGTGGTACAGCATACTACATCTTGGTTGTTTGAGAGAAATGAGATCGAGGGCAAGAAGAAGATTATTCTCTCTCCGGCCGCAGACAGCACCAAGGGTGAAGGATCAGCTGAGGTAGGCGAAGTTTGGGGTGTCGAAGTAGGTATGAGTCTTGGGAGTGGCAAGGTGAAGGATCTTGACAAGCGCTCTACACTGATGCGACGGACAGCTGTCACGTATGGACTGAAGAGACCAAGTTCAAGGCAAGTATTGAGCGAGATCGTGAAGAAATTCGGCACATTCCCATTCTCCTTACGACAACTTGATGATGAGAAGGCTGGAAAGGTGGGTGTTATTGAGTGCGTGAGAAACGGTGTCTTGCGAGAGTACAAGCCAGCAGCAGACTCTGAAGGCGCTCCAGTCTCAAGGCTCTTCAGCACCGTTGCGATTACGAAGAACGGTCTGACGAAACTGGCTGCCCCTCCTGCATTGGACTTGGAAAAGGTCAAGTCGGACAAGAAGATTACGGACGAGGAAATTCTGAAGATCCTGGAGCGACCTTTGGCCAAGTCAACAGGTACCAAGAGCAAGAACAAGAAAAAGAAGAAGAAGCCTGCCAAGAAGGCAGCAGCAGCTGATGAGGCTGAGGATAGTGATGAGGATGACTCTGACGAGGAATAAGTTTGGACCCTTTATGTGGCGAGGATGCGATGGTCGCTTGCTCACACATCGGACGATGAGTCAGCTGCAACACGGAAGGCAGCATGAGAAAGGAGCTAGAATGACGATGCATATGATTGGCTTGTGCAGTAACAGCATTCAAAGTTCTTTTCCTCACACTGTCTTCTGGGTGAGCTCGAGCAAATGGAGACTGGCATCACCGTGAATTCTGCGAGACCAAGATGGGCATGCTGCGCTGTGGTGGAGCTCGCCAGGCCCAAGGAGGCCAGCAGGATTCATTCACGAAAAGCACGAGATCGTTATGAACAACAATCAAACATCAAGAAAATAGAGACATAGAAGCTTAGGATTCCAAATATACCGTTATCGACCGTGCACATAACGTCTTGCTGTTCCAATCATAATACTTACTGTGTGGCGTAACGAGACATTCAGGTCATGCGACTCTGCGACGAACTGTGATGTCCGTCGACCCAGACCCCCTTCTTTTGCAATTATAATCATCCTCTATGCTACTTATTACTCTGGAAATCTCTCGACACGTATACTCAAAATTCTTTGGGATTATCAAGCAAAAGTTGCTGTGAGGAGCTGCGGGTTGCGGATCGGTTGTTCCCCTTTTTGGTGTGACTGCGGTGTTTCCTAGAGAAGGCCCTGGCGTGTTTCGGCCCGTCGCGCACGACCTCTCAATCTTCAGCTACGACGTTTACATTGCCTAGCTATATTACGACCACGCTTCACGGGACTTCTGGGACGCCAAATAGCGGTGCGTAACGCATTCCCCCGTCGGTACCGGACCTGTCCCTGAATTAACGTCCACAGGTCGGCGTGCGTTGGACGGCAATGTCCCATACCAGAAGTCTCAGGAACAGGTCAAGTCGCTATTCGAGTCCCGCGACATTTGCTGCAGTCAACCAGGAGAGCGTAGCTGCACCTCCTTTGACGGAGACCATTGAGGTGCAGCAGCCGGAAAAGGGTGACAATGGGTCACGGAAGCAGCACTCACCGCTGGACACCTGGATCGAGCCAACGCCGCGCCATGGCGTGGCCAGTTTCGAGGATACGAAAGGGTTAGAAAGAGTTGGCGTGCTAGAATACATGCAGCCGCTTGGTGTCGCGCCGAATCAGAAGCTACTTCAGAAGCTGAAAGTGAATTCATGGAGGCCATCGTTAAGTGCACGGGCGACCCCAGGATACAGTGAGGGAGTCGCCAGTCCGAGTGTCGAGCCGATAAAGGACGCCTCTCCTGCTATCGATCCTGAATTACTGCTCGACGCCCCACCGCTTTCGCCTATTCCTCCAGATGCCCAAACTGAAGGACAGCCTGAATCAGCGCTTCAATCTCTACCTCCGCCTCAAGCTGCCTCTCAATCGCAACCGCATCCGCAGGCATATACCCACTCTCCATTCTATTCTCACCACCCTCCAACTTTAGCCCAGTCCTTTCCGCAAGTCCAGGATCAGCAGCCACCACCACCAATGATCACTAGTCCGCCACGAGGCAGGCCAGCGAAGAAAGAAGTCGAAGAGATGAGGGTATACCCCGGACCTCAAGATAGCGCATTTTCGCCTGTCATGGCAGGTGGTTCGCAACGATCCTCGCGCGCATCTCCAAGATATCCACTTTCGACACAGGAGTCTCAGAAAGCGGATCGATTCCGTGGCTACATACTGGACGCGATCAACAGAGCAAACAGAGAAGGCAAATATGATGTGGCCGCCGGATTGGACAGAGTCCTTGCAGAGGCTGGTCGCGATGCAGTGTATACAGCGCTCGAGAACCTAGCAAAATATAAAGGAGGCGTGCGAATCGAGCAGTTCAAGGTCTTCAAGCATTACGTTAAGAAAGGTATTCGGAAGCACCGCAAAGACTCAGCTCAATCTCCGCAGCAAGATAGTATTCAGGAACTGCGACTGCCTCGACCTCAGCCCGTGGCTTATGTTTCTAGTTTTCATGCAAACACAAAGAGACCTCCACCCGGGGACCCGGTGACCATGAACTACAATGCACCGCAACCACATTTAGGCTTGGATACTAGCCGTGCCGGATTCGCTTACACTACCTCGCAAACAAAGCTTGCTGTTCATTCACCCTCCACCATGGAGCCTCCAGTTACAGATCAGCCTTCGGAACCACTACTCGATCCATCACCTAAAAAGCACACGCCACGCAAAAGACGTTCTAGCAGTGGTTCATCTTTAAGTTCTGCTCAATCACTTCCATCAGACTACATAGTGGTTGAAGATTCTGCAATCCCGGATCAGCCTTCTGAAGAGCGACCAACAGCAGCCGTCGCACACCGCCAAGCCATAGGTCGTGCGGCGACTAGCAGAGCAACACGGTTCTCAAGCATGAATCAGCAAGGCGCCCAATCTCCTGCTGGAGCTAATCCTCTTGGCTACCAAAGCATCAATGTGCCAGTCGTGCCACAAGTCAGAATCAAAAAGCCGAAGGTGCTTGACCTTGAATCGCAAGCAAAGGCTCAACAAGCTGAGATCGAAATCGAGAAATTACGAAAGGAATTAGAGGATGGAACAGAGAAGGACTACAACTACCGAGAAGTCCAAGAAGTCGACGAACGAAGTGGTGTCGACTACAACAAAAACTTGTATCCGGTTACCATGCCACCGTTCTGCAGAGGACCACCGCCACCAGTCATTCATCCAAACGCTCTAGTATCGTCAACCATCGAGGTGTCTTCTCCTGCGAGTCAGCAGCGCGGTGTTGTCGCCGTCAATGGTATCACTCGCAAACGCAACCACCATCAGTATGCGAGCGATGACGAATCCGTGCTATCCTCACCATCTGTGTCATTGTCCCCACCACCGCCACCTGCACATGTCCTTCGCATGAGTGCTGCTGCGACAAGCTCTCGTGCGTCAACTCCTCGAGCTGCCAAAGCAACCCAGTTATCGAGCGTCAAGAGGGCTAGGACCGGTTTATCGTAAGTTTTCCACACACGCTGCGCAATCTTTCATGAATCAACCATCTTGTTTAGCCTTTGGCTGCGGCTAAAAGGGCAGAGGTTCGATACTTGTGTTCCCGAAGAATGGATTTTGCTCGTTGGGATTTATGGTGTGGTATGCTAATTACACGCACTATAGGCCAAAGAAGCCGAGAAATGATGCTAGTAATTTGGGCGCAGCACGTGCGGGGATTTGCAAAGACTCAGCTGTCACCAATGGCGCGGACGCTTCCGGAGAGGTAAGACAAACCCGCTTCATTTTCCTAGTCGCTCCTTCATTCCTGTCGGTCTTCATCACAACCAATATTTCTACCTACACTTGACAAGATCTCCGACATATCGTGCACGACATGTTCCTGGATCTTGGCTGTTTTGGTTTATGGTCATTCACTTTTCAGTGTCATGCTTCATGCATCTTTACCAATCATTAACAAGACCGTACAGGATATCGAGAATGAGGACCAATGTCGCTCCTGCGGCGGAGAAGCTACGCCAGGCCACGATCTGCTCTGCTGCGACGGCTGTCCCAATTCATTTCATGGCGATTGCCTCGATCCAGCAATAGAGCCGGCAGACGCCCCTGATCCTTGGTTTTGCCCTGAGTGCGAGAGAAAAGGCAAGCCTCAAGCCACACGATCGTCTGGATTGATGGGTCAGCTAATTGACAATATCGACGATGCATATCCACGCTCCTACAATTTACCATATAGCATCCGAGACTATTTCGAGAATGTCAGAACTGGCGATGATGGCGAGTATATCGAAATTCCAGTACCGCCGACAAATCGCAAAGGTGCTCCGCGGACGGACAACAATGGCGCTCTGCGGCCTCCAGATTACAGAGCCGAGCGAGATAATAAGGGCAATTTGCGACGCTGCTATAGATGTGATCAAACAACGGAAGGTCAGCGAGAAATGATTCCTTGTGATTATTGCCCTCATGAATGGCACATTGACTGCCTCAATCCACCAGCCGCTGTGATTCCCAAGCATTTCAACATCGCTGGAAAGCCAGCACAATCGTGGCGCTGTCCTTTGCACATTGACGACGATTTGAAAGAGATTGGTCGTGGTATGGGTGCAACACCAGGTCAATTAGGGCGCAGACCTCGGCTACGACGGCCAAAAAACGCCGTCACGAGGGAGCCTGACATTCCACGACGCTTTATCAACAATGGCGTTATCGATGTTTCACTCGAACCCCAAGAACCTAATCTAGATATCAAGACTAAGGACATGGGTGGGACGATATACAGAGTAACCGAGCAACAGATCAAACTTGATTTCATAAACGCAGCCAGACATAAGTTCTACCTCGATCAGATTGTTCCTCGATCGCAAGGTCTAGACCCTACGAAGTTTCATGCGAGGTCGTGGTTGCCTGAAGTGCTGAAGTCTCGAGATGCTTCAAATGCCCAGTTCTGGACTGAGAATAATGGTCTCGACGAAGATCTGATGAATCAGCGCGCCAGATTTGCGGCACACCTTGCGAAAGAGGAGGCTATTCTACGGCTACGGAGCAAACCTCTCATAGAGCAACAAACTGTGCTTACGTTGACACAGATGGCGAATGATGAAGCCACGACAAACGTAGCAAAGCATCCATTTGCTTCTTCCAGACTTGACGTTCTCGTCAATCAGCTTGTCGCCGGTGCGCCTCCAGAGACTGTTGAGCAAATGGCATTGTCAGAGGAAGAACAGTTAATGAATTTAATGAAGCTTGCAGAGCAGCGTCTCAATATCCTACGACGTTACAAAGGACCCTCAGGTGAACAAGGTTACCCACCGAAGCCGAGCAAAGGAAATACAAATGAGAGCGCGAAGATTAATGGGGCGATGGGACACGACCACGGAGATTCATAGGCCGTTCGAAATGGTCGGACTCACTGTTGGCAGTGATTTTTCAGCAGAATATTGACACAAGATAACTTCCGCAACCTCGTCGGGGCAATAGAACCTGCGTTAGGGAAGAGGACCGAAGGCAAAATTCGGTAAGGAAATTCGAGCCTGCCAAAAGCAGTGGCGGCAAGATCGACATCAAAAGGAATGACAGCAACGTATCGTACAAACAACCTATACTTCAACGCTATGCCAGGAGTCGCCTACGCTGGCTATATATGGAGAAAGACCGAGCATTGTTTAGCATGCTTCTATCTCCATTCAGTCCTTCTCATCGAATTACTTCAGGTCAAAAAGGTTCTGAATGGCCCCAGTCAGTACATGAGGCAGGTGTCATTCATCGTCAGGGAGATTTACTGTGTGGAACAAAATAAACCGGGATGAGAGTACCGTACTCAACATGCATTTTACAATGTGTGAGCAGCCTTAACGATGTGTATCAACGAAATTGATATTCCTATCGCCAGATAAAGGCCCCTGGTACAAAGTCAAGTTGAGATGGCACTTCATAGCATAATCAACGTGTCAACTTTCTTCATAGCACTACCTCTATAACACGTTCGTCTAATGCCTCGGGGTTTTTGAGCAGATAGTCGGTGTAAAAGGTGGCTACTGCTCGAAGTAACTACTGCTTTCTTGCTTCGCTGGGCCTCCTACTGCTTGCGTCATTTACTCAGGGCTCAATTTCACCAGGCGTATGCTCGGAGCTGATGCGCCGAAACCTTACGGTGAACACCCACGTCCTTCTTTCGTCCTCCTTCACCTCACTGTTGTCGATGCAATTGAGTAATTGCATCCTAGAATCTTGTCCTTTGGAAGTGTAGTCCGATGATGCCATCCAGGCAGCTTCATCATCTGACGCTTCTAAGATCTTTGGACGCTGGTCATCAGAATGAAGGATGCTACTCACATCGCACCTGCACGCTCCATTCTTCGTGCTCGTGACCTGTTAAGCGAGAGCATTGACAATCTGAACCCACCGGCCATGATGGACTATCCGCCGTTGCTAGGTGAGCCAGTCATCGGAAAAACTTGAGATGATTTCCATCTTAGCATTAACATGAGTGTGGACTCTTAAATCGTTTCAAGGGTTGCGACAGATATTCAAGAACGACCAGACACCATGCTGAGCCGCCTGTGTCTCAGCATTGGACTGCTGGGTAAACTGATTGCTGCAGCATGGAGGGGACATTCTTCTTGAGCTAGACTTACCAAATATCAACGAAGCAGAGATGGCAGTCGAAAAATGTCTATCGCGACAAACGACTTACGGGCCTGTTTGAGGAAAACGGCTGGTGCTCCAACAATCTTGCATATTTCGACTTGAAGATAGCAAGCTTCATCGGCAGAATCTGGCATTTTGCCAACACGGACCCTCCTCTGGTGTATGACAAGCAGGAAAAGTGCACTACTGAGCAGTGTAGATCATGGTAAGTGGACGAGGCAGTGTGCCAGAAAAACCACAACAAGGGATGGTGCCAGTGCACTTCCAGAGGGTCTGAAATTTTGCGGCTTGATGACAAGGTTGTGGCGGGATTAATTCCTTTGACATGGACCAAGGAAGATACACAGAGAAACATGCTCAAGGAGATCATCGAAACAGCATTTCAAGAGGCCAATGTTGTTGCTGTCTCATATGTGTGGGCTGAAGGACACAACAACTCGTGCTTCAATATGCTTCAAGAGTGTCTCCTCCGCGATTTGCCAACCTTGCTGAATTAGCTGGTGCAGTAAAAATACTGCAGAGAACTTGCGATTCTGAATGGATATACTCTGCCTACCAACAAGTTTAACACGCCCTGCGGCAGCGAGCAATTACACGACTGTATGGTCTTTGCAAGCACGCAACGTATGTGGTGGTCCTCGACGCATATCCCCGGACAATAGACATTCAAGGGATGTCTTCGGTAGAGACAACTCCTCGTATCGTTGCAAGTGAATGGCACCAAAGATCATGGAAATCTGCTAATGGGGCGAATCGGTAGGAGATCTTTATTCATACTCAGACCTACTGCAAAAACTTAATCGTGCGCGCAGAGCTTGACTGGACTACTCCTTTTTCTGATTGCAAATGACACTGAAGACCATGTGCTGTTCTGCCTCAATAACCTGCGATCATCATGATCGGCTCGTCCAGCGACAACAACAATGGATACGACATTATGGACGCGAATCACGAGTTGGTCGTGAGCAAACCTTCATATGAATTACTAACCGTTTATGCTTGAACAGCGGTCGGCAGAAGCTTCATGTGCGCAAAGGCTCATTGACAGGTTAGAATGCAACGGGCGTCTGTCAGGGAGGCTGAAAAGCCCAATCATTCAAAGGAGTACGACCGTGTAGCCGGAACGAAGGTCCCGCAACAAGTACTGCATTTACAAGCATAGTCAGGCAGTGGAGGGGCTCCGCGGATTTGACTACGGAAAATCGTCAGGAAGTACGCAGCTGAAACTCGCTTACTGCAATCGATGAGGGAGACGGTGGCATTTCAGATGCAAAAACGTCACGGACAAAACGATTCTGGCGTGCCTGACGGCAACATTGTCCTATTTTCTTGTGATTGAGAATTGGATCCGAAGCGAGGAGACATCCGAGCCAATTGCTTGATGCTTGGGCTGAAGACATCCAGATTTCGTCGGATGCGCAGTGGTCGTGCCTTGGATTCTTATCAGGAACAATTGTGATGTTATACCCTATTCTCCCTCTTTAGCGACTCTTGGCCTGGCTTAGAAGGTAAGGATCAGATGAGGAAGGCATGTGTGAGAAGAAGACGGAGGAACGGCCTACCATACCCGGAGAAGAAAGGTACGGCTGAGGAGAGAAGGAAGGCACGATTGGGAAGTGACACCAACGGAGACACATCTCTCTGTGGTTGGAAGACGATGCCTTGCCCTCCAGCGAGAGCCCGCAACCGCTTCGGGGGTGATTTGCAGTTCGACACATGACACAGGACGGTTGACACACAGAACAGCAGCGATCTCAATTGGGTCAAGCACCTTCATCAAGCATGGCCAGGCTGCATACCTTTCCTGTATTTGCTTTCGAAGTCGCTCATTCCAGATCGCTATGGCCCTCGTGGCTCGCTTCAGCGAGCTGCCTGCCGTGATTCTGGGTGTGGAGACCTCTGAAGCACTGAACGTCAAGTGACAGCCTCTGATTCCTTATGCGATCGTGTCGTATTGTTGTCAAGCACAGTGTAGCCAAGGCGAGAGGAAGCTAGATCAGAGCCTGTGGGGACGGGACGTGACGGGACGTGTCTGAGTCGAAGTGCTCGCAAAATATACCACAGCAAAAACCTCCGTGACCAAGGTGTAGGGCAGCGCATCGCAAAACCTTAGCTGAAAAGAAACTCACGTGTCACGTAGGGAGTACAAATCAATCCTCGATTCGGACCCAGAAACACGTCGGTCGAAACGTCCTGGCGCGAAACGGGCCAAATCACCAGGGGTGGGCCGTGGCGCTCTCGGCTTAAATGAGGCTGGCCGCTGAATCTCCCGGTTTGCGGGGCGAGGTGAAACGTCTTACGGAAGATTGCATGATGGTCAACGTGTGGCAATGATCGAGACGCGTAAATACCAATTGGAATTCTGGGCGCTTGCGATCTGTGGGTGAATTCTCAAACATCCACCCTGGAGGCAAGAGTTGAGTGTGGTGAAACGCCTTGGAAGTCTCTCCGCGAAATTGTAACTCTAAATTTGTGGTTGGACGAAAGCCAAAGCCTGACTTTCTGTCCATCGAAAGAAGGTTGGACCGTACCGTTCTCCGGCTCAGGAATTCAAGCACATTCTGAAATTTCCCAATGGCCTATGGTATCACATGAGATTTGTACTCCAAGAGCGCCAGGCACAGAAACGCTGCGTAAAACAGTAGGGCATCTCAAGCCATGTCCTGACGATTCTGCATTCCAGCTGCTTTCCAAAGCTGTAACTAGATCTTTAGATGCAAATCTCTGCGTGGGCATAAGCAGAAGCCCCCAAAAGAGCGCGATGGCAGGACTTACATTTGGTGATGCGATCCGTCATAGTATCAAGCACTTTTTACTTGACTTCTTGACAGGCGGCTCTAATGCTGCCACGATTGCTTCATCGAAAACATCTTTGAGCTTGTACTGCGTCAACGCACTGCACTCGACGTATTTGACAGCTCCAAGCTCTTTTGCCATCCTCTCGCCATCTTCCTTGCGTACGGGAGACATCTTCTGGCGCGACAACTTTTCTCTAACTTGAGGGTCATCTCTCAAATCTGTTTGAGTTCCGACAATGAGGCACGGGACGCCAGGGCAGTGATGATGTACTTCGGGAAACCATTTTTCTCGTACATTTTCGAAGGACGCAGGTGATGTGACAGAGAAGCAGACTAAGAAAACGTCTGTTTGTGGATACGACAGTGGTCTGAGTCGGTCGTAATCTTCCTGCCCAGCAGTATCAAAGAGTCCAAGTGTGTATGGCTCGTCGCCGATCCTGCAAGAGTGCGTTAGAGCGGCGGCATACAGACGCTTGCGGGTTGAACTCACATCACAGTGACTGCATAGTTATCGAAGACTGTAGGCACATATTCCGACGGAAACTTATTCGTCGTATAAGATATCAAGAGGCAGGTTTTACCTGGCAGCAACCGTGTTAGTAGCTGCGCATTGAGCGCGTGAAGTGGGATATCAGCCGCAGAAACACGGAATGTGTCCTCAACTTTTGGGTCTAGGGCTTACCAACGGCACCGTCACCTACAACAACACACTTGATTGTCGCGACAACCATATTGTCTCTGGGATATCGAGGGGGGCCAAGAGATTTATTCACGGGCTTGCTGAGCTGTTGGATTGATGTGCTGGCTGCAGATGCACGATCGGTATCGCTTTTGCTGGCAATTTATGGTTGTGATCGACCCTACCCAATGTAGACCGAGTGGGTTCAGGGTACAGATCGAGTCCTCGCAACCTTGCGGTTCTGAAAATATAGTGTCGGAATTGTTTTTGTGGACGTTGAATTGAGGTCTTGAAAATGAAATCTCGACTGTATCTGAATAAGGCACCTTCCCTCGGCAAATGTCGATCACGAGGTGGTTCGCCTCTTGAGACCGTCAAAGGAATATCTGCAAGAAATGAATTGTGGCTGAGAAGGGAGTAGATTGAACGAGCGGTCAACAAGTGTTTGGAGTCGTGCCCTCTCGTGAAGATCGTGCAAAACCAGGAATTTGTTATTCGCAGAGTTGAGTGCTTGCCTGCGTAATTACGTGGGCTCCTTTCAGCGCGAGTAGAGAACTGGAATTGAGAAGCGTGAGGTGAAGCGAATGGAGGGAAGGTGCCCTCCTGGAGGTCCTCCCAGAAACATCAACCACCGAACGGGCTAGCGCATGAAAGTTGCGCCCGCTGCACCTGCTTGCAATTGTGAAATCTTAGCTAGGGCAGGTTAGTGCTGGCCCTAAAGGCATTCCGGGTCCCCCAAACAGTCCTTGGCTTGATTAAGGCAGCAACACGAGCCCTCGAAAAGCATCGGTTCGTGCGATTGGCAAAAACACAACAACCTTCACTGCCATGGTCATCGCTTGATAGGAAGATCAATTCGCGCTTGGTGTATTGATCTCAACGTGAGTCGATCGATGACGGCTGGGGCAGGATAATCAATTCAGGCAAGACATCTGAAATGGTCAGTGATCTGCGGTAGTTTGCTGAACTTTGTCTTCTGAGGGACATGACCCATGCGCTTTCACGCCTGGTGCGCCTCTGAAACTTTCACTCAGCTAACTTCCAGTCCTGCGACGCGGCTTCACTCGACGGAGCACGTGGTCCTCAGAACAACCCTGCAGTTTCTCGCAGAGTATTGATATTCATCATCGAGCTTTGAAGCCACCCGCTGCAAGGTACCGCGCGTTCCGCGTTTGACAAATTGATGCTTCAAAGTTCTTTGGGGCATGACAGTAGAATATCCGTCTTGGTGAACGCTGACGGTGTCGATCACGGCCTGGATCTGTTCCGGGATGGACCACATTGCTGAGTTCACAGAGGTATTTCCAAAATAGTCATACTTTCCCCTGGACGCTCTTAGCAAGACTTTGTTCTATGAGCTTGCAGTTGAGCGTGGAATCTAAATCAGTGAGTAACTGCCAAGTGTTCCTTCCAGGCCCCCAATATCGTCTTTCAAGACACCTTTGAAGCCTCTCTGCGATTTCAATGTTTCGATTCGCAAACACTGTCTCGAATCTGCTGTTTGCAATTGCTATCGCTGATGAGGTACTATGGTCGACCGAGAAGATAGATCGCAATTGCTGCAAACGCAGCTTGGACGCTGTCACAAAGCATACAGCAAACGCTTCCGCAGCAGTCACTCCCAATTTAACTTGATTATGCTGATGCATCTACGTCATGTCGCAACTCACATGCAGTGAGCAAGCTTATGAGATGTGTTCTTGGCATCCCGAGGAGAATGAACGAGAATATCTGTACATCCGCTCTGTTTGGAAGGAGCAAATAGGCTTTGGCGATGGACCACGAATCGAAAGGACGCAAAATGCAAGGCAGCCGTGCTGATGGGGCTGATGCGGCTGATGCGGCACGCATGAAGCAGGAGATGAGGGTTAAAAATTTGCAGAATCTAGGTAGGTTGGCAATCAGCAACCAGGTGCTGGGTAGAGCTAACAGCAGGATTCGTGGAAATTGCCGACAGCGAAGGGTGCAAGTTTGTCGAAAATATTCGACCAAAGAAGCATCTCGTGGTTAGGGGATGGGTACCAATGTTGGAGCCGCACCAGCACGTCGAATGCAGTTCTCCAATCGCAGAGCAATAACAGCCTGTGCGAAGAGCGGCCATCGAGCATGAACGATAGACAGAGTCGATAACGCGGCAGTCAATGATGTAAAGCTTACTATACAGAAAGCTCAACGTCGCTTCCACCAAAGGACCTTTCCCGGACATTATCTAACCTACTGTGCCAATGCTTCCTACATGCGCCACGACTTCCTCGTCTCCAATTCTACGCATCCAGCATTAAGTTGACGTATTATGGAAGCATGTCATATATGCCCAACCTATATACATTCGCGACAAATGGTTGGTGACTGGGGCAGGTCGGGTATCGTGCCAAACATATCCTCTGGCCAAAATGCCCTTGTACTAAGACAGTCCGCAGTCCTTGCTGCATTTGAATGGCAAAATGCGGCCAACGTGACATGACAAATCAAACGGCAAAAGCGTAATGTCTAACGCTCTATTGCGATATTTCAAAATCGAGCCAAAGTGTTCGCAAAAGTCCAAATTACTTTGCACCAACTTCCTCTTCTGCCCACCCCGAAAGATTTCCTCTTGTATCACTCGTCAAGCCAAGACCACTGAACCCTGAGGTTCCGTAACCGGTTCCAAAGGCTGATCCAAAGCCGCCTCCCAAGCTAGCCTGAGGAGCATGATTCCCAAATGGTCGACTCGTGCTTTGGCTATGGCTGTTGGGCGGCTGATTGCCAAAGATGTCCTGCCCAAAGGCCGGGAGTGAGACTGCACGCGAATGAGCACTTCTGCTAGCGCCGAGTCCGATATTGGTCGGTGCAAGCAAGCCTCCGACGGTTGTGGAAGCACCATTAGTGTTCACCGGTGTGTTACCAAAGCCGCTGCTCACACTGCTTTGCCTTGGGACGTGCGACGACGATCGTGCATGATCAAGACCGCTGTGGCCATTTGGCATTTCCCCATACAAAGCAGCTTGTTGGCTGGCTAAAGCTTGATTCTGTTGTTGCTGAAGAGCTGCAAATGTAAGATCATCGTCGCGGGCATCCTGCGCTGCTTGCGCTGCCTGTGCATGCTGCTGTGACACCTGGGACAAAAACATTGTCAGCGGGTTGTTACCGCCTTGATTGAGTATGGCAGAAGGTGTTGGACCTCCCACATTCTGCTGCTGTCGAGGCTGGTTTTTACCATTGGCACGAGGACCCGTAGGGAGCATAGACCTTGCCGGGCTAGATCCAGCTTGTGGTGGAGTTGCATCAAGCCCATTGAGTGGTGGTGGTGAAGCACCATCTATACTGCCGAGTCTGCCTTGCTGACCAGTTGCATTGTTGAGATTCTGCCTAGGTGGGTTTCCGCATCTGTCTTTTCCAAAATTGATCTTGAACCTTTTGTACTCCTCTCGGCCTCTGACCGCTTCGATGGCCTTGATGGCATTTGCAATATTGGTAAAATTGACAAAAGCACAGCTTTTTTCTCTCAAGGTGTTAACCAATTCAATTTCGCCATACTCCAAGAAATCCTGTCGCAGGCGCTCTTCCGTCCAGCTCTCATCCAGATTACCAATGTAAACGTTTCTAGAGGCGCCGCCGCTGACAGCAAGGGCGATGGCGGGAGGGAGTGGCCCGGAGTGCTTTCCCCACCCGATCTTTAAGCGCCTGTTGTGGATCATGAGGCCTTGAAGATTGCTCAAAGCATAAAATGATGCAGCTGATGTTGGATCGATGAACGTCACAAAACAGATGTGCTTGTCAGGGATATACCGGATGTGATGAAGCAGACCGCCTCGTACAACATTGCAGATCTCTTCAATTGTGGTTTCTGGATGGATGTTTCCCAAGTATACAGTTCGATTGCCTAGGTTGTTGACCCCTCCAGCTGTGGTTGCAACAGCTGCTGCTGCGACAGACTGTTGTGCAAGGGCGTTGGAAATCAAATCACGATCAGCACCATTAAGCACATGTGCATAGCCAGGTGCAATGCCAAGAAATTGTGCAGCATTTTGCTGCTGAGTCTTGGACACGTACGCGCATCGATCTTTGCCGTAGAAGACTCTTCGAGGAGGCTGCCACTTTGGATCTTGGGGGAGTTGCGCGACCGCTTTGATGGCATTGCCGATAGACAAGAAATGTACGAAGGCAATCGCTTTCTCAGGCACCATTTTGACGATATCGATGTGGCCGAATTTGCCGAGGTCTGCGCGTATTTCCTCCTCCGTGATATCCTCGGGCAGATTTCCAAGGTAGACATTCCTAGAAGCACCAGACTGCTGAGCGGCTAGGGCGACAGATGTTGGTACCTGCGAAGGCTTGCCCCAGCCAACCTTGATATCATGGCCTTTGATGTTGAGCTTCTTCAAGATGGCGTCAGAATGGAAGTGAGTGGCTGAACTTCCATCGAGAAACGATATGAAGGCACAATTCTTGTCGGGAAGTAGCCTGACAGATTCGATCTGACCACTTCGAACGTGATTCAGTATTTCTTCGGCAGAGGTGTCTGCAGGAATATTGCCTAGGTACACAGTCCTGCTGGTAGATGCCATAAAGTTCTGATTCATTGGCATCATTGGTTGATATTGCCCTTGATATTGTCCGAATGATGCTCCACCAATCTGTGAAAAGCCGGTTGGGGATTGAGGCGTGAAGGTCTCCGCAGAAAGCATGTTCTGGAACAGTGTCGGAGACATTGGATTTGCATTGCTTTGTGTTGGACTTGACATCTGAACTTGTCGATTATGCTGGTATTGCTGAGCCTGCTGGTGAAGTGCATTTGTAGCTTGCGGAAACCTGCTCAAGCTAGAAAATTGAGGAGAACCAAAAGCACCAGGAGAACCAGTTTGGAAAGGACTGCCCAGGAGCAGACCAGAGGGCAACAATGGAGTGTAGTTCATCTCGAAAGCTGTTCCCGGTGTGTCACCTGTCGGACTGAAATTGCCGTGCTGAGGCTTAGGATTCGTGTCTATTGATGAAACAGTATTTTTCCTGGCTTCATTGAAAGCTTGGTGGTATGAAGCATTGTTGGACGCGAAGGCCCCGTGCGAAAACCCAGTATTCTCCCGATATTTTGTGTTACCAAATCGATCGCCGAAACCATTCTGCTGATTCTGCATAGCGAGCATGTGGGGAGGACTCCCCTCGAATATCGGTCCTAATGTAGCCGTGATTGCAATTTGGGTTGTCCGGACACGAGGATGACCGGACAGTAGATATTCACAATCTCAAACAAGTCTGATTCAGGGCTGGACAGTTCGCGCAGAGGCAAGATTTCTTCAACCATACAGGACGCTCGACTCGATCGGACCGCGAGATTGCGAAGCTCTAATTAAGGATAAGTGCTGGAATTATATCGGTGGCAACCTGATTCCAGCAAGGTTGAATGGACCCAGGAAGTCGTTATTGAAGAATGCTTGATGAAACTGCACTATCTTGTAACGAAGGTAAGCGTTTTGCACGAGAACAACGCAACGATGACTGAATATTAAGGGTAACGAAGGGCAGCCGCTACAAAGCTGGGCACTGCAATCGAATAAGAAGTAAAGAGATGACAATAATGAAGGTGGTGACGATGGAAAGGACAACAGGACACGACGATCAAGGGAACGAGGTTAAGAAGGAGAGTCACTGGTATCAAGATCAAGACGACTGGAACGCAAACACGCCAGACTAACTCGAAGCTAGCCTGAGCCTGGTGCAAAGAGAAAACTTGCTTGCAAGGGTGTGGAAGATGGTTAACCGTAATAGGGGCGGCTCTGCCACCACCCGCCCAACCAATCCCGCTCATGACATCTCGCATGGTTGCACTCTCATCGAAGAAAACTCTCTGCGCTGGTCGCAGCAGGGTCAATGGATCGTGGTGTGATTCATTCTGCTTTGCACGCGAGTCTGAGGCATACCCAAAGAGCATCTGAGACACCTGAACGTACAGGCTCCTGAACACGAATGAGAAGCCTCGTGCAAGCTGCACGACAAGCTCACCCGGTCGACTGCATGGAGACGGCTCCCGAGCATGGGTTGGAGATGAGAAGCTCGACAAGGTTAAGATTGCCAGTGGGCTCCTGTGCGAAACGCGCCAAAATGGCATTCCCATTGGCCTCTGGTGCCTGGCTCTGGCTAGCCTCCGGAGCTTGGGAGCAGCCCCGTTCCTGGCTAATCTGATTGCGGCCTGAATGCTCACTGCGGCTATAGAGCCTTGCATCTTTATCTAAGCGCGACAATATTTTATTGATAAGGCTGTGGTGGACTGTGACTGCACATATCTTAGGGAAGCGCGCCTTGAGGCCGTAAGGTGGGCTGCAAAGGACATTTAGTGAAGGTCTTGGTACAAGGTGTAAACAATTTACTGTCAGAACCGTCGCCTTGCAATTTTAGAAATATTGCTCATCTCCCTCGGCTGTGGTATGAGTCACGGTGACAATCTTTAAGAATCTCTCTTTTTCCGCCCAAGAAGTCTATACGCCTCTGACCAGTTTCAGAAGTGCCCTCGAGATGGCCGAGCCATACTACATCGATGAAGATATCGGCAACGACGATGACTCTGCTGTTGGGACTCCTACCGCGCCATACAAGACCCTCCTCCATGCCATGAAATGTCATCCACCTGAGTCTTCTTCATACATGACTCGAAAAGCAGGTCCAAACGGTCCAGAGGAGTGGAAAGTACCAAGTGACTCTGCAATGAAGAAGTCAAAGAAGCTATATGAGCAGTGGAAACGCAAACAAGAAAAGGGTGCCGAGTTGGAGGTAAAAGCACGACAGGAGGAAATGCGGAGGCTGAAGATTCTGGAAGATGCAAAGAAAGTTGTATTAGAAGAAGACAAATCCCTGCCAGAAGCTCAGAGAATACGGCTTGACGACACAGAACGTATCACTCTAGGTACGGCTGATAAGCCTGGCACAAGGGTCAAGGTTTTTGGCCGAGTCCACAGATTTCGTTCTCAGAAAGATGTCATCTTCATCACCCTCAAAGATGGGTACGGGCAGATGCAGGTCGTCTTTGCTGGCAATCTGATCAAAACTTACGCTGCCCTTACCCTGACCCTCGAAACGTCTCTCGAAATCAAGGGCCAGCTTCGCGAACTTCCACCTAACGCCAAAGCTCCTCTCAATCGCGAACTCCACGCAGATTTCTTCCGAGTCATAGGTGCGGCAGCAGGCGACAAGGAAGCAATCAGCAACAAGGTCCAAGCGGGCGGTGACATCCAGACTCTACTTGACCAGCGCCATCTCGTCCTTCGTGGTGACGTCCTCTCCAGTGTGATGAAGGTCAGAGCTGCAGTCCTCCGCGCCTTTCGCCAAGCATACGTCGAAATGCGCTGCCTCGAAGTCACACCACCATCGATGGTTCAGACTCAAGTCGAAGGCGGCGCTACGCTCTTCGCTTTCAAATACTACGACGAAGAAGCATACCTGACCCAGTCTTCTCAACTCTATCTGGAGACTTGCCTACCGTCCATGGGCGACGTCTTCTGCATCTGCCCGTCTTTCCGGGCTGAACGATCTTTGACTCGCCGCCATCTGGCAGAGTACATGCACATTGAAGGGGAACTAGACTTCATCACTTTCGAAGATCTCCTCGAACATCTCGAGAGACTCATCTGCCGAGTAGTCGAGCTTGTTCTTCAAGACTCGCTAGTGGCAACATACATTAAAGAACTTAACCCGGACTTCATGCCGCCTGCTCAGCCATTCAAGAGAATGAAATATGCTGACGCGATCCAATGGCTCAATGAGCATGAGATCACCTTTGAGGATGAGGATGTTCCAGAGGATCACCCAGAGAGACATCGACCTCATCGGTTTGGAGACGACATCGCCGAAGCTGCCGAACGTAGGATGACTGACGAG
The DNA here is from genome assembly GCA_000315175.1 of Herpotrichiellaceae sp. UM238. NCBI lineage: Eukaryota > Fungi > Ascomycota > Eurotiomycetes > Chaetothyriales > Herpotrichiellaceae > Herpotrichiellaceae sp. UM238. Next base: position 380,018 of record AMYF01000020.1, on the reverse strand, counting down.
CTCAAGGTACCGATCTTCCTTACACATTTTCCCCTGGAGTTGAAAGCGTTCTACATGAGCAAAGACCCAACCGATCCGAGAGTCACGGAGTCTGTGGACGTGCTCATGCCCGGTGTCGGCGAGATTGTTGGAGGCAGCATGAGAACATCAGACTATGATGAGCTCATGGCTGCGTACAAGAGAGTTGGTATCGATGCAACACCGTACTACTGGTACACTGATCAGAGAAAGTGAGATCCAAAAGCCCTGCCTTGTCACTATCCGTTTGCTAACGTTTCTGTTCAGATACGGTACATCACCTCACGGCGGCTACGGTCTAGGCCTCGAACGCTTCCTTGCATGGCTTTGTGGCCGGTTTACTGTGCGCGACTGTGTGCTGTACCCTAGATTCACTAACCGATGCACCCCCTAAGTTGCGCTCATTCAACTATGAGGCGGTGATCGATGACTTGGCAATTGCAAGGATGATAGATGGAACGATCACGATGATTGAGAGATGATTAGATGGTTGTCACGATCCTATAGACCAAGACATGATTGCATAGACCTGCGACAAGCGGCATGGAGGTCATTGAAAGCTTAGAGCCATTGAAACTTCCCCAAAGTATACCTGTTTACTACTTGCAGCTTTGCAAACCTTTGTTGGTGGTGCCCTAGTATTCGTAGATTACCAAGGAATAATACGGTCAGACAAGCAGTTTTCTCGACATCTTTGTTTTGTAGAGGATAGGTCTCCCAGGCGTTCCTTTGGATCAAACTTTAGGTGCATCTAGTGCTCATATTCAGGCGACCGCTCTAGGGGTGCTTTGGAAAGGACGTAGTGATAGGGACGTGCTTGAGGTTGTGCTGGATGGGAGTCACCGTTCGTATACCCTTGACTGCAGCTTCGCCGCCTTGTGGAAATACTGGTTTCTTCTGTGAGAGGTGGCCGCAGCAAATATGGTTGTTGGTGTTATTGAGATGCTTGAGCTGACAAGCGTGCGTTCTCAGTATCCCGAGGTCTGGGATAAAAGCTTTTCAGAAGTGTCAGTGCTGCTGGAAGCGTGTGACATGCGTTCGGCTGCTTGTGGATTGCTCACGCCCAGCGTATGAGAGGATTTTATTACGAAGACAACACCGTTGCCCCCCCGGACTGAGCTTCTCTAGGTATGTTTAGCAACTGTGTTGTCGTCCAAGAGGTTTATGCAACAGCATCGAGGTTACGAGTGACAGACTACGAATCTCATACATCATTCGACTACATCGCCGTAGGGTATGCGTGGTCCTTTCGATGACCCAGCATGAGGCGGAGAGATAGTATAAATTTGTCACACCTGTGAAATATGGCACCGACAACGAATGCATTGCTCGTATCGCATCATGTGTTGAACGCAAGAGATGCACACCGGTATTAACGAAGACTGTTATGCGCTGTCATGCGAGGCAACTGCATGCCATTTCAATAGCCAAATACTTCTCGCTTTGTGTAACCATATGCGAAGCAATTTGCACGTGGTACTGGGACAAGCTTGCAGCCGAGCCCGGGATCGTCACTGAGAGCTCGGACGATCGGCCAGAAGCAATCGGTTATGCGTGATATTGGACCAGGTTGGAGATCCCAGTCGTCGGCAGCGAAAGCAAACGTCTCCTATTTGGCAGATAGCTATCATTTGTCCCATCACAGGGCAGCACAGCTCGGCTGAATGGTTTACACCGCTAGTCTGAAAACCGCGGACAACGACGCGTTGAGCCGTTCGGGCTCGTCGCTACATCCTGAGTCATTCCTCCGTTCTCGTGCGGAAACAACCGTAACACGCTTGTGGACAGAGTTCGCAGGTTATGCAGGTTCAGAGGACGATTGAGCCACTGCTTGCGATCGAGTCGAGTATTCGATGACGGAAACAGAGGAAGCCTAGTCACCCTGCAGGTTCTCGACACATGCGCCTAGTCGGGAATTAATCTGTCCGTGGTATCTCTACTCAATGGATGGAGTTTAGAGCATACGCCATTCTCTGCAACGCCGATTACTCTCCCCTGGCCGAGTAGATGAAAGTACTAGGCCACCAGACATGGCCGCCTCTTCTGAATGAGATTGCTTCTTTGACGATACTTCGGCTTCGGAGAGATCGCTTCTTTTCACCAAGCCATGACATCGCACTCATAGACTTGCCTTGTCAGGAGTTGGACATCACAAGTGCGATGAGATCTCAAGTAAAAAGCGTACACCACTGGCACCGGTGAAGGCCAATTATGTTGATTGCCGCACCAGCAAATGCATGTACCCCAGCAAAGGTTCTATGGCTCTAGTCCAGATCCACTAGAATCTTGCGGCAAGCCTGCGGTCTTGGTGCACATGCATGGTTGTGCTCACATGCAAAAGGCTCCACGCCTATATTATCACCGAAACTGAAGCGTCGATGGCACTCAGGAAAATAGCCACTATGCATGCGACCAAGGCACACTGCAAACGTGTTCTTCCTATTGCGAGCATTTGCATCTCGCCGTCTTTGTAATCCAGAAGATCTATGGCGTCATGATCTCGACTCGCGCGTTTGCCATTTTTGGCAACTGCACGCCCCATGCATCCGATACAAATTAGTGCTGCGAGCATGTGTCCATCGATCACGAGATTGTCAACGGAATACTTTATTACAGACCAGCTCAACGACGCCGGGCCGACGTCGAGTGTCCACCCAGACATTGCCATACTCCCAGTGATAGTACGGTAGACACTGGGAAACATCCGGCACCATGACGACCTACAACAGGGGCTGTCTACTTACACCTCTTACGCCTTCTATGCCAGCTTGCCCACCAATTGTCGAGAAAATAGAAGCATTGCCATCAACGCCACCGGACAGTGCGGAGCTAATCGCGACAGAGAAGTCCACAAGAGTAGACAGCAAATCGGTCAGAAAAGCGTTGCATGTTGTGTCGACCGAACGTGACGCGCTGACGAATCTCGAAAAACTCTACGCCACGTCTCCGGAGGCGCAGTCAGCATTATCAGACTCAATTGCCTTGATATCGTTGTCGCAGTCGCAACATGGCAAGGTGGTTTTCACAGGAGTGGGAAAATCTGGTTGGATTGCCCAAAAACTGGTGGCCACGTTCAACTCGATTGGCATAGTCGCAACCTTTCTTCACCCGACAGAAGCACTGCACGGTGATCTGGGGCTCATTCGGCCAAATGATGTGGTCCTCATGATCACATTCTCGGGGAAGACCCAGGAGTTACTTACGCTCTTACCTCACGTTCCTCCATTTGTGCCACTGATGGTAATGACATCTCATCTTTCTCCAGAGACTTGTCTCCTCCTTACGCATCCCTGTCGCACAGACTCTCAAAACATACTGCTCCCGGCCCCGGTACATTTATCAGAAAAGTCAACGTTCGGTCTTTCGGCACCAACGACCTCAACAACCGTGGCTCTGGCGCTAGGAGATAGTCTTGCACTTGCTGTTGGAGACAAGATGCATGCGTCACCAAATCCTCACCCTGCCGAGGTGTTTGCCGCAAATCATCCAGGCGGAGCGATTGGCGCGGCAAACTTGAGCACCAGTTCGAGCACTGCAGACATGCAGCCGCGAATGTCGGACCTTGCAATTCAGGTCAGTAAAATACACACAGCGTCATCATCTCCTGGCCAAGAGGTCAAATGCTTCGATGTTCTGCTTTCGGCAGTCCGATCTCCTCGAGGCTGGGTGAAGCTTTCGCGGGATCATGTCGTCGGCCCACGCAGAATTCAGAGGTTAGCAGATCCGAGTATAGATGTAAGAAACTTCGCAGATGATCTTGGTTCGCTCGTCATTGAGCGGACGGACTGGATCAGTGTCCCATTTGACTGGACCGTTGAGGAATGCAAAGAATGGATCGTGAAAATGCGCACCGAGGGTGATGCTCGTGGAAGATACTTCTTGCGTCCAGGCACGATTCTTGGCATTGTTGATGATCAAAGCCAGAAAAGTGGTGTCGTAGAGATTGAAGATGTTGTCGGTACAAATTTTTGCGGCACTTTATGAGCTATACGAGTACGGCACAAAGGCCAGGAAAGTATATGGGCGGTTTCGAGTGTCGATTATCTGAGCATTCTTTGGTAGACTTCACAGCCTCAATGTGAGCTGTGTACTGAATCAAGCAAGCTCCTTTCAGCCATACCAGTCGTCTGCCTCTTCCTCATCGGTAGATTGTTCGTCCTGAACCTCTCCAGGCTCCGCCGCATCTATTTTGTCAGGTGTCTCCCCGATAGTGGGATCTTTCGCCCGGAGAGCTTCGCGTCGTTCTCGCAAGCGTTTCACGCGGTTTTCCATTTCTTCCATTATCTCGAACTCCTCTTCCATTCTCCTGCTTTCTTCCTCCTTCTCTGCCTCGGCTTCATCTTCTCTTTGCTGGACAGGATTTGAATTCTGTCGCTCAGCGAGTTCAGTGGCAGAAACCGGTGCAGCTTCAATTGTTGCAGAAGCGTGGTACGGCTTCGCAACTTCTGCCATTTCTCGTTCAAATGCAGCCCATTCGTTCTCGTCTACAGTTTCGACTACGGGAGCTTGGGGTTCAGGATCCTCCGGGCGCGATTGCTCAGGTTTTGGCGGCGCCTGCGCCAGCCTATGGCGATCGCTTATGGTGTCAACTGATTTCGAAGCATCCGGAGATGCATCTACGTCAGGCTCTGGCTGAAGTTCTGGCTCTACAGCAGGTGGGATGTCTTCCTGGGGTTTTGTTACAGGCTTGGGCTTCTTCCTTGAATCGACTTCATAGTTGCGCTCCGGTTCTTCGTCTTCAATGCTCTCAAATTTCCTTTTCACGGGTCGGACAGCAGGCTCAGTCTTTTTCTGCTCGTTTTTGCGATGGTTCAGACTCTTGAGGTGCCCGGGCCACAATTGCTCAGACTTTACATTGAGATTGCAGACGTTGCAGATTAATGCACCGTTCTTCGAGTACGTCAAGTACTGGTGAGATATCCTTCGTGACTGTCGTTCCGCTGCCAGCAGCGCACGCACATCGGCCATGTCAAGCCCCTGAATTCCAAGCTTGCCGGAGGAGGTGGTGATCAGACTGGCCCGTAGTTGGAGACACCCGCGCCTGCCTTTGTTTCGAGAATCCACGGCAATATTGTCCTGCACGTGACTAGAGGACTCCGCAAGTACTTGAAGTGGCAGTCACCCTTCGCCGTCCTAGACACAGCTTCGTCCGCTTTTGATCCTTTCCCAAGTATTCTTTGCGCGACGAGTGCGCTTGAAGCGTCTTCCGCAGGCTTTGAAAAGTTCTGCAGAGAAAATATTCAAGCGCACCCTACAGGTCGATAGCGCGGTCGCTGTGTTCGAAGTCACGTCGCGTTGAGCTTCACCTTGCCTCGCTCAACGTCTTGTAGCTTGCTTCACGAATGCGCACTCGCTCAAAGCCTCTATATACGTAGTTCTGCTGCTTTGCGCATTGCTCATTCACCCTTGTACCATGGCTGGTGAGTATCCCAGACAATTGCACTTGTTGCACTCTTAGAGGACGTGGCTGATGAATATTGTTTTAGATGAACCACGAAGGTCTGGTCGCGCGACCAAGGGTCAGCACAATGCGAAAGATCGCGAAGACACCGATGGCACCCCAAAGCCGAAAGGGAAAGGCAAAGGCAAGAAGGCCAAAGCTGAACCTGAGCCTGAGGAAGAGGAAGAAGAATACATTCGATGTGTCTGTGGCCACTATGAAGAAGAGGAAGATGAACCTCGCGCAATGATTTGTTGTGACAAGTGCTCAGCGTGGCAACACAATGATTGCATGGGTCTACCAGAGGATTATTCTCCAGACAAGTACTTCTGTGAGCAGTGCAAACCAAGTGATCATAAAGAGTTGCTCGCAGCGATGAAGCGAGGCGAAAAGCCGTGGGAAGAGCAGGCGCGCCATCGCGAGCAGCTAAAAGCCGAGAAAGCTGCGAAGAAGAAGGGCAAGAAAGGTGGCCGCAAATCTGGCGTACGCGAGAGTGAGGTGCAACGAACACCTACTCTTGAACCAGAAGATCCTGTATCGTCAAGAAAGAGGAAGCACGAGGAGTCGCCAGCCCGAGATGCGAGGGTAAGCAAGTAATTTCCCATCAGCAACCGCAAGCTAACGAAGCACCAGTCTAAAAAGGCCAGAGCGAGTGTGCAGGCTGATTCAGAAGTTCAAGCTGATGGAAACACTACAATGGAGTCTCCAGAGCAGAACCCAATTTTTGCAGATGTCGCGAAGGACGCAAAGGATATATCCGACCCTACGCGAAGCAAGATAGCTAGTAACATTGTCAAGTCATTTATAGAGCAAGCAAGTGGTTTAGAGCAAAGTGGCGCGATCTCCATGAGCAAAGGAGAGACTGCTAAGAGCCTGGGAACAAGCATCGCGCTGCAGGTCGAGCATGCCGTATACCATATCCGATCAGGTGGACAAGGCGAACCCAACGAAGCCTACAGAGACCAAATGCGTGCTATTCTTAACAACATCAAGCGCAATGCTGACCTAGCGACACGTTTGATGAGTAAAGACCTTCCTGCTGATGAGCTGGCTGCAATGGATCCAAAAGACATGGCAACTGAGGAGCAAAAACAAAAGGATGCTGAGGAGAAGAAGAGAATGGAAAAGCAGCATGTACTCATTGAAGAGCAAGCCCCAAGAGTACGGAAGACACACAAGGGCGACGAATATGTCGACGATTCACAACAAATGGCAGAGTCTACGACATCAAATGCCCCTGTACGAAAGCAAAGCACAATTGACCAGGATTCCGACGTAAAGAGTCCAACAACCACTGGCTCAGGCGAGAAACCACAGCCAATGCGCAAGCCTTCTGCCGCTGCCAAAGGCAAGCTCTTTGGTGTTCAACGACGGAAGTCGTCTACCAACTTTGACATCGACAGGGTGTGGTCAGGCGTTCAAGGTTCGCCAACTGAAGGCGAGGGTCCGAAATTGCCTGAAGCTCAGCAGCAAGGTTCACCTCCTGCTGAGGCCATTGCAGGTGCAGATCCCGAGGTCGATAGACTGCTGAAAGACGAAGAGAACGACTCGGAGCCCTATTCACCTAAGGAGTTTGTAGAGGAAGGAGTTGTCTGGCGCGGTCGAGTCAATGGTGGCAGCCTAGGCACCTTCAACACCGTGGCAAGATTTGCAGCTGGCTGCCAACCCGATGCCGATAATCTGAGCATGACGTGGGACGAGGTAATACCTTCGGAAATCAAGCTTCATGGTAGGATTCAACCTGGTAAGGCCGATGAATACCTCTGTGGGCTTGAATACTCGAATACTACCGAGCTCGTCATAGTGAGTCTTCCTGAGCCGAAGAATCCCGAAGACCAAGCACAATTTGACAAATTCTTTCGGTATCTAAAACAGAAAGACAGATACGGTGTTGGCAGTCAACACTCGGTACCTGCTATCAAAGACATCTATCTTCTCCCAATGGAGATCGGACAGCCATTGCCGACCGTTATGAAGGCATTGGAGCATGGGTTTGCGGATCCCGTCACGGAAAGATCTTTCCTGGTGCCAATTGTAATCAAGTGGACGGAGCTACCACACAACGCTGAGCGAGTTCGACAGCAGCAAAGCCAGCAACAAGCGGCTCAAAGTCCAAGCGTCGGTCCCCCAGTAGCTCAGACACCAATCACACCGCACGACGCTCAGATGCATTTTGATGTGCAAGCTCAAGCACATCCTTCACAAGGACAGCCAAACGGTGGTGCGCATGTCGCACAGTCGTCGCCTGCTCCACAAGTACAATTTTCAACACCTCCATCCCAACAGCAATCCCAACCAGCGATTGCACATGCTCCAGTTCAAGCTCCGATACCGCAGAACCGATCGCCAGCAGCAGCGAGCGCTCTGCGTATTCTTGGGCCGGAGATGGCTGCATATCAAGCTGTCAAGGACCTCATCGCTCAAGCGCCGAATGCAGGGGAAAACGAATTCAACATCATCAAGGAATGTATCGAGGAGAATGCAGAAGCAGGAAAGTCATTAGCAGTGCTTACCCTCATGCTGCAGCAGAAGTATCAGTCACAGCGGTCTTCAAGGGGCCAGACTGCGAGTCAAGGGCAAAGTAACATATCCGCGCCGACGTGAGTGGACTAGAATTTGAACTTCAGTGGATGGCGGGGCTAGCTCAGATGTGAATGATTGTTCATTTCTTTATGTACCGTTGCAAGCATGAACAATCTTAAATGTTTGTGTATGTCTTAATCTCTTAGGTTGCCATGATTTGCGAAATTGCTGTTATTTGTGAAGTTGCGAGGTTAGACAGATGCCAGACTTTTGCCGCCTGATGTATTTATCCAAGCTTGTTGAATTGAGCAATGTCCACCGACGGTGCCATGGCCCGGGTTCAGAACCATATGGTTTTCGTGGGAGCACGACAATATTGAGCATCGCATCGAGGTGTGAAGACCCCTGAATATGCAGGCCTGCATGGCGTTAGGAACTCGAACGATGCACCACACCGCACACGGCGAAAGTGCTAGGACATTGTGCAGCTCTGAAGATGACCTTTGTAATATTGTTGGCGCCCACCGAGGTCCAGCGCCAAATGGTTTTCTACGTGCTAACATCGCCGGCTTGCGGATCTAGAGCTTGGGTGCTTGGTCACAGTCACTTCGAGCCGATCACCTGCTGATCACACAGCGACTTTCAAGCGCAATGACAGGTCGTGTGTAAAAGCGCAAGCGCTTGCAAGCCTGGCGGGCTACTAAGATGTTCGAGAAACACTCGCATAAAAGGATGAAGGACAAGACTGTATAGCGATGATGAAACAGAAGCGAAAGAGGTCGATCGTGAGCCGATTGGTGTGGAATGGTAGGGTAAGGATCTCGGCACAGCCAGAACCAATAAAGACGATCCCAAAACTTGGCGTAGGTTTCATCTTCAGGGGCTTTCCGAGCCACTACTGCATGCCAGCAAATCTGAATTGGTGCATCGGGGCAGCTGGAGACATTTAGCTCCCGAACGGTGCAGATTATGCAAGGCACCACGCAGGAATCTCCTCGAAGGTACAACGCCGATGATCTTGAGCTTCTCTGTTTGGCACGTCACCGCGCCCCGACCTCGACTGGAGCGTTTGGACGCCTCGAGCTCTACTGCTCTGATTGCCCTTTGTGATCTTTACATTCACCCACCAGATTCAGCACATCTGACGAACTGATCCCAAAATAGTCGCTCTTTGTAGTCGAAACGCGCTCGGACACCTTTATGGTCTAGCCATTTCTACCAACTGCCAACCATCCCTGCGAATCTAAACAGACTTGGGCACAGAGAAGCAAACTCCAAAAGCAGAAAAGCACGACAGCTTGAAACAGCAAATATCCTCATCCCACATCATGCAATAAAGCGAACTCTACATTCGTTCTTTCTCAGAGCTGGACTCCTCGATCGGCTGCGCCGTACCGACCAACAATCGCCTTTCGGATCAAACAAAGATACATTCATTATCATCAGTCGTCACTACTCCGCCAGGTTGCGAATCTTAATTCACACAGGTTGATACTTCAAAATGGGTTGTTGCGTTGGTGATCGGGAGAAAGACGTGGTCATCAAGAACGATGTGAAGTGGGAGTATGTTGTAAGTACCACGCGGAGCTTTCATAGAGGAACAACGAGAAAGGCTGACCAAAGGGCAGAATCTCAACGACTTTAAGTCCTCATCGTGTTGGACGCCCTTCGCCTACATCTACCTGTGGCTCATGCTCTTCGTGTCAATTTCCGTCTACGCAGTCGACACCTTTACCGCGATCAATTTGCTTGCCTTCAACCGGTGGGCTGGTCAGATCAAGCCCGCGATTGACCTCAAATATTCACGTTGGATCTTTGCTGGATGTATTATATTGTCCTTTGTCCTCTTGATTTACCGATGGCTTAGAGCACTAAAGGTTATGCGAGGAGGAAAGATCGCAAAAGCATACCTGGACCCTCTCGCCGTTCGAGTCGAATGCATACGAATGGGTCAAGAAGCTCTAGGATGGAAACGATTCCTGGTCTTTGCGGAACTGACAAAGAGTAGAAAAGGTGCTGACTACATTGCGCTGTTTGCTTACTACTCTTTCGAAGCCTGGCTCCGAATCGTCTTTGCAGAAGGTCCTCGACAGGTCATCAACGGCATCACCTTGTATGCATATGCGCAAGCCAACATTGTTCCGAAAGGAGATCATGACACCCCCGTAGGGGAGTCACCTTTCGTGCAATTTTGGAAAAACTTTGGCGTCCTTGCAGAGGAAGACAAGCTTCAAATGGCCATCATTATCGGTATGATCTGGACTTGTCTGATCTGGATCATTTCTGCTTTCAGCTTGGCTGTTTCGGTGGTTCTCTATCTCATCTTCCTTTGGCATCATATCCCAAGTGATGCTGGCGGTCTCACAGGGTACTGCCGAACAAAGATCAATCGTCGAATGCTCAGAATAGTCAAGACCAAGACAGACAAAGCACTGCAAAGGGAAAACGAGCTTCGAGTACGACAGGAGGCCAAAGAATTCCGAGAAGGGACCGATTTCAAGCGCCAACCTACTTTGCCTGACGTTGTCAATGGCAGTACTCCTTCATTGCCAACACTATCTCGACAGACCACAATGACCACAATGCCAGAGTCCAGTTCGAGGCCAGGGCCAGCTGCACACAGTATAGAGACAATACCGCCAATGCCGAGCGTCACGCCTGTCGATAACCATCCGAGACCGGGGCCAAGGAGACATGTCACCAATGCATCTGATGCATCATGGTCGAGCTACAGCTCAAATGCGCCATTAATGAAATCTTCGGGTGAAGTGGGCTATTCTCCCGACGATCGCATTCAAACACCAGCATCAGGCATGTCAACTCCTTGGTCGGCTAGATCTGGGCCGGACAGCAGCTTCACTGACTTTCCCCAATACACAGATCGATCATTCACACCTGGACCACGTCGACCAGGAACAGCACAAAGCAATCAAGGACCATCTGGCAGTTTTCGCATGGACTCTCTGGGAAGGCCAGGAACCAGCATGAGCCATAGACCACGGGACATGCGACAATCCAGCGACTCTATTACCCTGCCTCCAGCTCGTGGCATGACGCCAGTCTCAGCATACCCACCGCCAGGAAACCCGGGCCATGCACCGATGCTGGATCTGCAGAGGCCCAGAACTGCTGCATCGACTCACAACCCAAACTTTCCATCAGTGTCCCCTATACCGGAATACGATGACAGAGACTCTCCAGTCTTCACGTCAGGCCAGCAACTGAGGTCGCATACCCCAGCAGGACCACCGCATCGAATGATTACACCAGGTCATGCACCACCGCTGCCACGGTTGAAAACGCCAGGCACATTACACACATCAAGACTAGGTTCTGATGCAAGTAATGGAGGATACGTAGCATTTAGTCCTGGCATGGATCGCTCGGCTTCAGCAGCACCGTCGGGACCCTATAGGAGCTTTACACAGCCACACATGGGAAGAATGGACTCTCCAGCAAGTGCTGCTTCGGACTATCGCAGTTTCAGTCGCCCGTTCTCAGGTCAGTCAGGAAGCCATTTACCGTATGGCAATGGTTCGGTACCACCTCCGGCGCTGCAGCCTCCACCAAGAACAGGGAGCGTTGATGATATATTAGACTACTATTGATTGGATTGCTTGCATGATTCGAGTTTACGAACACTGTGATACCCTTTGATCTACAGGCGTACCAAATGAATCAAATTTGATGTTTTCTGAAGTATTTGACGCCTCTTTGGCTTATTCAAAAGTAAATATGCGGTGACGTCAATGATATTAAGCTCTTTCATGGTGGGACCCTGAATCGCCGTTCGGACCAGATCTGTGCCGGGCGGATGTTAGCGTACTCCATAGATCGTAGCTTCAAGCCTTTCGACTGAGAATCATTCTACACTTCTCGTGCTTGACGGAGCATCAGTGAGGATGTTCGCAACCTCGTTTTTCAGGCAAGCTCTGCGAGAAGCTGCGCCAAACCTTTCGAAGCGCTATTTCACATGTCAAGCACGTCCGCTTGCCCGGTCATCATGCCATTCTGTGTTGTCCAAGACGAGACCGGCACTCACACACGATTTGAGATGTGCTAGAACGCAACTTCGTGTCCTCCCGAAAAAATGTCAGCGGGGCTTTAGAATTTCGGCACGGCTGCGAGAAACGGTCGAGCAGGCAGAAAATGCGATCACGAAATCCAGATTCCCAGAAACCAGCTCAAATGCAGTCGCCTACTGGCTTCTTGCGTCTGCAGCCAGTGTCTTCGGCATAGTCGTCTTTGGCGGCCTCACACGTCTCACTGAGTCAGGGTAAGCACTCGCACGACTTTGGTTACTCTGCTGCGCCTTATGTTTAAGCTAACGTCTCCTCTTCGCCGCAGCCTCTCAATAACAGAATGGAAACCTGTGACCGGCTCCCTTCCCCCGTTGTCTCAGTCGGACTGGGATGCAGAGTTCGCCAAATACCGTGCCTCACCCGAATTTCTCGTTCTCAACTCCCGCATGACACTGGAAGAATTCAAGAGCATCTACTGGATGGAATGGATACACCGAGTTTGGGGACGTGTCGTTGGGCTCTCCTTTGTCCTCCCGGCCGCATACTTCATCGCCACAAAACGAGTCTCAAAGAACATGATACCGAAACTCGCTGGTGTAGCCGGTCTAATCGGCTTTCAAGGCTTCCTTGGCTGGTGGATGGTCAAAAGCGGTCTAAAAGACGACTTCCTCACTCCGGACCGCAAACCGGGGCGTGATGTGCCAAGAGTTTCACAGTATAGACTCACGGCACATCTAGGCACTGCATTCGTCGCCTACCTAAGCATGCTCTGGTGCGGCCTCGACATCCTTCGGACAAATCGCATCGTCAGCGGCGCATCTGATCAATCCTCGTCGCTGCTCTACAAACTCCGCAACCCGGCCCTCCGACCCTTCAAGGTCGCGGTCGCGGCACTCCTCGGCCTTACATTCACAACAGCTATGTCCGGCGCGCTTGTCGCAGGCCTAGATGCAGGCCTGATCTACAACGAGTTTCCTTACATGGGTCTCGGCCTCGCACCACCCAAAAAAGAGCTCTTCGACCCCTTCTACAGCCATGATCCGACTGGCCAAAACAAAGATCTCATCTGGCGGAATTTTCTTGAGAACCCGAGCTTGGTTCAACTCGATCACCGGATATTAGCCACGACGACGTTTACCGCTGTGCATCTGCTGTGGGCGTGGCAAAAGTACAGTCCCACGCTCAGGGAATACTTACCACGCGCCGCAAAAAAGGGGGTTCATGGGGTGTTGGGATTTGTATGGCTGCAGGTCATACTGGGCATCAGCACGCTGATCTACATGGTTCCGATCCCGCTGGCGTCAGCGCATCAAGCTGGCGCACTGGCATTACTCACGTGGACGACTGTGCTGGGAAGTAGGATCTGGTTTCCAAGAGTCGCAGCCGAGATCTTGAGGAAACGAACTGCTGGTGTTGTTGGAGGTGCGAGTAAGAAGGCAGAGTACAATTTCCCCGGGATTGAGAAGGTGAAGCCGAATTATGGGCAGGGGCAGGCTGTACCCGTAATGCACGCGAGTATCGGAACGGCCGCTGCGACGGCGCTAGGGAGTATGTATTTGGCAGGGCAGATGCAAGAACGGAAGGATGAGGGAAAGAGGTTGGTGTTGAGAGAGGAGCAGATGAAGTTTCTGAGAAGGCAGCAACGGGGAATGCAAGTGCAGAGGTCCAGCTCAGGCGCTTAAGAAAAATAGAACGCATGCGGAAGCCGTGATAGAATTGTCCTTGTGCAAGTGTTCTAGATATTGTACGAACAAGAACGATGTTTCCACTCTTCTGCATACAAAATGGTGAATTCCCTCACGTTGGTGTTGGCCGCTACTTTGTGGAAGTTGCTTGCCTCGTACGACGCTGTGGTCTCGCTTGTCATGTCGTGCCTTCTCCATGCGTAGTAGTTCTTGCCTGTAATCCGATTATCATGCGAGGGATGAGCACTGGCGGGCCAGATGATCGGGCCTGAAAGTGCATGCAGTAGTGCCTTTGTTTTGGTGAAGCTTGATAGAGCGTACCCTCCTCAGGCGCGACGGTGCTTACATGTAGTCAGGTAGACTGAATGACAAGAAAACAACGATCAACTTCTGGTTTGCACATCATCTAGACCGAGGTTTTGCTCTCTTCAAGGTTGCACCTTCCCCACGCGCAGTCAAGGTTGCCTCTTGTGGTACCGGTAGAGATATGGAGCGACGAACGAGACGATCGCACCATTCGCGAGTGTATTGTGTCCTCCTCGGCGCCCTTGTTCCGTTGAGACTGTAAGGGAGCATCTATGGCTATGGCCCTGCTCAAAGGACTGTAATATTGTGCCTTTTGAACTGGAACGGGAGCTTGGCTTGCAATGCGAAGCTCGGTCGATTTATGACGAGTAAGAGCGTTCGATATAGAGTTTAGCATGCTACATGTTACCTCCGTGATGTGTACTTTGATCAACGACGAGCCGCCATCAGGACATGCGCCAAGCACTGCAATGCAGAAGGATTCTTGGGAGAAGTCCTGTGCTTATGAAGGGTCAGGGGCAGGAAGGCAACAAGAACGGACCCCTGCTCGAATCACTGCGAAATTTGTTCGAACGACTTCAACGAGAATGGGTTGTGCTGTTCCAAGTTCGCTTCTGTGAGAATCAGCTGTGCACCCTGATTGACAGCAAAAGGAAATCTTTCCACGTGGTCAAGATCGCCACAAAAACTCTCCGAGCGCAAGTTGTAGCCATCAAACCGCTGTCGACTCAGTACAGACAATCTTCGGAGTCCGTCGCATAGTGTGAGTGAAGATATGAGGTGGATAATCCCCGTTGAGCTACACCTACGCGGCCAGTGACAAGGCTCAACCCGGACTCGACGATTTCTAACTCGCGAGTCTGATTCTCCTACAAATGACTATGCTGGTCATGGTCACGTTTAGTCGACCAAGTTTTAGGGCACTGAAAAGAGCGTAAAAATCAAGCAAGCTTGCGGCGTCGTTGGTCTATTCAAGACTCAACCTCAAACAGGTGGTTTGTGTCAAACAATTGCTGCTCTCAGCGACTTACTTGCTTCAACTTGGAGTCGGTCGGGCCACAGATAAACGGTCTGAAATCCATGACCCTTCATCCCAAATTCAATGGGACCGGCGGACACCGGACCTCAAATTTTCATGAGCTCGGATGTGAATCCTTTGACATGGTAGGATTGCTTTGCGAATGCGGATCCGCGGCAGCCAAGTCGTTGAGGGTTCACCTCAGTTAGCACTGGCACGAGGTTGATATCCCTTTGCGGGTCTACCGAGACCAGACATCTGTTTCAACGTGGCTACGGCCGCGGCGTATCACCCGAGAATCGCTAAAAAGTCGCTTAGGCACGTTCCAAGATGCTTGGTTGGAACGAAGAGGACGTTGAGAAACGACCAGTTTCCATCATGCATGAAACGCTGTGTTTTGTCAACCGCCAAGCTGGTCAAGAAACTTGGCATTGAGAGCGTTACTAGCATTGCCAGGTTTGGATGCGGATATTGTGCGAATTTGACTTGTTTGTGCATGCAACTTTTGTCATTGTGATGACATCCTTGCACATAGGCTCCAGGTGGACAGTATTTGTGGTGAGTGAAGAGGTGGAGGATGTCAGGAGCCCACTTCCGAAGCTTACGGTAGACGAGGAAGAGTTTGCGTGCCTGACATTAGCGCCGGATCCAGACCTCAGCGGCTTTGTTTCAAGGTGTTTCTCAGTATCCTATTGGTCAGAAAATCCAGAATCAAGCTCAAAGTTCAGACGCCGGTCGGCGTTGGCGTGATGCAGATCGGGCGTCCGTACCTGAGCCTGAGTCCGGGCCACGATCGTAACCTCCTTTTCAGGACCGCTAACATGTCCATTCGGGAGAGAGCCACGACTGCTGAATCCACCATTTGCGACTCGGACAAGTGAATCCGGAATGGTCCAAAAGTCTTTCGGTTTTCTTGGCCTGTTTCAACGGCAGTTCTGGCTTTTCAGTGGAGCTCGAGGCGTCTTCTCTGACAGGCTTCTGCACTAACCATGTCGTCCACCGGAAGAGCCAGGAGATGCAATATTTTACAGCACTCGTTCGTACATGGCATACTGCTTCAGTCTACACACGAAACTGCGATGACCGTCTATTGACGGTCCGACCGTTGCCCACCTTGCCCTGTCCACCCCCCCACTACTTGTGGACGAGAACCACCGTGAAACATGGCCGCCATGCTTCTCCTATGCAGCATGGCGGCTGAACGTGAGATATATCCTTCTCGCCCTTCTCCTGGCGACACTCTCGGTCTTGCTCAACAGCTTACCTTCCCATTTCCATTCCTTTGACACGCTTCTTGCAGCAGTTTGTGCACTTTCGTTCCTTTCACACATCCTCTCAGGCTAGTCCTTGAGAATTACCCTCACTTGAGCCAAGCTCGTGACCAATCTTTTGCAACAGTCACTCTCTGGTAGAACAACTATCAAACAGCCGAGCTAGACCTCGAAACATCACCAAGCAGTCCTCCGACACCAAGACCAAAGTCAAGCCCAACACAACAAAAAATGCATTCCAAGACCTTCGCTCTTCTTGCTTTGTCAGCAACAGCAACAGTTGCATCACCATTCCACCGACGTGAGGAATTTGCCCACCGTCACAGACTTCACCGAACTGGCAGCGATGGCATCCGACCAACAGGAACTGGCAGACCATTCCCTGCAGGCAACGACACTGATGGCTTCTTTGCTCCAACTGGCTCAGCTAGTGTTCTGCCGATAGAGTCATCCTGCGTCAGCACAACCATTACTACTGAAACCTCCACCAACTACATCACAGTCACAGTCTCCGCCGCAGACCTCCCAGCAACCAAGGTACAAGCAGGCGAGGTCAGCGCTGGTGCCTTCTATGGCCAGGACCGGACTCGACGAAGTGGTAACTGGGGTCATAGCTCTGCTCCAGCTTCGACCAACTCCGCCCCTGGTGGCTCAGCACCATCTTCTGCTGCCCCATCTCCCACCTCCGCGTCTGCGCCAACTGCTTCTCAGTCTTCTGGTGCCACTGGCTCTGGCTCTGCCTCAGCTTCAGCCTCCGCCACCGCTGCACCACCATCTGGCTCCTCTGGCAGCAAGCGAGGTATCTCCTACAACGATGCCAGCTTGGTCGGCGCTTTTGGGGACTCTGTTTCATGGGCATATAACTGGGCCGCGACTGCCGGTGGTAGCCTCCCGGTTGAATATGTTCCAATGATGTGGGGTCGCAACGACGTCTCTGGCTTCGCGGACAAGGTCGGAAGCGCCACTCACGTCCTCGGCTTCAATGAACCCGATCTTGGCGAGCAGGCCAACATCGACCCTCAGACTGCTGCTCAACTCCATACTGAAGGTATGAAGGACCTTGTTGGTAAGGTCAAAATCGGTTCTCCATCCATCACCAACGGCAACAGTCAAAGCCCGCTCATGGGAGTCCCTTGGCTTAACGAGTGGTTCAAGGCTTGCGCCGGTAACTGCCCAGTCGACTTCGTCACATTCCATTGGTATGCCACTGCCGACAGCATCGAATACTTCAAAAAACACGTCCAGGATGTCATTGATGCCGCTGCAGCCCAAGGTATCGGAGAGGTGTGGCTAACCGAGTTCAAGCCCGAAGGTAGCGCAGACGCTCAAGCTGCCTTCATGAAGGAAGCCATCACCTTCCTCGAAGGAAAGTCTGAGGTCGTACGATATGCCGGCTTCATGGCTTCCGAGGGCACTATGCTCTCCGGCGGAAGCTTGAATTCGCTCGGTTCAGCTTATGCTGGTGCAGCATAAAGTTGCATCCACTGACAAGCAACTTTGGCCTTCTTGAACAAAATTCTGTGGGATTGTTTTGGTTTGCTCTCCAGCATTTCCTAGGTGTCGTTGAAGGATCTCGGTTAGTTTTGGGAACAGGTACATACGAGCCTCGCAGCTTTATGAAGGTCACGACGTATGGTCTATGATTCCTTTGGCACCTAGATGCACATTGATAGAAGACCAAGCATATACTGTTTAGGTCGAACCAGCTTCTAAGAGGAGCATGGTGTCTTAGAGAGCCTCTGCGCTCGACAGACAATAACAACGGACTGTTTAGTCTTTCAAAAGTACCTCGATTAGTCTTTTCTTGAATCGCGAGTGCTGTGTTTGCTTCCACGAGAGAGATGTGCTCTTAGGCGTTGTTCGGCAGGCATGGAGCATGTTCCTAGCTGGGTTAGGTGAGAAGCCTTTCAATAAACAGGGCAGCGAAAATCTTTGCTCAAGTAAGACCCGGATGAGGCGACATCCAAACTTTTATTATGAACAGACTCATAGTAATCTCAAGCCACTGACACAACATCGATGCCATATCTTCTTCGAAACCCTCCGTCAGCTGACCTGATTGTCCACCAGCCTAATCTGAACAACATCTGGCGAAGTTCTGTCGCTTCTCCGAGTTCAAGGTCTGTCACTTTCATCAAACCTTTTTTCCCAAGTAGTGGCTCTCCCACCGTCGCCGGCACATGATTGTCATCCATGCCTGTGCACCAACGGCTACCTGCCCAAAGGCTCATTTGGCCCCAAATGGTGCAAGGATTAGCATCTGCAGGAAGTAGATCTATCAGTTGCATTGTGCTCACAGCCAGTACACCGCCAGCGATCATAAATCCAATCATGCACTGCAGGATCAATTTTGGTGTGTTATGCTGAACCAAGCGTTTCTGAGAGGCGCCGTCACCGCTCAGAAAATTACCATTGAAGTATATCTGGTCGCTTTTCTGCAGAATTTCCTCTTGAGTGAGGTCGCTTACCGGCAGCCTCATCTTCTGCGACATGACTTGTGCCATATATCTACGGTAGAGTCCGAGGATACCGTCTTGCACCTTTTCTAAGTCTGCTCGCGATTTTAGCCGCAATGTTTCCACGGGCAAGCCAAAGCGACCGAAGAAGACACCCTGGAAAAACCGGTCGACCACAGAAGTACCTGTTGAGCCGGAACTGAAAGAATTGCTCGGATCACTAAAGAGTGACAAGGCGTTGTCAAGATGCGGCTGTATACGGAACTGAAAGGCTGTTTCTTGTGTTGTTGTATTGCGATCGGCAGTATTCGATGTAGGCACGCGCAGTTTCTGTATAGTGTTCTCGTTAACTCGGACAGATGGATTCGTGCTAGGGAGAGTCATTGACACTTGTTCGTACGTGACATTGACGTCCAAGCTATGCAGTTCCTGATAGCACACTTGAACTGCAATTGACTCGCCAGTGGATTTGCTTGCTGCCAGTTCGGCCTCACCCACATAGCCGTAAATGAACGCTAGCGACGGGCACCCCGGTGGGTTGTCAGCTATATTAGCCTGTGACAGCTCTCCAGCGCTGGTACCAGTGATGTCGTCGTACGGGCCTACATGAAGATTAAGAATCTTCCCCATATAGGATTCAGTATCGTTTAAGGCAATGCTAAATGTGTACTCAAATATGAGCTCTGAGCTGTTGCCTCCCGGTCCTCCTTTCATACAGTGCTCTGGCAGAGGATATGTACTATGCACCGTGGCAGTCTGCTGGATACGATTTCGGCTGAGACTCACGTTATACTCGCCTGGAGCTGCGAGATTGCAGACAAGGTGAGCTCTGTAGCCCAGAAGTGGGACTTCTATCACCTGGTTCACCATTGACCCAGAGCTCAGGCTGTCTAACATGCCATGCGATTGCAACACAGGTAGATAGATCTCTTCGTAAGTGCCTTGAGGGTAGGGAAGATTTAGGCTTTCCGTCAAGCTGAGCAGGACAGCGGCGCCACCGTCATCCGACAAGCTGTCTGGCCACCTAGCGGTCATGGTGTCGTAGGCAGTCACGGAGACGCCTCTGGGCAACGGAAAGACTTCAACAGTAAAAAGTCCTGAGACGACAATAGTCAATAGCGCGCCGGCGAATGCAGCTGCGGATGATCCAAGAATAGCATAATCAAAGTTGAGCATCGCTGTACCAAAAGAGATCAATGGAGGTCGATAAAGAGGTGGACGGCGGCTCAATGTCTCCCAGGAAGAAGAGAATTTCAGTTTGTGATAGGGGTAGAGTAATAGGACGTTGAAATCGAGACAATTGAACATTGTCGCAAGAAGTATCACAGCCAGTGCTGGCAGGTAGCTGGAGATCGTTGTCTCCTGCAACTCGTCAATCGACCATGACACTGCCGCAATCCCACCTTGACTGTCAGACAGTCGTTGAAGGAGCTCGAGCACACAGATCAAGACCGCGGCATAGAAGAACGTTAAGGCTATGAACCAACGACTAACTGTCAGCTGCCGCCACCACATCATGGTGTCCGCTGATGGAGTGGTGCTGGGCGGAGCCGGATTCCGGTCGATATGGATCGCAGAGATTTCAACCGTCTTGGCTGCGGGATTGAAAGCCGTGTGGAATGAATAATCGGCGAGATTTTTGCGTAAGGCGACCTCTTGACTCCCCACGTTATTCGCAAGCAGACTGTGTATACTGATACTCGTGCTCGTAATTCGAGCTATCTCTGACAAAGTGTGTAGCTGGATTCTCGATGCTTTTCTTTTTCGTACAAAAACAAGTACGAGGCTTGTCCCGACCGTTGCCATGAGTAGGCCAAACATTAACCAAGCGGAAAGACCAGTGATCAGAATAGTGTCTTCGTACTTTGCAAAGGAAATTGCAGTCGCTGATGTGACATTGCGCGAAAGATACTTACTCAGCGCCTGAGTGGCGACGAGATTGTATGTTAAGCTAGCTTGCCGCATTATTGCTTCTTGTCCCTCTAAAAGACTTGCATAGCTTCCGTTCGTCTGAGAAGTCATTAGCTTTAGCATCGTATTCGGATACTCGGCAGCATATGTTTTGTCGATCGAGGATCCAAAGATGTCGCTTGCTGCTGAAGTGACCAGGTCAACCATCTTGCTCAGATCGGCATTTGTAAAACTGTTGAGAGTACCAAAATCAGACTCAGGCATCCTGTGTACTTGCAACTCTTGCGGTATTGATCCGACTGTCCCAGAAACATTGACTTTGCCCGAGGAGTACGACAGTTTGCATAATATGCTGGAGACCTGAAAAATAGACGTAGACGATTCCAGTGCAGTGATTGGTTGTGACAACTCATACACATCTTCCTCGTCCAACATTTGTTCATAACGAATATCTGTTAGAGTGATAAGGTGCCAGCCTGGGTCATTCGCTCCAATAGCATCTACGCAATTAATTTGTTTGATCGTGCCGCTCAATTGACGGGGCGGACAAACGAATCTTGCTGGGTTCAGTGCATATATAGGTCCAGGTGTTGTGTCACATGTCGTAGATTGAAGCAAGATCTGGTGTTTTGGATTAATATCAGTCGAGTTAGATGGCTGCATCTGGATGCTAACATCGACAGGCTCGCAACTGAAACTAGGATAAAGAGCATCCACAACGATAGAGAAGCTCGAGTTTGTGACGTCTTCTTGAGGTATGTCGAACGTAGCATATACCGCATCAAACGTTGTTCCAAACGGCTGGTCCAAATTCGCCGACAGAAGTCCAAGAGCTGTATAGACTGGAGATTGGTCCTGCAGCAAGCTGAAATCTGACTCGTTGTATAATGAGCCGTCAAATGACGTTATGATCGTGGCCTCACTCTCATCATACACCTTGTGCGTTCCCAGCACCAGCAGACCAGTGGAGGCGACTGTTGCGACTTTCAAGAATATGAAACCAATCACTCCGAGCGTGACTGCAGTGTGACCATTTTTGAGAGATTCCCAAAAGCTCAGGGCCTGAAATGATGAGATATAGTCGAGCAAGACCGATTTCGAGGCAGGCGTGTGGCCCCTGCTGAGTTCATCCCAAGGCATAGCGCTTTTGATGCCATAGTCAATCTGTCGCCATGCTGTGATAAAAACTAGCATAATTGCCGTGGGTGCATAGGTAAGGACGTTCTGACTGAAGAACGAAACACCAAAGCCTGATGTGCTCTGCGACAGGTACCATGCGAGAGTTAGCAAGACAGAAATGACAACCAATATTGCGCCTAAACCCCAAAGGAGCCTGTTCTCCGCCTTGTCTATTCGGGAGATGAATGATGGTTGGCGGTCCTCTGAAGCTTTTTGGTCAAAAGAGCTTTTGCTTCTCGCACTCGACCGCAAGAATAGAGACATTGCTGCTGTGGCTCAGGAGAAACTCCTAGTGCCGAGGGAGCTCCTGAAGGTCGAGTTCTACCCAGAAGGTGACAGCTCGGGGTACGGTGGAGATTCCTCCAATCCTTGGAGCGAGCAATTGCTGCTATTTTGAAGGGCTAAACATTTTGTCTCCAAGATAGCAAAGTAGAAGACACGGAAGCAATAGTGAATAGATTGTCAAGCAGCCGGTCTGTCCACGATGCTGAAGGCCACAATATAGCTACCGCTGGCAGACGTTACAGAACACGCACAGATGAAGGCCAGCCTTGTCGTGCAGCTAAATATGGACCATGGAGACAATCCAGTGCAGTTCACCTATAAGATGCAAGGCAGGGCCATGGAGGACTGGGCAGGAACAGGGGTCAGCGGAGCTGGACTTTCCAATAAGAGTCATGGATCATGTTTCGAGACGAGAGCGGCTAATACATCGGCATAGCGATTGGCGCTTGCGGCCAGCAAGACCTCTGTGGGACAGAATTCCACCATGGACATGACTTCAATGATCAAATGTTATGGCTAAGGCCACGAGGCGTAGGCTGATCTAGATATATCGCGTGAAAGTGCGCGGGCAATTGTTGGAGCTGATCGACTGTCGGAAAAAACATCAAACTGTGGCATGGCGCATCACAAAGATGCAGTACAGCCAGACGGGCAAATTAATCTGTATACATATCAGTAGAGCACTCCAACGATGTTGGTCACCGGTGGTGTCGCGAGCCTGTACATCGAGAAAGTGGACGAACACAGGTAAGAGTCCTAGGGTCGAAAGAGAGTGACTGCAGCGACTTGGCGCAAACTCGGCAAATGTGAGGCATCTTTGCGGCCTGCTCGTGCATTATCGTTGAAAAGCGTTGTCTCGATATTCCCAGGTCAAGTATTGCCCAGAAGATCCGCAAAGGGTTTCTGCCACCCTTGCGAACAATACCAATATGTTCGGCGCTCTTAATCGATTCATTTCGCGCCTTGACGCCGAACCATTGCCCCAAAGGCAACCTCAGAGTGCTAACGATACATCGTACGGCTTTCAAGTTCTGAGGAACGCCAATCCAGATCTCCAACTAGAGCCATGGTTCGACTTCATCATAGGTCTCAATGGCCATTACATTGTGCGGACGCAGCACCAACGCTTAAGTAGGCTGCTGACAGAGTACTTAGGAGTCCCCCGACCCAACCTTGTTCCAAACCGAGATACGAAATTGCGCAGGGGCACAGTGCTCATTTGAGCTCTGGAGTGCGAAAGGACAGAGAATACATACACTCACTGTGCCAATACCGCATGATCTGCAATCTCTCGGCCTTACACTACAATTGGCGCCCTTGAATTCTACTCAGAACATCTGGCATGTCCTGACAATTCCGTCTCTCCTCTCGCCAGCACACCAAGCAGGGCTCCTCCCACATAGCGACTACATTTTAGGATCTCCTAGTGGCGCACTACGAGGCGAAGGAGCATTAGGAGAACTCGTGGAAGATCACCTGAACAGAAGTTTGACTTTATGGGTATACAATTCTGAGTTTGATGTGGTCCGGGAAGTAGAATTGATTCCTCGAAGAGGCTGGGGCGGTGAGGGCGCTCTGGGAGCTGTTCTAGGATATGGTGCGCTGCACAGGTTGCCGCTAGCTCTCGGTGAAGAAGTTCAAGCTCCTGGCGAGAACATGTTTGATGCTGATCAAAAGAGTATGGACACCTTCAATGACGCACTCTCCGAAAAGCAGCCTATTCCTGAAATGCTTTCACCGCCAGCGGCTGCTCCTCTTGCTCCTCCGCCAATGATGAACCCGAACGTACCTGTCGCAAATCGGACTGCTGGTGCGAAACCAAGGAAGAGCAGACATCCAGCCCCGGTGTCTGGATTTGATGAGATATTTGAAGAAGGTGCAAAGAAGAGCGCCGCTCAGGATCATGTTCCGTCGAGGAAAGGCACGCCTGTTGCTCCTCCTCCACCTAGAAAAGGTTCAGTGGCCACATCACAGCCGGATAGTACAGCTGCAGCGAGTAACGAAGATCTGGGCGAGCCAGGCGACGCTGAAGTTACCTGAAGTCCTTGCCTAGAGAGCTTTTCAAGGCAGAGTTCCTGCAAATTCAATCTCCTGCCGCCACCACGACTTAAACTGCCTCAGCCTAGCAGTGTATTCAGCACCCAGCTGACGCCCAGTCTCAGTCTTCATCATGCCCTCGAGCTTGAACAGCTTCTCATCAAAATGGTGCATGGTCTCACATAGGCTTCGCGAGGTTTTAGCAGCTCCATATGCAAAGCATCTCCCAACACCAACGACACCAACAGCATCCAGTCGATCAGCATCCTGGACGATCGCAAGCTCTGGGACTGTAACGAGCAAGTCTCGCACCCGTTGAGGAGCTTGGACTTCAGAGCTATATGAAACGCCACCGATCAATGCTTGGATCTTCTTCGCTCGAGATCTGTCAAGACCTAGGCGGATAAGCTCTTCCAGCCCTTGAGGTACAGCTCCTGCTTCGGTAGCTACGTACTTCTTGTCATCAATATCGTGCATCAAAGCACCGACAATCACGATCAAGGCGTCATATAGTGGCTCGCCAGCTGACTTGGCTCGTCGTTGTTCTTTTTCCAGGATTTTGATAGCAATAGCGGTCACTCGCAGCACATGATTGAAGTCATGCGATGCGTCGAATTTTGGATTCTGAAAGTAAGTCTCCACGTATTTCGACACTTCTCGAATCACACTGGCTTCCTCTCCCGAAAGGGCATGGTACTGAGCAGGGTCAAACATTGTTACTTTAGTGAGCGCTTTGAATGAACAAATGAAGAGCAAAAGCTATAGCATCTAGACAGTGACTATTCGTACCACGACTAGATTCTCTATGCTAACTGTGGAAGTCGATGTTCCTTAGCGTCTAAAATTTCCCGGCTACTTCGAGCACCTGCGCTGCGCGCCGGAACCCACTTTCGCAAACGTGAGCTGGCTGCTTTCGGTGGGTGAGCCAGGCAGCAGTCGCCAAGTAGTCCTGGTGAGCCGGAGGTGATGAAGGTGCGGTCACCGGAGCGGCTAGCGCGCATAGAAGAAGTTTTCCTATAACCATTTAACAGGCTACTGAAGTGCTATTCTATGCTGGCGCCCATCCTCCCAGCTCTATGTTTATCAAGATTACACGCAAGCAGCATCAACCTCCTCCACGCTCAAATTCTCCAACACTTGAGCATCCCTCCCAAATTCCACGATGTTTCCTTCCTGATACGTGGCCCAACCATCGACGTAGCCCTTCGTCCTCGCAAACTCAACCAGATAATCCTGCATGGCTTCACTCACCGCAAACTCCCTCTCTGTGCTACCTTCGCCCGTCCCAGGGCTCTGCAAGTCTTGATGTGTCCCAAACAGGAACGCCAAATCAGCAGCATGATAGGCCCCCATCCAGAACCGCGGACTAACATTCGAGAAGTTGCCGCTGAATCGATAGCGGTACGTAGGTGTCGTCTCATTGACTTGACTCCTCAGCATCGAGCTCAGTGCCGCAGGACAAGCGAAAGCCCTCTTCGTAGTCCCGTCCGCCAGCGTTCGGTTCGGTCCCATCACATCGGGGTTCTCGGGGTAAGGGACTAGTGATTCTCCCTCCATAGCAGTATGCGAGTAAATCATTGGTAGATTGGCATAGGCTCCCTGGGCATACCGCTCAGTGTAGTTCGAAAACACGATCTTTTCATCTGCGATGGGTGCAAAGAGCAGCTCCAGTTGATTGGGGTTGACAAGCGTACTGTTGTCCCTGTACTGGCCCAGAAAGTTCTCGATGTCAACGAAGCTGACGTTTCGCATGCAGGCTAGTCGGTCTGCGTCATCGTTTGTTTTGCAGCCGAGATTGTCGGCCATGAATGTGAAGTTTGTCTGAGTTGTGTCCTGAGACTCAATGTCGAGGAAGACGGAACCGGATTGAGCGAAGAAACCTGTCACGATGGGGTCCTCTGGGAACGCAAAATTCTGCTAGTGGTTAGAATTCGCAACGCGTGTAGCTTGTCATTGTAGTTGTAGTGCGTACGTGATAGTCAGTTGATATAGCCCCAGCGGACTGGCCCCACATTGTGATGCGAGATGGGTCACCGCCGAAGACTGCGATATTCTCGTGTACCCATTCGAGGGCAGCGCGTTGGTCGAGCAAGCCGACATTTTGGCTGTCGAGGCCGGCGGCGTTGGGGAAGCTGTGAAACGCGTGTCAGCTGTTGACCCTGCAGAACGGGCTATCATATGAGCACAACGGGCAGTTTCGAAGCCTACCCAAAGATGTTGAGCCGGTAATTGATCGTCACGACGACGTGCGACTGAGTCCGCTGAACCCAGTGATTTGGGATCTGCGCCGGAACATCAACACCATTAGTCAGAAAGGCGCCACCTGTAATGAAGAACAGGACAGGGAGTGCTGAAGAATTGGTTGCATTGGAAGGAGTCCAGACCGCGAGCTTCAAGCAGTCTTCTGAGCTAGTCTGAAGAGAAGCGCCCGCAGCAGCAGGCTGATCATATCTGTATGGGATCCACGGCGTTATGTCCTGGTTGTAGACTGATGGAATAGCTGAAAGAAATTGAGGGCATGACGGTGGATACCGCGTTGCGTCTATTCTGTGACTGGCATCTGTTTCAAGCTTCTGGGGAGGGAGCCATCTAAGGTGACCGACTGGGGCTTGAGCGAATGGAATGCTCAAGTATTGCCTGACCAATGGTGTGGTTCCATTGATCATGCCAGTGATCGTTCCGGTGCTCGTCTCGACTGTCAACTCGGGTGCTTGAGCAGCAGTCACGGCAGCCAGGCTCACAAGGACAGGGGTGGTGGAAAGCATGATTGGTCTCCGTGTCGATTGATCAGACTTAACTTCAACGAAGGCAGATATGAAGGTGGAAAGGGTAAACAGAGCTTCGACAGCCCGACTTGCACATTATTGAGGACATCGAGAGCTTCCAGCTGGTCCGAGGTCTTTTCCCGCGGTGGGGCTCGTTTCAAGAGACACGACATTATCGTAGTTGTAGGCGAGTCATAGTATCCATCAGCCATGCAGAATTAGGAAGCTCCTCAAATGTGACCTCAAGCGACAGTAAAGATACTGTACTTCCCCTGCACATCATTGCATGCTCGGGGGATGGAGATGACGCACGGTTTTGAAGTTTTGGAGATTATGGAGCCGGCTGGAAGAATATCGGCAGAACTCAATACTGGAGGGTCTCGCTTCGTGCCAACGAACGAACTGGGAGTAGCGCTTGATATGTCCCTCGCTCTTCGAGGTCCCAAGAGCCTAACAGATCCTTGCTGGGTGATTTTGGCCTCTACGGAGCTTCATGTCGCTATTGTATTCATCGGGCTCTCGTAGCAACGCATCGTGATGAAGAAACCGTCTCCCGCTAGTGGCTTGTAGTAAGGTCGAGGATGATGGTCTCGAACTCCAGGCCTTGCTAGGACACCCTAGTCATATCTAGCAGCGCTGTACGTGTTTGCTAAGAGCAAGTCATAGAAGAAGGAAGGCGCGCACGCGTTTCATCGGGGTTACCGGAGCAAGACTTTGGGTGAGTATTAGAATCAGCCTGGGTTGAGGGAAAAAAGGAAGCAGAGTGAGAAGAGGGAGGGAAGACTAGGGTCGATGCGAACGCGATGGAGAGCCAGGTCAATTGAGAACGGGTGTCGGAGAGGGATGGGGAGGGCGGAAGGAGGGAGAAAATGGGAAGTCTAAGGAGAATAAGTCGCGCTTTGATGGGGTGGAAGGGAACGGCGGCCGGGATATCGACGGAGTTGTCGCAATGTATTTGTTTTTGCTCTTGCTCAATCTGCGCCAAACGCTCTCCGCTCCTGATTGTCCTGTGTCGTGGAGATCAGTTGTTTAGCAAAGAGGAGCAAGCACGAAGCAGCTCCGACCTTTTTCAGCCTCGCGAGGTGTACAGGTGTTGATGCCTGAGGTATCAGCTCGTCAAGTTCGCGACCGCGGCGATGGGCAATATCGAACCAAAATTTGGCTCCCTCAGGCGGCGCTGACACTGGACCAGCAATGAGCGGTGATAATGCCATAAGCTGTTGCGGAACTACTCACTTGACTTCTCAACAATGCCCGCCACGGTAAATGCCGATTGCCCTGTCGTGAGTTGAGTCTGCGCGCTTCCGCTGAGGAGATTGAACAACCATTTCTTTCCTGCGAACACTCACCTTTATTATTGCACTGACTCGCGAACATGCCTATTGACCAGCATGGCTTTGCAAAGCCAAGGTCTCTCGGTTCTAAAGCAAGATCGTTTATTCCCATGACACCCCGATCCTTGAAATCTAATCGTGAGACTCGCAATGACTTCGCAAAGCAGCTCGCCGAGCAGTCACAAGCACCCCGATCTGAGGACGGCCAGCCTCCACAGAAGAAGTTCAAATCTACATCTGCGCCGAAAGGCACGAAGTTTGCAAACGGTTACATTGATCGAGCTCGGGAACGCATGAAAGAGCAGGAGGATGCGGGAGATGATCAGCAGAAAAGGCTGAAGGCTCTGGAGGAGATGCTGAAAGAGGAGAAGATCGATCAGGAAACATTCGAGAAGCTGAGAGACGAGATGGGCATTGGTGGTGATATATCTAGCACGCATCTAGTCAAAGGCCTCGATTTCAAGCTTCTCGAGCGAGTGCGAAGAGGGGAGGATATTACGAAATCTGCTCCTGTATCTGAAGAGCCCGCGCAGGCTGAACCACAGGTTGACGTGGACGAAGAGCTTGAGAAGGCATTAGAAAAGGATGTGGCGACTACGCTGAGCAGCAACACTGGAGATCAGGCTGATGAGAATCCTGAAAATTCGCGGAATGCGGAAACAACAAACGCGGCTACATTAAGCAGAAACGAGATTCTTCGCCGCCTCAAACAAAACCGGAAGAACCCTGCATTGTCGTCTGCGCTGGAGGCTACACCCGAACAATCTCGCTCAACCCTCGATCACTCCAGATTTCGAAAGCTCGAATCAAATACCAAGTCGGGCAAGCGGAAATTCACCGAGATAATCAACGGCAGAAGGCGTGAAGTTCTTGTTATCACCGACAAGGAAGGCAACGCGAAACGAAAGGTCCGCTGGCTTGATCCTGAGCCAGAGCCGACTAAGCTAGGGAGAAGCGAGGGAAGTTCCCAGGCGTGGGGTGGCGATCTACCAGCTGAGGTGCTTGCCAGACAGAAAGCTGCGGCAGAAAAACCTGCTAAGCAAAACGAGGATGCGGATGATGATGACGACATCTTCGGAGGTGTTGCTGACTACGATCCGCTTGCAGCTATCAACAGCGAAGAGGACGAAGGAACCGAGAAGCAGGACGCCAAATCAGAGGATGAAGAACAAGCAGTTGCCGAGAAGACAATAGATGACGCTGCAGAAACCGTCTCCTCAAAGCCATTAAAGTCAACAGCTCAGCCTCGCAACTACTTTGCTACAAGCACCATGGACGCTTCAGACGGTGCAGCGAGAGATCCATCTCACGATCCAGCTATTCTCGCCGCCCTTAAACGCGCAGCTCAGATCCGGAAGCACGAAGAGGCAGAAGCTGACACAGATTCTCCCGGCAACGCCGATGCAGAAGACGCGACAACGGCGACTAGGCAGGACACGGATCGCAGCAAAGCGCTACTGAAGAAGCTTCAGCAACAATCCAGGCAAGACGACATGGACATTGACATGGGCTTTGGCGGTGGCACGCAAGATGACGAGGACGATGACGGTGATGCTAAGCAGAGATTGAGCGAATGGAAAGGAGCCAGCAATATCGACGAAGATGAGAATGATGGCGCGGGAAAAGGAACGGGAGGCGGCAGCAAGAGGAAACGAGGTGGCAAGAAGAAAAAGGGAGATAAGAACAGCTACGCCGATGTCATGAGGGTTCTTGAGGGTAGGAAAAAGGGTTGAGCGCACATGAGCCTGAGAGAAATTGGTAGGGGCTATGCTCTTGCTTCGCTGCCTCTGTCTGTGCCAAGTCGCTCGTGAGTTGCATTAGTTACTTCGCACTTTCGTCTCTTGATATGACGCTGCACATTGAGAACCATGATAGAGTACTTGCCAAACCTTAAATCAACTCGTTTCCGCACGACTTCGATCACGTCGGAGCTATCTCATCACCCCCTGCAAGGCACTCAAGATCATTACTACGACGAGCAGATGCAAGGCATTCTCGGAACACCGAGACACATACAATAAGTCAGTCAGGACCACCCATCGCCAGAAAAGGACTAAAGACAGGAGCGCTTCCAACAGGTCCATCTCGCCGCCTCCTCCTCGCAAGATCGGTCGACACCGATCGTTTCCACCAAATTTGCGCACACAGCCCCAGCGAACAAACGCATTCACCATCGATCACAATCCTGACCGTGCCAGCTCCGGACCAGTTCGAGGTGCAGATTCATGTCCTCGCCAAATGTCCACACTGTTTCGCTTTTTCCGTTGTCAACCTGAAAGCGTGTTTCGTTTACGAGAGGAAATAACGTTGCGCAGATGCTCTTCAACAGGGAATATTGATTGATTGGTCAGATGGAGTTTTCGAGTGTGCAATAGTCTATGCAAATGTACATGTCTCTTGGCAACATGTGGTAGTATATCCCCAACAAACGTTTGGGAGACGACAAGCCAGTCATGCATGTCTTTCGGAATATCAATCTCAATAGCTTTATTGCCAAATACATGGCTGTCGATGTTCAATGATGCATTAGAAACCCAATGAGGTTTGAACATCGATCCAGGCTTCACCATTCGGCGCAGGGCATGCGTGGTGATGGATTATGTTGCCGACCTCGCCTGGTAGTTCCTCGAAAGTACCAGAAGTCGTCGCTATGGATGTGGTGGCACTTGACCAGAATAATCATTCTGGGGCCCATGGGCATTGTGTATGTAAATCTTCCAGATATCCGCCGCGGGATGATACCGTATTGAGAGACCTACGAGTGGTGGTATTTGATGTACAAGATCCCAAGAGAAGATATTGCAATGATCTGTGTCGAATAGTGGCGAATGATGGTGTAGGTTGGATGGCGGACTCGATGAAGGAGTAGTAACAGCTAGTGATAAAGAGTCGAACCGAGCTGCTGTTGCTTTTATACCAGTCAAACGTGGACATCGCCAGTAATGCTCGAAATTGCAAGTGTATTGCTTCCATGCCGGCTCAATCGGCCTTTGTTTCCGCGAAAGTGCCCAGATCTCTCCTTCCAACGCTTCAGCTCGTGGTGTTCCCTTCGCGAACCCACCCATTCTTGTCTGACATCTACTCGATCGCTTACCAACGCGACTGAACAGCTTCCCCACAGACCAAATATGGATGCGAGGAAACAGCTGGCTTGTACGGTCTGCACACTCTATACTTCGCCACCTTCGCTCACTAGTCACTCACGTCACCGCCCAAATACCAACCGAAACAACCACCCCCCGACGACCCAAACGAAAATGGCAACAGCACTTATTATACCAGCCAACTTTAGCACCGCCACACGATCCCCACTCTTCGCCATCCGTGTCAACCTTCCCATGCTACCCTTCAGATTGGTGCCCATGGAGCTGAATGCTTCATTCGTGTTGTCGAGTGTTGCCTGATCCCGTGCATTGTCGTAGATGTTGAGGGTGATGTGTTTGAGTTGGGAGGATTTAGCTTGGAGGGAGGAGAGGAGGGCATTGTTTTGTCTGTATGAGGGAGTTGGCTATTAGCTTAGGCGCTTGAGATAAATAGCAGGGACATGCCGAATTGGATGGGACGGGGTGTGGCGTCGATTCGTGCTCTGTCCAAAGGAATCTGCAGTGCTGGAGCTTGGGCTGGTAGGATAATACTCACTCTTCTCTTGCGTATGCGTCCGTCATCTTGCTTGCTAGTGTATAGCAAGCACAGTTTGTACACCGCTTGTTGTCGAGGAGCTGAAGACGGACTCGGATCAGGGCGATAGATCTAAGAGCAGTGCGAGCTGGACTGACACTGCTTGTGACAATTCTGCCTCAGGAGACTTCGCGTATAGCCTCGTCGACTTTCGATGCGTCCTCTCACAAGCGTTGCGTGACGAGCAATTGGACCGTTCGTTGAGATTAGGCAACGAAAGTGGCACTTTCTTTGTTCGAGGATGTTGACGCAGGCAGCAAATCCTCGCTGGTGATCGCAATCTTCCCTAAAATTATAGCATGCGCAATAACAACAATTTTCTACGTGGAGGAAGCAATGATAGCGAAACGTAAGGCAGGTTCCTGCGTATTCATACCCGGCCTCGGCGGATGCACGTTAACATATGAAGTTGCACGTGGGGATTGGGTGACAATTATTCTTATGGCGCATGCCTGGTGCTGCCCCAAGGCCCCATGGTTCCAATTGCAGCTTCTCAAATCCTCGAACCGGTGGCATCAATAACAGGCATGAAAAACGATTCTAGTATCCTTGTTAAGTATGGATTTAGACGTCGTACTTCTAGGGAGCATTGCTTAAATGAGTGGACCCTGGAGATGGTATGGCAATTGGTATTGCGCATTTACTCCCATACGAAGCATACGGGGTCCTTGTTTCCTGCAATTCCAGCCGCACACCAACTATCTATTTGAGCGCATATACAGTGTTTCCCATTCCTGCTTTCTACCATGTTCAAAATTGACCAAACCATGTTGACTAGGCCGGATCAAGAAAATCAAGAGAAAGTGTTCTATATCTCCAAGGTCGACTAAAGGTCGTAATATCAGACATTGAAAGTTTCATCGTCCATTACAAGGGCTGTGATCGTGACTGCGCTTCGAAGATTGGTTTGCAACCAATCGGCCATGACATCGTTTCGTGTCGTATTTCTCGAGGCCAGCGTACGCATCAGATACAGCGCAGAGTCAAAGACATGCAAGATCGCATCTCAGAAAAGGTGCTTGACGTAGCGATCACCACATCTCGCTCTCTCGATCTGTCTCGTACTGCTGGACCGGGTGCTGCTGCTGCGCTCGATAAGAGTATGAATTGTGATTTGTGTACTGTCCAGTACTTTGTCCAACCTCTGCACCACTGCTACTGCCTCTCGCGCTTTGCCGAGCATGGCTTTGCTCGTAGCCATCCGAGGAATATTGACCTTCATACACCACAGGCTGCTGTGTGTGTTGTTGTTGTTGTTGTTGTTGTTGTTGTTGTTGCTGCTGCTGCTGAGGAGAAATTTGCGCCGTCTGTTGTGGTTGTTCCTGCTGCTGCTTCAAGTCAGCTGTTGCCGGGGCCAAATCTTTGAGGTCCTACCTGTTGATACCGCTGATACACGTTGAACTCTTCCGACTGCTTTGGCTCCTCCTTTTGTTTCTTCTGTTGCTTCGCGTTTGTGGGCAAGTTCATTTGAGGGTGCATCTGTTGCACCTTCGCAAGATAGCTGTACATGAAATTACTGAGCAACACCTGGGAATATAGCGGGCGCCGTGGGTTTGCCAGCTTTATGTGTGCCATGCGGTAAATAGCGCGCTCTTCCAATATCGAAAAGCGCGTCCAGCTGTAGTCAATATCTGGCTTGAGTTCTCGACGTCTTGGTTCCGGCGAAAGTCTGTTGGTGTTCCTTTTGGCCTCTTTGTCTGCCTTCTTCTTTCCCCCGAATAGAGATGAAAAGATACTATCCTTCTCTTTCTTTTCGTTCGAAGACGCTTTTCTCTGGCTTTCCTTCCGCCGTTCTTCGTCCAGCCTCACACTGTCACGATCTAGATCAATGGTTTCGCGCCGCCTCGAGTTTCCATCGATGGATGTTTGAAGAACATCTAGCCGGGTCCCATCATGGCTTTGGGGCCCTTTGCCAATTTTGCCCTTGCCCTTTTCTTTGTCGTCGTCCTTTCCGAGCAGCCAACCCCAGCTGGATTTCTTGGACTCTTTCTTCTCCTGAGAATGCTTGTCAACGGTCAGTGTAGGTATAAAGGACAAATTGCTCGTGTTTGTATCGTTCCCAGGCAACGGCGAAGGCTGGTCCAAGGTCTGTTTGGGATTTGTAATCGGCGGGACCTCTGATCGAGCCGGGTTGGTCGGTTTTGCCGATATGCTTGAATGTGTGCGAGGCATGAGCGGGCGGACTGGGGCTTTCGCGGCATCACGCGACGACGTTCGTGTTGGATGTTTTAGCTGCGAAGGCGCAGCCTGTGCTGGCGGTTCATCGGAAGGTTGCACTGCACCTGCAGATGTTGTCTGTGCCAGTGTGTCTTCCACAGGAGGTGTCTCAATTATATGCGGCACAGAGTTTCGGTCAGGTTGAGGTACTTGCTTTCTATGCGCTGGCGGATCCGGTGCGCTTTGTGTACTCAAGCGATCAACGTTGGGGCGGCCCAATATTGAGTCAAATGTGTTAGACGCGATAGATGAATGAGCAGGCTCTTGCGGTGGGGATGGGGTGCGTCTTGCTGGCCTTGAGAAGTTTTGGGCGTTTGCTCCAGCATTAGAGGCTGAGAGGCTCAGCGTATCCGCCAAATTGCTAGGCTCAGTAGGTGTGAAGCCGAATTGAGCAGGTGTCTCTGGCACGGGAGACACATTGCCGGAATTGCCTTCCGGGTCTGGC
Source organism: Herpotrichiellaceae sp. UM238 (assembly GCA_000315175.1). NCBI lineage: Eukaryota > Fungi > Ascomycota > Eurotiomycetes > Chaetothyriales > Herpotrichiellaceae > Herpotrichiellaceae sp. UM238. The sequence goes on along the minus strand of AMYF01000020.1, from coordinate 345,428 downwards.
GTCTGTGTTCTTCGCCCTCCTCGCTGAGCTCTGTCCCCCCTGCCTCTGGCGCCACCAGGTGTCCTTTGATATTTTGTCTTGGTTGAACGTTTGAGGCTTGATGATGGCACGGACGGAAGAATGAAATCCCCGTTTTCGTCAGGACTGTCCGGTCTTTGCACTTGCAGGTTGCGGGCTACTAATGTTTCAAGTTCTGCTAAGTTGGGATCCGAAGGTCGACGTGCATGTGATGTTGAACGTTTCCGTTCCAATATATCCGCACCGTCCCGATATCCAGATGAACTGTTGATTTCCCTCGAAAGCATCGACTTTTTCCGCGCCAGCCCACTACTGTTTGAGCTCAGTGATCCGCTTCTAGAAGACATGGCTGATGAGCCTAATGACGACAAGTCACCGGAACGCCTTTTGATCTGTTCAGCTTTGCTCTCCAGAAATGTTTTGAATTCCTTTGGTGCTAATTCCGGATGTAGTCGTGCTGGTACCCAGAATAGTCTTGAGTCATCGTCATCAGAAGCAGACGGAGAAGGAGCATTGGGAATCGCAGCGGGGTTCAAAGATGGCAGGTCAGGGTCACCGGCAGCATTTACATCCATAGACATCCTTCGGAGCGCCTGAAGGTTGCTCAGCTCTTGGGCCACAGCAGCAGGACTCGATTCGTAGTCGATGTCATTTAGTGGGAAGTGTGCTTGTGCCACATCTTGCGCGGTCTGCTCTCTGGCTGCCATCAGCGGCGGTTGCGCTTGACCGGTTGCGCTGTCGAAGGAGTAGCTTCTGACCGGATGTGGTGCAGTTTGCCCGTTGCTCGGCTCAAATGTGCGAGGCAATGCCGCAGGCGCGGACGCTGGCGGTGGCGCTTTATTGTCAATTTGTAGCCTGCGAGGAAAAGTAGTTCTTTGCGGACTTGTCATGTCCTCGCCATCGGTTGAACGATCGCTATAGTAGGAGGAGCGGGCTACCGAGGGTGCACTGGAAGCTCTTCGAGGATCTCGCTCGTCATCGTCTCCATACAGAAAGCCGATCGTCTCAGTCACATGGTGACTATCATCGCTGATGGACAAGTGCGGTGCGTGTCCTCTCGTGCGAGCAGCGAAGCTCGCGCTACTGGCAGCGTCACGACGTCTCGCAGAGGTCTGTCTCAGTGATGGTACGTTAGTGATCGTGTAAGTCCGTGGCATTTTGTGCTGCGTGCGACCAGCAATAATACGTCTCCTCGGCCCGGCTTCCTCATGGAAGAAGTTCTCTTTTGCGGTCGTGCAGCATAGGGATTTTGGGGGTGGGCTATTTGCCTACCTGCATCGGGCAGCCTCAGACTCCAACAAGCAAACAGACTCCAGCGCCGCAATCTCAGAAGAATCCGTCTCTTGCATCAAAAGCCTCCTTATGCCACCACCTGTCCTCAGTCCGTGGACTTTGATGGACTCTACGTGTCGCAACGCGGTCGAGTCTCGTGCAGCGGTCAAAGGAGATCGTGCGCTGAGCTTTCAATTGATCTAGCTAGTCTGCTGCCAATGTCGTCGAGAATGCTTGAAAAAGTTGTTGCTGTACCAAACCGGTTCGAGCATTGCTATCAGGAGTCGTCACTTTATTGTTGCAATTGCATATGCGGCAGGAGTAGTCCGTGCGGTCTAATTCAAGAGCGAGCGACCGCAGATGGTCAAAGAGCCAGTCGGAATGGCTTGAGGCAGCCTGCGCTTTTAGAACGGGTCCTGCGAAGTCATTGGCTACTGGAATGAGCCGGGCCTAAGCACCAGTCGTGGAGCCGGCAATGATGCCACGGAGTGATGTAGACGCCATGACGATCCCACCGACCGCCCCTGCCACAGGCCACAAGATCCCCATCGAGGCTTCGGAAGTGCAAGGCTGATGCACTCATTCTGTGGCATTGCTTCATACAATCCGGAAGCATTTCCATTTCGCCAACGGCATGAGAGGATGAGCGACTACGGGCAACGTAGCTCTTACAGAAACTTTGGGGTTCACAAGATCAGCATCATCCGATTTTCGACCGTACTCGCAGATGTGGCTTCTGCAAGCCAGGATCTTGTGGTCACTGAACTTGTGGCTAAAACGTGTCCAACGCGTCTAGCTTGACAAAAAATATCTCACGTTCGCCATCAATGCTGTTGTGCATACTAGAACTAGACTTAAATCTATTCAACCCCATGGATTGTCAAATGGATCAGATGCTCCAAATCCGCCGGATGGCTTGCTTGCTGCTGGTGTTGCAGCGGATGCCCACCCGCCAAAGTCCTCGTCAGTAGCTACGGTTGGCTGTGGGCTCGGCTTGTTGGCCGACGAAATAGGGGCTCCCCAACCCCCTGAGATGTCATTTGGTGTGATGCGAGACGGGACACTTCCCAGCTCTACTTTAGGTGCTGTAGGTTTTGCTGGCTCGGGAGCGTCCCAAGCATTTGTGTCCGCCCCTCCCCAAGGGTCGAACATGCTCGCGCTTGACTGAGAGTCTACAGCAGGACGAGCAGGCTGAGTACCTGGGCCTACATTTGAAGCTCTAGAGGTATGTGAGGAGAGGTTGAAGGTTGAGTTAAAGCTGGGCGGACTCTGCATCGGTGGAGACGGCACTTTTGTGGCGCCAGGCGCAGGTGCACTCGAAGGAGCTGAAGCAAAGTCACTGAAACCATCGTCCCCAAACAAGCCGGCTGGTATTGATGTCGTTGAAGGTTTTGAGGCAGGAGTGGGGGAGATCGTTTGTATAAAAGAGAAGTTGAGCGTGTTAGCAGGCTGTGGTGCAGCCGGAGGCTTAGGTGCTGGTGGTTTGGTTGAGGTACTCGAAAAGAAGTCGCCACCACTCAGAGGAGGAGGGGAGGTAACTTGAGCAGCTGCAGGGGAAGCTTTGGCAGGAACTGTGCCTGGGAAATTTAGACCGGCCAAGGACGAAGACTGTGGCAATGGTGGTGATTTGGTTGAAGGAAATACAAACGGAGACGTTCCAGACTGGGCTGAAGAAGGTGATCGTGCTGTGGAAGGACCGCCGGAGAAGCTCATCCCACTGAACGCATCTGCCAGGCCACCGAACGCGTCAGACTTTGGCGGTGATGCGGATGGAATCCCTCCGAAGGACGATTTGCGGTCGTGCGAAGGCTGCTGAGGTGCCGGCTGAGGCTTTGGTGCACTGGCGTACAATGATAAGATTGAGCTCTTTAAATCGCTTCGAGAATTGTTTCCCTGCGCGGGGTTGGAGGCCGCACTCGACGGTCTGCCAACGCCAGCCGGCTGGGGAGCACCAAAGAAGTCTAATCCCATCAAATTGCTTGACTGGCTCGCCGGTTTCGGCACGGACTGTACTGGCGGTGATGCTGGCTTAGATACAACGTCTGTAGTGCTAGGCCGAGCTGGTGGCTCGAAATCATCGAAGAGGTTCACGCTCGTTTGTTGTGGCGGTGGTTTCATTGCAACCTGTGGAAATTGTCTTCTATTCGTAGCCTGCTTCTGCGACGCGCTTCTTTCAATCTTCGCCTTTTCTTGGACCACGTTCAAAGGCACGTCGTCGTCGTCGCCCAGTGTAGAAGGATCTGGCATAGGCCCATCCATGACCCATCTCTTCGATTCGTATTTTGTGCGGATGAAGTTTTCGATCTTCGCCTCAGATGGGACGTGTCCTGGCTGCAATTTTGCTTCCCAATATTTATTAGCTCTTGAATTACCCCATTTGAGCACACTTTGTAGTTGTTCGTCGGTCCAGGCGTCAAGGTCGACAGACTTGACTCGGCTGATATGTGTTCCCATGCCACGATGTATCCCTGAGCATCTTATACACACGAATACTCCCAGGTTCCAACTTGCCCATCGTGGATGTTTGTTCCTCTTGCAGTCTGCACATATCTTATTGCTTTCTAGTTTGACGAGTGCTTTAAGTGTTTGGGCATTTTGTGCTGCCCGATCATTGCTTGCTGGAGGGCGGCTTCGGTTCATGTTGAATCAGTTGTGGTCTTTCGCAAGGAGTGTTTGCAATCTTTCAGAGACAGTTACTCAACCCAACAATACAATGCTGCTTGATCAAAGCGGCAGAAAACAACGTTGGTCCGATGTCATGTATTTGACACCAGCAGCTTGGAAAGGTGAACTCGGATGCGGTAATTTGGCATGCTCAGGTACGGGATGACATACTAAACGCTACGGTGGCACACTAAGCCTGCTAGTGCTGTATTTATCCCGTCCTCACTCGCATCCATCTTCAGATTCTCCACCCAGACGTGGTAAACGAAATGGACAGCTCAGCCCAACGTATTCTCAATAGACAATATCGGCTTGGAAAGAACGTCAACACGCAAGCACCATCTCACCTTCACAGCCGCGATCACGTGCGTAGCAATGTCATGATATGCATAATGGCGGCTCGCAAACCGAGGCAGCGGCAGAGACGAAATACTTCTCATACTTCTACATTATTGACACACTTTTGGTCTTCTGAGAATGATATTGCGTAAGCATGGCTTGGACTAATACATTCGAAGGAAAAACCCAACTCTACTTCGCTCCTTCATTGCCCGTTTGTGGGTCACCGGCATTGAACTTCAACGAGATACTGTTCACACAGTGCCTTTCGTCTGTCGGCGTTGGATATCCTTCTCCTTTGAATACATGTCCCAAATGTCCACCGCAGTTGCTGCACACGATTTCCGTCCTCTGCATTCCAAAGGTGCTGTCGGTATGTCTAGTCACGGCACCTGGTAGTGCGTCAAAGTATGCTGGCCATCCGCAACCGCTCTTGAACTTGTGCTCCGCTTTGTATAATGGCGCATTGCATCCTGCACACGTGTAGACACCGTCCTTGGGGTAGTGCTTGTCATATTCGCCGCTGAAAGGTGCCTCTGTACCCTTCTCCCGCAGGATCCTGAATTGTTCCTTGTTGAGAACGGCTTGCCACTCTTGTGGTGTACGCTCGTCGGGGTACGACATTTTCTGCGAGGCTGGTGTAGAAGTACCGAAGAGAGAGCCCAGGAACGGAATTGTTGGCATAGATCGAATAGTAGCGCGGTTCAGTGGCAGACCCAGAGATCGAGATGCCGCTTGATACTTGAACGTGGTGTTTGAGAACGTGTATAGTGTGCGAACAATCGTCGGGAAGGAAGGAAAACGCATTACATATACCACTGGTCCTCGATGTAGGAAAGATGTCGAAAATGGGAGAAAGATATAATTTGGAAGGGCTCGTTTCTTAGAAGCATGCAATTCATCGCCCGCTGACGCTTAACAAATCGCAGAACGAGGGCGAATAACGTCATCATCTAAATAGAGTCTAGCTTCGCAGGCGGAGCCAGCACGATTACGGAATCTCGTGTGTTGCCTCCTTTCTAGCTCGTTTAAGCCCGAAGCTCACGATTTGCATTGCTTCTCAAATTACGGCGTCGTCGGTCTCTCGGGGTGACAGAGACAACGTGCGTATTACTTAGTGACATTCTGCTCAGTTGCAGATAATATCAAGAATGAAATAAACTGGGCAAGGCAAACCATGGAAGCTCGCAGCGGTGCTTCACAAGTAGAGCACATGATTCGGACTAGACGGTTTCATTCGAGCATTGGCATATCGGCATTGGTCCGGCAAGCAAAATGCTCTCGAATAGAATTGATTGGTTGGTATAGATGGGATTCCGTCTCGCACGATGGGGGCGAAGCATCCCACTTGTAAAATTGTTCGGAACCTGCCTGCTGAGACTGGCTACACCTTGTCTCCGTGCGCTATACACTATCAGAGCTTCGCTGTTGACCCGGCTGGCCTAGAGCAGTGAGTAACAGATCTCGAGCGTTTACGACCTACATAGGGAATCAGTCCGAGGCCCTCGGCTGGGTTGAGAGACTTACTTGAGATGTTCTTCAAACCATTGCACGGCCTGTAAGAATGCCGACTCCTTTGCATATTGCACGACTCGGTCCTTAGGATCACCACGAACAGCAAAGCCATGCTCAACGCCAGAATACAGGTTGATCTGATAGGGTTGGCCGGTGTTTTTCAAGATTTCTTCAGATTTGTGTCGCTTTTCAGTCGGGAAGATCGAGTCGGTCTCGGCTGCGCTGATAGCGAACGGCCCCTTGATCGCCTCAAGCTCCTCTTTGTCATCATTAGCAAAGAAAAACGCTACGGAGAGAATGATAGCGCGTACGGTCCTCGACAAAAGATGGGTGTGCACAATAGCCAACATCGACTTGACCTGGCTTGAGGAATCGAACAACATACTTGGCTCCGAAACAATATCCGACCGCGCCAATGTTCTAGGATGTCATCAGTTAGTAGAACACTGCCGTTCGGGGCTCGTTACCTTGACACCATACTTGGATTTCATGATGTTGATGCTCTTTTGGATGATTGGGTCAACGACCGGAGGCAAATGCGCAATCTTATTTTCACCATACTCGCCTTGCATCCACTTCATGATGTCGAAGTCATCCGGCCTGTTCAGAGGAATTGGGTCGCCATAGAAGAGATCCGGCATGAAGACGAAGTATCTGGACACAAACCACGTCAGCTTTATAGTACCGACAGTGTCAACGATGGCCTGCGCACCCATTAGCAGCGAATTGGTCGGCAATCAGTTGTGCGTTGTTAAACTTGTGTCCGATAACGTCTGTAATGCTGGTATTGTCAGTGCCGTCATGTAGACACTCAAAAGAGGCGTACATCAAAATGCCATTCTTCGGCGACTTGTCTGAGGCTTCGACAATATATGCCTCGAAGTCTTCAACCGGCTCAATTCGCCCTTGAGCTTGGCCTTCGTGCTTGACACCCGCGTAGCAGCATGATCCTGGCGGGTTTGAAGACATGGTCACAATCTGGTGTTAGGAGTCCGGAGTTGATAAATTGGTGACAACTCTTAAGAACTTGGCCGCCCGATGTGACGGCAGGGAAGTACACTTTCTAGACACATTATGAATCTCGTCCCTCTTGCCAGGACACAAGCGCTCCAAATTCCTCCCACTCGAACGGTTTGAACCCCGCGGCATCATCGGTTGAACTTCAAACCGCTGGAAACCCTCGGAACGATGCAAGCGGGGATTTTCCCGCTTAAGCATTGCCTACGTTAAGCTCCTACCAATCGGTCTATGTCGAAGTCCGTGAACAACGGCCCAACCATTGATTGCGATAGAAAGGGGTATCAGTTTGGTTTCACTTTCCTCAAATGACTTGATACAGCTTGAATCTCTTCGTCATGGTCCGGAATAAGAGATGAGAGCGTTGCGGTCTTTGCCAGACAAGTCCCTCATATTCTGCGCGTACCTTCAACCCTTGAAAATCATGGAACGTTGCAGTGGTGACGAGTTGGCCTTCTAGTGGGGCCGTGGAACAACGACGGCTTGATATATTCTCGAATGTGCGTTGTCCGCTTACTGCCAGTTTGAGTGGGGATCAGTACGAACTTGGTCAGCTACCAATTTTGCGTGGACGAAGTCGTGAAAGCCATGAGCGATTCCGTTGTCATGCCAGACATTTCTTCCCTCGTCGCAACATACAGTTCGTAACCCTTGGGCCGTTTAACGACGGAACGATCAGCACGTCAATGGGCAAAGCGAAAGAAAAACTCTGTCAATTAACTATGGCACCCCGGCCTAGAAGCTCTGAGATTTTTTTTTCCAACATTTGCGTCGGGGAGACTTTGCATATAACATCCAGTCGAGGAACCAAACGCCTACCAGCGCCGTGCTTAAGAGACCATGCCTTTGCAGCAGCACACTCTACAAAAAGAGAATCCGCATCTTGCGGCTTGCCTGATTCTTCTGCATTCCTTAGTCCTTCGCACCGTTCTCAATATTCTCCTCTTGCTCCGGCGCTTCGACAGCATCACTTGCGGCCAGCTCCTCCAATGCCTCAATAGCATCCTCATCCACGTTATCATCAAAGTCCTCCTTTTTCGCTGCAGGCTTCCCATCCTTGACCTCTGGTAGTCCCGTAGCAGGACCATCTTCAGCCACCTTTTCCGCCTTCTGACTGACCGCAACCTTCACAGGCTCATCTTTCACGCCAGGCGCCTTGATCGGTTTCTGCACGCTCAGATCCCAATTGATGATCCCCTCCTTCCCATACCTCGTCTCCAACCACTCATTCGTCTTCTTGAAGTGTCCACAACCGAACCATCCCCTTGCCGCACTCAATGGGCTCGGATGTACAGCCTTCAACACTATATGCTTCCCACCGGAAACCTTACTGCATCTTTTCTGCGCCGGTGTCCCCCAAGCGAGGAACACCACGCCACGAGTCCGAACTTTCGCGACCAGGTCAATGACCTTCTGCGTGAATGGTTCCCACCCCTTGTTGCTGTGGCTGTTTGCTTCGTGGGCTCGAACCGTGAGGCACGTATTGAGGAGCAGCACACCCTGGTCGGCCCATGGCGTTAAAAGCCCGCCATTCTTGGGGGGTGGGTTAAAGGAGGGATAGCTGTCCTTTAACTCTTGGAAAATATTCTTCAACGACGGAGGGGCGGGAGTTGGGGGTCGGACAGAGAAGCAGAGGCCGTGGGCTTGGTTGTGGTTATGGTAGGGGTCTTGGCCGAGGATTACAACTTTGACAGTATTAAGGGGGGTATGACGGGACCTGTGGCAGGGGTTAGCAGGTGAATTGCATTCGTATGGGATCCATGGTCAATCGTACCAGCTGTAAATTTCATCTAGGGGGGGAAAGATCGTCTTGCCTGCTTCAATCTCGCGTTTGAGGAATCGTTTCAGATTCAGGAAGCCTGGTGTCGTGATCTCTCCTTTTAGATGTGCCAGCCACGTCGGGTCGAGCGTATCTATCTCGAGTTTGAGGAGATCCTTTTGCTCGGCGTTCAGTGTTGCCACCCAGGTTGCTTTGTCGAATTTCGGTGCAGCGCCTTGTGCTTCCGGAGGTGAAGACGAGGTGCCGTTAGTGGACGAAGACACTTTTGGCGGACCGAAGAAGGAAGTGAGACTAGAGTCCTTTTTTGGTTTCTTAGGATCATTTGCAGCTGCTGTGAGCTCAGCTTTTCGCTTGAGCGTAGCCATCGAGGTTAAGGGCGATCGCGATCGGAACAAACGAAGTGATACAGCAAGCACAGAGCCAATGATCCCACCACGTTTCCCGGCTGCTTGAACTAGAAGGAATAAAGCCAGACTCACGATGACATGGTGCTATTCTAGACTTCGATACTCGAGGAAATCACCATCCGCGACGCCTCAGAAACCCGGATTCGAAGACGCGTAGGTGACGTCGACCACTCACTAACGCGACGTGCCGAAAATCACGCGTTTACAAGCTAGCTCGTTTTAGGGCATCGGCCCCTATTCTCCATTTGTAGGTGATTGAGCCTCGCCCGTTCAAAACGACGTGGCACCGAAAAGTACTTCTAGATCTGTTTGCAATTTTCAATGTAAGGAAGAACTGTTTCACGCGAACATTGTGTCGAATGTCAGACTAACGAGCATGGCTGCCTCGTAACTTGGTACAGTATCCGCCAGAAATTGTTATGTTCTTTCAAAAGGGCTCCGAGGATAAGAGCTCCATTGTGCAGCTGTCAGGCCGATGCCTCGTATCCGGCTCTGCGTCTGGTGAGCTCCTTTGGACACATATGGGACTCAGCTTCTGGGGCGGGGTTGACCCTTCGAACGGGCAGGTCATTGATCGTCACCATCCCTTGCACGGGCACTCTATCTCAAATCGTGTACTAGCTATGCCTTCGGGTCGTGGCTCGTGTTCAGGGAGTGGTGTCCTACTCGAGCTTTTGCTTGGCGGCAAAGGGCCTGCAGCATTGATCTTTCAATATCATGAACAGATTCTTACACTTGGCGTCTTGGTCGCCAAAGCTATGTTTGACAAAAGCATTCCTGTTGTTGTCGTCTCTGAAATCCACTTCCGCGCTCTTGAGAGGATACGGTATGTGCATATCGAGCGAGAGTTAGTGCAGGCTACAGAGGTAGTTGGATCGATACCTGAAAGCTCGAGCGCGTGGCAAAGACCCATTTTGCCTCGGAGAGTAGAGCTCAGCGCGGAGGACGAGGATATGCTGCAAGGCAAACACGGTCAGGCTTCTCGCATAGCAATGGAGATACTGCTCAGCAGTGCCGAAGTCCAAGGCGCTGAGAGGTTGCTGAATGTAACAAGAGCTCACATTGATGCTTGCATTTACACTGGTGCCGCCAGTCTTCGTTTTGCCCGCGATCTGCTTTCGTTGGGTGCAAAAGTCGTCGTGCCAACCACATTGAACTCTATTTCGGTGGATTATCGTCGATGGAAGGAGCTGGGCATTACTGCAGAGGCGGCACAACCCGCGAAAGATCTCGCCAAGGCTTATTTGTCCATGGGTGCTACTGTCAGCTTCACTTGCGCTCCTTATCTGCTCCAGCAGCCGCCAAAAGTCGGTGAGCAGATTGGCTGGGCTGAGTCTAACGCTGTGGTCTTTGCGAATAGTGTGCTGGGCGCACGAACGCAGAAGTATCCTGATTTCTTGGACGTTTGCATTGCTTTGACAGGAAGAGCTCCTCTATCTGGTTGTCATCGTGATGCGGACCGCCTCCCGAGCGTGGTCGTCAAGCTCCCGAGCTTCCACCAAATTGATGAGTCGCTGTTTCCCGTTGTGGGATATCAGATTGGTAAGCACGTTGGTCCAGAAATCCCCTTAATATGTGGACTTGAGGAGACCAACCCAACCATTTCAGATTTGAAAGCCTTTGGAGCAGGATTCGCAACGACTGCTTCTGCTCCGATGTTTCACATTCGTGGTGTCACTCCAGAAAGCAGCAAGCTAGAGAGCATGCTCTTAGGTCTCCAAAAAATTACGCTCTCTTGCGAAGAACTTGTTGCTTGTCACCAACAATTGAACACAGCCACTGACTCTTCTGTAAGCTTGGTCTCCTTGGGAAACCCACACTTCTCGTTGGATGAATTTGCTACGCTTGCACACTTGTGCTCCCAGCGCCAGAAGCACGCGGACATTAGCGTGATCGTGACTACAAGTAGGGCGATCCAAGAGCAAGCTGCAAATGCTGGCTACATAGATGCGCTGGCTGCATTCGGGGTGGAAGTGATCACTGACACATGCTGGTGTATGATAGATGAGCCTGTCATACCTGTACACGCTCGCCACCTCATGACGAACTCGGCAAAGTACGCGCATTATGCTCCCGGCATATCCAAGCGCGGAGTGCACTTTGGGAGCTTAGCACAATGTATTGAAGCTGCATGTGTTGGTGCAGTTGTGGCGTTGGTTCCAGCTTGGTTTAACCCAGTAATTTGATGCAAAAGACACTGCTACATTGAGAATTATCAAGGACACCTAACCCAGCCACTGGGCCAGCGTCTTGGTGAACGTGATCTTTGCAGACAAAGCCCTAAGCTCATCTAGCTAGGAGTGTCAGTGTAGAGTCTCGGGACAAGCTAAGATCGGAAAAGTGGAGGTATTAAGGCTTGAACAGCGGCGAAGGAGTGTGCTGCACAGTACCGGTCTTGATGGTGCGGCCTTCTCTCGACGTCTTTGAATCTCGCACATTTTGTCTGCTCCGAAGCACTTGAATGAAGCAACATTAGGTCATGCGCTTCCTCAACGTGCACACTTCTTATTTTAAGAGATTCGAAGACACCGTGGAATGTCCCAGATGCGCAATCGTATCCCATCGATGGGACCATGAAAAAGCAACATATAGGAGCGCCATCTCAATCGAAGATCTTAGTGTTCGGAAATAGGCATTCAAAAATCAGGCGATACTGTGGCCTGGCATAAAGTCGGCTGCTCTGTATGTGTGTGTAGGTAAGTACTGTATAACTAAATGAAGCAGTGCTGACCTCGTGAAAGCTGTCAATTCGATGCTCAGATGGCACCGACTCGCGCCACTAGCTTCGCTCATCTCAGAGATATTGTGAGTGGAAGTGCACCTGAGCTGAGCCTCTGGTTCACTCGAGCTCAGCCGGAAGTTGAGGCCGTAACTTTGTTCACTGCTCAGCATTTTCAACGTTAACATGCAATGCTGCATATTCGCGACTCGTCATAGGAAACATACGATCACTCTGGTCGACCTGAGCAAGAAGCAAGACTAGTTCAACTTCCAAAATGACGTGTTCTTCCTTTCAGATCAAGGACGTTGGCTGCTCCTTGGGGGCCCGTCGGCTGGGTCATTCCCTTTGCTAGGACCACAAGACACACATTCCAAGCATGAGTAGGAGTTTGCCTAGGTCAACGGCTAGTAAACATGCGGCAGACCAGAAAACTGTTTGAAGGGATCGCATGAATCTTCAATCTGCATATTTCGTCTTGCCCTTGGAATATCTGTGGCAGGCATTACAGAAACGCAGATAAATGGGCCCGGGAGTGGCACGGACTAGGCATGGTCACGTGAATTGCTCTGCTCCGCGGTCTCCACCTGTCGCATCGGAGAGAATCATTTTCAAAAAGTATCAAGTAGATTTCGCCTGCGCAGCAACATCATCGACGCATCAATCAGCATTAGTCTTCCACCTATTTCATCCTATGTTCTCTTAATCTCGACGGGAACAATCAATCACTGGATACATAAGCCACATTGTCAGCTCTCGTCCTCTCCGCACGCTTTGATTCGATAGACGATCAGCCGCTCCGTGAACACGGATTCCTAAACTCCGCCATCCTCACCCTACTGGTATAGTCACGGCACAGTAACAATGGATCATTCTCGCGACCCGTGTCCATGGGTAGCACTGTCAGATTTTGGCGGCGCCTTCTCGATGGGAGCTATAGGTGGTAGTTTGTGGCACGGTGTAAAAGGCTTCAGAAACTCGCCCTACGGTGAGCGAAGGTTAGGCATGATCACGGCGATCAAAGCCCGGGCGCCAGTAACAGGAGGAAACTTTGGCGTATGGGGAGGCATGTTCAGTACGTTCGACTGTGCAGTAAAAGGCGTCAGAAAGAAGGAAGACCCTTACAACTCTATCATCGCCGGCTTCTTTACAGGAGGTTGTCTAGCGATAAGAGGAGGCTGGAAGGCTGCGAGAAATGGTGCCATCATGTGTGGTATCTTCCTGGCCGTTATCGAAGGTGTGGGCATTGGGCTCGGTCGATTGATGGCTGACAGGCAAGGGTTTGATGTGAGTTAGACAACCCACGAGAGTCGAGCCTCGACTAACACGATTCTACAGATGCCTCCACCAGGGGCAGAACCCCCCAAACCTATCGCGTCTGCAGCATGACTCGAGCTCGCCACGGTTCCTCATTTCATCTGATCCAAGTGTGGCCTTTTCTTGGACCTTCCAAGACCGCATAGAGACAGCCGCACATTCCACCTCTCTCTGCTCTTCTCACATGTCATTACTTCAGCATTACGAGGCGCTGGGGACTATTTCACGTAACGTTCGATGAGCGTCATGAGCGTGGCAAACATGAGCATCCATGCTTCGGCGGGACTTTGATTCGCAAGAGGCAGTATAAAACTACATCTTCTCACATTCCGAGCTTGTAGCAGCCAGTCATGTCGCAAGGTCACGTACATCAGTGCGTACGCAACCAGCGGGATGTGCAGTGTATATTATAATGTAGCGTTAAAGGCAGCGATGCTGCTGAGATGGGTTGAATATTGCACTCGTGTTGCTCCAGCCCTCGGTCGCAGGGGCATCATTCTCATGTATTCTCCCGCTGAACGGCCACTTCGCATACCAATGGACGACTTTTGAGAAACTTGCACCTCAATCTATCCCAAACGTGACTGTCACTCTACGCTCGCAATACTTGATTGAGTCGCTAGGCCCCGATTGTGACCTTGTCAAAGATGGATTTTGCGGAGGCTTACACCTGCTCATGAACTCCGTCATAGCTGCCGTACATACACCTATCCAAACATGCCCTTTCATTCAACCGCAAAGCTATGCATCTACGACATACATCGTTCGATAACACAACATCTCGCGACTTCGATCCGGCAAGAGACGTGCCTGAGAGCTTGCGACAATACCTTATCACCACGACAAATCCTCAAGAAATATACTTCGAGCGTATCCTTGCCTCTGAAAGACGACTTCGGCTTTTGCACCGACGTTTCCTGAACCAGATTACGTATGGGTGCAAGAATGCGCGATGTGATACCCCGACCTGTCTTAGCTATCGCAAGAGGGCTACTGGTAATCCCATCAGGCCATACACAAGTGTGAGTGCACGCGCTTTAGCAGTACGATGCGTTGAGCAGTACGCAAGCCGCGGAAGAGACCTAGGGCGCTCTGCCAGGAAAGAGCCTGGCAAGACGAAACAGTTCACAGGAAATGGAAACACAAGTTTGTCTGACGATGGACTGTGCCGAAATGAGCCTGTGATCCCGTGGTATGCTGATCCAGCGGTCTACCTTGCCAAACTAGAAACACCTGCCTCGAAGAGGAACAGTACAGGCCATCATAGTATAGTAAAAAGACAGACCAGCACCACAGAAAGGTCTAAAAATGATTACCAGGACTCTATCCAACCAGAGACGCCTGCGAAAAGTAATGGGCATGCAATACTCCCGTGTGAGCCACCGAAGGAAGCTCATGATACCGATGGCCCCGTAACCCTGACGGCCAATGCTAACTCAAGCATGTCAAGACAGCCATCAAATCCCAGTGGCTCATATATGTCTGGTAACCTCAACCTGGACTTGCCGGATGCGTCTCGCAGTCCCTGGGATGGAAAACAATCGGCAAGCCATAGAGATCCAGCGTCATTTTCTCAGTCCCTGTTCGCAAGACCTGAAGTTGAGAGTCGCATAGGCGGGACCCACACAGCTAATACAGCGGAATGGCCACCACTCAACAGGCCTGCGAAATGCGGAGTCATGACTTCTGAACTTGAAGCGTACTCAATAGCAAATTCAAAGTCTGACAAGCGCGGAGAGAGCCAGAAGATCAATGGCCTCCATCAAGTGTCACGTTCTCAGGATGATATGCGCAACCTAATAGCGAGACATGTGCGCCCGATCCACACTTTCAAGCTCTTGCCCCTGCGAGCCATGCTTTGGCTGAGAAAGATGCTCATTAAGCAGGCTGAAGAATCAAGCGAGCACAGGGTCAGCCGGTCGGCCACAACAAAATTGGACATGTTTGTCGAGCAGTCCCTGTATTTTGTTTTGAAGGACGCTCGCCGTTTAATCCTGTCAGCCAGTACATGGAACACTCACGCCAAACTATGTGGATCCCACATTTGCAAGGACGCAGAAGTTTTTGACCAAGAGAGCAATCAATGCCTGTACATGGACAACATCGACGACAAACGCAACGGCTGCGAGGGCTGTGAGTGCTCCAGGCCGAGTACTATGCAACTTGCTAATTCGGGGACCCTCAAGCATCCAAGTTGGTACCCCGTTTGTGAGGTGTTCGTCGATGTTGTGCAGATTCTACGGAAGGAGTCTGTGCAAGCGCAGGTAATGGATCATGTTTTACAGGCCCTACAACAGAGCCTTGCTGCATCTGCCGAACCGAGGCAAGGGGGAACGGCCGCTGCAACCACTTCGGAGAGGATAGACGGACTTTCGAACGAGGACGTCGTACGCTTGATCGTATTGGCAGTCAGCATGTCTTCTAGCATGCGGAATCAACTTTATCCTTCAGATGATTCACAGGTCCCTTGTAAAAAGCCGGACGGCAGAGATGTGGAGGGAGTATTTCATGATGCATCGAAGAGAAGCTCGCTGGTCTTTCATGGCAGCCCGAATGGAGTCTCGCCATCTTGCGACTCATTCTCGAAAATTGATTGTGCTGCTTCAGATTCAATATGGATGTACGATCGCAACTTCGCAGATCTCTACACGTGTATGGCAAGCATCATCAGTCATCGTATCGCGATTGATGCTACGAGAAAAGCCCAGCAAATGAAGCCTTCAAACGCAAGACGAGTTGACAACATTATCGAAACTATGACGAGATTCATGACAAATGCGATGCTTCCTAGCATGGCTTATGTGATAAGTACAAAATTGCTTGAGCACATGCAGGCTATTTTGTTGACTAAATGGGACCGCACGCCTGAAATTCAACGTGCCAGTCCCGTTGGCGGCGCACTGGAACTGCTCAAGGGATTGTACGAGGTGCGTGATCATCTCGAGCTTCGGGATTCGTGGTTCCATATGACACTGTTCGAACATGCTTTTGACGAGATCGAAGTGCCGTACGCCTGGCTCTTCTTCAAGGAGGATGCGAAGAAGATGCACATCCTTCAATTCCCTTTCCTGTTTCCGCCCGAACTACTCGTTCGCTATTTCAGATCGATTAACTTCAAGGTTATGAAACTTTCTTATGAGAAGGCGATAGGCGTATACACAAACGCTAAATCTCAGCTTATCCACGGAAACTGTCATGCACGAGGATTAGGAGAAGTGCTCGACAAGACCAGACCCCACATGGCTCGCTACTTTGTAATGAAAGTTCGGCGTGGTCATGTACTCAAAGATGCTGTTGGCCAGATTTGGCGTCGCGAAAGACAAGAGCTCACAAGGCCATTGAGAGTGCGAATTGGTCAGGAAGAGGGTGAGGAAGGCTTAGACCACGGTGGCGTTCAGCAAGAATTCTTCCGACTCATTTTTGCCGAAGCTCTGGACCCTAAGTATGGCATGTTCAAAACAGATGCCACAACACATATGAGTTGGTTTCAGCCTGGATCGTTGGAGCCGTTGTACAAGTACGAAGCACTTGGCATCTTGATGTCGCTTGCGATCTACAACGGTGCGATTGTTCCAGTCACTATGCCCCTCGCCTTCTACCGCAAGATTCTTGGTTTGAAGGTCAAGAAGATCGAACATATTGAGGACGGTTGGCCCGAGATAGCAAAAAGCTTTCAGCAGCTTTTGAGCTGGGACGATCTTGATGTCATTGAGTCCATTGGCCAGACCTACGAGTTCACATATGATGCTTTCGGCAAACTCGAGACGATCAATATGTCAAAGAAGAATGGAAGGCCAGCGCATAAAGCTCGCCACTCTTCGTCGGAAAGTCAAGTCAACGATGTACTCAATTCAAAGACCAACTCTAGCAAAGTGATTGCTAATGGCGTACACCTTCAAGGCAAGTTTATTAGCCTCGATATTGACGACTCAACTGTTACTAGCGCTACCACGACTAGACCTACCAGACAGCATGAATCGGGATCCCCACTAGAAACAGATGGAGAGGAGGAGGAAGAAGCACCCATGGTTACCAGTGATAATCGTCACGACTTCGTCAAAGACTACATCGTATATCTCACGGATGTCACGATCGCGCCACAGTTTTCAGCCTTTCTTCGCGGCTTCAATACTCTGCTCCGACCTCAGTCTCTTGCTCTGTTCACCCCAGAGGTCTTGAAGCAACTCATCGAAGGGCTTTCAACATCTATACCCCTCGATCTCGAATCATGGAAAAGAGTCACTAGCTACGAAGGCTTCTCTGAATCTAGTCTTATCATGACCTGGTTCTGGGACATCCTCGAAAACGACTTCCACCAGCAACAACTCCGATCGCTTCTTTCATTCGTGACCGCGAGCGATCGCATACCTGTGTCAGGGTGGGATGGTGTTACTTTCATCATTCAGAGGAATGGAGACGAGGATGGGCGGTTGCCGACCAGTCAAACTTGTTATGGCAGATTGCTTCTGCCAGAGTATAGTTCCAAGGAGGTATTAATGGATCGCTTGGGCTGGGCCGTCGAAAATTCGTGGGGTTTTTGGATGGCATAATGCCATACTTAGCAGCTGTTACCAAGCTCTGGCCCAATTTCAAGTTCTCAGACCTCCTTTCCGCTTCATCGCTTAATATCGTGCATCTCATTTTCTACAACGAATACACTATAACGATCACGTGACCATGCTCGGTCGTTGCTCCCCAGGTTCCCCAAAAGTACGGACGTCCGTGACCAGGAGAGCGCTAAGCTTCATTGGCGCAATCTATATGCCAGCGAGAATAAGCTGTTTATTTGTGACGATGCACACAATAACTCAGGTGCTGTTAGAGCTATAGATATCAATGTATATCTGCCCTGTCCTTAGGCAGCATGCCTCGTTTGAAGACCTTCCGAAATGCACTGCACATTGCTGTTGAGGAAGGTAACGAGGATTTAGCATGCCGCTTGATCGAACAAGGCACCATAGACATAGACGAATCCACAAGGAATACGGTATACGGCCTTCCAGACCTTGATGAAAAACTACAAAGTGGCAGCAAGAGGGAAGTTGGCCGCACACCTCTGCATCTTGCCGCTGTGCGGGGCTTGTCGAGAGTCATTCGGTCTCTTGGCGAGCATGGCGCCGATATTGAGGCATGGGACGACGGTACCTGGACGCCACTGCATCTTGCTTGTGGACATGGCCGATACAACGCTGTTGCAGCTTTGTTGGATTGTGGCGCCGACATCAATGTGGTGGACGAGGACGGTTGGGCTCCCGTTCACCAGGCGGTAGCTCAAGGCCATGTCAACATCGTTGAGTTGCTGCTAAGAAGAGGAGCAGATGTGATGGCGCGGACTTTCGATGCCTATGGTACACCGCTCATGATGGTTGAGAGGTGGAATGATGGAGACGAAGCTCGTGAGGATATGTTAGCACTGATCCAAAGATACATGCCGGTGCCTGCTGAAGCTTTTTGTGAACTCTGCTATGGAGGTCCGCTCAACAGATCAAATTCCCCTTCGCTTGATGTGCGTCAGCGAGATGCGCAGAATCTGCTCCCGTATGACATCTTTACTCACCAGGGACGTTGCAAGGTATGTGGCATAGATACCAACATCTGGAAGGCCCAGCGACATCTACTATTTTCCGGATCAGACCAAGAAATCACACCGGAGAGATTGAAAGAGAATCTGGCCGATCTGCAGCTTGACCGATGGATGATCCGCAGCCCATCAGCGCCCAGTGCGCGCTCCTGGGATTCTCTCGAAACTAGACACATATATCACGAACTCGCGGCGAACAGCATTCGACTACTTGTTGTGAACCCCGGCGAGGATAATGAAACGATTGAATGTTTTCTAGAGCACTATCCTTTGCAGCGGTGTCCGAAATATACGGCGTTATCGTATACATGGGGTTCGGCTGATAATTCGAAAATCATCCATTTGGATGGGCACGATTTCCAAATCAGGCCAAACCTATTCGACTTCTTAAGCACTTATCGAGATCGATACGATGCTGCCGTCTTGTGGGTAGATGCCATTTGTATCAATCAAGAAGATCCAGAAGAGCGCGGATCACAGGTGCGACTGATGAATCAGATATACGGTCAGGCAGATCGTGTTCTCATATGGCTTGGACAAGAAGCCGAGAGCACGCTCGTGGCATTGCGTCGAATGAACAGGTTGTACTACGACTTGTGTCTGAAGGAATCCTTACGACATGAACCCAGCGAGGAAGCAGCAATAGAAGCTGTATCTGAACTCAGAGCAAACTTAGCGCTAGCCACTCTTGATGGTAAAGATCTCAAGGATCTCGAGCATGTCTTCTGGAGCGAGTTTCAGGAAGTCTTTGACAGGCCATGGTGGTCTCGCATCTGGGTGCATCAAGAAGCCACTGCCACTGCGAGGTCTGGCGTATATCTCATGTGTGGACCCCACACTATTCGCTTCGATGCTGCTGTGGCCCTCGAGATGATTATCCGTAAGCTATCCCTGAGGCAACAATCCCTGCGCGAGTTTGGGTCGCGAACATTATCACAAATGGGTCAATATGCGCTTCTGCGACGTGAGTATCAAGCCACAGGAAGTACTGATTATCTGAAGATGTACGACCTACTTTCTGCCCTCCGAAGTTACGAAGCAACCGACCCTCGCGATAAGCTGTATGCCCTGATACCGCTGTCTGTCGACGGCTACGAGATCATAGACGTGGACTATAGCTCCTCTGTCGAAGACGTGTACTGTTCAGCAACAGTTGGATTCATTCAGCATTTTCGGAGTCTCGATATTTTGGCCCATTGCACGGGCACGGACAGTGTGACGGAGTCATGTTGCTTATCCAACCTACCCTCGTGGGTCCCAGACTGGACGAAACGAACTGGGCCTTACCATTTCTTCAAGCGAGGGCTCAGGGGAGAGTTGCTCAGAAGCAACGAACGAAAATCGCAGAGGGCAGTCTCCCCATCCCCGACCAGACGCGGGCAGATCGGTAGACTGTATAATGCGTCCCTCGACAGCACCACCGACCTTCACATTGTGGATTCGACAAGCCGCAAACTCCTATGCAAAGGCTTCCATTTCGATACCGTGAAATGCGTAAGCGAGTGCGCGGGCCAAAGCTCGGACCACAACAAAATTGTCAGAGATTGGATGCAGTGGCTGCTTCAACTTATTTCGCCAGATGACGGGTCGCCACCGACTGTATCGACCAAGGATATGTATTGCATCGTTGGCGAAGGCGCGATGAGAACATTTGGCCCATCGCCACTTCGTGATGCCTTCTCAGCAACGCTAGTCGCGGACTCCGAGATAGTGGGTGTAGACGTGGCGAAGCGCGGCTGTCGCGCAAATCTCAACGGTGGGTCGCGTACATCACCAGGCACTCCTGCACATGAGCCCGAGACACATCTGCATCCAAATACGGCTTCTTCAAGCACCTCTCACGGAGCACGGCCAGATCAGACGCGCGGCTCACCTCATCCATCGACAAACTTCCGTAAGCTCTTTGTGACAGAACAAGGGTACATTGGACTCGCTGATTCAAAGGTCCAGTCCGGTGACCTTGTGGTCATCCTATCGGGAGGTCAAATGCCGTTCGTGCTTCGTCGAGTCAATGGTGTAGTGCAAGAGCTCAAGGGCAATGAAGATACAGGCCATCACCACAACACGAGTAATGCAAACGAAACGCGCATGGGGGAAACACAAGCTGACGCAGAGCGAGCAGGACAGGATCATTTCATACTCATTGGTGAGGCGTATGTTCACGGGATCATGGACGGCGAGGCTGTGACGATGCGCAAGAAGCGCAAAATTTCAGTTGCAGCAGGCTCAGATGCTGAAATAGACGTAGACGTAGACGTGGATCTGGAGCTGGAGACTTTTGAGATTTGGTAGACCGCTCTACATCATGCGCTCGTATGTTGTAACCGAAAGGGCATCTAAATTTTTGTGAAACATTTCAAGTCCGATATTCCTTCCGCTGTTGTCCCAAATGACATTTCTTTGTCGTACCACGTACTTCACCTACACCCGTGCTATTTCGCGCGCAACTAACCGCCACAAGGGCCTTCCCTCTGAATGCACCTTGTCACCGCTCGCAGTCGCCTCTTCCATGGAGTCCTGGACCCCCTTTCTCTCGGCCATAACTCCTTTTCACGCAACCGTGTTCCCTTGGCAGAGAAGCAACAATTATCTCACCAACGATGCTCCTCAGCTTCATCAGGAGAGCCTTGTCTCGCAAGTTTCGACCCGGCAGGAAAGCAGAACAAGTCATCTTCATCGTCGTCGGCTTCACTCTCCGCGTCTCTGCGTCCGACGCGTTGAGTGACTTCCACACCCTGAGAAGGACGACTAAGAAGCGGAAGGCGATGACCACCAAAACTAAAGCTGTCGTGACTGGAGGCGTCTTCGAATTGAGCTCCTCTCTCTGATACACTGGAATTGCTGGCCTGTTCAAACACTCGGCTAGTACGGTCGTATATCACTCTATTGCTGCGTAGATATCCGGATACGGTATCAATGTCCTCGTCCGAATACCTTGAGAGATCAAGCCCAAGCTCCGTGTCAATGAGATCCTCCATAGGGGTCCAGCGACCGTCCTGAGCGTGGTACGGCATGCGGTGATCGAGTGTTCCTGAGATTCTGCCCGTGTCGATGCCATCGTTGGCCTCGCTCCGTACCTCGACATCCGAATCTGACCTGGCCGATCCATGCGAGGTCTCGTCTTCTTCTGCCCCCAAACGTGCACCGATAACTCGACAAGAGGGAGCTGGAGAATACTCATTGCGTATGATCTCAGCAAGGGTATGGAAACTGGCACCACGCGACAGAAGCAATCTCGCCACGTGAAATTGGCGGTGCCGCACGGCATTGAAGAGAGGGTTCACTTTGATGGTGTGCTCAACCAGTTTTCCGTTCCCGTCAGCTCCGTCATCTATACGATATGTGGTCATTTCGACTAGCGCATCTACATCAGCATGGTGGTCAAGAAGCAAGTCACACATGAGGTCATCGCCATCACCGGCAGCTCGGTATAGAGGCGAGCTATAACCGCTGGTCAAGTTGGGGTTTGCCCCAGCATGACACAGCACGTCCGCCAGCACAATTGATTCCTGCATAACCGCGTGATAGAGTGGGGTACGAGATTGGGAGTCTTGTAGGTCCAGGTCTGCGCCTGCCTCGATGAGAACTTTAACCATCTCTGCTCGTTCTTTTGATACTGCTCGGTGAAAGGTTCCAGCCGAATAAGTCTTCGACTGACCTTGAGTTGGTAGAGCAGAATCTGTAAACCCGGTGGTCTTGTCCATGTGGCTCGAATGACAAGCCACGTGGAGCGGGCTTGAACCAAACCTGGTCGCCGCGTTGACGTCTGCACCTCGATCTATCAACAGTCTCACGATGGAGACGCGCCCGTTTTCAGCCGCGTCGTGCAGAGGAGTGAAGCCATTCTTGTTTGCAACGAGCACTGACGCTCCGTCATCGAGGAGGCGGTTGATGAGGTTCCAGGAGCCGTCTCTGGCAGCATAGTGCATGACTGTTTCCCCAGTTCTGGACTTGATTGACACATCTGCGTTGAAATCAAGCAGCAGGTTTTTTATGTTGTCCGGCAATCGCGATTTGATAGCCATGTGGAGCGGAGAAATGCCAGCTTTATCTCGTGCGGACGGGTAAGCACCCTTTTCCAGCAACATCCTGACAATGTGTTCTGTTGGCCCATCGTTCATGGCACAATGCAGAGCTGTGCGGTGTGCATTGTTCCGGACCATGACGCATGCGCCTAGCTCAAGCAGAACCGAGACAAGATTTATATCGGCGGTGTAGACAGCTAGGTGAAGGGCAGTATCCCCCTGCGGAGTCCGGGCATTAATGTTTCCGCCGCGCTGTACGAGCATTCTTGCAATGTTGGCTCTGACAGTCCCACCAAATTTGAATGTCCGACCTCGCTGTTGGCACGCAACGTGTAGAGCATTTTGGCCATTTCTGTTCAATGCTTGACAGCTGGCACCTGCCTCAATGAGTAGCTTGACAATGGATTGCTTTTCCCGAACTATGGCAGCGTGCAACAGGCTGGTGGAACAATTGGAACCTCCCTCTAGTGCAACGCCGTGACGAATAGCAAGACGAGCGGTCTGGCACTGGTCTTCCTTACATGCCTCCTGCATGACAGCATTCCAGATCCTCTGCGAGTCAGAAGATGCGTTAATGGCATCCTTTAGTCGTTGTAGAATACCGTAAGCACCTCTTGCAGCGCAAGACGTTGCGATATTGAAGAATGTCGTGCAAGGGAGGCTGTGTGGGTTGCCAGGACCAACGTAGTTGATCAACTCTTTAACCGCCTCTTCATTGTTCGCCATGGCTGCACACTCGAGAGGAATCCTTCCAGCTGAATCTTCCGAAAATGCATCAGCACCGCTTTTCAACAATGCTTCAATGGAGCGCTTCCTGCGATCACTGTTTGACGCAGCTTCCTCCCCAAAATGTCGTTGACAGTCGCATCGTCGATCACTAGACCGAATAGAGTCCGCAATCACCGCCATCGCTGTCGCATGAAGAGCATTTTGCCCCTGATTGTCTATGTCGGAGACTGTGGCCCCATGGTCAATCAGCAAGCGGATCACCTCATCATGGCATGCAGACGCTGCAATATGCAATGCCGTCTTGCCTGTTGACGAGCGACAACAGATGTCCGCTCCATGTTGAAGCAATAGTTCTACAAACTCAGCGTGTCCGCCGTAAACCGCGCTGTGCAAGGGCGTGAAGGCCGTCTCAATCGGATATCTTACATTTTGACCTGCGTCTTCCCCAAATTGATACCAACTCACATCGTCGAACGTGGAATCGGGATGTTCGTACATAACCCCGTCGTAGTTGTATAAAGACGACACGGTGGCTCCATGCTGCAGCAAGAGCCGACCAATGTTACTGAATCCCTGAAACGCGGCTAGATGTAGCACAGTGGCCCAGTCTCTGCATTGGGCTTCCGTGTTTGCGCCATACTCAAGTAGCAACGTCGATGTGACAATGTCGTTCGCAAGGACGGCATAGTGCAGAGCTGTACGCCCATCCAAGTTCTGGACTGTGGTGGAGGCTCCTGACAATACAAGAAATCGAACCATATGCTCTTTACGTTTCAGAGCTGCTACTAGCAGGGAGCTAGAACCATCCATAGCCTTCAGCTCCAGGTTGGCCTGGTGAGCGACTAGTGCCTGTCCCACCGCGTCGTGACCCTTGAGCGCGGCAAAATGCATCGGCGTCTCTCCAAGATTTGTGGTTACATCTGGATCAGCACCACGTTCGAGAAGCATGTTGCAGATCTCGGCGTATCCGTTGAAGGCTGCCACATGCAGTGGCGTTTCGCCTGCCTCATCCCGACTCGACATATCTTGGGCATAACCAAGAATTAATTCCACAATGGCACAGTCTCCAGATTTTACTGCGTGGCTGAGTAGACTGGAACCGCTTTCATCGTCATCAAAGCTGTTACGATCCTCGACTATTGCAAGCAAAGACCGCACTATTTTCACAGAACTGTGAGTGATGGCGGCCTTCAGCAAACGAAGCGCCTGAGGACCGTTAACGGTAAATTTCTCGGAATTCAGAAATATATCCACGATATCGTGATAGCCTTTTTCGAGAGCCAATGTGAGCGGTGTTGAAGACCACTTGTCTTCTGTCGTCAAATGAGCCCCATGCTTCAAAAGTATCTTGCAGATTGTCGCGTGCTCGGAGTTGACTGCTAGGTGTAATGGCGTCCTCAATGTCCAGCTGTCACTTTCATGTATATTTGCCCCTTGAGCAATCAAGAATTGGACAAGATGAGCATGACCAGACGTCACGGCAGTGAAGAAGGGTGCATCTGTTCCATCTGTGACGACGTGCAAATTATAGCCATGGCGAAGGAGTAGCTGCACGAGATTTTCGCTGCCGCTTCGAATAGCAAGCGTCATGGCATCCCCTTCCCATCGGCTCCTCGCATGTACATTGGCACCAAATTTGAGCAATATCTCAGATGTTGCAAACTGTTCATTCTTGATTGCCTCATGGAGAGGTGTCCAAACCAGCCCGCCAGAATCACCATCGACTGGGAGTCCATACGACAAGAGCCATTGAACTACGTCCACAAAACCATTGCCTGCCGCAACATGTAGCAAACCTATCGAGTTAGCATCAGTACCATGCAGTGAGGCCCCGTGAGAGGCAAGCAATCGAAGAGTGCTTAGATGACCATTCAAAACCGCCTGTCGAACGGGATTCGAGAATGATGAGGACCCGTCAATGGCGAATTCTTCCAAACTGAGGAGACGCTTAACAACGGAATCTAGTCCTTCGCCAGCAGCATATACAAGAGGCTCAAAATCATAATGCCGTATTTTGGACCTTTTGCCAACATTGCGTTCGCTGTCTAGCGCTTTTTGCTCTGCAGCTAATGACTCTCTTGTCGTCAAATATAGCATTGCGAGATCGTCCAGATCATTTGCACCGTAATTTCTGAGATGATACGGCCAGTAATGTGAGGCGTAGCTCGAAAAGTCATTCTGTGATTTTCTGGCATGACATATGCTGTCTTCCTCATCGTCATTTGCCGACACATCTGATTTTGGCCTACCACCAAACCAATCCGTTTCGGTCCAGTAGTCTTTCTCCACGATGGCTTTCAGAGTGCCATCTTGCAACAAGTAGAACAAGCAGGCTTCCGCCAGATATCCATGACCATAGTCATTAATGCTTCTAAATCGTTCTTCGAGAAAATCTCGTGCACCAGGGTGAATGAAGCGAATGTAATTGGTCCGAGGCTCGACGATGACCAAGCCATGGCAAATCTGAGACAAACAGCTCTCGCTTGTCGGCTCTCTATCGTTCCCTCCAGAAGATCCGCTATTCAGAGCTCCCCGAAGCTCGGTGATATCAAGCGGTCGAGCTGCACAAGTAATCCAGCTTAAGATTCGCTGGGCCGCTTCCTTCTCCGCTGGTTCCATGTCTAGTATCTTTTGCCAAATCATGCTGTAAAAGTCTGTAAGCTGATTTGGATGGACTGGCAGCATCGCTTTATCGTTCTTATGGCCTCTCAGCAGGCATTTGACAAGGTACGCTTTGAGGAAGTTCTGCTCCGCGCAAGCTATTGCCAATTCAGTCACAATACGCCTCTGTTCTTGACGTTCTGCCTGGAGTTCGAGCGTCGAATCGAAGAAAGTCTGTAAATCATCATTTGTAGGTAACACTTCGAGTTGCATGGCATCTGGGAAAGCCGCCCGGAGCTCCGGACATCTGGATCTGGTGGTCAGGAAGAGTCGCCCTTTATGAGATGGTAGTCTTCGAAGCGGGTTCAACAGGAGTTGGATCTCGTTTTCAAAGACGTAGGTGTCCAAACCGTCAATGAAGACGTACACATGATCGTAGAGGTCGAAGAGCGAGAACAGTATTTCGATGTGCACATCAATGTGAGGCCCGCCGTTAACAACAACCCCATAGAGCCGTTGGAGGCGTGGTTGAGTGTCCGAATAATCGTTCTTCTGCTTCCTTGTGGGCCCTAACTTCTCTTTCTTGTTATCCTTCGACCCTAGCTGCATAACCAAGGATCGTAGGACCTGTACAGCAGTGCATTGAGTGGAACCCAGAGAGGTAGCCAGAGAGCCGGCATAAACAAACGCAACTGCTACGTTTGCTTCCTGTTTCGCTACTTGCTGTGTAAGCCGCTCGGCGGCAATGGCAGTCAAAATAGTTTTTCCAGCGCCAATGTTTCCAGAACACCATAAAACAGCATCTTCAGCATGGTCTGCTGCTGACCAGCGTGCGAACTCTGGCGTCTCGAACAGCCATTGACCCGTGCTTGAATGGTGAATATACAGAAGATCGTTGTGAACGGTTTCCATCTCTCTTTCCCAACCACTGTCGTTTGGGGATTCGAGTCCTATCTTCCCATATGTATCCCAAACAGTACATCACAGACACCGCTTCCGACGTTAGGTTGCCTGGACTTCTCTCCAACCTTGCCGCATTTCACTCTTATTACGTGGTACTGTCGACTGGGAACAGGAATTGATCCATTTCTGGGGACCTTCGCGCTGAGACCGGTGAGCAGAATGCACAAGACAATTCAAACATGCTAAGAATTTCCAGGTGCATGAATCTATAGTTGTCTATTGTCCTCGACCTAGCCTTACCTCGACAATTATACAGGCATGCTGAAACCACACGCCAGATGTGTCTCCGCCAGCTGTGCTCGAATCGAGCCCATGCAAAACGGCGTATGATTGCCTTCATCAGCCTAAGCTTTACGTGCGCTGCACCCGGAGTCGATAGGTGAGAGCAAGTCTTTAGACAAGACCAGACCGGAGTACTCGAACGAACCAAAATGTTGAAGCTTGCTAGCCAAGGCGGAGTGACTGGAGCAGATCACACGTTGCCAAGAAACCGTGGCCTAGGCTCATGCAGAATAGGCGAGGTTCGGGAAGCTCAACCCCGGATTCGAAAGGCTTAATGGGTATCGCGAGCTGATAGGAGCCACCAAATGTGCCCAATTTGCTTGTTTGCTGTAGTTCCTGCCACCCCTTGAGATTTCCTAATGCCAAACTGCTTATCAACAAGCGGTAACCAGGGGCAGCACCGGTAAGGCGCTATAAATTGAGTCTATGGTACGTTTCGTCCGATTTGATGCTCAGAAGGCAGCTCTTCTTGTAAGAGCTGATGAGCGCGCTGCGAGCGCGGCAGTATACGCAATGATGCATGACCCGTTTATTGGGGGGCAGTTCTTTCAAGTGTACAATAAGTCATTCAGCCATTGCTAACATGTTTGGTTCTGACATGTGCCAACGAATGACTGGGAAAGTTGTCAAAACCGATACACAAAACGTCGATCCGATCAATTCATGCCATCATAATTTATCTGACACAAGTTTTCTTTGTTCGACAGGTCTTGCAGACACCACATCGACACCTGTTGCACCGAAAATTCTGTTTGAATGTTGGCCTACCCATTTCAGATAGGCTTCTACTTTCCCTCACCCTCGCTCTCGCCCTCGCCCACACCTCCCACCCCTCGCGCGCCCTTCACTTCCATTTTTTCTCTCTTGTTCGACTTTCTCCCTTGACGTCGACTCTTGCCCATATAACGGATAACGAAAAATGTTAAAAAGGCGGGAAAAAGGGAAGTATACGCAGCATACAACATCTTACTCGCATTTTCCGCCAGAAACATCAATTCTGTGAAGAATCTAATGTGTGCCTGCGTCACAGGCCTTTCAACCCTTCCCCAAATACCCTAATGTATACCTTGCGAAAGCGACGTTCGTGATACTTTACGCTGACGCGCAGTAACGTACATTGGGATGTCGTCGCACATATCGAGTATCGGAACTTTTACCCTCCTCTTCACGGTCCAGATCTGCATCGTCGACAACGGGTTTTTGAATGGACATTTTCTATTTCTGCTTATCCTCTCTTGGCGCCCTTGGAGCAACTTCAGTCACTTCACCCTCATCTCAAGGAGAATTAGTGTGCAAGCAAGTGCGTGTTAGCTGTCCGAATAGGGAAGTGGCATGGACTGGCGTGAGGGAAGAAACACACGATTTTCAGGAGATGGCGGGCTCACTTGATACTCACGAGCTTTAATGACTCCGCTGTTGACCGTGATTATTCCCGAACCAAGACGGGTGCAACTGCATTGGATGAGAAAGCCGTCGTTGGAGTCGACGTTGGAGACATCGTTCTGGAGCTTGATTCTAAGTTGGTGCAGTGGAGCGTTCGGGAAGGACGCTGTTAGGACCTGTCTAGAAATTCTGTTTGTCGGCAGCCCTATCGGTGTTTGCAGTAGCCGCGGAGGCTTGTATGTGAAGGAGGAGCAGAGAAAGTGTCATAGACTTACCTGCGCATTTGGTGCAGGATTGGCTTACCTGTTTGCGCCTCCTTTCGCCAGAGCCGTTTACGATTTTGAACATTTTGCGAAGCAGAATGGAACGAGTGGAGAAAGACAAGAGCTTCAAGCTGCCGCGCGATTTGTTATGCGTTTGACCTTTGAATGCGTCTGGCATCTTCCCTAAGTTGTCGCCTAGGCTTGAGGAATGGAGCGCCGGTGAGGCAGGAGCAGGTCGTCTGTTGCGTGACTCTTCCTGCCATCCACCCAGCTTCTCCGTACTCCCTGTCATGATGACAGGAATGTATACATATGAGCCGCAGCTTTGTTATGATAATATCTTGTTCGTTGTAAAGATAAAGCCGCCGATGCACTAGACGGGCTGATTTACCGAGCTACCGATGTGTAATTTCCAGATTGCTTGAGATAAAATGGTCTGTGCACATCATGGTGAAAGCACGTTTGGCACATCACCCTAACGCATTGCTAGTCATTTAGACGCCGTCTCCCCACTTTCCGCAGCATCACGCCTTGGCTCTTAGCCTTGTGTTTGAAGGACTCAACTAAAGCTTCCCATGCCTTGCCTTGAATATAGATATTTTATCGTCGTAAAAAAGAATTTCTCGCAGCCTGAACGTCGGGGTTTGCGATGTAGAGTTTTGATCATCGTGCTCATCTCTTTGTTCGTCGTCAGTATCTTCTAGGCCACTTGAAGCGTGGCTGCCCATTTCCCAATTTTCTTCGTCATCAGACAGGTCAGGAGCAGTGAGGTGGCTCATATGGTGGGCTGCGCCACCGTCATCGTGGTCTGCATCATCTTCATCGCCTTCGATCGCGGGGTGTGTTGTCATACCGATTGTGTCGTGCATCATTCCCACGGAGGATGTATTCGCATGGCGCATGTGACTGGATTGGTATTCGAGGATTTCAAAACATTTGTGTTCCACACCAAGATAACAAAGCTCAATTTCTGGTCGGAGAGAAATGATATCAAGCACCTGCCATGCTATGTCCCTAGGGTCGAATGGCCTTCCGTAAGGATGGTCGGCGATATGTGAAACATGCAGACTCCGAAGACACGTAGCGTTTGG
The DNA here is from genome assembly GCA_000315175.1 of Herpotrichiellaceae sp. UM238. Lineage (NCBI taxonomy): Eukaryota > Fungi > Ascomycota > Eurotiomycetes > Chaetothyriales > Herpotrichiellaceae > Herpotrichiellaceae sp. UM238. Next base: position 315,462 of record AMYF01000020.1, on the reverse strand, counting down.
AAGTCTTTGCAAGAAGTAGTGCCAATTTTTGTAGTCTATGCTCAGACTCAACTCTCTGAGCTGCATCTTGCCACTCGTGATGCACGTTATTAAGTCCTGGTGACAAACCCACCGCCTCCAACTTGTGTCGATAGCTTCACGTTCCCTATCGCGGTCACGAATGTTAGGTCTGTCCCGAAGTTCACTATCAATCAGAAGCTTCCGAAGGCTGCTTCTATGTCTGCGGACAGCTGAGCGGTAGATTTCATCAATCGTGACCAGTGACTTATATACGTTTGTTTCTTGAAGGAAGAGCGATTCAAGAGTATCCGGAGCTAACGTATCTTTGATGAACACTAAGAGTGCTTTGGATACGGTGTCTGTGTGCAATCTCCGTATGTTGAGCTTATATTCTGAGGGATCGACGAGGTTGAATGAGGTGCTGGCGCTCCTCTGTCGACCCGACGCCAAACCAGATTTCGATGATGGGGTCCTGTTCCGAAGCGAGGCAGGTGCGAAGGTTCTCCGCAATGCCTTCCATAATTGCTCATGATTCATGCAACCGAGCAAGGTCAGTGATTCTAGACGGGACCAGTCGATCGATCGGGATAGGACGGGAACAGAGAGAAATATCCGTTCCAGTTCGAATTTGGACAATCTCAACTTCCTGCTATGAGTCTCTCGAGCCGCATCAAATAAATTAAGGGTTTTTTCGATGCTTCTCTGAGGAGTTGTCGATGGGGCAGCTGAAAGCTGGTATCCGGACGAACCGAGTGGCAACATGCCTTGCACGTCATCCTGCAATGTCTGCTCGGAAAGCAGCACACTAAGTTGACTTACTTCTGAGTTGACGACATCCTGATCGTTTTGCACTTCCTTTGGTACGTTAGCGGGTCTGGGCTCATCGATCTGTACGACCGCTTGGCCGGGGACAGGCGTATTGACCGGAACATGAGCTGAACCACCGAAATTCGTGTGAAAGACAGAGCAGAAACGGCTAACTAAAATGCCTAAAATCCCCCCGGGCCGCGCATGTTCGCCACCTGGTAGAAAAGGGGGCGGAACGGCAGACCTGTCCTCGATCGGACGGAAGGGCAAATCTCGTTGGGCATGCACGGCGACGCCGACTCGGAGCTCCTGCAGCTTGTCAAGTGATCGCTCAATGAGTAAGCTCAACTCCTCCGCGTACGACACTTCATCGATGTCGAGAACACTGATGCTCTTCAGTGGAGGCAGGATCGAAAAGGTTGGAAATTCGACGCTTGGGTAAGGTGGTATCTGAAAAAGAGATGATGCTGTCCCATGCACTAAAGAAGGGAGATTGGCATGAGGCATGGACGATCCTGGGTGCAGCGTTATGTCTCTGTTGTCGTGCCAGCGAACCCAAACTTTCTCAAGTCGACACTCCTGACCATCATCTCGGTTACCCAGCGAGGCCAGGGCAAGCCAGACGTCTCGGAGAATGCCAGAGGGCATATCCCAACAGAAGGATGAGAGTGAACGCATCCTTCCAAGTGCCAGCGCAGCTAGCGTGCCTAACATCTTTCCTCCCTCTTTGCTGATCAGGTACTCAGAAACCCACTCCGGCGGACCATTAGAGAGCGAGAACGTGCGCACATGTTGAGCGAAATAGTTCCCTCGACGTATCCTAGTCGGTATCTTTCTCGACTGTAGCGCAGAATGTGGAGGCCTGCGGTCTTGACAGTAATGGCAGGATTGGCAGCCCTGCTGATAGGGTGCTTCTCCGAACACATCATGAGCCATCACCAGAGTAGCCAGCCCGTAAGTGAGCGCATCGACTCCGACCCTGCTCTCCACCGTCGGATTTGCTTCTGGCCAAACAATGTCGAATCTCGAATAGATATGCGGAATAACCAGGGCATGTAACGACGAGTGCACAAGCGCCAGAGAACACAAGTCGTTGGTGTGTGAGATGTGTCTTGCGATACATTGCAACACATCGACCGGTAAGTCTAGTAATTGCAATGGTCGGTTCTTCTCAGCGACACCGGACCATTCTCCCCCTCTTTCTCGCAGCAGCCTTGTCAAAAGTGCGTGTGTCCGACTCTTTTGCTCCATAGGCGGCGACCCACCCAGAGCCTTCAACTCTGCAAGCATGCCGATTTGCCGGGCATCCAGCTGGTGGCTACCTGCAGCCTAAAGTGCGCTTCGTAGAGGATCGACTCTGTTTTCGCTAGGCTCAGAGCGCAGAAAGGTGCCCTGAGCCAAGGTTGTGGTATCAATTCCAGTTCATAACAAAAGACTTCTGCGGAGGTTATTCATCGAACTTTCGCTGCCGTTGTGATTCAGTATGTAGCGATCGAAGGTGGTCTCAACAGATGGAGTGGAATCGAACAGTAGGACTTCTATTCCACATATTGTAGCATGAATAAATCACGGAGGCTGGTTTGCTGGCATGTCTTCGAGTTTAGCGCTTGCGCTTAGCCAAGCCCGTCACGGACGCCCACTTGCGAATCGCAGGCCATCGATGATCCGGGCTCCTTCCTGGCCCCACGTCAGAGTCCTGAAACCTGCCTCAGGCAGGTGCTTCCGCCGAATTATCTAAGCCGGGATGCCTTCCTCAACGCGCAACTGAACATACGGTAGACCTTTCCAAGCTCAACAACGCCAACACGCGTGACAGTATCAAACAAGGGCAAGTACAACCCAAATGCGAGAAGTCTGTTGCTCCCCTAATGTACGCTTGCTGAACAGCTTTGGCTTCTCTCTTGGGCCGAATTGCTGCTGCACAGATGACTAGACTTTCCTCGCCTTAATTCTCCTTGACAGGTCCTCGGAAAAGACATTGACGATGAAAGGCGCAATGCTTATGGGGCCCGATGAGATCTATGACGGTAGGACTCGGGCAGCTGTCCTTTGGTTGAAAGAACAGAGCGGCGACAAGAGCCGCTGCTTGCAGTCTTGCTATTACTGGTACGCGTACAGTGGTAACGATGCCTCTGCAGCACTCAAAAGACTGCAGTCGGACGTTGACACCGACAACACCGACTCATACTCAAAGGACGTGCAGCAAAATGTCATTACTCAAAGTGGCGTGTTTCCACCTGAAGTCTGGCAGATTATTTGTCGATATCTCAATCGCGAAGACCTTTCTGCCTTGCGTCTGACAAACAGAGGCCTCGCTGACATTGCAGCCGAACACATGATCACCGAGCTCCAAATCGATACCAGCTTTGAATCCCTTGCTCGCTTGAAACACATTGCTGAACATCCTCTGCTCCGAAAAGGCGTCACCAAGTTGTTCTTTGAGGCGCACCTCCTCGCCAATGTAGGTTGCGTGCATAATTACTCCAGGTACGTTGCCTACTGATATCGTAAGAGGAGATGACTCATCAATACCTAGGCACTTCGACTTGGATCACCATGCCAATTTCAAACCTCAAGCTCCTTCCAAGGACGACAAGTCAGAAAGAACAGCCCGACTTTACGCCAGGAACATGGCCAAATTCGAGAATGAGGTCGAAAAGAAGTATTCAGCGTATCGCAGCCTATTCGAAGCCCAGCAGCTCTTGGTACAAGGTCCTAAAAGTCATCTCTTCGACTGTGTCAGCCGACTCACCAATCTCAAAGTGGTTGTACTAGAGACAGAGGCCGGTTGTCCACACCTGCTCTCGCAACATTTCCGAGACAAATTCTGCACCGACTGCGCCGTACCTCTGAGCGCTGACTCCGCACCAACGCTGTGGCAGCTCGAGGAGATATTGCGACCAGGAGTGAAAAGGCTGTCAGCACGCCATTTGACTCCCAGATTCTTCGACGGCAACGGAAAGAGGATTGAAGCCTGGCTGCGAGCTATTTTCGAGCAGCTTGAGTACATTCAGCTCGGGTTTAAGCAAGATATGGATGCAGATGAGGAAAATGAAGCTGCATCTGAGGCAAGAGGCACTCGCATGCTAAGCGAAAGTCTGCTGACAAAAGCACTCAACGCAGCTACCAGCCTCAAGTCATTGACCATCAATTTCTTTGGTACTGTTGGTAAGACCGCTGCTAGCCTCGCTGATCTCATGGGTGGGAACGTCTTCCCAAGTCTCGCTACCCTGGATCTGGACTTCTTCCAAACTACCCAAGGTGCCTTGCTTGAGGTGCTACAGGCGCAGCCGGAGCTCTCTGCTGTTTTTCTGGCATTTGTGGTCCTCGAAGACGGCGACTGGGCTTCTCTTGTCACGCGTCTGCGAACTGAGCTCGAACTTGAAGTATGTCTCCTACAAGGCCTGCTAGAGGACCATGAATCAATCTATGATACCGCTCGGTGCAGTTGCGAGCAGTGGGAAGAGGAGGGCGAGAAATTCACGCTGGCTACGGCACTGAATTTCTACATCACTGACCACAAGGACAAGAGTCACCTCAAATTCTTTAAAGACGAAGCAGAGTTTGATGCAGCGTGTAACCCGATCATCTGCTACTATGACTATGAAGAAGAAAAGGATCTCATCTCCCAGTTTGGGTCGCTCAGCGACAGCGATGACGACGAGAAGCTTGACAGCGATAGAGATGAAGATGATTACGCTGATGATGAGAGCCTTCCGGATCTTGTCGATATTCCAGGTACCCCAATGAGTCTCGATTGAGCGTTCTTCAACCAGTCGATCAGGGAATGACTGTCGAATGCTACCATAGCTCACAGCTTTGCTTCAACGTTATCAGCATTTGTCTAGAATATGCATCATAAAGCCATACGTCTTTCCCCGGGCGTAGGGGCGAGGAAGATGTATTCACGAGCTAGGATCGTATGTATGGAGTTACCGGTGTTGAGCATTGCCGTTAAGTAAACCAGATGGTCTTGATCCTCACAGAGCTACACCAACGTGTCGGGCGTACGGGATACAAAATTAGGTGATCTATTGTCAAAGATTCATGTATAGCAAGCGTACATATTCGGGTGATGTTGTCGATGACACCCATCTAAAATGTAGAAATACGATTTCATTCTGCAAAGCATTGTACACGAGCAATAGCAGGCTGGGAGCGACGTTCCATTGTGCCACTCCAGAAGCTTGTGATTGCATGGCACCACGAGCGAAAGCGATACTGCACAGGAGGAAACAGCTTCGCGTGTAGATGGGGAAGATCTGCGGATAAGCATAGGCAGCGAACCCATGCACACTGATCGGAGAGCGAAGCAGACGCCGACGCGCAAGAGCAGACGGTTGCATCTAAATCAGCCATTTTGCTGCATGCGTGTGCCGAAGATATACAGTTGCACCAGGCGGGAGGTGGTATAAGCTGGGCTGAGTCACTGCCGCTCACGGTTCTGAGAGCCCTGTGCATGTGTTCGTGAAGGTGTGACAACAAGACACAAGCCGGGTACGTCAACGAAAGAGAAAGTCGCGAAGGATAAACGAAACAGAACCGGAAACGCGAATGAAAGAGCGGGATCTCAAATGCAGAAGAAATGTCATTTCTATGCTCGAACCGCAGTAGCTCAGCTAGCATTTGTACAGATTACAATTCGGTAGAGTGGGATCGGTAGAGCCGTCTCGGGATATATCCGGGCAGCTGCACCACACGAAGCTTTTCACCAAAATTCAATAATGTCCATCCACTCGAGGTAAGGTATCTTTCGTCCCATTGCATGTCCAATCAGTGCCGCGCACAACGCCCGCTACATCAACCCAAACCATCAAAAGCTAGGACGCTGATCGCAAGAGAGCACAGTCACATCGCAGCGCCGTCCACTTACTGAGTGGCCGGCGCATGGTGTGCCATCTTCTCCCTTTGCATGGCCTCCTCTGCTGCAATGCCGTGTCGATCGCCTGGAGCCATCCCGTGATGGCCTCGCGTCGAATCACTCGAGCTGCTGACCTCGTCCTTCTTCAACATGTTCGCATGCTCTTGGATTCCGTGTCTGTGCTCCTGCGGCATATCGGCATCGACACCAGTCTGATCCTTGGACGAAGGCGTCCATGCCAGGTAATCTCTTCGTACTTCGACGTAGTCGTAGGCAAATTCACCCAGCTGATCGTCGTCCATGCCGAGGAGCTCGGCTTCTTCGGAAGCTCGCAGGCTCAGACCGGGAATGTAGTTGACAAGGTACGCGAGGATAGCGGCCATGACGAACGAGTAGGCCGTGCAGGCCACTATGTAGGCGAGCTGGATGTAGAATTGGCGGTAGTTGTGGTTGAGGAATCCGCCAGCGAAAGTGCCGGTAGTGGTGTTCTCGAGACCGGTATTGACGCCGTCGAGGCCGATGATGTAATCTGCGCCGAAGAAGGCGTTGAATATCAACCCGACCATGCCGGCGACACCGTGCTCAGCGAAAACATCCATCGAATCGTCGATGCGGACCCAGTACTTGATCTTGGTACCGAAGTTGGCGATGACACCGGTTGTGATGCCGAGCACCACGGAGCCCCAAGGAGTGATAAAACCAGAAGCTGGAGTCGCTGCGACAAGGCCGGAGATGGTACCTGAACACCATCCGACCATGGACCATTTGCGGGCTAGCCTGAAATCAAGGAGCACCCAGGTGACGGCCGCGAAAGTTGCTGTCAAGTTCGTGTTCCAGCAAGCCATGACTGCGCGAAGATTGGCACCGAATGAGGAACCACCATTGAAACCGAGCCAGCCGAACCACAGGAAGACAGTGCCGAGTAGGATGAAGGAGACGTTATGGGGTCGGAAGTTGAGCATCATCTTCTCTTGACGTTTGCCGAGGACCATAGAGTAAGCCAACGCGGACATGCCGGAGACGATCTCAACAGGCCCGCCGCCAGCATAGTCGAGCACACCGTAGGCATAAGCCCATCCATTCGGGTTCCACACCCAGCAGGCGACCGGGCTGTAGATAAGTGTGGCCCAAAGGAAAAGCCATACTACAAACGGCAGAAGTCGACCACGTTCAGCGACAGCACCCGCAATGATAGCAGCGGTAACGGCCATGAATTGCATCTGGTGCTGAGTTAGAAAACGTTTCAACTGATTTTTGGGGCAGACATACCTGATAGAAAGCGTAGAGCAAAGCCGGAATCAATGGGGAGCCAATGGACGGTGCGCCCAGCGTCTTCATCAGACCAAAGTGCTTCAAATCACCAATGAAGCCACTTGTGCCAGAGTCGGAGAATGCCAGAGAATAACCCCAGAAATACCACTGAAAGCAAACCACTGAGCCCGCAATCATGCAAGCCCACATCAACGACAGAGCGGACTTTCTTCGCGCGAGACCAGAATAGAGAAAACCCAGACCCGGTACCATCACCAAGACCTGAAACAGCGCATTAGTCCTTGTTCAGTGTCTTGGGACCGAAGCGCTGAAGACTCACCATAGCAGCGGACACAATGATGTAGGCCTGATCACCAGATTGGAACCATTTGTTCAAGTTCTCTGTCCTCGAATCACCTCCGGTAGCTGTGTTGGTAGCAAGGCCGAAGTCTGAAGGAGGTCCAATCCAGTTGTATGACGCGAAGGAGGGCTGAAAGACGCCATGCTCCTCCGGAGTGCCAACAATGGCAGAATCAGACATTCTTGCGGATTTTCGCTTTCACTCGATTTGACGAAGGTGGAAAGGAAGGCGCTGTCGGCAAGAGTGTCCTTGCTGTTGTGAGGCGCGCGCAGATGATCGCCGGCGACTTGTAGTGAGCAGCCTCTCTATCGTCAAGAACTGAACTGCAAAGAGCCACAAACAGGAAGCGAGGGAAAACCGAATGGAACAAGGTCGACAAAGGGAACAAGCCAGGGTAGATAATGGCCAACCCGGAATATAAAAGCGTCTTTTAGGACGATATACCAAGGGTAGGGCACAGCTCGGACAACCCAGAACTCTTGGGAAGTCGAGACGTAGATCGGAGTGCCGTCATAAAACAGTCGTGTGGACAGCGAGGCGTGTACATATCAGTGGATCCCAGAACTGGCGGAGGCTAGTAGTGGTTAAGGCAAGCTCGGGATCGTGCTTGGGGCTGCTGGCGGGTCCCAACACTCACCGAGCCATTGCGCTGTCGAATTGGCGCGTCCTAGTGGGGACATTTCTGGCAACCCTTCTGGTTTCGAGACTATCAGTTGGCCTGTTCACCTATCAACACTTCCCAAAGTAATTGCAAACACTCATCCGATCTGGCTTAGATATTGTTAGCGATTGTGCACCATGCCAGCCAAGGGATGTCAATGTGTAAGCCGGTTACTCCCTGCTGCTTGGCTAGATACTGCAAAGCGACGTGAGTGGTTGGATCGCTTCTTTATTAGAGAGATTGCTCTAATTCTCCAATGTGATACATGCTTTCCGCGTGTGCTTGAAGCAGATAAGACATCGCTTGGATATGCCTGGCACATGGATCACGTCTATGAAGCTGTTCAGGTTCATGGTTCATCTCGGGTACAGCTTCTGGGGCCAACAAATGTTCTATTTCCAGGTTGCAGAATGTCGCGTCGTACAGGTCATACCCAACTCGTCCTACGTTTTCACGTAGGATTTCGGCTGCACAGCGGCATGTGCACTTTCACGGAATAAAGCAAAACATAGACGGTGCACCGAAGTCGGCGACCGCATTCCCACGCGATGCTGGAACCCGCAATCATGATGGACTGGAAGTGGGATGCGTATCTGAACTTGATGTTTCGGTTTCCCATAACGTCTACGACGACCCAATCAGACAATTTGGACTTATCAGCTTGGCGAGCAGGCATTTTGACAAAGCTCCAACAAGGTTCAGACCGGCCCTTCTCAGGACTGGGATGATGGTGGAGTGCATGCTGCGCCATCGTTCCGTTATCTAGCGCAAGGGACTTCAGCCGAGCAAAAAGCACGTGAGAAGCTCTGCTCCATGCTCTCCCACGCGACCTATTCCAGCTGTGCACGACGACGGTTTCGAGCTTTGACTGGAAGAAGGAATGCCCCTTGTCTCCGGGCGGTTGGCTTGACGCCGCGCATATTCCCGAAGGTGGCATGTTCGCAAATGAGGTTACGAGTATGTTACATGGAGTGTACAGATGCATGAGGCATACGTGTGAAAGTCGTCTTCGCGCATACATGCAGCGACATCTATCATGCTTATTGTCATGTTTCCTTGACTGAATGACAGAGCTGCACTCAGCTGAGTTAGAGGATTCCCAGCCGATGAACAACAATTTGCACCGCAGACCAAAAAGACCGATCTTTTGCGATCTACTACCTCAAAGAGCAAATATCGTCGAACCCAGCTTTTGTTCTCATCCCCAGATTACGGAAGCTGCAGCTCCGGACTGCTGCATCATTCTCCATCGCTCAGATCTGGGAGAGAACCTTGCGTTCGCATCCAACCAATCTGATTAGCTACAGGCCCCCTCCAAGCGGTTCTCAGATCGAGGACGAAACTCTGAATTGTTCTGCCCTTCATCGTTCACCTACATATCCATGCTCTCTTGGGGAAAACGGAGTCCGGAGATCTAAGGCCGAAGCCACCTGGCCTATCAACGTGGGACATGCTTCGTACGCACAAGGCTAGGCTGATAAGCAATCCTTTGGGTACGACCTGCAAAGATAAGGCTCGATTGGTGCACTAAGAGTCAGCGTGCTGCAAGGACACGGTCGAATCAGTCTCCCTGCCCTCTGGATCGAGACGCAGTAGCCTTGTCCTTGTTGTGCCTTGCAGGATCTGAGCTCAAAGCTTATCGCTACTGCGCAGGTGAAGATCGTACCTTACTGTGTTTGCATAGCTCTATATAGTTATACGATAGCAGCAAATTGCCAGCCACATCCGATCCAGATTTGGATAGACACTGACCTCGGAATTGGTAGGGTCAATTCAGAGGTAGAGGAGTCCGAAGGATGATTGTCACATCAACCATGATGTACACAGGTTTGTGCTGTTATGTTTGGACACTCACGACACAGGAATGGATCAATGGAGATACTATCAAAGTTCGAACCGTCGGTAATGACATTGAGAGTATGTAGGAATTGTAGAAAAGGGTTATGTTTGTAGTGAATGCATTCTTATCCAAAGTACCGAATACTTGTTGTCTAGCTCTATCTAGCTTTGCTAGTAAGCACAGTGCTGCACCAATCGCGAGCAACAGGATGTAGCTTATTAAGCTGCCCACCAAACGCCATGCTCAAACTATGGACATCTAGAACTTCTCCGCGGGAAGAGCACCATACATCGTCTCCACGATTATACCAGTGATCTGGTATGGGTCGGCATTGGATGCAGGTCTCCGGTCCTCAAAGTAACCTTTGCCTTCTCTCGCGCACGCTCGTGGAATTCTAACAGATGAGCCCCGGTTGGCCACACCCCAGGTGAACTTATCAATGCTGGAGGTCTCGTGGGCACCAGTCATTCGGAGTTCATTACCCTCACCATAGACCTTAATGTGATCGATGTGCCTCGATTCGAGCTTCTTCATGGCTTCTTCGATGTGCTTCATGCCACCCTCTTCTCTCATCTCCTTGGAAGAGACATTGGTGTGCAGACCAGCACCATTCCAGTCACCTGGCATTGGTTTGGGTTGGAACGTCACCTTGGCACCGAACTCTTCAGCGATTCTGTGGAGGAGCCATCGAGAGACCCACAGTTGGTCACCGAGGTTGATACCCTCACATGGTCCGACTTGGTATTCCCATTGTGCAGGCATGACTTCAGCGTTCGTGCCAGAAATCTCGATACCGGCGTACATGCAAGCCTTGTGGTGAGCCTCGACAATGTCTCGGCAGAAGACACGGCCAGTACCAACACCGCAGTAGTACGGACCTTGAGGACCTGGGAAACCACCTTTTGGCCAGCCATATGGGTAGCCATCAGGGCCGAGAAGTGTATATTCTTGCTCCAAACCAAACCAGACCTTGTGCTCTGCATGGGCGTCCATCAGTCTAGCGGCGTCGTGTCGGTAGTTGAATTTGTTCGGTGTGCCATCTGGATCCCATGTTTCGCACATGACAAGCAAATTGTCGCCCAGTCGCAGTGGATCTGGGTACATTGCCACTGGTCGAATATAGACATCGGAATTGTCACCCGGGGCTTGCCCAGTGGAAGAACCATCGAAGTTCCATTCGGGCAGATCGTCGACACTAGCAGGCTTTTTGTCCAGCGTCTGGAAAATGCGAATTAGTAATTGCGCGTAGTCAAGATAATGATGTTTGGTCGTGGATCGAAACAGACAAATTGCAGGTTGCCGGGAACATGGAATGTCGTCACACGAGCGCGTTGGACAAATCGGGATGCCGCAGGCGGAGAACAGTCGATTTGAGGCTCGGCAGTGGCTCAGGAGCCACGCCAAAACCAACGAGTGACTGAATCACCTTTAGGCACGCCGATGCCGATGCCGAAATCGCCCGCGTGCAGGAGATTGCGGCATTTAGAGCCGCCATCATTTTGAGTAGAGTGAGATGACAGCGAGGTGATTTCTTACCTTTGTTTTGTTCCGCAGGCCATTGGAACCATCAATCCAGATGTACTCTGCGAGGACCTTGCCTTTCTGGTCAAGTTTCATGTACTTGGCCAGATTGACCGTGTTGGAGATGTAAACATTTTCGGCCATGTTGGCGATTTGTGTGCAAAGATTAAGGATGTAGGTTGTAGTCCTGACGGCGGTATTGTTATTTGCAGAGAAGAGGCTTTGTTCAATGTCAGATGCACGAGTGGTTATAAAGGATGTTCTGAGATAAAGAAAGGAGAGAAGCGACAGGAAGTAAGAGCAGTCGCAACTGATAATAAAACAGTCTCGACAAGGATGTTCAGTGGCTAGTTTTCTAAATTCGGTAGAATTGTGGTCCCATGCCACCAATGTATCTGCGGTAGTTCCCCAGTCAGAATTGTTGGCTGCATTTTACGCTCCGGCGTACTTCCTGCTGGGGTAGGGTAGCTGCGTTTCGCCGGTGACGGAGTTGGGTCTAGTAATAAGACACGCACGGTGGGGTAGTGGCAGTGAGACCAGACCCTGCACAGCTGCGCCAGCCTATTGCTGCTTACGATTGTGTCGCATTTAGACATTTTGATGGGCGAAATTGTGCCGCAGGGAACCCGCAGTTTCACGGCATTCTAGGCCTCGTCATTTTTTGTCTTTGTGTCGGCGTCGCGCTTGCCCCACCACATGTGTCCCACCATCTCGCAGCATAGTAAAGTCCTCATTCAGCCAGTCATGGCTTCTGGAATTCCTGTCCGCCGCGATAAGGACGCACAGGCCTGATGTCAGCCAACCACTAGCGAGAGCAGAAATCAACAGCCAAAGTTCACTTGGCCTACGAGCCACTCTACGTCTGATCTTCGATCGTACCAGATGCACCTCAAACTTGGAGATTGCAGAAGCTACCTTGACTCGATCGTGAATGCGATCGACTTTCGCACAATCGGCTGTCCGTGATCGCTTGAACAAAGAAAATGGCTCTGGCCGATCGGATTTGTGTAAACCATTGCCAGTACTCTTGATTGTTACGGCGCATCTCCAGAAAGAAAGCCCGCGATGAGGTACCGTATTTGCTTTATGGTGGGAATGGTGCTGTGACTTGCATGGGGCATGTCATAAGTTCCGATTTCCTTTCGTGCTTCGGGCTTTCCGGCCCGAAAGCGCAGTTGACCACGGCAGCAAACACCGACAGAGTCAATAAAAAGCTAGTAATTGGAAATCGTGCTATCTAACACGGAGAGGGTCATTAATATCAGAATTGTCTTTCGATCGAGTAACGGCAACTTGTTTCGAGAGCGCGACTCAAGATATTACTATTATTCTGGTCTAATGCCGCACCCAAGCGCATTCCAGTGGATCTGAAGATCATCATTCCACCAACAGCTTATCGTTCGCTTTCTATTGGTTGAACGGGTGGTTCCAAAACGCAACGAAATGACATAGCTTCCGTGACTCGGCAAAGGTATGATTCAGCCTGATGCGATGCCGATGGAACTTAATCAGGCTGCTGATGCCTCTTCGACTTGCTGAACCTCGGGCGTATCACAGACAGGCCGTGCCTTTCTCTCTCGCGCGCTTCCGCCAACGCCTGTCTTTCGGATGCATTCCACTGTGTCATGACTCGTGTCAAAGCTTGTTCTAGCTCACTGCTGCCGTCGGATCCTGCAGGAGCTCTGCCGTTCACCTCAAGATTCTTTTGTTCTTGTTCCTGAAGTTCTTTGACCTCTCCAGCTCCCTCTGCGATCCGTGCTTGGTGAACCCACCTGTCTGTCTTTCCAGTGTCTCTAATTCTGCGGCGCAACGACGCATAACACCCTTTGGCGATGTAATTTGATAAGCCAAATGTGCCAGCCACAGGCTTCAGGACCACGCCGCCCACGCCACGCGCCACACCTTTGGGTAAGCCAGATATACCATCTTCCTTGACATCCAAATAGGGTATCCTGACTAGGCCGACAGCGCCATCATATAAGCCAAACCAGTATTCTTTTCCAGCAACCCTGAGACCCTGCCGTAAACCTTTGACATCCCCTGGCGGTGGCCGTACCGTTTTGTCCCCGTAAAGACGAGGTGCGTTACGGAAGCCTAGGGTAACTGCATTCAGCATATCCAAGGGTACAAGTATAACGGTCTTGAGAGAGTGTCCGAGACCGCGTCCCACATCCTTGGCTAAAACGACAGGTGTCGGTCCGTGTAAGGTTGAAGATGTCCCGGTGCGTTTGTTTTGTGGACGACGATCCCCGTTGTCGCCAACAATTCCAGCGACACTTGGCTTCCTGACCGGCTCAGCATCGCCTGTTAGATTGACTTTTGCAAATGCGTTTTCTGCAGCATCCTCGTCTTTGCTCATGGTACGCGCATGCTGCGCTATCTTGCCCGGCATAGTGATCACGTCAGCTACGGTTCTGCCCTTCCTCCGGCGTCGTCGTCGCTCGATCCTTTTCCAATCCTCTTTTGTGTTGTCACGTATGCTGTTAAGGCCGTAAAAGATTTCCTGGAAAGCGCCTGCCACAACGCCTCCGGCTCCCGTTATTGGCTCACCTGGACCTGAAAAGTCGGTCCATTTATGGTGTTTGATGAGACCAAGGTCGTTCCACGTAATCCGTTTGTTTTCAACGAGAAGATGAGCCGCCAATGCTGACAGCTTCAGACCAGTTTCCTTGACCTGCCAGACCGCTATTCTATCGTCGAAGATCCCACACCTAATCGAATCTTTCCCAGAAAGAACAAGACCTCGGTGGAACGAGTCGATGGCATTTTCTGCTCCGTCGCCTTCCAGGGCTATACTCTTCGCAATTGCTTGGGCACTCTGCTTGGCGGCAGGCTCCAGGCATTCCCTGATACTTGTTGCAAACCTCTCAACTGTAAGCTTCTTCAGAGTCCAAACCTGCTTTGGGCCTGCGCCCGCTCGAACAACCATGTTAGCCCAGAATGGCTGATCTCCAAAGAAAGGTACGATCATGGTCGGCTTTCCGAATTTGAGGCTAGCTGCAGTAGTACCTGCTCCTCCATGATGAACAGCTGCATCAAGCTTTGGAAACAACCAATCGTGAGGCACATTGTCGACCATGAAAATGTTATCAGGAATGTCCATCCCATCGCCCATACCGCCCCAACCTCTGCTAACAACAGCTCGAACGTCCGCTTGGACCACGGCCTCGAATATAAGCTTGCAGAACGCCTTAGGATCTTTGATGCCTGCTATTGAGCCGAAGCCAATATAAATGATTGGTCGTTTGTCCGTTTCAGATCGCTCCAAGAACTTTGTGAGTTCTTGTGGAGGCTTGTAGGATTTCGCCAGATCGAGAAAGACGTAGCCCGCGATATCCACTTCAGGGCCCCAATCATCTGGCTTCGGGACGAGCCCAGGCGACCACAGGTAAGTCATGGGTACTCTCATCCTGGTTAACTGCCCTGGCGCCCACAAAGTTGAAACGGGATGCAGACCGAGCGTTTTCACCCGAAACCGATTAACGATATCTCCAAGACCTTGCCAGGTCATCAAATCTACCAGAGGATAACTCATATAATTTGTGTAGTCCGAGTCGACGTTCGACGATTTGATGTTAGCCAATGGATGTGGGAAAGCAGCAGTCGGAGTATATGGAAATGTAAATACTAGATGCAGTGGTATACCGAGTCGTTCTGCGCAATGATAATGTGCGAAAGAGACTGGGTTGGCAATGATAGCGTCGGCGATGAAGGGAAATTTTTTCCCCATCATCTTCAAATTCGTGGTATCCTTTTCGTCATCGGTCGTGTTGATGCATGCTCTCCAGAAGCCGTTGAACATCTCGTACATCTGCTCTCGCCTGCGGCTGATCTCGCCAGATGTGAAAGTCTCGAGTGATGGTATTAATCCAGGGTTTCTCACCATAAACGACATTAGCTCAGAAGGGTCTCCTCCAATCGAAAAGAACTCGAGGCCAATTTCATCCTGTACAAAGTTTCTGAAGGCAGGATGTGTTGCTATCCTCACTCTGTGACCGTACTTGTCTCTTAATATCTGTCCAATCTTCAGGAATGGTTGAACGTCGCCTCTACTCCCAATGACCATGATCACAATATTCATTCGTGGTATCTTGGTTGTGTGCTTGTCAGCGTCGAACTCCTTCTGGCGTTCTTCGGCATCCTGTTGCGCTTGCTTCGCGTTTGGATGTAAATGACCACGTATCGCAGTTCCAAGGGCTTTTGCAAGGTAACCTGTGTTTGCTTTCTCGCTTATCCTGACATTGAGTCGACCATCTCTTGCAATTCTTCCGCGACTTTTAAAACTCTCGTTGCCCACATCGACTTGACGTCTTTTCCTTTCGTGCCAAGGTCGCATACGTGCCCTGTTCAACTCTCGAGCACCGAGATCTTTGTGCTCAGGTAGCGATTGCTGTTCGTCCAGTTCAAGTTGGGGCTCATCATCTACATCTGTAGAGGAATCTGAGTCCGACCAGGGATCTGCCGAGTCGTCTTCTTTGGACAAAATTTGCTCGTTGTCTGGCCGAGCGCCAGAAGGGCGAAGCTGTCTAGGGGTGTCATCAGGGCGTGCGGATACCGGTTGCGATATTTCGATGTCGGACCTCTGGTCTCCTACGGCCCGCTGCGCAGGCGCTACAGCAGAAGCTGTTTGAAGGGCATCCGACTGACCCTTCCCCTGTCTCGATGATGGCGAGCCAGTCTCCAGGGTAGCATCAGAGTCTTCTCGTTCTCGCGTCGACTCATGCGAGAATCGCTTCGAGCGCGGATATGGAAACTCAGTTGTAGGAGGCTCAGTGATAGGACTGCTGTCGTACTCAATCGAAGAGCGAGCGATGGGGTGCAGAGCCTGCGCCATATTGGATCTTCTGTAGACAAGTCGTACACGGTTGACTCGATCCTGGCTCTGACCTAGGAGTTGGTCAAGGTGCTCTGCGTTCAGGTCTGTCGCAAACTGGTCGCATTGTCGTTTCCCGCCTGGCCTAGCAATTGTGTGGGAGACTGAGATCAGTCTCGCTGCGTGAGAGATACCACCAAAGCGTTCCAGTCGTCAACCACCTCCGCAATCTAGTTCCATCGCGGAACACATTGCAAGTATTTACTGCTTGCAGGCAAGGTCGCCCAAGTTATTGGCTGACGTCACTGGAACAGCCTGAAACACGCGTGTCTCGTTTGCGTCTTGAATTTGGTTTGAGACATGGCGCAGCTTCCCAGCCACCATGCCGCCGCCTTCGTCGCTCCAAAGTTGTCACAATAACGATAGGAACTCTACCTGGCGCTCTATGTCCCGATAAAGTGCTGGCTTGTAGAAGTTTGCTTAAGCAGCTGGAAGAAGACGGTTGCCGGAAAACCCATCTCCTCCAATAACAAGCAGGGACACCGCGGAAGGGCCGTTTCATAGCTCGCGTCCGATTCGTGTGACTGGGTTCTATGAAACTGCGCCGTCATAGGTTGTTCTGGCTTTCTTCGACCGCATTGGCCGTGCTAATTTCGGCTGTCTAGCTTCCGATTGTGTTGCAGCTCACTGTTACTGCACAGTGCCCGATAGCGTCAAGATATTCATCAATTGAGATGGCTTGAGGAGCTCGAATACTTCAGCTATGCATCTACATGCTATCTTAGCTTCAGTCTACGAGATATTTGCTGGAGAAATCGACGTGCTGCCCCATACAAATGATTGAACAGCTCACAAGGCGGCTCATTTCAGTTCAAATTTGTGATGTACGGCAAACCCTCGCCGGTAATATCAGCTTCTTGTGCTGTGTTAGGAAGGCCGATGGTATACTTGATGTTGAGGGTTTTATCGTCATTGGAAAGGAGGAAATGATTTGGTTCCTGCAATTTCGCATAAGCTGTCGCTGGATAATGGCGTACATCCGAACCGTTTGCGTTGATGAGCAGCGACTATCGAATGCCTCAAGAAAAAGATGGGGCTGAATTGTGCTTGAGACCAATGTAGGCTGCGATTGCAGCTTCGAAATTTTGAGCTGCTCTATATTGCTCTAACTACGAACGAGCGTCGAGTGACTATCTATTTGACGAGGAAAACACTGCCAAGGTCAGATGCACCTTCCCAGCCTTCTTACACATTCTGCACGCGTTCAAGATACTGGGACCATCTAATATTGTGATCCTTCAAATTCGCCAAAGCTTGTGCTCTTCTGTGTTCAGGCGGCACTGTAGACAAAAAGGTCGACCTGACCCACTCTAGATCTCGTTCGTGCTGAGTTGGCGGTAGCGCATAGTAATACCATTTCCCATCAGCTCCAAATTTGCGATTCGGTAAGTAAGCCTCGATCGAGTAATAGTTGTCTCTGTGGAAAGGAAAATCGTAGCTGGGTGGTCCGCTGCGATCTAGGAAGGCGTCTGTGCCTGCTGCGACATCCCAGTCGGTCATGTGGTAGAGACGTGGTTTGGCTGATGTCGCTTTCTTCCTCCACCTGGCAAAGCGGAGTATTGTACCTGTAATCGTTGCTAGGTGTTTCTCGAGAATCGCTGCGTAGTACAATGGCCGTTGCATTGCTAGACGAACAATGTCAGCGTTTCTTTGGAGAAGATCTTGGTTCCATTGAGGATGCGTCCCTCGCGCTATCATTGGGATCGGTTCCCTTTTCCCAAGATTTTCTTGCCAGTGGTGTAAGTCAACAAGGAGACAGAGATTATTCCAGGCAAAGACACATGTCATGCATGTGCAGACCTCGAGGGGATCGACCATTTGGATATGTTGGTGGTAAGACTTTCGATGTATGTTGAGCAGTTCTTGCCGCTTCTCGCTAAGCAGACCATCATGAAATTCTCGGGGAATGTCCTTGAATGGCACGGGAAGAGGAAAGCACCTGTACAAAATCCAATAGCGGCGTTGAATAATGTTCTTGGCAATTTCTTTCTCATGAACTTTGACAAGACTTCCCATTGCATGAGATGTTCTTGCCAACCGAAACACATCCGCGGCTTGCAGCCAGCCTATCACTTCGGTCACGAGCTCACTGGGTAGGTCAAGAAGATTCGTTTTGGACGGGCTATTAGCACCATTCTGCGAGCGTTTGTGTTGGCGCTTTTGAAGTCTTTCAGTCTTCTTCGAGTGAAGCTTCAAGGCAGCAGTCTTGTCGACAAGAGGCTCCTCTGACTCCTCTCGTGTCAACTTCTTGGGTCGCCGTCTCGGTCTTTTTGGCGTGTCAATGGCATACTGCGCGCGCAGAGCTGCAGCAAAATTAATATCAGAATTTGCCCCTATTGACAGCGGCGCTGGAATGTTGTTGACCTCTTTTAACGACGTCATGATGATATCTGTAATGTCTGCTAGTTTCACCCATAGGAAGAGTGTAATCACCGAGATGATAATCCAATGGCCCGCGTTGGTACATAGAAATACGTGGATGATTGCATGACTTTGTCGCCCAGAATTTCAGTGTCCTCAGCGGCCTCGGAGACATCACGTGACAAGACCTCTGAAGCCAGCTCTGGCAGCTGAGAAACTGCTTCACTCGAATTGGTGATTGAGCCGGGCCCGTCATGTTCGTCAAATGGCCGTGATAGCTGTGTACAAGTGCGGGCCTGCAAGTCATGCCCTCAGTGATGGAGCCAAATAAGGAAGCTGCATGCAGCCTGTACCGAAGCCGTCGAAACGTCCGTGCGCGACTGGCTGAGCGGTCACTGCAACATAGAGCTCGGTTGTCCGCCGGGGAAGAAAACGAGGTTATATCAGCGAAAGAAGCGATTCTCGTCGTTGATTCTGGTCCTGTATTGCCATATAGACACAAAGGGTAGTACCTCGTAGGCCAAGCAGCGTCTAAAAGTGGGCATCGCTTGGGTGGGCACCTAGCCTGAAAAGTATTAAGCCGGCGGATGCTTGGAGAATCGGTTGATTATGGGCAGAGCGCAGCCTATCATAATCCCGAGTCAAAGCCTCCAGGACATTGCCGGAAGTTCCTCATTAAGCCCCCGACGGCGTGCTTTCAATTTCCGTGATGATAGCAAGACAAGCAGTCTATCTTTTCTCCAACGCGGACTTGACACGACTCGGTCGGTGTCTCCTAAGGTCGCGCCGCCATCAATATGCACAGGTTGCATAAGCACATCTCAGCCACCACCGCCTGGGTCTGCAACAACGTCCTTCTTTCGCAGTCCGTGGAGATCGACCACAGCTCGAAAGGTGCTGCCAGTCATTGCAACAATGTCGCCTCAGCAGAATGATCTGCTCGGCAGCAACGAAGAGAAGGACTCGCTTCTTCGAGACTCACCTGGCTCCTCATCTCAACCACGGGATTCCGAACTGTCACCACGGTCCTCTATGGGTTCAATGACTAGCGTCTCTACGACGTCCCTCGTGCTGGAGAACCTGAACAACAACGCCTTGAGACACCAAGAGAAGGATAAAGCCTCCGAGCCGTCCGACTACCGCGATGACGAATCAGATCCTGAGCTACCGAGAACGAGGTGGCCGAAGCACCAACGTACGTCTTCGGACGGAACCCCGACAGCCATGTCGCGGACATTAAAGAGGCTTATATGGATAACATCACTTATTGCTCTCGCTGGCTGGGTGGTCGCCCTCTTCTCGCTCCTCTCGGCTAAGGCGTATCAACATAGCTCTACGAAGGCGTACAACCATGAAGCACCAGGAAAAAGTTCGGGGCGAAAGATTGCGTTGGATAGTATACAAAACGGCTTATGGTATGCGGAAAGAGTAAATTTGAATTGGATCTCAGGCGCAAATGACGAAGATGGCCTATTACTGGAGGTTCAGCAGCCAGGGAAGGACTTCATGCTGGTTGAAGATGTGCGAGCTAGAAAAGGGCAGGCGGTCACAAATGGAGACAGGATACATGATACGAAGGTGTTAATGAAGAGCGCGAGGTTTACGCCGAAGGGCACCACTATCGTCGTTGTTGCTGAGCAATATTGGCCAAGTCCGGATTTGACGAAGGTGCTTGTACAAGCTAAGATCGAAAATGTATACCGCTACTCTTCCACTGGTGTGTACTATGTCTTCGATGTTGAGAGCCAGACAGCAGAGTACCTCGATGAGGAGGTGCCTGACGGACGAGTTCAGTTAGCAACCTGGAGTCCCAAAAGTGACGCTATTGTCTTTACAAGAGACAATAATCTGTTTGTTAGGCTCCTGAGAGATAGCAACGGGAAAAGTACAGCGGCTGTCCGTCAAATCACGAATGATGGCGGACCAGAATACTTCTATGGCATTCCGGACTGGGTGTACGAGGAGGAAGTCTTTCAGAGCAATACTGCAACTTGGTGGGACCGTGGTGGAAGCTTCATCGCCTTTATGAGGACGAATGAAACTATGGTGCCAGAATTTCCGGTGGATTACTACTTGAGTAGGCCGAGTGGTGAAAAGCCCGCTAAAGGGTTAGAGAATTACCCTGACGAGAAGCGGATCAAGTATCCGAAAGCTGGCGCACCAAATCCGGTCGTTGATATGCTTTTCTA
Source organism: Herpotrichiellaceae sp. UM238 (assembly GCA_000315175.1). NCBI lineage: Eukaryota > Fungi > Ascomycota > Eurotiomycetes > Chaetothyriales > Herpotrichiellaceae > Herpotrichiellaceae sp. UM238. The sequence continues at coordinate 294,737 of AMYF01000020.1, read as the reverse complement.
TGACCTCGAAGCGAATGAGATGTTCAGTGTCAAAACTGATGGCAGCTTCGTCGATGATGATAGGATAATTGCGGATGTGCTATGGGCTGACAATGGACAAGTTATTGTGAAGGAGTTGAATAGGGTCAGCGACAGAGTGAAAGTCGTCCTTGTCGATGTCAAGAGCAGAACAGGCAAACAGATCAGGACTCAGAATCTGCAAGAGCTTGATGGTGGCTGGGTAGAGCCGGCGCAGGAGAGTCAGTATATCCCTGCTGATCCGGAAAATGGCAGGCCACAAGAAGGCTACATTGACATGGTGGTCTATGACAACAATGATCACCTCGGCTATTTTTCGCCCTTAGACAACCCTGAGCCATTGATGCTGACAAAGGGAAACTGGGAGGTTGAGCAAGGATCTGTCAAGGTCGATCTTAAGAACAATCTGGTGTACTTCACAGCAGGCAAAGAACATTCCACACAACGCCACATCTACAGCGTCGATCTTCAAGGGAACGAAATCAAGCCTCTTGTGCCCACCGATAAGCCAGGCTTCTATAATGCAGAGTTCAGCGCGAAGGCAGGGTACGCAATCATCAACTATCAAGGCCCGGGCATACCCACTCAGAAGCTAATCTCGACACCGCCCAACCCAAACACTTATGAAGAGATCCTAGAGGAGAATGCAGCCCTTGCTGAACGAGCCGCTAGGCACGAAATGCCACACCTTGTCTACACAAACATTACAGCTGATGATGGAACCGTTCTAAACGTCCTTGAGCAACGACCACCACATTTCGACCCAAGAAGAAGATACCCAGTTTTGTTCCAGCTCTATGGTGGTCCGGGCTCGCAGCAAGTTGATCGGCGTTTCAAAGTCAACTTTCAGTCCTATGTGGCGAGCTCACTGGGCTACCTCGTTGTGACAGTTGACGGGCGCGGTACAGGCTTCATTGGTCGGAAAGCAAGGACTATTATCAGAGGAAACCTCGGACACTACGAGGCGTTAGATCAAATTGCTGCCGCAAAAGAGTGGTCGAAGAAGAGCTATGTCGATCCTGAGCGCCTTGCGATCTGGGGCTGGAGCTACGGTGGTTTCATGACGTTGAAAGTACTCGAAACCGATGCAGGCGAGCACTTCAAGTACGGCATGGCCGTTGCGCCAGTGACAGATTGGAGAAACTATGACTCCATCTATACAGAGCGGTATATGTTCACGCCGCAGATGAATCCACACGGATATCAGCAGACAGCGATCAGCAACGTGACTGCGCTCAGCCAGAATGTGAGATGGCTGATGATGCACGGCACCGGAGATGATAATGTTCACGTTCAAAACACTCTAATGCTGATTGATAAGCTCGATCTGCAAGGCATCAAGAACTATGATGTGCATTTCTTTCCAGACAGCGATCACTCTATCTATTTCCATGGCGCAAACGACGTTGTTTTCGGCAAGCTGAATCAGTTTTTGGTGAACGCATTCAATGGACAGTTCTATAAAATGAAGAACCCGAAGCCGGACTATGTCGTTGGAGTCGACGATGAAGAGTGAGTTCGTTCACTACTCATAACTACTATAGCCATCAACACAAACATGTGCAACCATGTAAAGCATCAATATTGGTTTCAAAGAAGAGGGTAGATTTGACGAGACCAAATTGAATGCATGCTTGGGGTTCGCTATCGCTGCCATGTGGTCGAAATCGCAGCTATATCATCCCGGGCGATGACTTTGACGCCTGTCTGATTTTCTTGTCGAGAACTTAGTATTCTTCGCTGCCGGCCTGGACGGCTCGAAATGGTGAACATGTGGGCGACAGAGCTGATGCTCCTGATGCAGAGTACCGCAGGAGGCGTTACAACAGGGCAGATTGATGGAGCCGATCCTTTTGATATTCAATTAAGTACTTGTCGGGACCAGCCGACACGTCGAATCAACGGTAGAGGTCATCTAAGCTTTCAAGATCTACGAATTCCGCTTCGTCGCGCTGCTTCCGGACAACAAACAATAAAGCCGAGCTCGATAATGACCTTTTCAGACGAGCGTTGACGTACAGCAAGTTTCACAAGGAGTCGATATCTCTTCACAACTTCAGGCTCGGGTTACTAGCGCTAGATGGGTAGGGGTTTAGCAAGTCCGTGTCTATCCGGCTGCGAATCGTGCTTAATCCTGAAGACAGGTCCACATTATCTACGGGCGCGTGTCTAGCCCCCGCATGTGTACTCGAATCATCGGTAGCCTACTCGATGTGCAGCGACTTCTTCGTCATTGCGAAATGAAGGTTGGCGCGTGGCCAGAAACAGAGATGTTGAATATGTAGTGTGATGCAGTGGGGCTGGAGAGTGGAATACGTGAGAGGCAGCGTAAGCTGAGGCAGAAGCGATAGAGGGTGAGACTGGGAGTAAAGAGATGCATTGGTGTTTAGTGGGGGCCGTGGCGGAGGGGAGTGAGAAGAGGATTGCGTAACATACAATACAGTGCACGATACAGTCGCCAGATGCTGCTTAGGCAGGCTACGAAACCGAGTGCTATCATAGTGACGGGTCCTGTGTCCAGAGGAATGCCTCCGTTCTGGCCAAATCAATGTGCCATTTGGCCCATCTCCAACAGTGTCATCCCGCATCAGTGGTGTTTTCGCCTATGTACGCCTGCAAAGCTCGCAATTTGGTCTCTAAATTCCTTGAATTGAGCGTTGATTGATGGTAAGTGACAGTTACTCTAGTAGCCAGTTTCCACCCAGCTAAGCCATCGCTCTGGACACTGCCAAAATATCCTCCATTTCCCACCACTTTTGCAAAAAACAATTAGTGCTAAGTCATAGCGAAATCCCAGGCTCCAAAGTCTTCCTTCCAAGCCTCGGCATCTCGCGCCTCGTCTCCTTCCTCCGTAGGTACAGACCGCCAATCGGCGCGATGCTCCAGCTTCAGCAAACTCGACATGACTGTCCGACCAAACTGAATGTTGAATCTTTGGTCTTGGGGGAGTTCGAAGTACATTGACGTCTCGGAGGAGCTTGGTGGGGTTCTTGATAGCTCATCTTGGCCTGCGGCGATGGCGTCTGCGGCTTCAATGGGTGAGGCGGCTGTGGATGGTGGGGATCGGTTCCTGCCGTTTTGCTGGGATGTACCGTTTGCATTGCCCTTGGTGGATAGAGACAAGTTTGTGGCAACTATTGACCAGATCCAAACGCGAAAGAAGTCGTTTCGTCGGTTTGGAAGTGGTTGGTCAGGCTCACAGGGGTGAAACTTCTCATACTCGTTCTTCTCAGCGGCGACTTTGAATGCCGCTTCGACCATACCCTTGATGATCATCTCCTGTGGGCAAGCAATCCACTGCCAATGAAAGTGTCGAATACCTGTGCGATTGACTTCCCAGCACACAGCGCCGAGCTCTCCTTTGCCCTTGTCAAGGAGCATGTGCTGAAGTGCATGTCTGTAATGTGTCATTTCTTCAAATTCTGCTTGGAGCTCTGAAGGTGGGCGGCGACCGTGTGCTGTTTCATCTGCGGCGTGGTACATAGGTATGATTAGCAGGTTGCCGCTTGATTTGAGCTGGGGGAATGTGGTGGACGTTGGAAGTGGGCCGCGAAGGGAGGTGACGAATGATTCTTCCGCGATGGAAACGACCATTTCGGCGGAGAACTGGGGTTTACCGAGGCACATGAAGCAGTCATCGGGATTAATTTGAGCTCGTTGGCGTTTGTTGCCGTGCCCACGGGACCGATAAGAGTCTGTACTGTTGTGGTTGAAGCGGTGGGATTGGGAAGGGTCGGAGCTGAGGTCGTCACGCTTTCGTTTGCTTCGTGGGGTCGCGGTCGTGAAGGGTGCAGAGCGCTGGGCGCCTTCTATTGTGGCGGGTTTGGTTGGGTCAAGTATAAAGGCTGAGATCCAGTCTGAGGTTTTAAGGTCTATGCTGCCAATTGATTCGAAGCGGGTGACCTGGGTAACGGCGTCATCGGAGTAGTTCGTTGGCCAGATGAAGGGTTCGCGCTTCCAGCTTCCTGTTGGCGAGGAAGCGAAATGATATCGTGGCTTGAGCGTTGCGCATAGATTCGCGATGCTCGTAGTGGATCTGTTCAGCTCGATGGCATTGGGAAGAGCGATGCTCGAGCCGCTCTCAATTTGCGCAGGCCATATGTTGGTGAGGAGGATGTGGGCGTTGTTGGCCCCTTGCAGTACTCGCGCTTCGTTCTCAAGGTACAGTGCATCGTACTTGCCGATAGATTGCGTTAGCGCGTCTTCATTCTCAACTTGACGCCCTCCTAGAAAGACAATCTTGATGCCTTCAGTAGTCGTCAATGTACCTTTGCGCCCAAGGAAGAACAAGTTCGTACAGACTTCGCCATTCGCTTCAAGCTTCTCTTGGACTGACGGCGGGAGAACGTGATCACCAACTGTGAAGTATGTGGGCATTGGCACGACTAGAGAGCCTGATAAAAGTGCTTGAACTTCATCGTCACCTTGTTCACCAAATAGGTCACCGACCACAAGGGTAAATGCAAAGTCTGTCTTTGAATGCAGCTTTGAGATCTTGTGGAATGCTTTTGCTAGCTGGCCCTGAATAGCACCTACCACCAATATCTTGGTAGTCATGACGGTTTCGAAGACCAAAGTCGTGGGAAATTTGGGACGAAGCCGGAACAGTGTAGGACAGTTCTTATTAGGGTTTTGTGGCCGTGGCTCCCAGCTATCTGGAGGCAAGAAGTGCGCACACGCCTCTGATCACATCACTTCGAACTTCAAGTCACCTCATTATGAAACCTCCCGTAGTGACAGGCAGATTTCTTGGCTAAGACGACTCAGTCTCTGACATGTTGATTTGAGTCTGGTCATTCAATGTCCGCTTGGAATACCAGAATGATAGCAGATGTACAAGCCTGCGTGAGTGACTACCTGAGGACTTGGAGAAGGGACCCTGATTGAAGGAAGCGCAATCCTATAAATCTTCCATCAAATTTGGAAGATTAAAAGAGGGTGCCGGAACGCCACAAATCCCAGCCACTGCGCAGGGATACTCTCTGTGCACGTTAGCGTGGTCTGCTTATCGATAGCGACCGAAAAAGTTTCCTGCGGAAGGTCCAACTCAGACGACCGGAGTTCATGCCAGCACTTAAATTGCACATCTGCGTTTAGACCATGCGCATATAGCCTCGACATGCAATTGCCTCGGTGACAGTACCCTCAATGGCTCCGATATCCCCTGGAAGCCCAGCTGGTCCGCCTCTCAAGGCGCGGAAACAAACGCCCACAACGAAATCCCATCGATACGAACCATTTACGAAACGAGTTGCGAAGCTGAAGATTGACCCTGTGCACAATGTACAGAATTTGAGGCTCAAGGAGGCAAGCGATGATATCTCACAAAGCTATTTTCGTACGGCACTGGATGAGTGGTCAGAACTGAACTTGACGAGCACTTTCACATCATTCCTGAACCAGGTCAACCCGCTCTCCGAAAGTCTTCCTCAGCTCCTCCACCACGCTGACAGAATTATTGAGTCTCTACTTTCTCATATCGAAAAAAAGGATTCACTTGCTTTGGAGGCGTTGCTGAGTCTGGTAGCCCACCTCGCACATGATCTCGGTCGACAATTCGAAAAGTATTTCGCCCGGACCGTCAAACTGGTTGCAGACGTCTCCATAACGCAAGAAGACCCGGTTGTGATTGAAGCATGCTTCAATTGTCTAGCATGGATGTACAAATACTTATCGAGACTGTTGGTACGAGATTTGCGGCCTCTGTTGGATATTTTGCTGCCCTATCTTTCAGCTGGAAAAGAATACATTCGGAGGTTCACCGCGGAATCTCTAGCATTTCTTGTCCGAAAAGCGGCCATACTCTACCTCAAGAACCCGAAACCTCTGGATTTTGCGATTAAGCACATCGTCGAAACGAAGCTGCAAGGCTTGAGTGGAAAAGATGTTGGAAGCTTCGCCGAATCCTGTATGGTATTGCTTGCAGAAAGTGCTACAGGTGTCGATGCCGGATTGCATTCTAGCGCGCTTGAACTCTACAGATGCGTGTACACACATATCTCATCCGCCGAGCAGCCAAATGTGGTCGCCGTTCGAATTCTGGAGGGATTGACGGTCAATCTGATACATAGTACAAATGCAACTGGGTTCCGGCCGATACTTGACTTCGTACTCAAGTTAGCTGTAGGAGACAGCGTTTCGATCCAAAAATCGGTCCTCTCATCAAGGCTGTTGCTCATATCGGCTGCAACTCGAGGAGGTTCTAGAATTGCTGATTGGACGCCAACACTTGAGCTACTCCAATTGCTTCTGCAGAAGCTTGGGCTACAACAGGAGATGTCACAGGATGTTGCCGCCAATCTTACTAAAACATTGGCCGCGTCGTTCCAAAATGCCCCATTGGATCAGCTGTTGCCTTTCATACCGAAGCTGACAAACGCAATCACTGATAATAGCCAGCCGTCGCAGTTTTTCACTTTCTGCGAAATCGTTGCACGCCTAGGCAAGGCACGGTTTCAGAATTTGCTACTTCCTCATTTACAACAGTACATTGTTTCACGCTGGCGCATCGACCAGTCCGGCCTTGTCGTCCTGCTCAACGACCTTAATCAGCAAGAGTGCATTCAGAAGCAGCCCGCGAAAGCTGGCTACCTGTTTATCGGCGATCTTTGGGAAGCCTCAATATGCAAGGAATGTCAAAATTGCGAGCAGCCATTCTCACAAATGCGAAAACAGCTTCTACTGGCCCAATCAGTACATTTCCCTAGGAGCTCAAGCGCTATTACGGAGTATCGAGAACATTTGACGACAAATGTTCTACAAGCCTTGTCAAGCCAGGGAAATAGAAGCTTGGATCACCGCCTGCACCTCGGATGGGGTCTGCAAACACTGTTGAGCCTGCCCTTGGGAGCTGCGGCCCTAGGTCAAGAACGTTTCGCCGATCTGACAAAGTGCTCGGAAGACATGTTCCAGATCTTGCCATTCGTGCAAGGCTTAGCGGAGCTCGCCTCTCTTCCCTCGAGGCCAGCAATACGCCTACCCAATCTCTCTGACGTAACCACGATCTTGATCAAGAACATGCTCAACGCATCAGTCGAGCTAAGAAGAGCCTCACTTAGGCTGCTGAGCTGCGTTCATGCATTCGCAGACGCTTCATCGTGGCTGAGATCCGCCACTGAGCTGCTACAAGATATTCTCAGCATAGAATACAGCATCGGAAATGCTCGACACCTGTCCATGCTCGTCCGTCGGTTTCCACAGTTGCAGCGCAGCGCCGCGAATGACCCCTCTCTGTGCACGCTGGTTCCGATGTTCGCTCTCGGACTGCTGCCAAACTACCACGATCAGCTTCGAAAAGACGTTTCGTCTGGTCTAAGTCAAATGATGACGGATAGCACTACCGAGGAACTCGTCCTCAATGTAGTTCGAGACTGGCTGCAGGGTTCGAATGAGCTTACTCTATCTCAGTCCGTCTCCAGCGAGGAAGCTCCTAGCCGCGTTTCTCCTTTCGAATGCACGAAGCTTAGCGCTGTTGAATCTGCGTACAATAACTCAGTGGGCGACTTTGCCGATCCTGAGAAAGTAATTCAAGAGCGTGTGGACTCGGCGCATGCTTCGTTATCCATTCGAGTGCCTATAAACAGCCGCCTGATTGCGCTTCAAGTGCTCAACGATGTCCCACAAACGGCCGAGAAGCGATCAAAAATATTAGTGCCTGCGTTCTTGGCCGCTCAACGTGGAAGGTTGGGTCATAACCAAGGTCAGCATGACGAGTCTAGTTCTCTCAACACGCTTAGCCCAGAGATCGAGGAGCGCGGCTGGAGCCTCAAAGAGCGCAAGCTATTTTTGCAGCTCGTTGGACAGTTTAACAACCCGAGGGTAATCTATCGAGAACACGATGTTTACAACCACTTACTTGAGCTCCTGACTAATGGTGATTCGGAGGTTCGAAAGCTCGCACTGCTCGCACTGCTCAGATGGAAGAGTCCTGCGCTATTGTCTCATCAGCAAGCTCTGTTGCAGGTGGCTGAAGGCAAACAGACAACGTCAGAGCTTAGCTTGATGCTCAGCGGGGACACAGAATCCAGTACAATTAAGAGTGAAAGCCGATCGGAAGTGGTCCCTATCATCATGCGGCTTGCGTTCGGCCAATTGATCGGTCGTGTTGGGGTTCATGGTTCGCACGAAGCTAAAAGAAAGTCGCTGCTCCGCTTGCTGTTTCGCATGAGGGGGGAAGAAGTTTTGTCGTTTCTTGATATTGTCCTTGGTCGTCTTCAAGACGTCAGAATTGCTGATGCAGACGAGGATCTACAACAGCACTATCTGGAGCACGACTTGCTGAGTAACGACCAACAATATGGCCTCTTGCGAATGATCTTGTCCATGTTGGACATATTGGAAACACAATTTAGTCCATATGGATCCAAAGTCATTGACGCTGTCCTCTACTGCACTTCGCGAGCATGTCACCAGATCAATGCCATGAATGATGAGCAATCTACACCAACGATGCTTCGAAATATTCGAAGGACTGGCATACAGTGCCTGAATTTAATCTGCCAACACTGTCCTGACCTAAAATTACTGCCATATCAGCGGCTTTTACGACCAGTGATAATCAGCCCACGGTTGCCAAACTTTGTGGCGGAAAATGCTCAAGGAGTATCAGGATTGTTGAGAATGTTTTCTATTTTGGTGCGCTCGACGAACGGAATTCACATCCTCTCGGCGCAAGACGATGACATTTTCAGATCATGTTGGGCCTTGCTTTCATCAGAATACGCCAAAGACGCAGTTCGAGATTTTATTATCGTCGAATTTATTGGTCCTCTGCTTGACGAAGCGCAGAATAGTCTCGGTGACAATGCGTTAGCCATATCAGCCGTCACTGGACAAGCGCCACAAATACTTGATAGCTTGGCAGCTCTGTTGCAGCAGTCGCCAACCAAATATCTTCTCCACGCTGTAGCAAAGATTTTGCAACGGCTTGAGACTTTTGCCAAAGACTTGGAGTCGCGCTACAAGGTGATTGAACTTCTCGTCCATATTCTGGGCGAGCCGAACCAGCGACTTCCACCGCACATCAAAGGTCAGGTGCTGAAAGCTGTCCAACGCATGGCGGAGGCGGATTTACTTTTTCTTGATAGTAGCTTGATGGGCACATTGTTTGACTTGGTGTCCGCATATTTTGACTTCTTTCGCGACCTACCAAATCGTGAGACCTGTTGTCAGATCCTACGACAGTTTGCACAGAAAGACCAGCTGCTGAACGAGACCGCCAGTATCTGCGAAGATCTTAATTCCTATTCAACGTCCAGTCTAGACGATGTTGACCACGAACGTCAAGGTATAGCGTACTCGAAGATCCATGGTATGCTAGAAACATCTGGCTTGGGAAGCTATTTCCTCCCGATCTTGCATAATTTGATCTTTCAGGTCAGGACTACCGACGAGACGGCGACACGAGGCAACGCGTTGAGCTGCTTAAAGCATGTAGTCAAGATTTGTTCTGAAAATGGATCTCATGCACAACAGTTGCGACGGGTATTGCTTCAAGCAATTCGAAAACACATAAAGGACGACACAGAAATAGTACGCGCAGATTTTGCTGAGATACTAGGTGCAGCCGTACAGCATTGGCAAAACGAAGAACAACTCCAAGATATGAAGGTGCTTCTTGTGGGCAACGACGAAGAAGCATCATTCTTCTCTAACATCATGCACATTCAACAACATCGACGAACGCGCGCCATGCGTAGACTGACGACTGTGGTTGAGACAGGTTCGATATCAGCCAATAACATCGCGGACTATTTGTTGCCTCTACTACAAAAGTTCGCGGACGACAAAAGCAACACTGATTCAGCACAAGCTACGAAAGGTCAAAGCATCGCATCTCTGACCATTTTGCTGCAGTGGCTGGATTGGAAGACATTTCGTCACCTTTTCAGACAATATCGGCACTCCCTCGATCTCAAGAAGACCGAAGACGACAAGATCGATGTGAGGTTGTTGGATCATGCTGTAGATGCTTTGAGTCTCGCTATAGGCAAGCAGCCGGCGACATCGTCCGATGATGTTGCAGTTTCTCATCTCACGAGAACTTTGCCACCAAAAGAGATCATCGCACAAGAGTTGAAAACCAATTTCATACCTAAACTTGCGGAGCTTAGTCACTACAGAGATGAAGGAGAGGTTAGCCAACGGATACCCGCTGCTGTCGTTGCTGTAAAGCTCATCAAGCTGCTACCCCCGGCGGAGGTACCTCTTCTGGCGACGCCCGTCGTCCTGGATGTCGCTCACGTATTGCGAAGTCGGACGCAAGAGACAAGGGACCTTGCCCGAAATAAGCTAGCCGAAGTTGTTCTTCTTCTTGGGTCATCGAGCATGCAATTTGTACTGAAAGAGCTTCGCACAGCTCTGACAAGAGGCTACCAGCTGCATGTGCTCTCATATACTATGCATACGATTCTTTTAGCGACATCTGACCAAAGAGCTGTAGGAGACCTGGATTATTGCCTCGAAGAGCTGGTGAAAGTCGTGTTCGACGACATCTTTGGCGTCGTGGGGCAAGAAAAGGACAATGAGGATTATGTCAGCAGCATGAAAGAGGTGAAGAGTAGTAAGAGTTTCGACTCAATGGAAATACTTGCCAAATGCACCAGCGTCACGCACCTGTCGAAGCTTTTGCTGCCATTCGAAGCCCTCTTGTCCGGCACTCTCACATCGAAGCAAGCAAGACACGTGGATGAATTGTTCAGAAGGATTGGGATTGGCATCTCCCACAGTCCCGCAGCTAGCAGCCAAGACTTGCTTGTACTTGCCTTTGAGCTGATTCAGTCTTTCTACAAGGCCAAGCCGTCACTGCCACCACGGTCTTTGACAACTGATGAGAAGAACAGAGACCGCTTCATAGTGCAGAAGGACAACACGAGCAAAGTTGGAACAATTAGCTCGTCTTCGTTACGCTACAAAATTGCCAAATTCGCCATTGACATCGCAAGATCAAGCTTCGCGCGCCATTCCCAGCTCATGACGCCACAGAATGTGCATGGCTTTCTACCAGTCATCGGCGATGCTCTTATCGAAGCACAAGAAGATGTCAAGGTATCCGCTCTAAGACTGCTGTCGACCGTGATTAAGCTGAAGATGCCTGTACTGCAAGGGAACACCAAGCTCTATGTCATGGAGGCCGTCAAAGTCGTGAAAGGTGCAGTCAGCACGAATGAGGAAGCAGCTCAAGCAGCCTTAAAGCTAGTGGCAGCGATTATTCGCGAGAAAGGCGTAATCGAGATTCGAGAAAGTGACATCGCTTACCTGCTGAAGCGAACTGGGCCTGACCTTGAGGAGCCGGATCGACAAGGCGTCACTTTCAACTTCGTCAAGGCGATTATGGCACGTCAGATGCAGATGCCTGAGATCTACGAGCTTGCAGACAAGATTGGGTTGATGATGGTGACTAGTCAGAGTAGAAGCTCGAGAGAATCGGCTCGCGCTGTATATGTGCATTTCCTACTTGACTATCCACAAGGAAAGACTCGATGGTCAAAGCAGGTCAAATTCCTGGTCAAGAATCTTGAGTATCAACACCCAGAAGGTCGGCAGAGTGTCATGGAAGCAGTGAGTGCTCTGATATCGAAAATCGACAAAGATACCAGTTCAGAATTGGCTGCTGTTATGTTTGTTCCAATTTTGCTTCGTATGGCTAATGACGACAATGTGCAATGTCGAGAGATGGCGGGCGCTTTGCTGTCCCAGCTTTTCGAGAAAACGCCTTCACATGGTCTGTCGGCAATGCTTGAGCCGCTTAGTGCGTGGCTGGCACAAGATACCAACATCATGCTGAAAAAGATAAGCTTGCAAGCATGGGCAATCTATTTCAAGTCTATCAAGAATGACAGTATAAGCGACGTCGCTATGGTGAGAGACCAGCTGCTGCCAATCATTCGAGACTTAGGTGAAGAGGTCAATATTTGGGAAGTAAAGTTTCAGGCACTCGAACTCATGTACACTCTGGTCGAGACAAGCCCCAAGTTGATGCTTTCGGCCAAGCAGAGGTTGTTGTGGGAGTTGGTCGTGACAATGCTTCAATCACAACACCCCTGGCTTCAGTACTCGGCTTCCAAGTTGGTCTCGCAGTACTTCAGAGAATGTGTCAATGCAGGCAGTACTGCAATCCCGTTGTCATGCTCGTATGGGCTGACATTCGATGGAACGACCGCAATCGAGCTTCTGCGCTCTTTAATGAGAGCGTTGAAGCGTCAGTCGACCTCCAGCGAGCTTGCAGAAATATTGACACAGAACCTTCTCTTCCTTGGACGTTGCCTAGACACCAGTGGAAGTCTTATCACTCTCAATGGTCGTGAAGACGAAGATGAAGCTGACGACAGTGGAAGGGAATATGACGCAAAACTTACCGATGACGAGGCTGGTAGCAGGGATGACAGCAGTGGAAACGAGGTTGCAGCTACCTCAATCACAGCGATACAGTATTTCTTTGATCAAGCAGCACGCATCCTACGGCGGGAACCAGCAAAACAAACCTCAGCAGCTCTCCAGCCAAAACTTCACACGCTTACACTGCTGACGAACCTGGTCCCTCACCTATCCGACGGATCCATTAACATTTCTCAATCCTCAATTACCTCTCTGCTCATCCCTCTCCTTTACCTCACCTCAACAACCACTTCGACCCCTTACTCAACTGACCTAAACTTCAGCACAACCTATCACTCCCTTATCGAAAACGCACAGCTACTCCTCGAAGCCATACAAGCGAAAGTTGGCGACCAAGTCTACGCGAAAATGATCACGTCGGCAGCTAGAACAGCACGGGAAAAGAGGCAGGAGCGCAGGAACAAGAGAGCTATTGAGACTATTGCTGAGCCGGAGCGAGCTGCGAGGGAGAAGCGAAGACGGTTTGAGAAGAAGAGGGAGAGGAGAAAGGAGATTAGAGGGATGCATCGGAGTCATCGGAGGAGGGATTTGGGGTTTTAGTTAGTCGTCGCAAGGATCGCTGATATGGTCGTAAAAGCCGCATGCATGCGTTTCAAGACAAGGTGTTTGAATTGTTATTGCTGAAGTGGCGGCATACCTCCAGATTCACAAATCGTGGAGAACACAAGCAAGAATACAGCGATGCACGAAGCTGGTGTGAAGTCATCAAGACGTGCAAATTAGTGGCAGAGAGTGCATTTCAGTCTGGCTATACTCAAGCCTAGTTCACGCTCAATATGAGCTTCCAAGTTTTTCACGATGCTTCACTCAGATGACAAGATCCGCTATGGACTCTACTATCTCTTCGCCAGCGGTGCCGCAAATGCTGTTTCCCGACTCTGAACTACTGGGGGGAAACCGTGCTTGGCCGCTATCTGATTGCGCCTGCGTTTCCGTTCAATGCTAGTACGACATGCACCGTGAGGAACGAGAGGCCTGGTTGTGCGTGGACTCAATGTGTCGTTTCGTTGACGGGCCGCGGGTTGTTTGTATACAGGACAGGACAGGACAAGATAAGACGCCGGGCGGGTGATGATGACGACGACGCTGCGTTGTCGGAGGAATGGGTGGATTCATTCGCAAGGACCCCATGGTGAGCGAAAGGCGAGAAACTGATACTCGAGAAAGCAGAATTGTTGAATTGTCCAGATTTCGGCCGCCTTCGTTGCGATGGGCGTTTTCGTGCGGCGGGACCGGGGCCCGCGTAACGGGCCTGTGCTTGGCCGTTGAGTCGGAGCGAGGGGTGAGAGTCCAGGTTGGTGGTTTTGGCTTCTGGTCGACAGCAGGAGGTGCGCGGCCTGTCGTTTCCAATCTTGCTCTTTCGCGTGGTATCCTTTATATTCCTGTTTTCTTGGTCGTGGGAGGTGTATGCTCTTGATTTGGAGAGTTGTCTTTGCAGTGTTTAGAAATCGTGTTCTTCTTTGGTCACGTGGGAGGATTTCTCCTTTGCTGGTCCTTTGGCGTGCGCTTTCAGAGCAGTCTGCTTTTGTGAATATATAGATAGTTCAGATAAATGGAACCTGTAGGCTTAGAATCTGTTAAGGAACTTAGCGACTGAAGAAATGGTATGCAAAAGAGGTTTGGAAGTGTCGGGGCGACGAAGGGAAGAGAAAGGTAAGAAAGCCCTGTGCATTCATGATCCTCGATAACTTTCTTGGGATCGCCTCCCTCATCCTACGTCAAGTCTTGACAAAGCAGAAGCCATGATAGAACGCGACAGCCTCCTTCTCCTCTTCAGTCATGGTCAGAGGCCCTCCACGTTCTCTGATGACACCCATCCTTATACCGAGCTGCTCAAGCTCTCTCGCAACCGCAGCTGTTGAGTCTGCCCCTTCATCAACCGGCTCCTGGCCCCAGCCACCACTGTTAGCTGTAGATGCGCCCGCACCAGTGTTTGTCGCTCGCTGGGGATCAGTCTCGCAGTCCCAGATATCAAGGAAGCCTTTTCGATACCGCTGTTCGAGACCGTAGTTTTCGGCAATTGCCCGGAAAGCTTCCCACGGTACGACGAACTCGGGGACGTCGACTGCTTCTGCAATGAAATAGGTGTATTTGTGACCGACAGGAGGTCTAAAGGAGCCGTCTGATGCAAGCGGTGGCAATGATGCAGATGGAGGTGGAAATCGAACTGAGTAGATCGAGTTGCCCCAAGATGGGGCAGAGGCATCACCGTAATTGCCTTCGTGTGCGGTCGTGCCTTTTAGGTTGTCTTCACCATTCTGTTCGGACATACCATTCGCGGTGCGATTCAGAGCCTTGTATTTATCGCCGTTCTTCTGGAACCAGCTCTTGACCCTGTCAGACAGAACGTCGCTGTTTGGGCACACGCCAATGAAGCGACCGCCCTTCTTAAGCGCACCTGCGACGTTTCGAAGCATCATTTGCACCTTTTCTTCACTCTCGAAGGAGTAGTGTAAGCTGAACATCATTGTCACAACATCGAAGCCGCCTCCTTTCCCCCATCTATTCATGGTGTTCGGTGTGGGATCAATGCCGACTTCTCGCACGATAGGTATGTCGCCAATCCACTCGCCAAAGCAGTCTTTGACAGCAAAACGACCATCGAATCGTGGCCGTCGTCCTCTCCACATAGTTTTGTACCTATCTCGAGCTTGGTTGATGGACTGATCAGCAGGATCAAGCCCAACGTATAGCCCGACTGGTTGAGGAGCCTTTTCCCATTTGCCCAGGTCTCCACCCTTACCGCAGCCAATGTCGAGTACGAGCAGTGGCTTGATCTCTTCAGGCTCTTTTGCAGTTTCACCCCATCCTAGCTCCTCTTCCTGCTCAACGCGCTTTTCTTGCGGACTAAATTTTTGTATAATACAGCTCTTGACCCAATTGTTGAAGCTTCGTAGGCCCTTGATCTGTGATTCGTTTCGTCGCCAGTCTCGACCTCGTTCTTTCACATACTCAGGCACACTGTTATACCATTCACTAACCACGCCTTGAACTCCACGGTTGAGGGGCGTGAGGCCTTGGGCTCTCTCCCTTTCTGCCTGCAGACGTTGTTGTTCGGCCAGGAGATTCCTTCCTCGTCCTCGACCACCGCCTGGTCTTGGTAGGTGTCTTTGAGGAGAGTCTCTGATGGGAGAGGGAGATCGACTGATCGGGCTTGGGTCGCGTTTGGCAGCTCGTGGAGGGGACCGTCTTCGATATGCTGGGGGCAATCGCCGTTCTGGCGATCTCGAACGTCGTTTAGGTCGATCTCTTACTCTGTCGAAGGCTCGTGGTCTCTCATCCTCGGGCCTTCGACGTGTATCTTGGTTGGCGTCTGGTCTTCTATCGCTGAACGCAGCCGGTGTCCGGGCTGGCTTAATTCCTACTTCACCTTCTTCCCGTGTCACCTTTGGTATCCTTGGAAGCCTTGACGTTGGCTTCTGGGTATGTTCATCTGATCGTGGTGTCGCGGTGCCGTTCGCGGGAACCTCGTGTTCTCTCGATTTCTGTCTTTTCTGCGATGGTTCTGTTTCCTGTTGACCATGCTCTGAGACGTCGTTCGTAGGAGAGGTTGACCTGGGTCGCTTCCGCAGCTCAGGGGATGACATGGGTTTGTTCTTTGGCTGAGTTGGCGATGGTGTCTTCGTGTTCGCGGGGGAAATGACTTGTTCGGGGACTATATCGGGTATCTCAGTGAATGTGTCGCGGGCAGGATCGTAGGCGATTGACGACCTTCGCCGAGCAGGGTTTGCCTGGTGCGTCAGGGCTGTCTGCCCGGGCGGATGTGGATCCATCAGGGACAAAGTCGGTTTGACTGCGCCGAGATGTCAACGAGACGCGTGAAAGGATCCACTGCCAACTTTACTTCTGCTTCAAGTTCTGTATCGATATTTGACCGTGACTCCTCATATTGAGGAGAAATGTCCCACACCATTGATTTGATAGGGAACAAAGGACTTCTGATCACTCATCGCTTAGTCCCCCAAACCCATGCGCGATGCGCGTTCCTGCCGTTCTTGGTGTTCTTGCGTCACGTGGCCCACCGTCGCCCCTTCAGCGGACTGAGGCAAGAGCAACATAACCACCCAAATCCGGCGGGTACTTCATAGAGCTACATGTACTGTAGGATATGCAATCCGCAAAGATGCCATACTGTCACAGGTCAGGTCAGTGAAATTAGTTGAGCCAAAATCAACATTGCTAGGACTACGCTCGCTATCTTAACCTATCCTATGAGTTTTATCAACCTTAGTGTCAATGGTGAATAAAGCCGGAGTCCCTTCGAGCAGCTAAGGCAAACGATTGCATGAAGATAGCTGTAGTTTTGAACGCAATGCTGCCATTCATTCTATGTTAACAGCAAGTTTGGGGACTCTGATGTGTTTCCTGCTCGCGGAGAGATGGATTTTAAACTCCATTGCTCAATTCCCTCTTCCCAAACACCAGGCAAGCAGATCACCTCTACGCTCACAGACCGAAAGGATAGGTCTCGCCAGCACTCGGCGGCTCGTCCGGCTGCGCTGTCTCAAACGCCTGAACTGCTCGAGTCTCATCAAACCAGACATACGCATCAAACTGCTCCGGCAAGACTGCTTTTGTGTAGTGGCTGCGGCGCTCGGTGTCAGGTCTGTAAATTACACCGATGAAACGCTCGAGCCTAGGCTGTAGGAGCGCTTTCCTAAGCTCGGTGTTCATGTGTCCTTCGCGAAGATCGAGAAGGAAGCTTGGAAGGCCCGAATCATGCATGAGTCGCTCATACGAGTCAGTGCGGGAGGGAACCACATCCATAATCTCCATTGGATCATCCCACTCATCTGCTGCAGCAACAGTCCCCGTGTGCGTACCGCACCCAATAATGCTGCAGCTTGCTCCCCATTGCTCCTTACAAAGCTGACCGATATTGATCTCGTTTTGCACTTCTCCCTTGCTCGTACTCCTTGCGTCTCCAACATGTGAGTTGTGCGCCCACACAACCGCCTTACTGGCCCGTCTCTGCTTCAGCAGCCGTACCAGCGTCTGGAAGAAATGGGTATCCCTGCGATTCCAAGAGTCGTCCCGTCCATAGTACATGCTGCGGTAGTAGGCCTCTGCATCCTTGACAAGTCTTGCATTCATCTCAGCGTCGAAGAAGTCATCGCCGTCATGCTGACATAGCTCCAAGCGCTTGTTGAGCAACTCTTGGAGAACCTTCATGACCCCTTCCTCACAAGGCGCAGCACGCTGTAACCACGCGTGTCTCCCATACAACGCCGGATCATCCGCCCAAGGCTCAAGGCAACTGTACCGTTTCCTCGCGAGCCTCGCCGTCTCCGGATCCACGCGATCGAGATAGTCAATCACCGCCCGCATCGACTTGCCCATTGAGTACAGGTCCAAGCCCGCGAAACCGACACGATCTTCGACGCGCGACGCAGCGTTGTGTTTCCGAAGCCAGTTCACGAACTCGGACGTCTCGGCGTTCCTCCACATCCACCGCGGGAAGTGATCGAAAATTCCCAGATCTTTCGTATTGGCGGGCGGGCGTTTAGCGCGGTCTTGCCTCACATATCGATCTACTACTTTGGCGTCGGGCCAATCAGCTTCGATGGCGACAATGTTGAACCCATGTTGTGAGATCAAGCGCTTTGTGATAGCTGCACGGGCGCGATAGAACTCGGATGTGCCATGTGTGCCGTCGCCTATTAGAACGACACGCGACTGGCTGAATTTGTCGAAGAAGGAGCCAAAATCTTTGCTGCTGATATCAGGAAGGCGCTGTGCGGCGTCCTTGATCATAGAGGGAATTGTTTGTACCATGTTGTCGGGCTTGAGCTTTTGAAAGAGTTGACGAATCAAGGAAGCCACGGTGCGTCGACGAATGAAGTGACTGTGGCTAGCTTGGCGGATCTGATATCGGCTTGGTGTGTTATCGCTTATGCTTGCGAAATCGTGAAAGATAAAACCCTCCTTGAGATGAAATTGGTGGAGTCATTCAAAGAGTAAGGCTCTGCCTGTCTTGTCATTATTGCATCATATTCGTGTTCATCGCCGGAAACTATCCCCGAAAGCATACTGGAAGGCAATCGTCGCACGCGACAAGGGGAGGGATTGATTCATCTTCGAAAAGTTCGTCAAGCATTCCTACGTACCAAAAGTGACCGTGCTTGCTCAGGACAAATTCTTCCCGCCACCTGTTTTTACAGATCGCTTGTGATTGTCCAGTTTCCAATGATGCGTCACGCAACCATAAACATCGTAATTTCACACCGCAGATTGTACATTAGATACCCCTGCACGTCAGTTTTTTGAAGAGGTACCTCTGATTGAAAGACTCCGTCTCACAAGCCCAGGATCTTCTTGACATGCTGCTCTTCGACGACTGCGCCGCCTTCAGAGCACTTCGCTTTGGCGCGGAGTTCACTGCACAGATTGTCAATGTCAATTTCGCCGTTGCGGAATTTCTCCATCGATTGCAGTCGGTCCCTAAGCGGATGTTAGCCACGTCAGTGCAGTAAAAGTGGGCAAGAACGCACCAGATCTTGTTGCAAGTTAAGAGTTTGGGTGCGTCTGCTGAACTCCTGAATTCTCCTTCTTTCGCCGCGTCGACCTTCGCCATCAAATCTGGCTGCTGCTGCTGTTTCTTCATTTTTTCATTTGATTGTGTGGCCGTCAGATCACCGTAGTTATGATTCGGGCTTCCGAGTTCTGGGAGTGGATATGCGTCGTTGAAGAAGGAGCCGAAATCTTGCGACAGAATGTTGTCTGTGGTGTCACGGTAGTCTCCAAAGAGCACAGGGTCGAAGCCACCACCATTTTGTTGTGCTAGCCAATTGAAACCTGTTGGGTCGAATTCTGGGGCACCACTGGCACTGACTGTCACATTGTTTAGCTTTATCTCAAGTTTCTCGGGCAGAGACCTACAGTTCCATTGTCCAACATTGCCTTCCTCATTGATTGTATTTAGGCTAAAGTCTTGTAATTTGTTGTTTGGTGAGTTGAAATTGGGGTCAGGAGAAGTACCGATAGAAGATAGGTGATTGTTCGCATCTGAAGATGATTCAGGCGACTCTGTATTGGAAACACTGGAGCCAGAATACAGGCCGGGTACGGACGAGTATGAGTTTTCGAAGCTGTTGCGGTTTGTGGTCTTAGTTTGGTTGATGTCAAACCCGAAATAGCCGCGAGGGGAATTCTTTGTTGCTTCCAGCAACGATGGGCTGAAAAGTCCACTCAGGCTGTCCACACTGTTCTGCGGCAGTTGATTGTTGTTGTAGTGCGGTGGAGATGCACTCAAGTTCTGGGTCATGGGTGAGCTTTTCGTGGAATCTTGTCGCGAGTTATGCATGTTCTGCATCCCACTCGAGATCGAATGCCTGCTGGCGGAGTTTGTGGCAGGGTTCGCACTCTGTTGGGTTGGTGCACTTGACGTGCGCTGCGGTGGTCGAGATATTTGCTGCGGACTCTGCTGAGTATTTGCGCTGCCGAAAACACTCATGTTGGGCGAATCTCCGAACTTTGGAAACTGGAACTGGAAATCACTGCTGCCGCTAGCATAATTGCTGTTACGGGAAACAGTGTTGGCAGCTTGTTGTCTGACACCGCCGTTGCTGCTGATCCAAGAAAGTCGCTTTCGATACTCCTTCAATTCGACCTGCAGACGTTCGACCTGGGCACGAAGAAGGCCGTTCTCCTGACTTGTGTTTTCTGAGGTCCTCTGGAGCTCCTCCACCTTGGTTTCGAGGTCTTTCAAATGCTTCTCTTTACGTTCTCGAAATGCACGCTGTGCTGCACGGTTTTGTGCTTTCCGTTTCTGCATTCAGTATTAGAGACTGACGCCTGCTTCTGGGGGACAACTTACAGTTGTAGGCTCGGACGTCAACGGCTTTCGGCCAGGCTTTTTGGCCTGCTTGTCTTCTCCTTCCCTACGTTTTCCTCCTCCTTCTTCATCATCATCCTGACCACCCATGCTTTTCCTTTTGTCGTGGAGATGCTCGGGATCTGCGGTGC
Organism: Herpotrichiellaceae sp. UM238; assembly: GCA_000315175.1. Classification (NCBI taxonomy): domain Eukaryota; kingdom Fungi; phylum Ascomycota; class Eurotiomycetes; order Chaetothyriales; family Herpotrichiellaceae; species Herpotrichiellaceae sp. UM238. The sequence goes on along the minus strand of AMYF01000020.1, from coordinate 274,358 downwards.
CGTTTCCCTCTGGACTGTCTTCAGGAAGATCTCCGAACATCTGACCTTGATCATCGAAGTTGAACGAGTCATCTTCACCATCTAGAAACGAGTCCAGGAAGGGACTCTCGTCGCTGTAATCTAATCGCCCAGATCCCGGCGCTGAGGCATTCGAAGCGCTGGTAGCCTGAGCATTGGCTGTAGAAGTCATTTTTTCCTCTCTTTCCGAGGGCTGATTCGACGTAAGGGCGGCGAAGAGGAGATTACGCTGCTTCGGAGATAGATACAGGTCAGATGTCGATTCGGACATGCCAGTCTGGAATTAACGTGAGACGCTTCGGTCGTCAGCGCGGATAGCAGAACGGTCGACCCCGGACGCTCAAGCCGACAATAATTACAGCTTGCAAGTCGAGTTTGTGCCGGTACTTTTGAAGGCGTATGTCCCAATGCGAAACCGGACGCCTGGTTGGTGGGGTACGCAGGTAAGTACCAAAGGCAGATTTGGAGGTCCCTGGTTGCAGTGGCGAAAAAAGGAATGGCGTATAGGTGATACGTCGATGTGAGGTCGGAGATGGCAAGTTGAAGAATGACTCGAAGGGACAGTAGAGGTCAAAGTGCTCGTATGCAGAATAGGAAGAGCGCAGTACGTAGCAGAACTACTGCAGCCCCAAAGTCTCAGGCCGGCCGGAAAAAGTGAGAATGACCGCACTTGAAGGTGGTGCTCGACAGGGGTCTTTCGTCCTTAAAGGCTGCCCAATCAGAAATAGTTTTGCGGGCTTTAGTCTGCCCGTGCAGATTCCGGCCTGCCGAACAACTGCACACCTAGATGTCACTCCTTCTACGCGGATGAAAATTGGAAAGAGCGCTCTGGAACAGAATCACAGTACATGTTGAACTGGGGGTGAATTCATCACTGAACATTTCTGCAAGGCCATCAGCGTCATGACCGACATGGGTTGGGAGCGAGAACGCGGTGATGTGGCCACTTTGATCGGATTTGTAAGCCTCTTCACGATGACTGTATGGCGTGCCATTGGACTTTACCGGTTTTGGTATCAGAATTCATACGAAACTGGACTAGTAGAACTTTGCTCTAGACGCGTACCAGTTGCACCTACCGGTATCCATTGCGACGTGGTGTCATTGATGCCTCGGACCTATACAAGGGCCTGGCTAGAAAAGCCGGTATGATCTATCATTTCGTGGCTAGCAGCACATGGTGCCGTGCCTGCGTAAGCTACGTATAAGCCGTCGATCACACTTAGGATGGGAGGTCCGCTTAAGCACGATCCAGGCCGAATACAAATTACCCATAGATTCATGTAGTCATACTGCATTGCTCGAGAATGAGATTTCAACATCAAGATCGAGTCTTCTTTGATTCTGCTAACGTGTCGGACGAATCACTGAAAAAGCATGCTGGGGATGCACACAATCTAGTTCCTGATGAACGGTCGGATTTAATCTTACAGCGGCACTGAGGCCGCCAGAGTGAATCACGTGACATTGAAGATGCCTTGCAGCCCTCGTTGAGTGCCTCACGCTTTCAGCCTTTTGCAGCCACCAGATCAGTTGCGCCTCCCAAGACCGCAACAGCATTTACCTCGATTCTTTTCCCGTGACATTTCCTATCACCTTCCGCTGCGGTCTGAGGTCTTGCTCGTTTGTACCCTTTCTACACATCTCCATAGCCACGCCAATTGGCGATGAGCAATCCGGAGGTTGCTGCCCTAGAGGCAGAAGTGAAAGAATATAAACTCCAACTCGAGACGGTCGCGCTGTCTTTACAGAATGATCCAGATAATGCAGAGTTGCAGAGTCTGAAGACAGAACTTGAAGAAGTTGTTGCCCTTACCGAGTCCGCCATATCAGAACTAAAGCCTGCTCCAGCTCCAGCGCGAGAGAAGCCAGCGGACCCTCCCGTGAAAGAGAAGTGGTCGCGCGAGAATCACCCCGCCTATAAAGCTGGTTACAAACCACCCGAAGCCGAGCTAGAAGAGCAGCCCGCACAGACCACGTTCTCTGTCAATGACACCGTATTAGCCAGATGGAAGCAAGGTGACGGGGGCTTCTACAGCGCCAGAATCACCTCAATAACAGGCTCCTCTGCCAATCCTGTATATATAGTGTCCTTCAAAAACTACGGCACGACACAGACTTGCTATGCCAAGGATATCCGACCTATATCTAGTGAAGCAAAGAAGCGAAAAGCTGATAACATATCAGGCTCTTCTACGCCTACCCCAGCGTCCTTGAACCCTAGCGTGATATCCGCGGCTTCGACAGTCGACCCAAATCTTGCTCAGCAAGCAAAACGGGAGCCGAGCAAAGTCAGTGACGGCCCAGTCCGACCGGCCAAGATACCTCGAAAGGTCAAAGCGAAGAATGAACTCGAAGCCGGAAAAGCGAAATGGCAAGACTTTGCCGCTAAGTCTAAAGGAAAACACGGCAAGAAGGATAGCATGTTCAGGACCGGAGAGAGCGTCACCGCGCGAGGTCAGTACCTGCACCGCCCCTTTTCATGCCTAGTTGCTAAAAACTCTACAGTTGGTTTCACAGGTTCGGGTCATGAGATGAGAAAAGACCCTACAAGAACACGGCACATCTATCAACAAGATGCTCAGGACGATTGACCACTGGAGGCAAATTGGTCTTGTGGCGGACATGGCGTTCGTCCCTTTTGTAACTTGTGTATAAGGCGTATTGAACCATTACACTGACGTTCCAGCAAGCACAGGACATTCCCATCAGTGTGGCGAACCATTTTTAGATCGCAAGAGGAAAGTTGCACTTCACAAAGGTTTCTTTTTTCTGACCTAAGTGTTGCAGACAGGATACACAAACGGCAGGGCCACCTCTTCCGGAGACTTTCCCGCAAACCATGGACAGAAGCCGGAGATCCTATCTACACATTCGCTGTTCATCGCCTCCGCAGAAATATGTCCAGCCGCGCCCTAAGTAACGCTTGTCTGTACAGCCGGCGTGCCTGACCACAGACTGCAACACTTCCCAAGTGCTTTCCGTACTCCATCGCATCCTTCTACGTAGAACATGTAGCATGGCTTGGCTGCATCAGGACATCATCTCTCGTTGCGGGCACTGCCCAGCTAAAAGGGGCGTACTTGTTGAATGCATGGCACTGGTAGCTGGTGTTCGTAGCATACTCCCGTGGGCACAACTCTCCTAACACAAGTCCCATATGGTGGTATTCATTCTCAGAATCCCAGTAAGCATGCAGTGAAGCTGCCGACAGATATTCTATGCGAAGGCGTCACATCACACGTATTGTAAATACTTGGCAACTCAGAGTACCCAACTCATGCCCTATGTGTGTGCAACCTGAATCAGGCAGACAATATTGGTCCCAAAACACCCGTCCAGAACTCAGTCTTTCTAAAAACCCTCTAGAGGCCTCCTCAAATGGTAGGGTCCAACTGTGTTCGTCACGACGGGGTTGGAACGTGTCCAAGGCTAGAGCTTTTGTGTCTCTGAACGTCTTGATGAGCCACGATGGTGATCAATACATCCACGTAGGCCTCTTCTAACGCATCTATGCTGGAACGATTGCCACACACAGCATTTTCTCCAATGGCTTGAGCAACACAGTCGAGCATCGCAAAACATTCAGCTGGAGGCTGTACTGCCAGAAACATGGACATGCCACTCCTGCGGCAGCTCGCCCAAACGGACTCGGCTTTGGAAATGATCAAGACAATAGCCTGGGTAGTCGGAGTTGTCTCTTTTGTTGTCTTCGTTGCTCTATTCGGTCGCTTGCCAGTGTTCAGACACACCCCGATAGGCTGGATTTATCGATTGCTCCTCCATCATATTCCCCACGGACTTGTCAAACTTGATGATGCGGTCACAGGACGGCGCATCACTAGATCTGTCGGTCGCACTTACGACTACCTCATGTATGACCGACATCCGGTCGTGATGATTATCTTCATCATTCTCCAGGTCGGATCCGAGATCCTCTTCCTACCTCCTGCAAGTCCCTATCTAGCCCCTACTCACAAATTCGTCATTATCCCCACCCTCATCGTTGTGCCCTACATCACCCTATACCTCAGCTATTCAACCTCAACCCACCACATCACTGCTGCATCATATCCAGCAGCCCTGAGACGCTACCCATTTGATTACGCCCTGTACCACCCACACCAAATCTGTCGAACCTGCCACCGCCCCAAACCAGCACGAAGTAAACACTGTTCCATCTGCAAGACCTGTATCGACCGACAGGACCACCACTGCATCTGGATCAATAACTGCGTCGGACTGCACAACTATCCCTATTTCATTGCGCTGCTCGTCTCAGTCTCGTGCTTGATCGGCTACGGCGCCTGGACGGGAATCAATGTGCTTGAGACATTGCTGCAGGAGGCTTTTGTGCCGCGGCGACTGACGAAGGGGAGCTTGACACGCAAGCGATGGAGCTCCGGGCTGAAGTGGGGTGAGTGGTTCAATATCTACAGTGTCGCCATTGCCACGCATGCACGGATCGGCGCGGTTACATTGCTCGCGTGCATGACCTTTCCTCTCTCACTTGGCTTTCTGGTCTACCACGCGTATCTGATTTGGGCTGGGTATACGACTAATGAGACGGCGAAGTGGGCAGATTTGAGGGAGGATGTTTGGGATGGCTTGGTGTGGAAGGCGCGGATCGCGGATGTGAGGCATGAGTATCCGGGGCCGTTGGATGAGCGGATTGTGTATGACCCTGAGCATCACCTAGATCAGAGCAGCATGAAAGGGACGAGACCGAGCTGGGCGAATGACAGAGAGGGGGAGTGGTGGGTTATTCGGACTAGGCAGGGAGCGCCGCCGACGCGATGGAGCCCGATTGGAGACGGGAAGCACGAGGAGGTTGTTGATGAACGGTGGGTTCGGGTGAAGACTATGAAAGAAGTCGAAAACATCTACGACCTAGGCGTGGTTGGGAATTTCAAAGACCTTGTTTTGAGGGGGTGGAAGAGGTGAAGATGACAAACAATAGGCTTTAACCCATCAATCAGTTACGAGATTTCGCCGCAAAGATTCTACTCGGTAAAGAGAGGGAATACAGACCCACTGATCGAAGGCTAATAGCTGGAATATTCAAGAGAGTGATGTCGATGGTGGCACGGCGTCGGAGACTCAACAATTTCTCTACAAAAGCTCCGCAATGCCCTGAGCCACATCCTCGGCTGCTTCTACAGGAATCAGATGACCACATCCGTCAAGGACTTTCACCTCGACTTCAAACCCATGCTCTTGCAGGGGTCTCACTGTCTCTGCAACCACTCGCTCTTTCGCCTCAACCTTATCGTCCTCACCGATAAATACCCGCACGGCCAGTTCCGAAAAGGCCTTTTTCACAGGTTGCAAAAACTGCGTGCAGTCGAAACCCATCCCATACCTTAACCAGCCTTCCTTCGCCCCAGGGCTCATCCCCGCACAATCTCTCGCCAGCTGATCTATCACGGCCGGATCGAGCTTCTTGCTCGTCAGCACATTTTCCACCGTCCACCTTGCGATTTCTACATTGTCGTACGCACGAAGCGAGTGGTCTCTCAACTCAGCCGGTAGGACTAGTGGACCAACAGGGGCAGGACCGAAAAGTACCAAGGCTCTAACAGTAACTGCCAGGCTATGTCCGATGAATTCAGGCTCGGCTTTTATTTTTGTCAGCATCCCAAGCAATGCGTACGCGATCTTCGCGGACATGCTGTGGCCGCATATAATCCAGCCCTTCGATGGACGGATGCCCTCAGCCGACATGATCTGAAGGATTTGTAGCACTTGCGAAGCCATGGAGACAATCGAATGCAATTCGGGAGCATCTTCGGCTGGTGTGGGTGCTCCTCCTGTCCCAGGGTATGAGACTGAGATGTACGTGGCGTTCGGGGCCAGAGGTTGCAGAGTTGAGACGAGGCGGCCCGACGTCGAAGCTGAGCCTCCCCAGAAGGGCAGAAAGAGAATCGCAACCTCGGGCTGCTGACCTGACACCGGGCTCAAGATATGCAATTCGAGCGCGACATCGCGAGGTGCATCCTGTGGCAGACTTGTTGTCGCCGAATCGAGAGGCCCGGACGACACGCTCACAATCTTGGGCTGCAGCATGACCGAGCGTCTGACTCTTATTGAGGTTTGAAAGGGCACATACTTCTACTGAGAAGCATTCGAGCTCGGCAGCGTATTAAATACCCTTTCCTCTGAAGAGTTCATCGCGTGAGGTGATGATCTCTGTGTTGCTGTTTTCACAGGCTTAAGAATTCCTTCAACACTAATTCCGCCTTTGTGCTCATCACATTCGATTCAAGTCAAGGCTGCACCGGTGCAAGCGTCTCGAGTTGATACGTCAAAGCACATTGCTTTCTGTGGCTGCTCGGTTCGCTGGCCTCTGGTGTTGCCCAACGGCGGCCGACAGATCTCATTGGTGGACTAGCACTTTGCCATTTTGGGACTGGTGCCAGCGGCGGAGGGCTATCCGCACAGGTCCAACCCTTCGAAGGCAAGCAAGACATGAGTGAGATAGGGTTGGTGGACGAGTGTGGAATTTGGCCGAAACTACAAGGTCGACACAATCCTTCAGCCGCTAGCGATTCTCTCTTTATGTTTGCAGGTCACTCGCCTTTTTACCCACCAGGCCCGGCTCTCATTGCGATGTATGGCATGTGATCCCTCAGGTTCGCAGCCTTGAACTCAAGCGCTAGCACGATATCGCTGTGGACATGCGGGGATGCGCTCCGTACTAGAAAGTTGGCCGCCCTTGCAAGAGGCGGAAATGCTCGCTGGTAGGCTTTGAGCGGGATGCAGCCCGCTCAATGGCCCAGCAACTGTTCTGCATTGCATTTGTTTCGTTGTATCGAGCGACTTGTTTGCCAGCCTCAATCACCGCTGCTCAAGCCAACAATCGTTCACTACCCAGCCTCAACATCCAAAATGATATGGAAGGCGATGTAGCAACAAGCAAATCTTAACGGTCATGAATACTCATCTTCATCCTCAAATACACCAGCAGCAGCCAATCAGACATGAATCTGTTCAAGCATCTCCTAGTTCTCGGCTTGGCTCTTTCATTCACCTCACGCTTCTCCAGCGTCGTCAACTCCGACACCTGCTCCTTAAAGATCTTCGTGTTTTCTCTCGACCTTTCATACGTTGGCTAATCTTCCGTGATATCGTGGCAGCTAACATGACAGCGGTAGACGTGAATCGATCCTGTCCCTGTCCCTCCTCGGACGCTTCTGTAGCATAATCGTCTCGCTTAGTGGTCTCATTCTCCGATATGGCTGCCTTTAACTGGGCCACATAGGAAACTGGGGGAGAGTTTGATGGGAGAAAGGTTGGCAGGCCTATTGTGTATACGTGGCTGGTGAGCAAAATTGAGCATCGATTCTGTCCAATGTCTCTATATTCACATGAGCTGTGGTTTGCATTGGAACTCTGGTTCAGCGCATCCGTCGTTTGCGCCTTGGATCATGTCTAGTGTTCTTGAACTAGCTATCCACGTACGAGAACTTGGAATCTCAATCCTGCGTCTGGGGAGGGTACCGATGTGAGCAACGGCGCTCTGAGTTGCTCGTCTTGCTGGGAGTGTCTTGAAAGAAGTGGTCGGGTTGTCTTTGGAGCACGATCCAGAGCACGAATGGGAAGACGAAGGAAGAACGGACATCCTTGGTAGAGCAGACGTCGTTTCCCTCAAAATTGCGGACTTTCGTAGCATGATGAAACCTGTGAAACGATAAGAAGCTAGCTTTGCCAAGTCATATATCTTCATAACCATAGCTTCCTCGAAGCTCGGTGTCTGTCTCATACTCTCGAGCCTCTCAGGTATTGTCTCCCCCCAGACCTGCCGCAGGCTCCGATGAGGGTAATCGTGCCTCACTGCTACTTCTTGGCTTCACCAACAATAAAACAAATAATCCAAATATGACCAATATTAGAAGCAGTATGATTTTCCGCTTCGTGTAACGTTTCTGGTAATTTGTCGCAACGATCAACTCCTTCTCTGCGCCTTTTACATCCGTCGCCATACGCTCAACATTATAGTCTATCCGGTCCAGCATCGTCCCTTGATCTATCACCATAGCCTGCAAATCCCGGAATATGTCTGATAGTTCAATGATGCCCTTCGCAATATCGTTGATTTCCTGCTCACGCTGCGCTATTGCCGTATCATTGCTGCGTAGCTGCCGCTGCTTCTGCGCTGTTTGTTGTAGGGTCGTGCGGGAGAAAGACGCGTCGGTGTCCGCATCCATGAGCGCCGGGTTTGTATACGGATTTTGATTTTGGACGGGCGTCCCTGAACGGCCCGGGCCCGCTGGCGACTCGAAACCGCCGAGCTGACGAAGTTTGTTGAGATAGCTGCTCTGTTTCTTCCTGAAGGTCGCGCTGACTTCTTGAACGCGCGATGCGAGCGCAGTCTGTATGTTTTTCGCCATCACCTCGTCGCCTTGCTGTATATTGTTATTCTGCTTTGCCTCTTTGACCATGCGCTCGATACGTTGTATGGCTTTGCGGCAGTCTTGGAAGCCACGCGTGATCTCTGACGTGAGGCCTTCGATCTCCATTTCTTCTCTCGCTTTGACGTCTTCGTCATCGAAGCCGGGTAACACATGCTTGGAATGTAGCTTGTCCAGCTTCGCAGCTTTTAACGTTATGTCCTTCAAAATGTCGCTTACTTCGTCCTGGATATCGATCCAACGTGGCGGAAGGAGGTCCATTTCTATCACGGCATCCCCATCATCTTCAAAGGCCCCGCGGGACATGAGGCCCCGGGTCTCTTCGTCGCCCAGAAGCGCAGAGCCATGGGACGGTTCATTGTATCGCCGCCTTTTCGAGGGATGATGGGCGTAAGACTGGCGAAAAGAGATGTAGCTATGATTGTAAGCTCAAATTCACCAGAGACAGAATATCACGCTTACAGGTTTGTCCTATCTCTCCACATCTTTTAGATTATCTGGTGTTCTGGGATCTGCTAGTGCTCGAACAGCACTGAAGGGTAGAGGTTCTTGCAGCTTGTATTCTCATCGTGAGATTGTGCAGAAGTCCATGCACACGCTGCTCGATTTATTGTACCTACTGTGGACCTGTTGTGAGAATGATCGAAACCTAATACTGGCTGGATACATTTATTTCTCTGTACACAACCTCCCGAAAGGGACGTCACCCGCCCAAGAGCACATGGCAAGGACGCCTAAGATGCGCTAGCTTGCAGATCCTAGACACGTTCCGAATGGGCTTGGCGTGGCTATGGGAAGACGCTTTTCGAGAATTTTTGTCCTCGTTCGATGATGCGGCCTGGCGCGAGTCACGGTCATAATCATGCATAGGAGCTCTACTCTTTAAGAGACACGAGACCGTTGGCGAGATGTCAGTATCAGGTTTGGCCGCAGAAGCCAGGATCAAAGAGATCCTGCAAGCGGCTGCACTACACAATAATGGCAAACTTGAAAGACTCCTGAAGGAATACAAATTCAAAGACTGCGATGCGGCAGACGTGCAAAATGCCGAAGGCACAAGCCCGCTGCATGCCGCAATAGCTTCATCTGTGAGGAAGACTGACGGTGAGTCTGACACTGGAGAATCGCCGGGTTATGATACTGTGAGGCTGCTATTAGAAAGTGGTGCCATTTGGAATCAGCTTGATAAGAACAATGAAACGCCAGGATGTATCGCCTTCAGGTTAGGATTGCTCGATCTCTACGAGTTGATGGTAGATGCCGGAGTACGTGCTGAGGTGCTGCTGAATCGCTTAGAAGGTTACGAGAGATTGGAAGACGAGGAGAATGGAGAACAGGAAGATGCGAAATCGGAGCAAGAATTGACGGCCGACGGACATGAAAATGAAGACGATAACGAGGCACCCGAACTGGTGGATGCGACAACCACGACTGTAGAGAATTCCGCAGTACGGGCGCCAGTTGATGTCAACAGCACAGATTACCTGTCCTCCAATCTGGTCTTGACGCGAGACAAGCTACTAGACAGCAATCAGAATGGAGTGATGATGGCATGGGAGTCAGAAATAATGAAGCAATCAGTTGATTTCCTGCTTACTCGACCTGGAATGAAGGTGCTCAACATTGGAGCAGGAATGATGATCTTCGACACTTTCGTGCAGAACCACGTCAACAAGGCAGATACGCACAGCATCGTTGAGCCACATCCCGATGTGCTGGCCAGTCTGAAGAAGCAAGAATGGGACAAGAAGCCTGGTGTGTGTGTTCATCAAGGCCGATGGCAGGAGATTGTCCCACAGCTAGTCGCAGAGAATCAGACCTTCGACGCGATATACTATGACACATTTGCAGAGTCGTATTCCTCATTCCGAGAATTCTTCACTGAATATGTGCTCGCTCTTCTCGAGCCAGAAGGTAAATGGTCATTCTTCAATGGCATGGGAGCTGACAGACAGATCAGCTATGATGTCTATCAGAAGGTGGTTGAGATAGATCTCTTCGAAGCGGGTTTCGACGTTGAGTGGCACGAGATGGATATCCCTGAACTTGATTCAGAGTGGGAAGGTGTTAAGCGGAAGTACTGGAATGTCAAGAAGTACCGACTTCCTGTCTGCAGGTTTATGGACTGAGACATAGCGTGTGATGCACCTAGCCATACTATGGATCTTTTGGTCAACCTTCACATACCAACCAGACGAGCTTGTGTGAGGCACTTCAATCGGTTACTATGCTACATGCACCAAGAGACTGGGATAGCAAGTGTCCAACAACATGTTCTCAGATATGCAGGCTCGCAATACAACAGACACTGGACGTCGGAGATGTGGAAGCGGGTCGGCTTGGCTCGCTAGAGGACCCAATACGAAGTTTGAGCTCGGCTGCGATACCATCGGAATGCGCATCTCAGTCGCAGGCTCGATATACCTCAGAGGCTCAGACTAGTCGTTGCGGTCTTGATCCGTCTTTGTGCCAACAGGTCCTCGGATTTTGTTAACTTGACTCTTGTTCAACCTCACACTCGATAAAATTGACGGTCACGATTTAGTGATAGCGGTCATGCCCGAGATACACTTCAGAAGGCTGGAATTGCGACTTTAGCGATCGAGACCACCGGAGATCGAGCATCGAAGCAGCGAGAATGCAGACTCAGGCGGTATCACCGTCTATATTCATATGGAAGAGTGCCTCCTCTACACATACCTCCATTTGACGGTCATTCGTCGTTTACAGCTATCACAACCGCCTGATTCGATATCGACCTCCAACACAGAAAGAAGGCAGCATATCAACCATGTGCTCACTGGCCGATACGAGACCGGTGTTCAGGTTGAGATGAAGATTGTGCGCGTCCACCATCGGCTAAGATTCCGCAAGGTCGGAACTGAGGTAGGCTAGGCAGATGGCATCGTAAATTGCGGGAAGGCTGCAATAGAAGCAACCTTAGCTGCCTTAACAATTTCGCTATGCGCCGGGTTCAATTGTGTCCATCTGGTCTAGCGTCCTTGAGCAGATCACCACGATGGAAGTAGTCGTGTGTATTTTTTCCTTTTCGGCGATATCGTTGAAGGTTTCGATTGTACAAGATGCGCCCAAACTGTAGGCGTCCGCTCTACGGCTATCAATAGTATTGATTCACTGACTGAGGCTTTGATGACCCAGTGCCTTTAGAATCGATCGAAATTCCCAGGCTGCACGAATAGGATGTTGCGCCACATCTATGCACGCTTCCGTTTGAGACCATCGCGCAGTCCTTCCTTCGTTTGCGGAACCTGCGCAGTTCGAAAGCCACACGCCGGGGTATAACTGGATCCTTGACAAGCAATTTCAAAAACCCAGCCAGCGTGGATTTGCCTTTCACCGTAGTCCTACTATTCCTACATCTCCCTGCACAACTTCGTGTACGAATTTCTCCTTCGAGGCACTATTATCCGACACGATGCTATTATTGCCAGACACATGCGGGACTACTGGAACTGGTTGACACAAGCAACGGAAAATTACATAAGCCGTCGAAACGTGACCAAATTCACGCCCGTGTTAGGTTCCGGCTTCCACACAATCCACGAGGTCTGTCGTATCCTTTCACGAGGCTACGTTCGCTTGTGAGATTCATCAATCAAATGCGGGTTGTCCTTAAAGTCTCATAACGAGAAACCAGATAAAGACCAACGTATTTGTTGATGTTAGACCACTATCTGAAGCAGACCAACTGGTGCATCTTGTACCTCCATAGCATTGTAGTCACAGCAATCGTGATGATGCAATTCGAGGCACAAGAGAAGAAAGAAGCCCAAAGGGCATGAATTGTATTATGGTGAGATATGTGGATTACCTCATGCGGCTTTAGATTCAAGCAATTGCAGTCTCACTCGCAAGTTTAATGAGTATGCGAACATTCTGATCTTTGCAAAGAAGGTCGTCACAACTCGTCCCCGCACTCACTTGTCCTTGGAAAACCGCTCATCATAGTCCGCTGGCAATTCCAACGGTCCGCTGATTGCAGAAAACCCCTTGTCCCCATAATTCCCTGGACCGGGAGACTGACCCATCCAAGATCCTGAGCTTGCATCCTCGCTTCTGGTCGAGCTCTGCATATAGCTTACCGGCTGCGGTGGAGGCGAATGTGGAGGTGAAGCCATTTCCTGAGGAAGCATGTGGAGAGGAGGCGACTCTGTAACGGGATATACATCCTGTGCCGGATACTTCGGAGGCGGCGACGAGACTGGGTAAGGCGGCTCAGAAACTTCCGGTGTAACCTGTTTCTTGGCCTTCTTCTTTCTCCTTAGCACGAACCAGGCGATCAATCCGATCAGCAATAATCCTCCGACACCACCACCAACGCCACCTGCAATCGCAGCAACATTCGTTCCATTGTCTGGTGGGGGCGGCGGTGGCGGTGGCGTTGTCGCCGTCGTACACAATGGTTGTATCTTTGGAGTGGGTTGCTCGTCTTTCACTGCATCTGCCATGTAAAATTTCCCAGCGTCCCAGTCCGCGACAAACACCTTCTGGTTCATGAAAGGTAGTCCGAGGTAAAGCGCGTCGCTTGGATTGTTTTCTGGCCATAGCCGATCCACATAATAGCTATCATTCAAAACTCGGAGAACGCCGTCGTCGTTGTAGTCTTGGGGATGGACGAACAAGTCTTCTATGGGTATCGACGTTTTCATTCCATTGTTGAGTGTGACGATAAACTCCCCTTCCGGTATGGTGTAAAATTCGACGAGAGAGCTGGTTTCGTTGAGGAATGCATCTCCGCTAGCATTGGCAGCGACCACGAACTTAAGATAGCTTTCTTGGGGCACATAAAGGTAATAGCTGTAAGGTTCAGGCAGAGCCCACATAGAATCGGTGTAGTTCGGCATTAAATCAACCGGGTCTTGGTCGGCCGCTCTCCATTCTATGCCCGTAACGAGCATGAACGGGCTTTTGAGTTCCTCGTGGACTTCGAATTCTGTAAATTCGCCAGCGACTCTTGCTTCGTCATATCCTCCCAAGACGAAAAGGCCATCGATATCTTTGTCTGGGTTGCCTGTCCAAAGCGACCATTGTTTGGTCCCAGTCATCCCAACATCGAGGGCCCCTTCGAGGAAAGTAGAATTCACTCCGAGAGATAGTCTTGAGCCATCGGTATCTGCCAAATTAGAATAATCCCCGCATACGAGAATGCGCACTTACTGCCAGTACTCGACTCCGTGTATGTATAAATTGGAAGCCCAGGTATATCGAATCCAGCAATCCTCATCACATCGTTAAAGTACAGTTCCTCGTACCCATCTTGACTACCTTGCTGGAGCCAATAAATAGGCGTTCCGTTCCAGTTCGCTTGTTCTACTGTTGCCTGGACATTTTCTGGAGGGTCGTATACCCCACCATAGTATGCAATGCAAGATGCATTACTTTTGGAGCCACATGTGACAACATGAGTGAGAAAAGTGTTATTGTCGTTGATATAGGGCATCACCGAGAAAAGCTGACTCTCGGCTCCAACGCTGAATGCAATTCCTCTCTGCGCTGCTGCCGAATTGACCGATATACGGTTGTTGGTGAGCGGGAGCTGTACCGGCTCAATGCCGCCGACATTGCACGTTGAAAGCTGGAGCGCCATATTTGGTTCAGCCCGGTATGGTAGGCAAAACTGCCCACGGCTTTGGGAATAGCCCGCATACTTGTACGTCCGCTTCAGCCGCAGTGTGAGAGGACCGCAAGCATGTCAGGTGTACCAACGGAGCTAGATGCTGCAGTGGCTGCGCCGGCTGGGTCCGTTTTTGGACATTGTCGCTAATAAGACGAAATCACGCGCTGACTGGAGGGTCCTTCGTTTGCTTGTGCCTCCTGCATTAAGCTAGACCTATTTTGGATGTCGACGATGGGACGAAGACAGTAAGCTAAGATGATGTGCTCGTGAAAACGCCCTACAGCACCGGAGACAGACTCGCCAAGTGCTTTAGCCGAGTTGCTGCGTCCAGTAGGAAACCATGCCAAGGAACCGTCCCCTCCCCGAGTCAATCAGTCGCTTCGAAACCTTGCAGGGTCTCGTATTCTTAGCGGGATGAAACGAGTCTAGTTTTCGGGGCCGGAGTCTAAAGCTGTAAGCATGTCAACTTCACTTGGCAGCTACAAGTAAAATGACGAGCCGTGCTGAGCCCAGCAAATCGAGCAGCTCTGCTGATGTTTGACATTCCGTTCGAGAACTCGAGAAGAAAAACTTTGTTATCTATCGAGCTCTTCACAATATTGTTCCAGAGCTTGTCATTTAGGGTCAATGGTAAGCCTGAATATGGCGCCGGCGAGATTAAGGGAAGATGCTAGAGGCTTTATCCCCTTAATCTACTGAGCTGCAATATCGCTGGGTTTCCCGCGGCATTGCTCGAGTCAGGAGTGACTAGCCAGCCGTCAATTAAGACAACGCGCACCGTATGAGGTGTGATACGCTTAGAGCTGAAAGCTCCAGGTCAAGTTACTGTGTGATATTTGGCGTCCGAGATTTCGATTCTGCCCATGTTAGGAGTAGTGACACAGCCATGGTACTTGTCAGATTGCACGCGACGCTTAATAATGTCGTAAATACGATAAGTGGATACAGAGTCATCTTCTGGTTCGCCCTGGGATTTCGGCGGCGCAGTGTGGCTGCACAAGGCCCAAGGTAAGTTCTGCAGGCTATTGGGCATGAGATTGGTGCGGTCACCGGATTGGTTTGGGGGGTAGAGACATCGCAGCAGGAGCCCATTGTTGCCAGATAAACCTTGAGAGATACGGCCACCGAACGCCTGGCAGGATTTGTGAGCCAATTGGAACGAGTCCAAGCGGAATCAGACCTGGATAAGCAAGTTTGCGCTGCTTGCTCCGTTCGCTGTGTTCGCTGCTTTTGTTTAGTGGCACTATTTACAGAAACATGCGAGCCCGCAGACACGTAAAGGATATATACACTGCTTCGACTATAGCTACACTCTTTGATAGACTCTCCGTAATCAAGCTATGGTTACCTGTTCAGCCCTAACCCTGAGGAACCCAAATGCGACACGATGCTGTTTACCCTGCAATATGTAATCGACATCGAATACCCCGGCACCTATCGATCCTCGTGTAATTATTTAGTCTTCGGACCCGTAACACCTTCTCAGCGAGAAGCATTGTAAGCTTCAATATGAGATTGCCGGTAAGGAAGTCGAACGATATGCAGGGAGACAAGATTTAAAAGCAGCCAGCTAGGCGATCGCAGAACGGGTAGGGGTGCCAACATCCGCGCTCTCACATTTCTTCAAGGATTGTTCGCAACGTCACTCTCGAAGCATATCCTTCAACTGAACTGAACGGATGATCGAGGCGCAACTCCGTGCATGGTCTTGCTCAACGCGTGTTCCCCGCATTCTCGTCCCCTCAAAACAATCCACTATCATGCGAGCGAGGTAAAAAGCCCTCGCGCAGTGCAAAGCGAGCCGTGAGTCCGGTGGGGAGCGTTCCCATGAACGCATAGCATAAAGATGAACCGCTGCTGCTGCTTTGAATATGCGCTGCACTCAAAATCCAAACCGAATACATTTGCAATACCTCGTCAAGGAGTGATCGTAGAAGGACACTACAGGGAAACCTAAATACCGTCAGCACACAATGTCGGGAAACAAGACAGCGATTGTGACAGGCTCAAGCCGTGGCATGTGAGTCCCCGTCCTACGCTTTACTACCCAACACCCACAAGCAAATCAATAACGCTCCGCCAGAGGTGAAGCCATCGTCCGCCGTCTAGCGAAAGACGGGTTTAAAGTCTGCGTCAACGACGTATCACAAAATCAAGCCGGCATCGACAAACTGGTCAGTGAAATCAATTCTACCTACGGCGATGGCACAGCAGTCGGCGTCGCAGCAGACGTCACAGATTCGTCGCAAGTCGAAAAGATGATCCAAGAGTCAGTGCAAAAGCTGGGTAATCTTACGGTCATGATCGCAAACGCAGGCATAGCCAAGATCTCGCCGATACTTGATGTCAGTGACGAGGATGCCCGCAAGATCTTCGACGTGAACTATTTCGGCGTGTGGAATTGCTACATAAAGGCCGCAAAGCAAATGATTGCTCAAGGGCCAGTATCGGAGGGAACTATGGGCTACAGGATCATCGGATGTGCATCTATTGTAGCGTTCAAGCCATTCCCACTTCTTACAGACTACTCGGCGAGTAAGTGGGCTGTGAGAGGTCTGACGCAGGGGTTTGCGATGGAGATGGCGAAGCATAAGATTCAGGTGAATGCATATGCGCCAGGTATTGTTGGGACAGCCATGTGGGAGGTCATCGACGAGAAGCTGGGAGAGATCGAAGGCAGGCCAAAGGGCGAAACGGTGAAGAAGTACTCTCAGGAGCTGACCGCAATGGGTCGAGTGAGTACACCGGAGGATGTTGCGAAGGTTGCTGCTGGGTACCTATGCGGCCCTGACAGCGATTTTGTCACCGGTCAGACGGTAGTTGTGGATGGTGGAATTATCTACACATGATCCAAGTGTTGGAAAAGCACGAAAATCAAAATAAACTGCTTTTCATCCGGTGTACGATCTTGAGCTGGTATTGCCCTTTGAGAGTTCGAAAATGCTCGGTATCTTTCCGCGCCTGTGGCGCAGACGGTCTGCCCAAGACGACCTAATGCGGCGGCTTATGTCAATGGTCGATTTTACGATCTACCCAAAGCCGAGGCGAGAGACTTTACACATGTTTCCCAGCCAGCGAGATTAGTCGCTCTTGTCATCAATCACTCCTCGAAGCACACAACCTGCAGATTGCTACTGTTGGCAAGCACGCTGCAACTTCTTATTGGTTGACAGTAGTCACCGCGCAAGATGTGTATGAGACAACAATGTAAAATATGCGGTCAGCATCTCCATCTCCACTGAAATCCGGTGCTCAAATCGAAAACTAGGCTAACCCGGCAATCAGGCAAGGCAACGTGGATGGGCTGCGGATTACACATCCCAATGGTGATGGACTCGATAGCAGAGACTGACTGGTGCACATGTACACCGAAGACACTGGTCGGAGAGAAGCAATATCCGCCAATGGCGGGGCGGGGCAAGAAGAGCGAAGCACCTCAGGTTCAAGTAGCATATGAATCTTGATAGGTGCTCGCATGGAAACCTGGTGAATTAGCTAGCGAACGAGCTAATGCCTGAGAGCTGAGCAAAGCAAAATCGAGCTGGCCGGAGTGCACCCGACCAGCATGCACAAGCAACCTTTTCCAACATACTGACAATCAATCCGGGTCCCTGCAAGGCAACGGCCGTTGGACAGAGCGTCATTGAAGCAACTCAAACAATGATCTGCGGCTTTTTGACTTCTTTCTATGACTAGGAAGGAACGGCTGTACGCGTTCTCTCCTCATCGGTAAAGACGCTATTGGCGACTGCCGTGCTGTCACGAGTGGACGGGCAGCCAGACTTGGCTGCTCAGCGTATGGGCCATCAAGTCTGCTTTGCCATTAGTCTTTTCCCTCAACAAATTCTTGAGTTCTTGGCCCAACCGCGTCTGACCACTAGAATCCCACTCTGCAGTAATGTCGTGGACGGCAGTGAACGCTGTCCGACTTCGAAAATCACTCGCATTAGTGGCACTTCCTGCTGGTGAAGCTCTCCCTGAACAGCTGTCAAACAGCACTGCTAGCATACACAGAGTCAATGTTCTCTCTGCTGCTGAGAAATTAGCAAGCTATGGTCCCAAAAAGAACCGAAGGGCAACGGGAGCTACTCCCGGGGTTTCTGCGAAGAGAGCCAAAGCGACTTCCCACAAGAAACCAGCAGCCCGCTCTAGGAGCGGCCCCAGCGGTAGCATGCCGACAGTGGCGGATCGGGCCACGGATGATGAGTGTTTGAAAACGCAAAGCATTGTCGCGCCAGAATCTGAGACAGTTCGACGCAGCAGCCCACATATCACTCCAAACCAAGATGGTGACGGCGAGTGTCAGGACACACCCAAAGGCAGTAGTCTAAAGTCAGATGAAGGGCAGCGGCTCCTTAAAAATGCTGCTATGGCTAATCTTCCGAATGAGCCCCTGCCACCGAGCACAAAAGTGACACTTTCACCGCTTGTATCGGAGAATGAGCCAATTACCGTCTTTGGAAAATCTCTACCTCCAGATTTTGACGATTTCAACGACAGCATCTTTGATGAGCCTCTGCACAACTTCGTGGACTTGTACCCTCGCTCCTCGACCGCTCAATCGCCGGCAACCACGGTATCCCCTGCCGTCGCTATGAAGAATTCGTTGCAACATCCCTACAATGAAGTCCAGAAGCCTATCGATGATTCTTCTAAATATCCGAATTGTGCTCCCTTCGCCGCGTTCTTGCATCCTTGCCTGCTAGACTCTCTAGATGCCGGCGCCATAGCTTTGAACAAGAAAACCGCTTCAACGCCATCACTCAAACAAACCTGTTTCCGAACTGCCGAGGTTCTGCGTCTGACTAAGGCCTGGCTAGCCAAACCAGCAGCCGTGTACAGTGACCTGATCGTTGAGCTGTTTGCTACTGTGAAAGAGGTAAATTATTCAGATGTTCTTGGACGAGGCCAAGGCCTAGTGCTCTCCGACGCCTTCTTCCCCGGAAAGCCGCCGTTCATAACCGCCAGCTCCAAGATCCCTTTCAGCGCCAAGGATCTGATGCTGCAAACTCGGGGTGCCGACGAGCCCAAGATGCTATTCAAATCGACGCTCAAATTCCGAGATCCAAGCAATTCCAAACGTAAGCAATCAGCCCATTCTCGGGAACCTGTGGCAAAGACGCTACGCGCAGCGGAGACCTCACGCTTCCTCGTCGAGATCCCTAGCATACCTGATTTTGAAGTGATTGATCTACTTCCAAGCTCATAGGATGAGGTTGGCGAAGCCAAGCGCATGATTGAAAAGGACTTGTTTGCGAGACGTGAAGGCCTGGCTGTCAGAGGAGGCAACATTCCTACTTCTCGATCCCTGCCCTCCAGCAATGCGAAAAGCACATCCGAAGTCAAGGTGGATGCTCAGAAGAATGTAGTAGACGAGTCCTCGGGGATTACGGCGGATAACATTGACTTCTGGGACACGAATTTCGACCTCTTTGAGCTGAATGAGATATTCGGCACACTTTACAAATAGGCGAGAAACTGTAATTTGAGAAGGGAACTACTGTTATTATGGCTATAGTAAGCGTGTGGATGGCTCTGAAGTGGAAGAATGTGGTTGCAAATGCTCTGAGTAGTTTTGCCGATAAAACCTGTAGTTAGACTCGCGAATACTGCGATCTGCTAATTCCATCCTAGTCTGCTGCACTACCACGACAATTGTCTTAGCTGCCCTTGCACAACCCTAGGCATGACCAACAGCACCTATCAATCCGCCCATCTGCAGCTTATAATCACATCTGTGGTCTTGTTGGATCTCAATGTGCCTCATTGAGTTGAATCGGTACTGAGCGTCGGCGGTCGCAGGGGATGTCCGCAGGTGGATGTGTCAGGGTGCGCAGATCATGCGACTCGTGATCGGGGTGTTTTGGCGAAGCGGGCGGGATCAATGTCCTCTTCCTGCCACCACCGTCTCCGTCGCAGCTGTTACCAGTCAACTCGTCGATCCCTTCCCAGTAACCTCTGCAAGCACATAACACGAACTCCAATCCTGGCATGAACTCGTTGCGTGTGCAACGATCTTCTCGAAGAGGGCCGACAGGTGCCTATACGACTGGGAGCGCTTATTAGGTCTGGTCCGTTGCCGGCCCAGACCACGATGCCGCTACCGGTGTACTTGTAGCCAACGGTTCCGGAGAGGGCCCTCCGACGCCAGCAGTGCATGCCAATGGTCTGTCCAGAGCGCCTAGGAATGAGTTGATGCGGACGACGTTTGATAGATGACGGCTAAAGGAGATCGAGTTGGGAAAAGGACTGACGAGACACAAAAAGACATTGCAAAACCAACGGCCAGCTGGTTTTCTTGATTCCGTATTTGCAGCCGGCGGAGGATGAGCCACGGTCAAAGCGCGAGGATGGAATCACTGGCTCACGAGCATGCTCTTTGGTGTCCGCAAAGAATAGTTCGAGTTTGTGGAATGTCAAATACGCACCCTGGGAATACGGCGTAGCAGTCAAATTGATTAATAGGTCAGCATTTCGTCTTGATCATCCTGTCCTAACCTGTCGATTGAGGTAAGCTAACCTATACATCAAAGACCTCGCTCAATGCACCCTAACCAGGATTCTTTTATTACGTGAAATAGAACAAGCATAGAAGAACACTTGCGCTGTCGTTAGGCAGACAACAGGTTGCACCGACGACCGCAAGCTTGAGATAAAGCTACGACCGAGCTTCGGACATGATCTTCGCGGCTATAAGCTTCAAGATTGCGAGCTTTCGAGACAGTAAGACAAGGATCAACGCAGCCGCGAAGCTGCACAAAATCTCGAAGATGGCAGCGCTTTGTGTTACGGCAATCACGTGAGGCGCATGCCTTCCTTGATGAATCGCACTGCCCGGCTTGGGCCGCGAAGCCCGTGTTGAGCTTTACTCCGCTATCTCGAAAGCTTGTTTCGAGGACTCTCTGACAATCCTTGGACTGGGCTTTTCCTTCCATAGACTGTCCCTGGAACTCTTGGCTGGAAACAACAAGATCGTTGCACAACGCCAAGCATGTGCCACGAGGGTTGAGAATGGCAATGGCGCAACTAGTCACAGCGCGGACTTGACCTTTTCACATCAACTGTCATGAAATGGTTGAGATTCAGCTCCTAGACCTTACAAGACGTCGCCAGTTGAGAAGCGAGGCACGATCAAAATTTACCCATCGAATCACAGATTCAAATGCATCTTTTTGCGGCCTTGTGAGGGCAAAAGTGCATGGTTCATGAATAGCGCGGGATTCCTATACTGCGGGGAGGTCTCCTTGGTTCCCTCATCCACAACTTCAACTTGCAGATCTCCATAACATCGGCCAAACTTTGTCCACAAGCTCTCTAGGATCTGTTCGTGCCACCTCAACCCAACCACGATGGTTCGGTGACTAATGCACTTGAAGTGTCAAACGAGCAACACAGGTTTTAGGAACGGTGCGTGATGCCAGTGGAGACTGCTCTCACAATCTATGGATGGAACGAAACGATATTCGCCCACGTGGTCACTATCACAAAATGGCCAAATTGTGCCTCGATGGACGGTTCCAACTGTGCAAAGACCCCAAACTACAGGTGACAATGGGGAATCTCTTGCTCCTGAATATGAGGAGCTTGATTGAGTGGAACTGATCATTTCGAAGAAATGCAAATAGGCGAACACCGTTGACTTACGCCCTGGACAGGTCAAGCGTAAGCTTTCAATACCTGAAAGCTAGACCTGCCTATACAAGCGAACCTCTCGCTAATGTAAGAACCATCAATGCTGGAGATTCAGCTGGCCTTTAGTCGCTAGCAGTCAGCGCTATAGTACTTGTTGTTTTGAGAAGAGGGAAGAGGCAGGGAATAGAGATTCATAGCTGCTTCGACTTTCAAACTCTCATCAACCAAGCCATTGGGTCTTCACTCTGAAATCTTACCAAATCTTCACAAGATGCCGGGCCTCTTTGTTGTTAGTTTTCGCTTGCTGCTGGCCGGCATCTCGCTGCTTGTCCTCAAAACTTTACTCGATTATTTTCGGGCTCCTCTCCGACACTTTGACGGACCATTCCTGGCCAAATTTACAGATCTCTGGCGGCTACTCGACGTAAAGAAACGGCGATGCGACATCACCCACAATAAGCTGCACAAGCAATATGGCCCAGCAGTTCGGATGGGCCCTAATTGCATTAGCCTCAGCGATCCAGGTTTAATCAAGGTGGTGTATACTCACAAGCCGAGGGGGAAGAAGAGTGCGATGTGTACGTATATGTCAGCATGACATAAACCATCACTGACAATTCAAGACAACGTCAACGACGCGCTCGCCCCAGATGGAACTCGGATCCCCAATCTCAACAGTACTCAGGATGAAGGCTGGCATGATAAGGTTATCGCCCCCATCCGGTCAATGTACTCGATGAGCAACGTCAAAAGCTTTGAGCCGCTGATCGATCCCGTCATCAACAGATTCTGCCAGGCTCTAGAGTCTCGCTTCATGGACGGCCACAACGCCGGAAAGTCCTTTGACGCAGCTGATTGGGTCAACTACGCCGCTTGGGATATCATGTCCGAGATCACCTTTGGCAAACCTTTCGGCTTCCTCGACGAGGGCCGAGACGTAGGCGGATTTCTGGCTACCTCCCAGTATGGCCTGGACTACTTCAGCGTGATCTGCCAGATGCCTTGGCTAGACTACCTGTTTGATAAAAACAAGATTAAGCGTATCGGAGCGCCATCATTCTCGTGGGCTGTCGAATTCAGTGTCCAGGCTCTTGTCAAACGGTACCAGCAAATTGCTGCGCAAGGTGAAAAGCACAAGGAGAAGCCGGTGAAAGACTTTCTCGACAAATTCCTGGAGGCAAAGGACCAAGCTGAAACAGGATCTATTGACGACATGGGTGTGGTGAACTTCCTGCTTGTGAATGTCTTGGCTGGAAGCGATACAACGGCTATCACGCTCGGAGCTGCAGTGTACTACCTGCTGAAGAACCAGGAAGCGCTTGCGAGGCTGACGCAGGAGTTAACGGAAGCCAAGCTGAGCACGCCCGTGACTTGGGCCGAGACGCTTGAGCTGGCCTACTTCAACGCTGTCATGCAAGAGGTCATGCGCATCCACGGTGGGGTCGGCCTGATGCTCGAGCGCGAGGTTCCAGCCGGTGGTTTGACCCTCCCTGACGGCCGTTTCATCCCAGCCGGCACAGTAGTAGGTATGAATCCATGGGTCGTCCATATGAGCGAGGAATACTTTGGTCCCGACACCGACAAATTCGTCCCCGAGCGGTGGATGAAGCGGGACGACGAGACAACGGATCAATTCGAAGCGCGGGACAAGAAGATGAAGGAAGCGACCATGACATTCGGCCACGGTCCGAGGATCTGTCTTGGCAGGAACTTGAGTAGACTTGAGGCTAACAAGGTCATTGCTACCTTGTTCAGGAATTATGAGGTAAGTGATCCGTGATCCTGCGCCTGCTTTACTAACTATCGGTCAGTTAAAATTGATAAGTCCGGAGAAGGAGTGGACGATCAGAAACTCGTGGTTTACTTATCAGAGCGGAGTGCACGTCACGATTAGTAGGAGGGGTACAAAGCCGCAGTGAGATTACTTGTATCTAGCGACTTGCTTGGGTCCATTGCCCTGCTGTCAACGGACTGTGCAAAAGAATATTGACGTTACAAGGAAGTTATGGACCGAAGCAAAAGGTAACGGTAGAGAAAGTCGCAAGGCATCTTCAAACAGCTTCAGAGCCATTGGGCTAAAGCCTCCAAGGCTTGGCTGCGTTCGTTAATCCAAGACCTCAACACGAAGCTTAAAAGTTCGAAACGCAAATCCCACTAGGTGAAGGGTTCTGTAAGTCTTTCCTCACTACGGATCGCAAAGAGGATAGCACGAACGACAGACGAACGAATGGCACTATTCAGCAACGCAACAGCCGCAGGTGCATTTTCGGCACGTGACTGCTACTTCTGTCCTGGACTGGAGCACTGCACTAAACAGATGGGCCTGAAAGGAGAGCGACATTTGGTGGACTGGCGTTTGCCGCAAACATTAGCCCCAGATTATCATCAGCCTTGCAAATGCAAGATAGTGGACGAGCGAGCGATGCACTCCATTCTCTGCTCTATATCATGTGTTGATAATCTTGTCTTCGAGCTCAATCCTCATCAGAATAGTCGTCATCCTCCCTCAACAAACTATGATACCTCCTGCTGGCCAAATCCTCTTCTAAGCCCCCGTCGCTTTCGGGATCAATGTAGCCCTCCCCACCCAACCAACTCAAAGCGACCGGCAAGAAAACAAGCGCATGCGAACTCGCCAGAATCACGAGCGCAAGCCAAATTCTGAAATAGTAGACCTCAAATACCTTGCTCCTCGTGAATGCAAGCACGAACACACCCAAAAATTTCGTGATCGTGATGCCCGAGAATACACTTCCACCCACGTTGACGAGCGCAGCCCAAGCCCGCATGTCCTTACCTCGAAACCGTGATCGTGCGCGCTCCATGATATTTTTGGACGGGAACATGAATGCGCGGGAGATGTGGGCACAGAATTCGACGGAGATGCCCACACAAATAACGAGGTTGACGAGCGAGAGGGCGTTGAGGGAGACGTGAAAGAGGGACATGACGCCCATGATGTCAACTAGGATCATGATGGTCGTTATGCTCACCACGGCGCCGGTAAGGAGAGAGCCGAGGAGAATGGATGTTAGAACGAAGATAACCGCGACTGCGACGCAGAGCAATGTTGCCGTCAAGTGGACGATCGATCGATACTGGTCGAAGAAGACGTAGTGCTTGCTGTACGGGAAGATGTCAATGTTGTGGCGGTCAGAAATGTCCTTTGAGATTCGCCGTGCTGCAATATATGAGCTTATTAAGTCGTCTTGTGATTGCAGTGGTGTGTGGAAGGCCTGCCAGTGGCTGGCTGGGACGTTCGTGTGATTGGCGTCAACTACCACAGCGGTCGAGAACGCGCCAGCGCCGGCGGTCGTGCAGTCCCCGTCGGGTTTGGCCTCAAGCCACTTTGGTAGCAACTCGACGAAGCGCTCACCAACTGGCATGCGAGTCATAGACAACGACCATTCATCCTCCGAGAGACAGGACGAGCCATCATCACGAGTACAGCAGCCTGAAGATGGATTCAGCCACAAAAAATAATTGTCGATCCAGCTCGTGGCACCTTGACTCAAATAGCTGACTTCGGGCCTCTTTGCTTCTTGTTCAAGCACTGACGACAAGGAGTAGATTTCGCAAGCTGAAAACCGCCCACAAGTCTGCTCTTGGTGCTCGCGCTGTGTCATATTCACGTCCCTGGCCACGAAGTAGACAGGTGGACCGGAGCCGTAGTACTTGTAGAGGTCGTCAAAGTATTGGATCATGTAACTGTCGGACGGGAGAGCGATTCTCTGGTCGAGACCGAGCTGAATGCGAGGTATCAGTGCAAGCGCGGCTGCGAAGATCGTGACGAAGATTGTTACGATCAGAGCCTTGACCTTTTTGTTGAGAAGAGCTGGAGCGTACGTCTTTCGGATGTATCGCTGCAAGCTTCCTTCCTCGTCGCTGCCAAAGAAGTGACCGCCCGGCATGCTAACAGTGTTCGCTCGCTTGACCACAATGCAAGGCATGCAGTCTGCTCGGAGGCTCTCGACCCGTCGCTGATTGAGCGCTAGCACTGACACAAACATCGTGACTTGCAAGATCGCATTGATGAGCACAGCTCCAGCAGCATATGCAGCAAAGTTCTTGACAGCTGGCATACCCACGAAAGCTCCCATAGCAAAAGCGATAGTTTCGGTCGAGGCGGATAGCAGGATACTCGGGCCCATCCTGCCGAGAGCTTTCGCAATACGGTCGTCAATCTCCTCGTCTGGATGACTTAAATTGACTCTCTCGAATTCGTGGACGATCAAGAAAATGTTGTCAACACCCACAGCCAAGACCAGGAAAGGAATGACCTCTGCAATGATCAGAGTGACCTTCACTCCCGCAGCTGAGAAGAGTCCAACAGAGCCCGATACCGACATCAGCACAATGATGATGCCCAACATACCGAGTGTGAATTTGGACTGCACGAGTGCGTTGGCAGGATTGTTCAACAGTGATCGGACGCTCATGCCAGCAGAACCCAGGGCCAGCGAAGCATAGAAGAACATAACGACGTAGCTGATAGCCACGATCTTGGCGTCGGTGTTCGTAGACTTGTTGAGCTCTTCTTCCAAGCTGCGTTCCGTGTTGAAAGAAAGGCGCAGTCCGCGATCCTTAGCTTCAGCTTGAACTTTTAGAAGGATATCTTTAAGCATAAGTTCCCACTCTTCGGCTTTCGCCTCAACAGTCGAACCTGGCTGGCCGTTGCTGACAACCCAAGTAATGACCATGCTCTTCGCACCTGTAATTGTCGACAGATTCCTGAAGCCGCCGAGAACACGACCCGGCACGAGAGGATTCGAGAATGGAGGCAAACAGCTGGTGTCTCCGTTGTGACTTGCACAAAAGCTGATCGCTTCCCTCCAGTCACTCACATCGTACTGTCCGAACCAGCCACTAACGGACTCGACGACGCATGCGTCGCCTGTGGGATTAAAGCAGACATCGTCAAGGGAAAGCATCGACTCCTTTGTCTGCATCCTGCCGATCATATTTTCGATACCAAACCACCAGTTTAGATTCTCCTCGCTGAGCACAGTGGCTTGAGGCGCAGAGTCATTCACCAGAAAAACTTGTTCAGCTCGGTAGAATGGGCCAAAATTGTCATCGAAGTATGCTTTCTCTTGCGCAGCATCAGAGTCGGGGGCGACCCAAAGCCTGACAGGATCCCTCTCGACGTCGAAATTCAACCAGCCCAAGCTCAAAAGTACGATGACGAGGACATTCGTGCCGATCGTGATTCCAGGATACCGGGCGCAGAAACTCCCCAGTTTGTTGAACGCCCGATCTAAGACTTGGTTGAGATAGTATTTGCGCTGTGGTCTGTCCAGCAGACCAGCATTATGTACTAGATCCCCCTCGTCTTCATCGTCGCTGGGTGCTGCATCCTGAAGTAGTTGCAACCTTTCACTCTTCCTCTGCTTGTGCTTCGCGTACGCCACATGCGCGGAGACCGCAGCGATCAGCAAAACGAGCGCAATCGCGTATACGATGATGACAGCGAAGCTCAAACACGGCAGCCTGCCCACATGACAATGCTTCACGCCCTCAACCTCGTCCAATGCAGGACAGGAATCGGGACAATCAACACATCGACATCGGAACTCTGGATCGTCATCGTTACACTTCTTCGGTCTTTGTGACACATGCTTCATGCCCTGGGGATCGTCGCTCGGTACGTCGGTGTAGAAATTGATCTGGAAAGGACTCCCCAAGGCAGATTTGTGGCCCAAGAAAGCCAGAAACTCGGTGTAGTTCTTCGCACCGCCGCCAATGAATGTCATGGCCTTTCCGCCCGTCGCGCCAAACTTCACATCTTTGCAGGAGTCGTAGAAGCCACTCTGGTAGCCCTTGCTCCAAATGTTGTCAAGCTCGACGACTGTATCTTTGCCCTTGCTATTCTTGTCCGTCTCTGTGACGTTTATGAAGAGACTCTGGTCTGGCGAACACGTGAATGTGCAGAAGAGGTTGAAGAAGTTCTCTTTGCAGGCCGGACATGACTCAATGATGCCTTGTGCTTTCTTTAGGTTGCTCTTCAGTGCCTCGACTTGATCTTCGTCGCAGCAGACGTCTGTGTGTTTCCATTTGGGGCCGCATAGCTGGACAAGCTCGTCTCGGACGGTATCGGAGGGGGGTTTGGCTAGACCATTATCCGCGCATGGTCTGCCAGGCCCGAAGAAGCCACCTGATGTGCATTGGCCTCTGACTGCGCAACGGCCTGCTTCATGTTTCGGTGTGGCGAGCTCAGCGGAGTACGCGAACGAGAGAAGGGGGATGAGAAACAGTGGCACCGAATATCGCAAGAATCGCATTTTTCGCTCAGATGGGTATCAATATGCAGCAACAAAAGCAAGTCGTCTTTGGCACCAGCAGATGCTAGCTGTAGCGCATCGCCGGTTAGCTGTGGTGTGAAGGAGAAGATGACGAAAGGGAACTGCCAACGTTATAGCATTATCGTAACGTGCAAAGGAGGGATTGTGACTGTTTGTACTGGTGCCAACACGGAATGGAATGGGCCACGAGAATCCAGGCACGGAAACGGTTATGCAAGCTGAGGCGCGTGAGTTGCGACATCGAAGCGTCATCCGGCCAATGTCTGCGGCACCCAGCCACCGGCCCTGCGCCAAAGATTCCTGCCTGAGAGCGGGCCGTTGCTGCATCGTCGATCACGTTTCAAGCCTGGAGGCCTTAGGCAGCTAAGTAGAACAGAAAAGGCCCGAGGCTTGTGCGGGTACGGGCAGGTGTCAACCATCCCTGGACCACTTCCAAGTCATCTCACCGTCCCGTTAAAGTTACTCTATACCCACCACCGGGGCCTCGTCCCCAACTCTAGCACAGCTTGCAAGAATATTTGTAGTCCGATTCATGCCTTTACTCCCTGCCATACCTCTTGCATTCTTCACCGCACACTAGATATGCCTACCGTAGTCGTGGCTTCGTCTCGAGCGCTGTTCAAGGCATTATTGATGGGCAGACTTTCCACGAAGATCATCCAGCATAGGCACAAATAGAAGCTTCCACGATGCCCGCTCAAGATAGTGGAAAAAAGGTCTTGATTAAGCTTGAGTAATATCCTCAAAATCCACGAGAGGACAAACATCACAATCTCCTTTCAGATATGGCATATTGACACCTAGCTAAGCACTTCCTCCTCCTGATGCTAGCGGCTGGTCTCGACGCCTCGGTCCGTACATGCTGCCCGGGTCGTGCACCAATGAGATGCCACGTGTCCCTGCATCGCGACAACGAAACCCTCAAAAATAGGTCACTAACTTCCTTTGCAAATTCGGGGGGTCTGCTGCCAGGACAAAAGTATTGGATGGTGAAGCTTCGGCCCCTGCGTCCCTCGCTAAAAATGTTTCATCTGAAAGGCCCCCTGCAACAGCTGCGACACCCACACTACCTCACACCGGAAATCTAATACAAAGATAAGTCAATACCGACAGGATGTCGTGTCTGAAGCTTCCCGCGTCCGCTGCGCTCGCCCTTGCGCAGCGTTGCTTGCTGCCTGAGTGAAAACATTCAGGGCCCTGAGAACACACCGCTGATGGTCACATTCTTCTACACGCGACAAATGGGTAAGGTACGACACCACCCCTCCTCGCCTGCCCCATGATCCGCACATTATTCACTGAACCACAGCACAAGGGGTCCGCGGCGGTCTTCACCATAACCCTCCTCCTCCTCTCTAACCTCACTCCAACCGCGACAGCCGCCCAATTCCCCCGCAACGGCGCACCATCCCCCTCCTCCTTCCCAGAGTGGGAAATCAGCTACTCGGCAACCAACTACATCCCGACCTGCGGCCAATCAGACGAAGCGGAAGGCTCGGAATACTGGTCCAACTGCCCCGAATGCACCGTCGCAGCCTCCAACTTCGGCAACTCGTCGTCCACCACGAACACGGCCGTCTACGACCTCGCCGGCGTCAAGACTGACCCCGCCAAACTCGCGACAGGCACGCAGCTGTGCTTGTGCTACACGCTGCTCCACGTCGCGACCGCAATCCCGCTGGACATCTGCATGTTGTTCGGGGCGTACGCGGAAATCTTCACGCGGGAAACGGAAGGCGGCTTCTTGTCGTTGGATGTGGCGGTGGGCATGCAGCAGCCGAACGGCGGGAAAACGCCCTTGGCGCAGTGCAAGGACGTGGACATGTCGGGTGGTGGTGGTGTGTCAGGAGCAACGAGTACAGCTGCGGTGACAGGGGGAAGTTACGAGCCGACGACGACCAGCTCCTCGGGTTCAAGCGGTGCCGGGAGCTCCTCGGGTGACGGGGGCGATGATAAAGGCAACGGGCTAAGTAAAGAGGCTGTGCTCAGCATAGCGATCGCTATTCCCGGCTGTGTGGTCGCGTGCATCACGCTCTGGCTCATGTGCTGTCGAGGACGGAGGCCGGCATACGATTTGCGCTAGAGATTACCCTTCCAGATCCGAGAAACAGCCATGCGAAATGCGTGGTGGTCTCAACGTCTTCGTTTACAGAGTTTCCCGGTCCGTGGGACGTCCATTTGCATTTTTGTCGCTCCAACCAAGATGTTGAATGGCACTTGAACTGCATATGGTGATGCTGGAGTCAAAATAACCGCCAAACATGGACAATCAATGCATAGTATCCTCCCGCGCCGACGAGGTCAGCACTCCAAGAATGAAGTACAGGTTTTGTACACGGCCTGCCTACACCCTCGTCCGCATAGCTGTCCAATCTCGGTAGTGGAAGAAAATCAAGGCACCAATTCGATGGCTGGAACCAATGCATTTGCGGGAAACGTGTTCGCCCCGATCAGTCAGCGACAGACAAGGGAACCTCACAAACGATATGCCTGTACAAAATGAATGCTTATTTGGTATCTCCGTTGCACCTTACACGGCTCATAGCCAGCCATCCGTCGACTCCTTCCTCGAGCTTTTGGTCAATGTCAATTCTAGCATGATTTGAACTAAAATACACTGCTGTCGAAGAGAATACCTGTGCCTCTGCTCTGCGAACAAAAACTCTACAAGTACACAGCACTCCTTCAAGCCCTCTGGTACGTAGTCTCTCATCGACCAACGTGCTGCTTGTTCACGCAGGTGGTTGTCTCATCGTTGATAGAGGATGACGATTATTCGATATTGGTATTGGTCTGATATCCTTGACGCCGTGCATTGTATGTGTAGCATTTCCCTCCCAAGTCGCTAAAGACGCAATGACTTTGACTTTCGCTTCGGTATTGCGATTGGCTTCCCACTAAGATGACTCTTTGGCAGGCTGAGTCTTGACTTCGGACTTAGAGTCAGCTGGTTTGGCATCGCCATCGGCCTTATTCTGGAAGCTGCCGCGGCCGCTGCCCATGCCTCGGCCTCGGCCTCGATCGCCACGACCACGGCCTCGAGAGAAGCCACCACGACCTCGGCCACCCTCGCTGTCGCTGGCCCTCTCGCCGCTGCTGGTATAGCCGCCTCGTGTTGATGCTGCCGCCGTTGAGCCTCCACGAGCATTTAGGCCGCTACCACTTCCTTCTCGCTGATGGAAAGCAGCTCCCCGCTCACGGAACCATTCCACTCGGGGAGTCTTGTTTTGTTGATTCTTGACCTTTCTTGCTTGCTCATGAGCTCGTCTCAAGGCTTCTTCAGCAACCTCGTGAGTCTCAAAGGTGATGGTGAAGTTATTGTACTTATTGCCGACTTTTGACACTGCTTTGATCTTTGGTCGGTCCTGCTCGGCGATACACTCCTTTGCCTGCTCTTCGCTGTCCGCGAACATGACGTACAGACTGCTACCTTGCGGTCGCTCAACGGGTGGAGTGGCGGGCTTTGACTTGCTTGCCTCGCTATCGCTCATCTTACCAGCACCCGTTCCGTTGGTTCCTAGAGGAGTACCCGGCTTAGCAGAAAAGGTCGAGTTGGTTGGCACATTTGAGGAAGAAGGCTGCGGTGTCAAAGGCTTGTTCTCTGGGACTACCGGAGCAGGTGAGTTTGAGGCTGGAGGGCTAGCAGCTGGTGCTTCTCGCTGAGTAATAGATCCCGGTCGCGCTGGTGGCTGCTGCGGTCTAGCTTGGGCCTGCTGTTGGGGGAATGGCTGGGATGGTGGTTGGAATGCAGGAGTGCGATTCTGAGCCGGACCAGTGGGAGCACTTGCGGGTGCAATAGGAGCGGTCGACTGACTAGCTGGAGCATTTGAAGTCTGTTGCGGTAGCGGCTGAGAGGCCATGGGCTTAGCGCCACGGTGCGCGAAATTGAAGCCTTGTGCTCGCATTTCTGTACCAATGCGACCTCCATCGATCTCGAGGACAAGATAGCCGAATGCTGCATCTGCCAGATTGAAGTTCCACATGTTCTTGAACGCACTCTCGTCAACTTGGCCGGCTCCTGCCACACCACCGACGGGACCTCCAAACGGATTGCCACCATTCGCGATGCTCGGCATCTTCTCGACGATCTCTAGGGCACTGTTCAGCAGAGACTTGTGACTTTCATTTGTAGAAATAGCTTGTTCAACATCCATCTTGACTGTCTCCCAAACATCATTGAATGAAGCCTTTGAAGCCGCCAGTTTGCCTCGGTAATGATCCAGAGACGGGTTGACGCTGAATTCATTGTAGGAGCTTCCATATCTGAAATGCAGTCCGGCAGAAATGGAGAAATCTGCTTTCAAGGTGACAGACAGCTGGTTTAGGATACCGTCTCGTGCTGGCGAAGCGTGTGTGAGAAAGATGCGAGTTTCTGAGGGGTCATATACTCTGCTTGCGGTATCGATCAAGGCTCCGATCTGTAGCAGAGTTGTCCACATGGTGCCCTGACCGCCAGCAATGTAAGTCTTGCCCTCACCATTGTCAAACAGCTTGTGAATCACAACGGCGCCTCCCAAGCCGAGCAGTCTCAGCTTCACACCTCCCACATCCAGTAGTCTTGAGTTCACTTCATCAATGATGTGTAGATTGTCAACCTTGTATTCACCTGATCGGAACTTTTCGAGAACTCTGACATCTTCGCACGCACCCCAAACAGTGTATACTGGAACGTCAAGCTTGAAGCCGCCTTCGAGTAATTCAGGCAGTTGTGAAAGAGGGAGGTCAGAAGGAGGGAAGGAGGGCTTGACCTGTCGGCCTTGCGGAATATTGGCTATCTGCTGCTTGACATTGTTCGAGATGAGCGGAGAATACTGTGCAACATGCTTGAGTGTTCTGCCGTCGATTAGCTTCGCTCCTTCGGGATCTCTGGAGGACTTACTTCTCTGCTATTCTCTCCAATGAGGTGTTATCGTAGAAACCAAAGTCTCCCGTATGCAAGATGTGGGTTGCATTTGCGGTTCTGGCAAGCTCGTTAAGAGATCGCAGATCGCCTAGGTGTGTTAGTGGATAAAGACTGATTTGTTAGACTGCCAGCCTACCTCTTACGTCGGCAATGCAGAGTATGCGCACAGGACCGTTCTGGATGATCCGACCATTATTAGGCTGGAGAGGCTGGGCTCCTGGCATTGGCGCTGAGTTGCCGTTTGGCATATATCCTTGGAGCTGATACTGTGGTCGAGGCTGCAATTGGCCACCGGTCAGCGTCAGAACTCGTCGAAGCGCAGGTTTCATCATGTTGATGCTCCCAGCAACACCCTATTCCCCCGACAAGAAGTGGTTATGAAAGCAGTAAACTCACAGAAGCCATGTGTGGACGCGTCTCCGATCTAATCTCTTCAACTGGGAGGCGCAGGTGTTTGCGCAGGTGCAACTATCTAAGGAGCGGAAGGTACGACTCTCGTTGCGCGGTGATTCGGCAGGCGCGACTTGCAAGGCGATATTGAAGTGCAAGAAGAGGAAAGAGCGCAGAGGTGAAAGATCGGACGCAGGTTTAAATGCACCTTTGAATTTCCTGGAAATCAAGAAACTTTAGTCCTTGGTCCTTTGAGAAAGGCGAACTGAAGGCCAGGTCACTACTAAAAACAGTTTAGTGTTAGAGGACTTGGCATAGTTTGCTGTGATACCTTATCCATCTTTCATCAACACAGTCTGTATCTCGCGACTCCATGAGGTTCATCATCGAGTTATCCAACCGTCTTCGTGGTCTCAATCATGCATAGTAGTATACTTTCGACTTGCTGTACTCGTACCGCGTCGCCCCTTGCACGCCTGAAGACGGCGTATTCGCTCCAATTTCCGTACTTTAGCGTCATGTGTGACCTGGCTGCCCCTCCGAGCTGAACAGATATAAGCCTCCCACCTGCGCATACATCCATCCCATATATTGTTGCGTTCAATCATCCCAGGTAGAGCAGAGGTTGAGTAAGACGCAAGGCAAGTTCCAGCAGCCTCCGACATGGCAACGATCACGAATATCCCAGAGCAAGGGATCGACCAATTGCTCGAAACCAACCGCAAGATGCACAGCACTATGA
This sequence comes from Herpotrichiellaceae sp. UM238, assembly GCA_000315175.1. Lineage (NCBI taxonomy): Eukaryota > Fungi > Ascomycota > Eurotiomycetes > Chaetothyriales > Herpotrichiellaceae > Herpotrichiellaceae sp. UM238. Next base: position 240,322 of record AMYF01000020.1, on the reverse strand, counting down.
CTGACATGCACAAATTGCTCAGTAGCATGGTTAGTCTAATGCAGAAGGACACAACCGTAATAGCGCCTGATGTGGAGAGCGGAATCCTTGTGAGTTTCGAAGTGCGTACTGTGGTCCAACTTACTCGCCTCTAAACAGAATCGTCCGACGCATCCAGCCCCAACCGGGTACAGTTTGAGAGCCGCGCCTACGTCGTTTAAATTGGGGGAGAGCGATGCTGCAGGTATTTTCTTGCACAGCTAGACCTACTGCATTCGAGGCCATGGCTGAGATACAGCAGGAAACATGTATTCGTCCCCTAGACGGCAGGATAGCGGTATCATATCAACCCCTCAATCACCAAAAGAGGCCCTCCAGACTTCAGGCCCTTTACGCCAACGTGCCAGTCGCAGGTACACTTCTTACACGTACTCAGACAGCATTTCCGATGATGAGAACGAGGAAAGATACGAGCGTGGCCTTGACCGAGACCAGCCTTTCACACAACGTGCGATGTCGTTCATTCTCAAGCAGAAAGTGCCCGACATTGACGAATATGATGGTCTGTTGCCCCTTGATGGACCCCAAAAGCACGGCCCTGCTAATTGAATGTTCAGCGCATTTCCAAGCCATTAAAGAGGCGGGACCTACCTCGCAGCCCAATCAAGCTAGCAAAGCTATTGACTGGAAGGCGGCGCTTGTTTCAGGTCTTGATGCCTCCGCCCCTCTATTTACGGATGACAAGAACAGACTCAGTGCTAGCCTTTTCGACCGATATGCATCGGCAATGATGTGCAGCCTTTTCCGGTCAGAGATCACCTATCCGTACTTCAACAAAATGTCAAAGTTCCAATTCGAGGTTGCGCATGCGCCAAGACTCTACGAGTTCCTGGAAAGCACCGTGGCACCATTCGCTTGGCGATCAGACCAAGTTATCAGTCGCTATCACCCTGCTGACCAGCACTTCGATTGGAACGTTGCGTTGCCCGTGGTCTCCCGTATTGGGGTGGCTCTGCAGCGTGCCCAGCACGAGAGAAACGATGACTACGATTACTACACAGCTGGCTTGGGGGATCGTACTGGCGAAGAAACACGCACCCGCTTCGAGTTAATACTTGAAAACGAGTGTGTCAAGGCTGGACTACTCCCGGCAGACCGTAGTGGTCAAGGTCATTTGAAATGGCGAATCAATCTCCGCCACGAATCTGCGAATTGGCTTGGGGAGAAGGTTCGCAGGGACTTCCTCGTCGACGAACCAGGACTTTCCGACACTCCTCGGATCTTGTCACTTGCAAGACACTACCACGGAGCAACTTACGTGCCTCAGCCTGATCCTGCAGCCGGTTATGGCTTCGCTCGCGGACCATATGAAGAGCTGAGAAACAAGGAGTCAGGTCAGCGGCGCATAAGAGATGAGGAGTTGCTAAGGGGTCTGACATTCGAGCCAACCGATCTAGCACTGGAAACGATCAAAACCGCTCGGAAGGAGTGGTCTATCATGTGGACGTCGAACCTAGCAGAACACCTGTGGGTCCAAGACTTCAACATCTTTGTCTACTGGTGCCCCACAGCCCTTTTCCATCAGCCCAAGTAGGTTCTCCAAACATCGTTGTTGTTGTTCTCTAAGCCTCCCAAAAGGAACGTATCCGCTAATCTCATGATAAAAAGAGGCCCTCGCTCACTCAAGCTCGAGGAGCTCCGTAAGACATACGGTCTACTCTTCGCATCGACCTCGAGAAAGCTAGCCAGCCAAGGGCAGGGACTAATCAAGGAGACTGACAAACACTCTGTTAACGGCAGACCGCTCAAGCCTTTCGAAAAGCTTGCCAAAGGCGTGACCCCGATTAAGCCCCTCGAGAAACCCTTCAAGGGCCTCCTGGGCACATGGCTTGCAACACCCTGTCCACACCACATCGCTCAGGTTTTTGCTCACACCACTCCGGCCGCCAGTGGGCCCACTGGTCTCGTCCCAGAGATGACTATCGGTCAGGTCCTTGCCCTACATTCCAGCAACAACATCCCCGAAGACCTGGTCATCCAACTACAAGGCATCCTCCTCCACCCGCATAAAACCACAAGCGAGAACTACTCCGAGTACCCTTACTTCGGAGAGCGGCTACGCTATATGAACTTTGTGCTGCAGAACCAGAAGCCGCGCAGCTTGACCGAGCTATGGCGTGACCAAAGAGACAGCTTGCAGTGGTGGACATTCTGGCTTGTTGTGTGGTTTGGCCTTGCGAGCGTGCTGTTGGCTTTGGGTAGTCTGGTGACTGGCGCGGTACAGACTTGGGCCGCGTTTAGGGCGTTGGACTTGAATTGATTAAGAGCCGCACTGGATCTCCGGATCAGCAGCCTTGCTCTGGCAGTATTAGTGTGAGTACCTTTGACTGATTTGAGTAGAGCCGAACTCTCTACGCCCTTTGCAAGCAGTGCATATGGGGGATTAGCTAAGTTTGTGACACAATCCTACCGTCCTCCTGGGTTCATTCAGCACCCTCCTCCCCGTCCTCAATCTTTTCCCCTTCCTTTACCCGGTTTTGTCGTGGTGTTCTGATTACTCGCCTATTGCCGCTATTTGCTCTTGTCGTCGTTATGTCTATGCTTCCTGCTGACTCCTGCTATCCACTTTCCTTTCCGACGTTCAGTTGACAGTACCACTCTGCCATCAACAGTAGGAGGAATGTTGAACGAGCCACCACATTTCCAGACCGCACCTTGATCTACAACAACCGGGACCAACGATGTTGTGCAACCAACCACGACCAATGCTTTGCTCTTCGTACACGTCTTCTTCTTTCTTGCTATCAGTAATCGCGCTTGCTCCGTCCAGCATACACGTTTCGATTGAGATCATTCGGAGATTCGGAGGACCCTACCACTGTCAACGTATCAAGCAGGTCAATTGCCCGCATGGCGGGCGCAGAGAAACCAAACGTGCTTTCAGAGCTCATCCTGCGCCCTTGAGCTTGATTGTGACATGCACTTCATCGTGAGCAACGCAATAACAACAATATACTTACGGTCTCTAGCAGCGCGGGAAGCCACCGTGGGCCTGATTTGTGGTGTATTGGTTACCGTGCGTGTTACAAGGACAACGGGATACTAACGGCCTAGCCACGTCGTCGTTCTACTGTTCCACGGCTTCAACATTACATCGCAGCTATTCGCGTTGTTTAGCACCATCGCCTGTTAACCGTTACCACAATTTATACACTATACGCTTCGTCAACGTTCAGCTAGTGAATTTACTAAGCAAAAGGAAGAGTAGTTGATCTACTAATCCGTCTCAGACTGCTGCTTTGGACTGAGGGATTTAATATCTGTTCGCCCGTTGTGCGGATAGAGCAGCAAGCTAGATTCGCTTCCAACGTTTCGTTTAGCGCACCATGTACGTGGACGCGTTGGGCTTTGAAGATGACTCCCAGCCGGCCGGTGTGCGGTCAGCGATGACCTTGAGAAGCCGAGACGAGATCGATATGAAACTTATCGCGGCTACTCGAAGCGCTATAACAAGTCCGCTGTGCGGCCCTTATCGGCACACGTCTATATCGTGACATCTCCAAGGGAAATTTCTACTACAGGCTAACCTTCCACTTTTTGACAGTAGCATCAGCTCCCGTGGTGAACACTCCATCCTTCAGCCAAACAACCCCATTCACGCCTTCCTTGTGCGCGTTGGTGACCTTCACCCTCTTACCTGGCTCCTTCAAGCTCCACAAGTAAAGATTGGTATCCAAACTTCCGCTAACGGCATGCGTACCCTGAGCATTGAAGGCAATGCCGGTGACTTTGGCCGTGTGGGCACTCCATCGATCAGTCACGAGCTCGAGAGATTGTGAGCCTGTAACGAGACCTGTCACACCCGTGGATAGCTTGTACACGTAGATTTTGCCAGCGGCTGTGCCAGCCACAAGGAGATTTCCATCAGCGCTGAAAGAGAGAGCAGTGATCGCGGTCGCCGAGACGGCATCGACAACTGCTGACTGTCGTGGCGCTTTCCCGGGCGTAACTGTGAAGATGCGCAAGCTGGAGTCCTCGCCACCGATCGCAACGGTACTGCCATGAGCTGCAAGCGAAGACGGCGAGGACTTCAAGGGAAGCTCACCATCTTCTTCACCGTCACGATAAACAATCACCGATTCAAGTTGGGCTACTACAACGAGGCTGTCTGTCGTGCAGGTTATCGCCTTGGGCTGTGAGGTCAGGCTGGTCGGTTCTCCATGGAACGTGTGTGCTCCCACGTCAACAGTCCTGATCTTATCGTCCCAACCAACGGAGTAGACTTGAGGATTCTTGGAAGTAGGAGTCGCGGCGAGACCGGAGATGATACTCGTATGACCGTTCCCTTCGATTGTTTCTGCGGTGCCTTTGCTAGCGTCCCAGGCACAGAGGCGACCCTCGTAGTCACCAGTCCACAAAGTAGGCTCTGATTCCGCGTTCGAAACTGCAAGGGCCGTGATGTTCTTGCTGTGGCCAGAGATGACCTTTGTTGGTTTAGCGGAAGATGTGTTGAGATAGTTCAGATCACCGCTGAGAGACAATGAGATGATTGTCCCGTCTGCGCGGTTAGGCCAGACGACACCAACCTGCTGATCGGCAATATTGAGGGTGTCGCCGAAGGTCCAGGTATGCGTGACCTTGCCAGCTTCCACATCCCACGTCTTGACAGTGCGATCGCCGGAGCAAGTCACGATGGAGCGCGAGTCCTTGGACCAGGAGACGCCAAATATGCTTCCGGTGTGACCATCTGCGCTGTCTGCTATGTCTCCCTTGACTTCACCAGTCTTGCCATCGTACAGATAGATTTTCTTGTCTCCGCCTACACTGACAAGGTGAGCCCCATCAGGGGAGAAGCCAACCCCATAGACAAAGTTGGAATGGTTGCCCCGACCTGGGATGCTATTGAACTTGAAGGGCGCACCGTGGTAAAACACAAGATTCTTGTCATCTCCAACGGTAGCAGCTCTTAGCGGCCTCTGCTGGCGTATGCTCACAGCATTCACTTGGGCAGAGTGACCGCTGATTTCTCCCACGGTGTTTCCAGAGTCTGCCGTCACGCAGTGTCCATATCTTTGTTTGCCGTCTCCAACGGCTATGATCCTCTGGCTGTCGCCATCCCAGGCGATGTCGTTGATTCTGCCATTTATGATCGAGTATTCTCCTTTCGTAGTGCCTGAGCCATTCGGTGAGCAGTCCCAAACTCTCACTATGCCAGAGGCATCTCCGGAAGCACAGTAGAAACCGGATGGGGCAAAGCGAGCAACGGTAGTGGGAGCGGTGTGCTGTGTATACTGCGTCGAGGTCGCCGGGTTGTCTATTGATCTAAGGAAGATGGACTTGTTCGAGGCGTACGCAATCCGCTCGCCTTTCGCGTCGGCGGATAGCGGGGTAGGCAGGCCACGAGTGGTCGTTGGCAGTGCTGCAAAAATGCTGTCTGGACCGAGTCAGCATTTGTCCGTACCCCATGCACCATGCTGATATACCTGTGGCTATTGACATTTTGGCAGGTGTAAAGGTCGCGTTCTAGCGGTGGTTTGTTCTGTGCGCCAGAACGTAGAATCGACAAAGTTTACACAAATCATGCAACGTTTCAAGGGGACAAGGATCCTAAGAGTTCGTAACCTGGCTGCCTTTTCGAGGTGCGTGAGAATGTACATATAAGGATACAATGTCTTCCTACACTGTGTTTGTGTCGTGTCAGAGCAATCACGACTGCCTGATTGCCACGTTTCCATCACGGCTTCTGAGCATCTTTACACGCCGACTGTCCTCTGTCCCAGCACGCCAACTAACATATCAGCCGTCCACTTCTATCCTCTGCAATGGCCAAACAAAGCGCCAATGTTCAGACCGAGTTGGTCAGCAAGTCTGTTGATTTGACTTGTCGTCCCGCATGAAACCCGACTTGACCGGCTTTTTGAAAATATTTCTTTGCCCATTTCAAGAGCCCTTCCTGGCTCAAGCAGAGACCGATCGGCTATCGGCCTCTCATCTTGCATAGGAAACAGACGTCAAGATTCATATTCAGGCGTACGGGTTCCTCCTTCCCTTCTCCTTTTCCTCCCACTTGAGAAGTTCGGGATGTCTGTAGACGCTGGGCGTCAGACCCAGCGCGATAGAACGTCTGATGGCCTTCGCGAGGCGCCTTTGGTTGACGGGTCTCAGACCGGTTTGTGATCGAGGTCGTATTCGACCCTGTTCAGTGACATATTCCGCCATAACCGAGAAGTTCTGCGTGTGTGTCAATATGTGCTTGGACTCGTCGGAGAGGGATTTGCTACCTTGTAAAGATCGAGCGGGTTGAGGGATAGAACGTCAAAAGCGTCGGTGGTAGGAGCCTTCTTCGCTTTCCACTTCCGCGCTTCGGCAGCACTCAAATCATGTGGCGCATAAACATCACCAGGCTTCCAGTCTCGAGTGAAATTTCTCTCCATAGCTTTGTGTTCTTCCTCTCTTTCAGCTTCGGCTGGATTGCCTCTTCTCGCAAATCCGGCACCTCGTACTCCTGATGGCAATTCAGTCGGTGTTCGAGCGTGCGAGAAGTCTGCCTCTACTTACCACCCCATGATGCGAGTTTGGAGGGTGCGTTGACCTGACAACGTATAGACCTCCATGGGAGGCCCAACACTTGCCGTCCTACCATGACTTCGACAGCGAGATAAGCTGACGGGCAGCAATCTGAATGCAGAGATCTTGAGCTGGGTGAATTCTGGTATTCGGGCCCTATTCGGCAGATGCAGGTGCGGGTGGAGCCCGGCACCACTGGCGCGACTGCCCAGACGAACTTCTGGCTCGCAAAGGTGTTCCGCAGGCGGGAGGATGCATCAAACCTCTCCGAGTCTCTGATGCCGTCACCATCAAGAATAAGATGCGACAATTATACACTTACTCAGACTGAGAACAGAAGCTGATGCACACATGAAGCTGGGTCAACAGGAGTTAACATGAAAAAGTCCTCGCATCTCACCCGGTCAGTCTTCCGAGCGCTGATCGCGAATCGACCATACACTTCTCGAGAATGCCTCTGGCGACCTGTGGTGGCTACCATCCCAGCATGGACACGAAATTTGAATCATCAGCAGAGGAGATACTTCCTCGAGGGTATTTTCGGCACAGATAAGCCTCCAAAGAGCTTGGAGGGTGCAAAGGCGACACCAAAGAATCTCGATATCGCCATAGGCAAATTGGTCGACCTGCTACGCGCGAGAAGATCTAGATCAAGGACTCCGCAGCACGATGAACTGCTAGACGCTTTGAGATTCGTCTTCAACGCACGGCATGGAAGCAAGCAGTCTCTGACAAGAAATGAAGTGTTTCTAATTACCGAAGCATACAAGCATCTCGAAGAAAGAGACCTGGTCTTGAGTGAACATCCTGGCTCCCTCACAGACTCCGACCTCCTCACCTTGCTTGAGACCTTGGCTCTACCGACTCCGAACGAGCGTTTCAGAAGTGATACTAGGGCTCTAGCAGAACTAGTCAGGAATTCGCTTAAACGTGGAGCTGGACTTGTTTCTACAGACGCTGACCAGGCCTTTCTCACTATACTAGCAAGAACGGGTTCTGCACAAGATGCACGCGACGAGTTGCTTGCTCACAGTCAACACCCTCCTGCGATCTGGGCCGAAATTCTGAGAGGCCTTGTTCAGGAAGGCAGAGATGGTGACTTTTGGCGCCTTTTTGAAGGATATTCGTCCAAATTCGGCAGCATGGATCCCAATACTCAGCAAGAGCTGGTCACAGCTTTCGCACAGGCTGGAAGAGTGTATGATGCCCAGAAGCTGTATGCAATGCCTGTCAATTCCAAGTCTGGTCCCACCACCAGATGCACCACCAAGATGCTTGAACTGGCCATCAAAGCCTCGAAGATGGCCCTTGCCGAGTCTCTTGCTCGTAACCTTACCACAAGGGTTGGCGAAGACGACGTCGCCTGCTCATTAATATTGTATCATGCCGCGAGAAAACCCCGTCTCGAAGACCTTCGACCAGTCATTCATGAGCTATTACAGGCAAGTAGAGCCGAAGTGTCTATTCCTGTCTTCAACGATGCTATTGAATACGCACTGAAGCATAATAATCCAGTCCTAGCTCAAACAGTCCGGGAGCTCGCGCTTTCCGAAGGCTACCAGCCAGACGGCAAGACTTATGCTCTACAGCTACAATTTGCTATCGATGCAGATGATGCAAAGAAAGCCAAACAGATGTTCGACGCTATGTTGATGGAAGACATTCCCCGGGACGATTCTGATTTGCCTGTGCTAAACCGATACATCGCCTTCCTATCTTTCCACCACTCCCAAGACTACGAGACTATCATGCGAGCAACCGATAATTTGCTCGAGCGAGGTGCAGACCTTGAGTCGGGAGCAATGGCTGGGCTATGCCATATTTTCCTGCATCGAGGCGACATTGACGAAGCAGTTGGTTTACTACGCCACCGAATAGATCTCTTGCCTTTGACCGATCGCGCTCAGATCAGTGCTGTGTTCCGGGACTTCATTATTGACCCGGAGGTCAAGGCTCAACGTGCTTTCAATGCATACGAGCTCTTCCGCCACGCCTTCGCCGAGACCTCTGCGGCTCAGCGCCTGCCTCTCATGCAATCCTTCTTCGACCGCAAGCGTCCAGACCTGGCTTGCCAGGTCTTCAGTCACATGCGCCAGTCCGACCCTGGAGAGCCAGCCAGACCTGACAGTAATGCTTATACCAAGTGTTTCGAGGGCATCGCGCAGTGTCGCGATGTCGATGGACTGCAAATCATCTACAACATGCTGAAACTTGATCTTCAGGTTGAGCTGTCAACCAAGATCCGGAACGCACTAATGCTGGCCAATATTGCTTGTCAAATGCCTTGGCAGGCTATCATAGACCATTTTTACAAAATTATGGATTCAAGAGAAGGGCCGAGTTACAGCACTTTCGAAGTTGCTATGCGCGCGTGTGAGACTTGGCCTCCTTTTGGCCAGTTCGAGGCACGCAAGATCATGGCTGTCATGCAGTGTTGGAATCTGGAGATTACGAAGCCAATGTACGACAATTACGTTGGTGTTATGGCAGGGCAGTGCGAGTTTGAGAACGCTGTTGAGCTTATTGATAACATGCAAAACGATATTGGCGAGGCACCGGATGCTTACACCATTGGCACATTTTACAATGCCATACCGTGGCAGTTCAGGAAGGACGAGGTGGAGAAATGGGCGAGACAAGCTTATCCAGCGCTTTGGGAAGATCTGTTGACGTATGGGGAAGAGATTGATGAGGAGTGGGAGGTGAGGTACTTCAAGATTGATCGGAGCATTGACATTGACGACCCGCCGTTGTTTGGGACAGGAGAGTGGAAGCCAGAGTTGCAGAGACAGGTTCAGAGTCAAATTGAGCCGTTGCCGATGGCCACCTAAGCGCGTACCATTTTGCACAAGTCAGATAAGGGAGGGAATCACAGGGCTTGAAGCCAATCAGCAAATCGAAAGCAAAGCAGCGATCGAGTTTGCCGGTCGGCAAGTATGGCCACAGAGCGGATGTATCAGCCGCGCTGTGAGCAGATTCCGTCGAAGGGGCTGTGGGCCCGACCCAACTACAACGACTCTCCTGCTATAGATGATCCCAGTGCGCGCTTCTACTGCAGGATACTGATACTGTAGGCGCCGAGCACTTCACGAGTCTCATGCTCGGGATGGCCAATCCTCTTCGTGCTGCAGCACTCCAGGTACAGATTGCGAGCCAATTCTAATTAGCTTTCCATGGCTCGAGAGTATCCCACAAAGATTTTGGTGATACGGCATATTTGACAACACAGGCAGGATGTTGGACATGTGGAGTGCACAACCACTTCCGTGCTGCTACAGAAGCGGATTCATTGCCTACGCCTATTATAAGGTCTCGATGCCTGATCCCGTACGAAGACTGTGTATCTTGCATTGACCGACTTCACGCGTGATGATCGGCTCCTGGATGAATCCGTGGATGGAGATATGACGTAACGTTCATATGGCACCTTGATAATGTCAGGTATAGCAAACGCTCATCAAGGCGGCATGCATTCCTCAAAACACATGCATATCAGCGCAGTCTTCCTCGTTCAACAGGACTATCTCGATGTTGGACTACTTGACCCCTTCTATGTCGCTAACCTGTAGCAGTTACACTTAGAGCTATCTCAAGAATCGTGACCAGAACATGAGCAGTACGTTTTTCAGATCCCATTAGCAGCTTCTCGGGGCCACAAATCCGACCTCCCCACACGAAGTGAATCACGCCTTCGCACTACTCGAGCAGTCAGAGATGGTGCTCAGGTCGATCTATCAGAGGGAAGCATGATGGCGCAGGCTGAGGATCGGAGACTGGCAACAAATCCCGGCCCGGGACCTATCCTTGTCGACAAACAGCGATGTTCAACGGGTTGGGCGCAGCTAGAGACGCCGATCTGCCTCGAGATAGAGTGTGCACTGTCAAGCTGAGATCGCAGAGTACTCGGTGTGCCAGAACTTGGCGCAACGAGGTTTTACTCAGGTTCTACCAGGAACGCGAAACACATGATGGAGCTAACTCGGGCTGTAAACTTCGAATCCTTCCAATTCTGTACCGGGTGTTGGTCCTGATAAGTGAGGTGAAATCGACGTGGGCGACGCTGATGATCTGGGCTGATGATCTGGACTGATGCTTCGTTTCGTCTCTGAGAACCCGGAGCTCGATCTGGGGAGGGCTATGCGGAACGGGGTAAGTGGTCCGAAGGACGGCCGATGCGGCCGAGACAGCCGATGTTTCTTGGATCGATAGCAGGAAGGGCGCAGTCGATAGAGCGATAGAGGCGGTGGAGGAAGGGCAACTAATGCTACAGGAGTTGTTGGCTGCAGAGCGTGGTGGCACCTCAGCGTGAACCAGCAGAGCTCACCGCGGAGAAGGACAAGAGTGGGTGCAAAATGAGTAGAAGAAAAGAGAGTACCCGTAGCAGCAGCGAATGACAGTGTGGATCAGCCTAGCGAAACTTGACCAGACGAGGGGCGATAGAGTTGGCTGGCCGATATATGGCATGCTGAGTCGAGCTTAGGCCCAAATGAGCTGAGGAAGCCCGTCGACGTTTTGTTTGGTCGTTGGGCGGAATTCAAAGCAAAACAGAAATGAGATGCCCCTTTTGGGATCGGGCTTATTGTAAGAACTCCTGCCGATCCATGTATGAGCGCTGGCTTTCGCACAGTCGGCAGTAGGTTTGGCCCTCATATGCCCGCTGCCGTTAAATGTGTGTTAAAGATAGATTCAACCATACAACCCATCCCACTCTTCCTCTTCATCTTCGGGCTTTGCGGCCTTCTTTATATCGTCTAGCCGCTTCTGCTTCCTTTCCCGCTCCTTCTTGGCTAGATCCACGCGATCCAACGGACACGTCCCATTCAACAAAAGCCAAGGTCGTATACACTCCAGATCAAATACATGACTCTCGTGGCACGGTAGCCGCACCAGCAACGGGTAAGGGTCTTCTCTGAACTCGTTACCACAGATAGGGCAGTCCGCATCGGCTTTCATCTTCTTGATGGGCACCCGTTCGAGCTCAGCAATGTATCCCTCGTCTACGCCTTTGACTTCTGTCGGCGGGTGCTCCGCTGTGGAGAGGAGGTTGGAGATCATGTTTTGCAGGAGATCCGAGTCGACGTTGTCATTGTCGCGCTGCATAGATTGGAATGCTTCCGCGAGGTGGCGGAAGGCAGCGGAAATGTCGCCCGGGACGGGGACTGCATGTTCGCGGTGGCGTTGCTCGGAGGGTTGGATCTCGGAGATGAGGCTGTACAGGGAGGAGAGGTCTGGGCGGCGCGGACGGAAGGAGGCGGTAGAGGGATCGTCGCGGGCGTGCTCAGCTAGATGATGGTCAATACATGGTTGGTTTCAGACGGTTGTGTGGTCATACTCTCGTAGCTGGCCATGGGAGGCTTCTCGTATTGCGCAAAGTCTGCAGCTGACCGGAAATAAGTGCAGGAAAGTATACAGCGTTGCGTCGTGGATAGGATGCGAGACTTCACAAGTATTTTTCAGATATCTGCGAGGGGCAGGGTCAGTGGTTCAAGGCCGACGTAGATTGCGTATTGTCACGACGAGTAATATTTTGTCCGATTCAGCGTCACACCGGAGCAGACACTACGGTCAATGCATGAATTGTCTCGCGTTCGAGTAGCAGATCAGATGATTTCGATCTGGAATGGCTTGACGGACTGATCGTGTCCACGACACAAAGTAGGTGTTCTTCGACTGAAATCCACACTACGACAGGCGCCAAGATAATGCGGGACTGCTGGTCAGACCATTTTCTTTTTTACTTATTGCTAACTACATTCAGCTAGGCCAGTTTGAACCGTCGGCTCTCTTCTATCCCGTCCTGCACAGAAGAAGATTGTTTATTGGCCCTGCCTGGGTCAAACTCTATCATTGACTCGTCGCCAGGGACGAGCTGGACCACATGCACAAGTCCTGACTGCAATGCACTTGGTACTTGACCTGGCAGTACGAGGATAGTTAAGTTGAGCAGGATCATGTTAATGGCAACTTTCATGATGTCCCGGCCAGACTTGGTTTTCTGTCTCTTATGTCTCAACTTACAAACCAGTCTGAGTGCGTATCGATATGAAACCCCCCGAACAGCCGTCCCATGGTCTACGTGCGTGACTCGACCAAATCGGGAGCACGCTCATGTATGAGATAGCCAACAAAGTCAGCGGCATTCAAATTTGACACTAACCCCAGGCCCGCTTCCTCTAATGTGACCCGAACAGCTTCCCTCACAGGCTCTTCACAATACACCTCACCGCGCAATGGACGGAGCGCGGCTAAGTCCCGAAACACGCTCTGTTCTGGTAGAGACGACAGAATGCACAGGATGCGGACCGTTTTCAGACGCAGAGGGTGGAGGAAAGCCACACAAGTTGTACACCGGTCACGCAACCCAGCGGGTATTTTCGCTGCCACAGCCTCAACAGCATCCTGGGCTGCCAAATCTACAGCCACGTCAAGAGACAAAATCGCAGCAGTATGATCACTCGCTACTGGACGCCGCCAGATCGTACATGCTGATGGAACAGGTGCAACAACCTCTTTGAGCATGGGTTCGAGAATCTTCTCCACAAGGTTAGAGGTTGGAGTGCCGAGCCGAACCGTACATTGGCGATTTTGAAGGCCTGGTTTCATCACAGCTCCGTACGCAGCGAGGTAGTCCTTTGAACCGGCGTGCTCGTTAAACGCTCGTTCGTCGAGATACAATTCAGTACACTCGACGATGACTGGTCGCTCTCGTAATCCTATCGGTAATGCGTCGGAGAGATTTAGGTCGATTAGCTTTGGGTCGAGGCCTCGACGGACCATGTCCGCGGTGACGGCGGCACGAGGGATACCAACGTCGAGCTTCTTTTTGGCATCGCGAAGTTGGGGGTGGTCGGCTACGGTCTTGGGGCCAGTCCCAAAAAGATCTATGTTGTTGTTCGAGATACGGAAGCAGTAGGTAGGTACGCATGGTGTGTCGCGCTGTGTCGCGGTTGCGCAGAGTTTGAGGGCGTCCAACAGTTCGTGGGCAGCGGATAAGCTGGGTGCCTCCCAAAAAACACACAGCAAGAAGGCTTCATCTGGAGCGTAGGTGACTTTGCCTTTGGGCTCTTCCAGAAGGCGTTGCAGGGCCGTCATCGGAGATTTGGCCTCCATTTCTCGCTCTGGACGTTGAAGAGGGCTACCTTATTTCATGAGCCATAGAACTGCGCGGTGGTGTTTATATGGGTGCCTGTATTGCTGAGAAAAACGAGTGGCCTGTTGTAACTCAACCAAAGGCAAATTGTCCATAGGGCCAAGTCAAGAGACGCGCCAGGCTCTAGTCAATCCAGATCCACTCTCAAACGTCCGTTTCGTCAGATTATCAGGCTGATATGTTATTCAATGTTGCTTGACCCCATCTATAAAGTCTTGTACTACCGTGGATCTACAACACCGTTACATATACGAATAGCCGATTTTAGAGTGGTATTCCTTAGCAATTTACGTAGTAACCACCTAATTTTATTGCATCTGTGTGGATATTAAGTATAGAAATTCCTTAGGCTCAGAGGAATATCTTGAATTATCATAGTAGAAGCATGTAATATCTCAAAGTTGAATGTCATCGCCCGGATAAATGCAAGCAAAACCTTCAAATTAGTCCACGTTGTCTGTGGCATACGAATCCGAACCTGTTGTCACAACTTGATTTCGTGGGCTCCGGACCCTCTCTGTATCGGCCGGAGCCCGCAGATCAGTGAACCATTCGCCGAGGGAGCGGGACAATATGCCGCCTGCCAAGATCCGGCGTGGCTTTTTTGGAGAAAGCCTGGTGCGGCTTGCAATCGTTGATATTGCCTCCGAAGTTCATGCAGCTTCTATCAAAAACCTACCTTGGACTTGCAAACAGGCGGTGTGCTGCTACTATCTGCCGAGCGCCATCGTCGGTGTGGCCAGATGTCGCCTTAGGAGCACTGTATTAGTTCTCAATGTTGACCTGAACTTTATCACCGTACTCCTCTGGCTAAGGCTCGAGGTTCTTTAGTGGGTGACTTCCTCTTCCCTTTGTGCTATCTCTCCGTGATGTTCTGTTCAATGTTGATCTCCAGAGCATGGGCATCTTTTCTTCAAGTACAGCTCGTGATGTTGAAGCGCAGTCCACGTTAGATGAGCGCGCCTATGTCTACCCTTCTATCGCAATCTGCAGGATTTGCGAGAACTTAAGACGACAGAACCCTTAGAATCAGGAAGCTGGTACGCAGATTTCGGCGAGCAAGTCTATGTTGCAGCAAGCAATGACGGACGATCTGTACTTGTTGCTACACCCCATGCGCTCCAAAAGATGAAACCTCTTTCTATCCCAACCCACTTCATTTCACCTAAGCCGAGTATACGACTTCCTTTCCGCCAAGCCTAACATCAAGGGCAGCATACCAGATTATCATTCAACGATTGTGAAGCGGCTTACAGACACACGTCAAGGCCTCCAACTTGAGCGACTATATCCCGGCCCGTTGAAGAGCCTGACTCTCCCACCTCTTGAATCCCATACTCCGCCCACATTTAAGCCCTCACCCATATCCACATCCGCTTTGGTCTCCTCGCTCTACGGCCCTGTCCTCCTCAGTCTCTACTATCACTGGTCACTCCAACTCCTACCAGCGCTCTCCTTCCTTCACTCGCACCGCATCTATATCACCAACCTCAGCGCCACAAACGTCTGCGTTTGGCAAGATTTCAGCCTAGCACTGACAGGATTCGTCTTCGCCGACCTCCCGGCAACCGCTCTCGACGACTCAGATATCTTTTCGTCTTTGTCGTCATCCTCCCCATCCCCGCACGAACATAGCCACGATACCAGTACCGACACCGATACCACCAATACTCACAGAGTATACCATGTCACAACGGACTATGCCAACCACTGACATCTGCTCCTTGATACCACTTCCTTCAAATTTGTACCCGACTCCAGCACAGACGAACCCACAACCTACTATGTCGAGACTTCCGGCGACCTATCCTATAGCCCCGCTTGCGCGAAAGCCGATCTCTTCACTTGAGCGGTCTTTGTCTGGTGTCTAATGACAGATGAATTTTCTTCCCGCTGCCCTGCTTCCATCTCAGCCCTCCGCGACGGCCTAGATAGCCCATTATCAGCTATGATAACGACTCTACAAACTACGAAAATACTGAACACTTCACATCCTACATGGCCCGCCGCCGTGCCGAGTTCGAGCACATTCACGGGCTATCGGACCCACACAAGCCCGACAATGAACCAGAACATCCAATGTGGAAGCTTGAACGTGTCTGGCGGCAAGACTACGCAAGGCGATATATCTGGAAGTTCCACGACGTCGGGTCTGAGAGACTTGGTCCGATTCTGGTCAAGGCTTGGAAGGAGGAGTACGAGAGTGCGGCCGAGGTCATGGATGACGTGAGAAAAGCTGTCATGGAGTTGGGGAGGACGGTAGTCGGAGAGCTGGGAGATGAGATTGAGCTGGGTGAAGGCAGGAGATGGGAGGATGTTTTCGTTGTCGTGCCCGACGGCAAAGCGAAGAGAACGGCGTCGTCGTCGTTGTTCACGTCGTGGCACAAAAGGATTGATCTTGTGGATGCATGAGGCTGATCTGAGCCGTCTGTCAGCTCGTTTCGTTGACTGCTGCATGTTTATCCTTCGCTGAGGAGATGCATTTGGTTGTTGAGATCTGGTAGGATCAACCTGGTTTGTCGAACCTCGTCACGGGACAAGGTTATCCCAACCACCTGGGAGATAGGTTTCCCTTCAGTGTTAAGAAACTGTCTCGGATCTAGCCTTGAGTCCGAGAGGATGAGATCTCTTTGCTAATGAGTTACCTCAACGAACCCCTTCGATAGTGGAAAGCGTTCAAAGGCATCTGTCCGGTCCTGCGTATCTTGCATTGTCCCTTTGGTAGTACAGCGCAAGACTTGAAGGTTTTGTTCATGTGCTTCATCTCGTGAATCGACGATCACGAGGCCTTTCTCAACAGTGTGTTCAACTCTATCCCCGACTATAGTATACATAGTAGTATATGTCTCTAGCGCAAATTGCCTTAATCCGAGCTCCACGCAAGCTCATCTCCCACCAGAGCCGACACCATTCTCTTCAATAGCCAATCCACTGCCAGGGTCATGGGAAGAATCAATAACGCGCCTGGATGCTGGATTTCAACAGCCTAACTAGCCGAGTGGTAGACATCTCGAAGCTCTGCGAACGGCCGCTTATTCCCTTTTCGCCTCAAGCGCAATGTACATCCTACCTTCTGGAGGCATGTCATGTCAGCAGACTCCTACGCTTTCAAATCAGTGTTCACATTCAAACCGCTCTTAAGGCCTTGATTGAAGGCGTCAAAGTCAAATACTAGATGCAACGCCGTGTTCTCGGAGCAATGCTAGTCACCTGAGTGAATCAATCATGGTTACGCCGCAAGATAGATGCGTCGACTTTACCTTAAAATCTGCTTACACTTTCAGCGGTCCCAGCCGTATGAGGGACGGTTTTGTGGGCTCTTATGACCCAGGACAGGACTATCGATGAAACACAGAGGGTGGCCTGCCACTCTCGTTTGAGCTCGTTGAGGCTTCTCTGCGCTTGTAGGTGAGTGGGAGTTTTAAACACCCGGACCTTCTGGTATTGCTATCGCTGTATTGCGGCGATGACTTGGAGAAGTTAGTGGCAGCAATGCCTGCTGTTGGATGCTCCGGTGACAGGATTAGGATATTCGGATTCATGACTAGTGACGCCCGTCTCAGCGACCAGAGGGATGGTTGCTTATGGCAATCGAGAAGCATAGAAACACAAGTGCCGTTGCCAGGGCTTGGAGGCTCACCACCATATCGCACGCAAATCCCACGTATATCCTCTTGACCAGGGATAGGTAATTCGCGCTGTGCACCATCACACTGTGTTTCGGCTAGTTGCGAAAGGAGAATAGCGGCGAAGTGTTACATTCTGATTCTTCTTGGTCTCACCGTCGAAGTTATCTTAGTACATGAGTGATAGAGATTGTATTTGTATTTGTCTGCCAGCTGCTGAATTTTTGTATCGAAAATACGTTTTCAGTTCTCATTGATATGGCAGCAGCACAATCGAACCGTCTGTCCTTTACCCATGTCCGTCAAGCCTGGGCTGCAGATGGCAGAGCGATGGTGATTGACTTGGTAGAATGGACAGCGGCCGCCACCTCAGGGTTTCAGAAGGTCTGCACCTCTTGCATTGCTCCTCCTGAGATACGTTCTTGGTTCGCTCGTCTTTGTATCCAGTCTTTGTATGCCATGACCGATGATCATGCAGCTCCGATGCGCTGTCGGCTAGTGTGATTTCGCCTTGCGAAAATGGTTTAATCCCTGCACCTGCCCCCGGTCCAGGGGCTTCGCTGGCAAGCGCTATTCAAAAGTCCTGGGCTGAGCAATCGACGTATAAGTATCAAGATAAGCAGAAGTTCTAGCACTTCTTCATCCCCAGCAAAATTCACGGCGAAACATGGATTTGTGCGAATCGTGCCACGAAGCAGCGCAATTGCTCTTTCCACGTGTTGCGAAAGACAGACCCTCACACATGGTCCTTGAAAAGCATCTCGCAAAGCTCGATCATAGCACGTATAACAACTGCTGGATGTGTTACCGTTTGGCTCAGTGGCTAAAGTCCAACAGTCACGAGAAGCTAGATCTATGGATGCAAGCATCGTTACCAGTGACATACAAGTATCTAGGACTGGCGACTGCAAAATTTCCATTGCTGCCGAAGAAGGTCTTCTCGTACCTTTTGCACCTGTTCCCCGAGCATGGGATAGACGATGAGAGCACTAGTGGCGAGGCTTTCGAGCTCACAACTCTAGACAGGAAAAGTAAGTTCACTACACAATCCGCAAGGCAGATAGCTGAGATAGGAAAGCTTACAAAGTCATGTTGGCCGCCTCGAAGCCAAATGCATCGCCCCACATCGATTTTTCACTCGTGCACAAATGGGTTGATATGTGCAGCACACATGGGTCTTGCAAAGAAGCGCCCGATTCATGGCATCCACTTCGTCTGTTGGAGGTCACCAACAATGGAACCAGTGCAAAATTGGTTCTGACGCAGACACAGTCTTCTAATCCGACGGCGACAAGGCAATGTAGCCAGCCATATGTAACATTGAGCCATCGGTGGGGGGACATGCCATATCGAAAACTCTTTGCTTCCAACATACACGAATTACAACAGGAAATCGTCGTTCCGGCCCTTCCGCAGGTATTTCAGGAAGCATTCTGCATCGCTAATCAACTGGGAATCTCGCTGGTCTGGATTGACTCTCTGTGCATAATGCAAGATAAAGATGGGCAAGACTTGAAGGTCCAGTGCCAGTTGATGCACAGGATTTACGCGAACGCGTTTCTGAACATATTCGCGACAGGCTGTGAGAACGATCAGGGGAGCATGCTGCAGAGGAGGAGCAATACCTTCTTTGCGAAGCCTCAGAAGTTAAAGGTGAGGGAACGCCTAATACCTAGAAGGAAGTACGTCGTCGAAGGCAACCTTTGGATTGACGAAATTGCTCATGCTCCCCTCAGTTCCAGGGGCTGGGTGTTTCAGGAACGGCATTTGGCTCGCAGAGTACTTCACTTTGGAACGAACCAAATGGCTTGGGAATGTCGCGAGTTGGATGCACTCGAGTCATGCCCGACCGGCCTACCTCCAAAGGTGGTATTGAACACTTTTCCTAAGCACGATTTATTCCAGTGTCTTCGGGAGCCAAAGTCAACAACGGCTGCAGATCCAAAGAGTTTGTATGCCACATGGAGGCAACTTGTGCAGGATTATTCTCATTGCAATCTCACCTACTCCAAAGATAAACTCCTCGCACTGAAAGGTCTTGCAAACTCCTTCAACGAGACGCTGGGTGACGAATATGTAGCTGGGATGTGGAAGAAAAGCCTCGTCATCGATCTTGCATGGCATTGCGACCTAGAGCTGTACGATAAAGACACAGCCCATCGAGCGCCTAGTTGGTCTTGGGCATCTGTCGACGGAGAGATAACATTTCCACATGACCAAAACTTTGGTCGTCTCAGAGAAACGCATGTCACTGATATCAAATTCGGCAATCTCGTCAGTTCAGTTGCTTGCAATGCTGCAGCCGAAGACAGGAGGGCAATTTTGCTCACAGGTTGTCTCTATGACTTAACGTGTCAGTGGGATGATCAGACAATCACCAGCTTTAGCCTTAGCGAGCGGTCAAGCTTTCCTGTCTTCGGAGGCAGACCATGCACAAAAATCCGCGCTGCTATACCCCCGCAAGACTTTCAAGCCTGCGAAGACTTGAAGTTCCTCCCTTTGTTCACATCCTCGTTGACCATATATGGACTTGTCCTGTCCAGACTACGAGGACTTCAAGAGGCATATCGACGACTTGGCTCTATTCAGATAGCACTGATATTCCCATCCGATGAGATCTATGGCAAAAAGGTCATTGACACACTTCCTGGCGACTGGTTCGAACATCACAGTCCAAAGAAAGGGATCAAGGCCAGGAAGAACTCGAAGACGGTTTTATGCAACAGGACAGCGCTGGGTCTGTCACTTGGCATCTCTGCCTCTCGCGACCAGTCCTTTGAAATGTCGATACACTGACCTTGTGATAAGGGATGCAGTCATCGAATAAAAAGCTGTTCTTGCGATCGATGCGCTCGGGAAATATCGCCAACGAACCTCGTCGGTGGCTATCAAATCTCAGATTTGCCCACGCAGGGTAGCTGCCCAACGAAATAAGCAAAAATTTGTGCATTTGGTCACTATTTTTAGCTTCATCAACCACAATTTACGATGGGGACCTAAACTGGGTCTCCCCCTAAATTGTAGAGTCGTTGCCGCCATGATTTTAAAGCTGAAACCCTCATCTGTATTGCAAATTGAAGACCCAAGTGCTCCATGAGTTCTATGCCATTCCCGCCGTGAATGTAACATTGTAGAAACATTCGACAGGTAATAAAACTACTATGCTCTGTTTAGAAAAAGGTCAATCTTATGCTCGCATATCAGTGTCAGGAATGCATCCGTTCCCGCCGCTAAAAGGTAGACGAAATCCAGCTAAACATGGCAGCGATTCGTGGATGCATGTACAAATGGCTTTATCATCCCGGCGCCTCGGCCCGGGCATGATAATCAGTTTATGCCCTGGGAAGCAAGACGTCTATTCGATCTACGAACCCGCCCCACTCGAAACAAAACACCCGTTATAGTCGAAGTATCGATAATCCGTAGGTAATTAGGTAAAGCGCTTTTTAGATCGTGTTATAGACTATAGCCTATAAGTATAGTATTACGGTCGATATACTTCTAGAGTTCTAGCTAGACTGCCTTCCAGCCTTATAGGACTCAATTATTCTTAACTGTATATGCCATCTCGGCTGTATTTATACCGCTGTATCGTGTCCGCCATTCTATAGCCCTCTTAGTCGGCTAGACGAGCTTGTTAATTAACATTTCAGCTGTAAAACGGTTGACAACGCAGAGCTAAGCTAGCTTACTTGAGTTGCCCTCCGCACCAACCATTTCGCAGTCTAGGATCACGGCAAGTCGCCTTAAAGCGGAACTACCCACTTCATATTCGGGGCTTCTCTTAAATTCATCAGGAACAATAGGTAGGTAGACATGCTCTGTCAACGTTTAACAACCTCGAGACGCAGAGGAACAGTAATAATAACTTGAACGAATGTGTATGATTAGTGTAGTCGCATACTTTGCCCTTCGACCGCCGACACCGTTCACAGGCGCGTGAGACGTGAGTTCGTTTTATAACTCGCGAAAAGCTCCATGTGTTTTTAAATCATAAATCGATAGTTTACACGCTTCTTAATGACAACTAACATACGGTTAAAAACGGTGCCATGCGTCTAGACGCATGTCGTGACTGGTTGTCAATAGGTTGACCCAGGGATAGTGCTTCCGCGCTTAAGGAGTGACAGCTCTACAACTCACCGATAGATTTTTACGAAGTTGCAAGCCTTCCAACAACCCTTCGACAAAGGGTTCGCACGCACTCACAACCGTTAAATTCCCATCTTTAATTTGCAGGTCGCAGGCTCGATCTGGTTAAGTTCGCTGCTGTCGCTAAGTATGGGAGTTAATCGGTCAACTGACTTGAAAAGGTCCTCAACATCAATTTGTGCCTTGCCCAATGACGACGTCATCCAAAAGTTGTTTTGGTTACTTACGCTGCCAAGTACTGGCCCCTCACGATCGTTCGTCTAAAAATTGCCGGAAAATTCTTCCGGCCCAAGAGCCACGGAATTCCAAATCCGCGCAGAATGAGATTCTAGATCGAAGCTTGCAGCTCTGTTTGGTGGGGGTACTCCTACGGTCACGTGGAGTAGCATTTGATAGCGTTCACCGAGCTTTCGTCCTGTAATGACACCGAGGCGAAATTTTATCATTATGTGCCTGTGATGAGAGACAACCCCTTTTTCTACCAACTCTACCAGTGTGATGTGCCGTTAGTTGTGTCTGGTTGATGTGGTAAAGCAGATTGAACGGGAAGCATTGCATGCGAAACGACGAGTGGTGGCTGCAAAATGTCAGACCAAGACAATTCAAAGTCTGTTGCTGCGACTAACGCGAAACATGTGACGTCGGCCTGTGACTCCTGTCGATCTGCAAAAAGGAAGGTACTGTACGATATTTCCTCCCTCACGTCAGTTTTGACTAAGGCTGGTCCAAGTGCACTGGAGTTCAACCATGTAGTCCATGCATGAAGCGAGATATCCCTTGTGTTTTCAGCCACAAGGTTGATGGGCGAAGACGAGCAGCACTTAAAAGAAAGATCCAAGACCTTGAGAATGACAGTGATCTCCTCATGAATCTGTTGAGAACACTACACGATAGCACCGATAAACAGGTCAAGCAGATCGTGACTTTAATTCGCAGCAACCCTTCGCTCGACGAAATCAAGACTTGTGTTCAGCAGGAATTAATCCAAGTTCGGCTTTCGCGGCGTGAAGCGAGTCCGGAGCTGGAGCTTGTGCAAGAAGCGATCTGCGATTATTGTAGCACTCACTACACGATACCATCTTCGTCAGGGGAGCCGGCACACAAACGAACGTCAAACCTCAGCATCGCACGTTTGATCGACGACCCACCCATAAAAGTGCCAGCACAACCTTGGACGGATGTTACTACGGACGATACACTAGTATCCCATGTCATATCTGCCTGGATGATGTGGGAGATGCCGTTCTACAACTGGATTGACGCTGATCCATTCATCCACGAAATGCAGGCTGGCAAGACTGGTACTCGATTTTGCTCACCATTCTTGGTTAACGCGTTGATGGGCTATGCTTGCGCGTTCGGAGACTACGTTGAAGTGAGAGCTGAGCGTGGGGCTCCTTCACGTTTAATGAATTGCTTCATTGACAAAGCAAAGTCCTTGATCCCGCGTGAGGATGACGACGAAGACCTATTGACTCTTGCACAAGGACTTATGATGATGTTTCTGGCAGAATCTATCGCTGGAAGAGATGGCTCTGCTTTCGAGAAGTACGCTGTTCGCGCCGGAGTGATATGCAAAAAACTAGAGCTCAAATACGCCGGTCTTAATCGCTCTCCAGGGAGTGCCGACTCGAAGTTGGTCAAAGCGATAAATGTCTGCTGTTGGGGTATCTACAACATGATCATGATGACGTCGTGGATATATCATCAGTCATGCCCGATTGAGCCTCCAGCGTGGCCGTGGTCGTTGCCGCAGATTGTTGGGGACGAACGTGAATGGACCCCATACCCAAGTTCGGGCCCCAATCAGCCATCTTACAACTCAGAGCTACTCCGTCAACGGTCTGCTCTGTCGCTCATCATCAAAGACCTCGCTATATTTTTCGAACAAGGCAAAGATGTAATGCAGAGGGCCGAGCAAGCAGATTCGATGCAGACAGCACATGATTTGCTTGATCGCTTGTTGCGCTGGCGTTCATATCTGCCGCCGCATCTGCAGGTGGCTGCTGAATCATCATCCCCAATCCTTATACATCAGTAAAACAGTTAACCCTCCTGTCTGAATAGAATCTGACTTATGTTAAACAGGGCTTATTATCTGTCTTTGGTTATCAGTCTCTGCTCCTATGAGATGCCACAACAGTCTGAAAAGAAGAGCTGGACCAGTCGAGCACGAACGATAGGGTGGCAAGCAACCATTGATGTCGTTGAAATTTTCCGCATATACGATGCTGCATATGGTAATACGCACACGTGCGTTTTCCTCGTCCATCCACTTCTTATGGTACTCGACATGCTACTTAACTGCAATGATGCCAGCGCATACAATGCTGAGATCACAGATCTTTGTGTCTTCTTCAGAGCAATGAGTCGACGGTTCCCCTTTGCGTTCGCGGTACTCCGTATGTTTCAGCTCTCAGCGCGTGAAGGCAAGAAAGCCCTACCTCCAGAGACTGAGAAGCTATTCGAGGACTTCTATGCTTCGGAATGGGTGAATCGACAGCTGCAAGAGCTTGAGAGTCAGTACCCTGTTGAAAGCATGAAAATCTTGCCGCCACATTTACGCACACCTCAGAATCTGGGCGACTTTATCGCTATGCTGGACAATCTCGAGATCCATGATACGCAGCAAGGGTCTAGCACAAGTCAAGCAGAGGAGACAGGCTTTGAGCGCTGACTGGGTGTGGAGCACTGGCTTGTCCTTACATCTAAGGGAATTGTGGAGCGACGCCATCTCTATCAAATAAAGTGACCTTCACGAGCGCAGCACAGAAATCCGTCAGTGATGCCCAAACCTGACTGCAAACCTTAGATGCATTTGAAGTGAAAGCAAAAGATGGCTGGAACGTGGTTGTCAAACTTGAGAGAGGAGCATCATGAGCTCTACAGTTGGCCGCAGGTATTCCTAGGACTATTTGCTCGACTGTGCGATTAGTGCACCGTCGCTTTGATCAATATGCCTTGCTTGATGCCGTCCCATCAGATCGTATTCACGGGGCCGGCTAGATCGCAGAGTTATTAATCAATCGGAGCAGCGAAGATGAGTTCAGGATAATAGGAGCGGTGTTGCAAAAATAGAAATTTGGTATGAACGGCCACAAGCAAGACAGCTCTTTCGCCGCGAAGAGGCGCCTTGGCATGTTTAATAGAGCATAGCCGAAAATAGAAAATCGGTATTAACTCCCATCAGGTTCTTGGTAGCACGAAAAGAGTATACCGCGCAGTTTCGCGCGGATCACGTGGTCTTGTGACACTTGGATTTAGGCTGAACCCCGACCAGTCAACCAATTAATCATTGAATTAATTGATGGAACTCAGGATTCCTAGTTTCGCATGGCTTGTGCCCTTTAAATGGTACGTGACCATGACGCATAACAAGCCTTGGATGGTGAATATCTTAAAGGCTTTTCCTACGGCTAGCTAATGACGTGCGCGCTTAATCTCCTAGCTATCGCCCTCCAGCAGTATCCTATAGAAGTTGGTGCCTCGCCGCTTACGGGTACACTTTCCGGTCCCTTCGTCTTCTTGCTGTAGGATTGGCGGTGCGGTAGAGGTAGGAGGAAGGGTTAGGGGTTCAATCATAGGCTCGAGGTAAGGGAAGGCGGTAAGCGACCTTAACACCACGATTTCGCTGTACAAGACGGTAGCGTAGCTTCATAGTTACCTGATCAAGAAGCGAAAGTATAGTCTAACGGCGAACTCATCTCAAAAACGCGACTACCATGCCTAGTTCTGATCGCCATACAAGTTACTATGGAAATCGAAAGGCAGAAATGGAATCACGTGAGGGGTATGGGGTATGATCTAGGCACTCTGGCCAATGAAGTGCAGAAGCCGAGCGCTGGGTCAGTTGGGTGAGCTGCACGTGAGCTTGGGACTCAATTTTGTACTCTTGAATTGCCAAGGAAATTGTTTCCGGTGCCGGAGTAGTCGCGACCATCCGTTTCGTCTTCTTACTTCGTGCTCCTCAACGAGCGACTATGTATGCCTGATTTGCCGACCGCTTGAGGTCGCACAGCCTGATGATGGCGCCCTTGTCAGCGTCTAAATAGAAATGCCTTTCCTGAACTACGACCAGGCTCAATAGCATGAGCTCATGGAAGCAGACTGGGATGAAATCACACGCATCGTGGTCCCTTCATCGGGACCACCTGTCCTGCCTCACCAGGCTTCGCCAGCAACCGCTGTAGCGTTCGATGACCTGCAAGAACTCTTGTGGGTTGGGACAGATCAAGGTAGACTCGTCTCTTACCATGGTCCTGAATTGCGAAAATACACTTCAGTCAGGGCACACCTACAGGAGGGCCCAGTCCGCCAGCTCCTGGTTTGCGAACGAGGCATTCTTTCTATTTCGAGTCGCAGCGTTCACCTCATCAATAGAAGAAGCTTGACACAATGGCACCTGTCTAATCCTTCGATGACCGATTTGAGGTGCATGGCTTTCACTGCGACACCGAACCTCCTCATGGTCGCCGGTTGTCAAAGCACTTTTTATATCATTGATATTGAGAAAGGCAGCATTGTATCAACCCAACCTTCTCAAGCCAAATATACGCTGTTGAAACAATGCCGCTACATATGCGCAGCCACCGACAATGGCGTAATACACGTCCTCAATGCAAACGACTATTCCATCGTCCAGCATTGGAAAGCGCATTCAGGGGCAGTCAACGATATGGATGCTCGGCATGATTACCTCGTCACTTGTGGCTTGTCCGTTCGTCAAATGGGTGCACCCATGGTCGATCCGCTCGCAAACGTCTACGATCTCAAAACACTGAAACCGCTGCCGCCGATTCCTTTTCATGCTGGAGCAGCCTATGTTCGTTTACATCCGAAGCTCTCCACAACAAGTTTCATCGCGTCCAACACCGGACAAATGCAAGTTGTCGACCTCGTGAACCCTGTAAACGTGATGCTTAGGCAAGCAAACGTACAATTCATGCTTGGCATGGAGATTGCTTCATCGGGTGACGCGCTTGTCATGAACGACCTGAATGGCTTGATATACCTCTGGGGTTCGCAATCGAAGGTGGTAAAATTCAATAATATGAGCAAGGACACAGAATTTGGCTCGCCGCCTCCACGAAGTTTACCTTCCATCGACTGGCAAGATCAACCGCTCAATACGATCGGCATGCCATACTATGCGGAGAGACTCCTATCTGCATGGCCTAGCCATATGACTTTCGACATTGGCGCGCCACCGGCCTACCCTGATTCAGCCTTGACTCCGTACCTGCGGCCTGGTGAGATTGGACATTACGGGCCAAATGTCAACCCAAAGAAGCTACGCAGATACCAAGCCGAAGACACTCGGCTCGATCAAATGCCGTCTTACATAGCTGCGCCGAAGTTCTTGAGCGAAAAGGCCAAGGAGTCTCCTGAATACGACACACTGAACCAGACGGATGGTGCAGCAGCAGCAATGGCCGGCCTCTTGCTGAATGGGCGCGCTCAGACCGAACAAGAGAAAATGCTGAAATACAGCAATGTTGAAATCAAGTACAGCAGATTCGGCGTTGACGACTTCGACTTCCAATTCTATAACAAAACTGATTTTTCAGGCTTGGAAACGCACATCAAGAATTCATACCTAAATTCGTTACTACAACTCTACAAGTTCGTACCACTTATTCGAAATGTAGCCATCCAGCATGCGGCCACGTCTTGTGTCAAACCAAACTGCATGCTTTGTGAGTTTGGTTTTCTCTTTGACATGCTTGAAAAGGCAGGCGGTCAGAACTGCCAGGCGACAAATCTTCTGCATGCTTTTGGATCTTTAGGCGAGGCAAGGAGCCTGAATTTGCTAGAACATGCAGCACTTGCCAATCATCTTACACTCTCAAATTCGATTCAGTCAGTCAACAGGTTCTTACTGAAGCAGGTGTCCCACGACTATACATCAATGGCTGGTTCATCTGACGGCATCGATGAAATTCTTTCCACGGGTGCATTGGAAGCTATCAGATGCCTGCATTGTGGCAATGTAACGACAAAGCACGGCAGTCTTTACGTGCACGATATACTGTATCCGAACATGGACCCCAAGCACAATCCTCGAAGTCACGTCTTTAAGTTTAGCAGCATTCTGAAAGCAACGATGGAGCGAGAGGTGAAGCATCGTGGGTTCTGCAACAAGTGCCGCAGATATCAACAGCTTGCGACACGGAAATCGATCCAGCACCTTCCATTTGTCCTCATGCTAAACGCAGCACTCACCAACCCTGCAATGCAGTCTTTGTGGGAGAATCCTGGTTGGCTGCCAGCAGAAATTGGAATAATGATGCAAAATCGAGGCATAAATGTGTTTGAGGGTGCAGAGCTTGCCACCCAGTTGCGGAGCAAAGCATCGAGTATCATTGTGTACGAGCTGGTTGGTTTTGTAGCAGACGTTGACACGACAGAACGGCAGCAACCCCATCTCGTCAGCCTAATAAATGTCGATATCTCCGCAAAGAAAGAAAGCCCGAAAACTAAATGGAGTACAGACTGGTATCTGTTCAACGACTTTCTCGTTTCTTCGGTGGAAACTAGAGAGGCCCTCAGCTTTGATCGATCCTGGAAGCTACCCTGCATACTTGCATATCAGGTTAAGTCGGCCCATGGTAAGATCGATGAGAGTTGGAAAGACAACATGGACACAAGCTTGATCCATTCACCCTACGCGATCAACGGGATCGCAGGAACACCAGAATGTCAGCTGTTGGCAGACGAGGAGAAACCAACCCCCGGCACGCCGATTGCACTAGACACAGAATTTGTAGAGCTCGAACGAGCCGAGATTGATGTGAAGGCGGATGGCACGCAAGAAACGATCAGACCTGCCAAGAACGGGCTCGCGCGAGTCAGCGTGCTACGAGGCAGCGGCCCGGAAGAAGGGCAGCCTTTCATTGACGACTATATCACTATATTCGACACGATTGTCGATTACAAGACACAATATTCGGGCATCAAACCAGGTGACCTCGATGTTCGAATGTCAAGACATAATTTAGTTCCACTAAAAGTGGCGTACAAAAAGCTCTGGCTCCTGCTCAATCTAGGCTGCGTTTTTGTCGGCCATGGCCTAGCATCCGACTTCCGCAAAGCGAATATACACGTCCCCAAGACTCAAACAGTCGATACACAGAACCTGTACCTTTTACCCGGCAAGAACCGTCGATTCAGCCTGAAGTACCTGGCTTGGGCTGTCTTCAAGGAATACATTCAGGAAGACGCTCCCGAAGATGCGCCTCAGTCTCAGATCGATGGCCACGACAGCATCGAAGATGCACGTATGGCGCTCCGGCTCTGGAGGAAATTCCAAGAATACCAAGACGCCGGTATCGCAGAACAGATGATTGAAGACATCTATCGCAAAGGAAGCAGATACGGTTGGAAGCCACCGAGCAAGAGTGCGGGCATCGCTTTTGAAGCAGGAATGTTGACTGGAAGTGCAGTGCCCAGCGGGAGGAACACGCCAGATGCAGGTTCTAATGGAGCCATGCCGGGAACACCAGCCAGGTCTGTGTTCGGGAGTCCCAATTATAAGACCGCTGGTACGCTTACACCCGCGAGTGCATTGGTAAGAGACAGTCCGTTAAGATAGTATCCACGGTTTCTAGAGTGTGCGAGGAAGCAAAGTCGGAGGTCTGGTTCGTTGGTATTCGGTGGGGAGGATGATGAAAGAGCGAATACTTGACTTGAAGACACCTCGTACGGAAAAGCAGAAGCGCAAGGAATAAGGATCCAGATAGTGATGGCTATGAGCTGCGAAGAGGTCTCGTCTGAGACTCCAGGAGTATTTGGTAGCTGACCTGTTTTGCAAACATGTTAAGTGTCATACGTCGCTAAGTCGCTGAGACGCGCTGCCGACCGAACGCTAAGGATGGCACACGCATTCAACAAAGCACTCTCATCTTTACTAGAAATATCTAAGCTGCAATGAGTAGCAAAGTGCGCGTTTGTGCTTCGGAGCACATTGGCACTCACCGTAAGCAGCTTGAGGCTCTTTCGGCCACGCTTTAGCCTTCGTTGCCTAAACGCACTACGCCGGTTAAAGATAAGATCAGCTTACTATTTTGGTTTCACCAAGCCAAGAGTAGCGCCCGAAACGCAGTGGCATGCCGCAGATCCATAGGCCAATCGTCTAATAGGTTCTCGCTTTCTGACTTGTCTGCGCCTCAATCTGTTTCAGGGAGGAAAGCCTGAGTACCAGTCGGTACACCCTCGACATGTTTCGTTCATTCTATACATTCGCTTGAAACGACCTTGCACCACTGGACGCGACTAAACCTCAATTTGCGAGGGTACAGCATCCGGCGTCTCGACCCTCGTTGTTTCTGGTTTCAGATTGTGCTAGCAACAAATAAAGCTCTGCCACTTGACTGACAGAACGCAACGATGGAATCCTCAGTGAAGACGAAGATGAAGCCATCGAACTACTCAGCGAAGACGTTTCATGGAGTGCGGGCGATGGCAGCGATATCGTCGCTGGTGGTCACAGGCATATTGGTATTCTTCTGCATAGAGTTGAAGACTGGAGGATACAAGATCCCATGGACTTTCTTGATCGTAAGCGTTCTGCCCTTGATCCAATCTTGAGACTGTACTGACTGCCATGGCAGGTCCTCGCAGCGTCGATAGTCACCCTCCTCACGCTGATGCTCACACTATGCATACACCTGTGCACCCGGCTAAGCCCCTTGTTCAACCTCGTCATCAACGTGCCACTCCTCATTCTCTGGGTTGTCGGCCTCTCACTACTAGGATGGAATATTTATGGCACACTGGCTCACAGCTGCACAATTGTCAACTGGGGTAACGGTGATGGAGTGATGGTCTGCACGCAATACAAAGCACTTTTCGCATTTGTTGTGTTCGGCACACTGTCGCAGATCGCCATGATCGTTGTCGACGTCCGAGCACGCATGGCACAAACAAGAAGCGGGCGATATGCGAAAATGAGAGACAGCACGAGCGAGGTGAAGCTGGAGCCGTACGGGAGCACGCACAGCCAATCCAGCTCGGTTCATGATGCGCCGTTCCAAGATGCGACAAGCCAGTACAGGGATGAGCCAGGCTGGAGACCAGGACAAAGAACGAACACGGTGGCCAGCTCGAGTTACAGTGATTATGGAGACATTGCAGGTGCGCATGGGAGACAGACGGTACGGATGGACAATTTCTATCAGCAGCCACAGGCTCAGCAGAGTACAGGGTACGATTCTGGCTATGGACCGCAAGGTTATGGACATAGGTATTAGTCCGGCATGTACTTTGGTTACGGGAGTCCAGAGGCATGTCCGCGTGGATCTGTTCTTTCATCTCAAGAACCCAGGATACCTGATGTGCTGAAGCGTTTTCCAGAAAGAGAGCGGCGTTGCGGTCGGGCATAGATCATGGATACGGTGATTTGTCAAGCGAGACACGGACAGACGTTATGGATGTTTCAATTTCAACAATGTTTATGCTACATGAGACTGTGACTTCTGTGAAGTATACCTTGACTGCGTGACTCGTCTAGTTCCGCTGCCCTGGTGACCCGCGATTTGCGCCAAGCAAGGTCGGAGCCTGGAGGCCTAGCACCCTTCTTCCTCCCCTGCTACGGGAAGACAAGCAGTCGAGGCGTATCTGCCAGATTATCCATAAACATAAAACATAAAGCATCCTACGCCGTGTCCAACTTCGCTCGAACCGTCTGTTACTGATAACGTCCTCTCATCCGGCTTGTGTACTTCATTCTCAGCTGGCCGCTCGACGCACTCATGGCGCCGAACATGTCAATGCACAGCGTGCAAGCAGTGCTTATACTAGCGGCAGACGGCAGCCCAGATAATGCAAGAATATTCTCCAAATACTATGAGCCTCCCCACACCTCGCCGGCCTTCCCAACGCCGACGCAGTCGTACAAGACACTGAAAGAACAGAAAGCATTCGAAAAGGGCCTCCTTGAGAAAACGGCCAAGCAAACTAGCGATGTGATACTGTATGATAACAAGGTTATCGTGTTCAAGATGGAGAGCGATATCATGCTATATGTTGTGGGCAATCCGGATGAGAACGAGATTCTGCTTTACAACGTTGTGCTCGCCCTGCGCGACTCGCTCTCAATCCTGCTCAAGTACGCTTGGTTCCCCGCCTCAGCCGTTCAACTTTACTAACAAACGCTAGGAACAGCACAGACAAGCGCACAATCCACGAAAACTACGATCTTGTGACCCTTGCAATCGACGAGATCATCGACGACGGAATCGTGCTGGAGACCGATCCAGTGATCGTGGCCAGCCGAGTATCCAAAGCCCCTGCGCAGGATGCGCCGAATATGAAGAACATAGATCTCAGCGAACAGGGGATACAAAACCTTTGGGAGTTTGGCAAGAAGCAGGGTATTGAATTTGTCAGGAGAAATCTGTAGGACAGCGGCAAGCACATTCTATGTGCTACCGCTTTGGATGAGCGACGAGACGGCACGATAGACGCACCAAAGGCGTTAAGGACTTCTTTTGAGCGAGGTTGGCATCATCAAAAGACGCATTGCTCTGCACAAACCACGGCTTCGGCATCAGCTTGAACGTGGAAAGGACAGGAAACTGATGCCTGGAAAATGAGGCATACCACACTCTAGCGCGGCTGCACAAAATGACTGCGGGCCACTCGACGTCACGCAGAGCGGCATGTATCAGATTTCTATGATGGCTCTCACCCACACCTCTACATCGAAATCGTTCTTCGGCCTTTTCTCTGTCTCTACTGGTCTCTTGCCCGTTTGTCACCTCTGCTTCACACTCATCCTACCAACAGGCACAGATCCCAACTACCCGCAATGAAGCAGCGTTTCTCGTCCCTCGACGTAAAAGTCATCGTCTCCGAGCTCCAATCTTCCCTAGTCGGCCTGCGAGTCTCGAATATCTACGATCTCTCGTCACGCATATTCCTCTTCAAGTGTGCAAAGCCAGGTTCGAAACAGCAATTTCTCGTTGATTCAGGCTTTCGAGCCCATCTGACCTCCTTCTCTCGTACCGCCGCATCGGCCCCGAGTCAATTTGTGTCGAGATTGAGGAAACATCTCAAGTCACGCAGAATTACGACTGTCTCGCAAATTGGCACTGATCGAGTGATAGAGATCACCTTCTCAGATGGCCAGTATCGGCTGTTCCTCGAATTCTTTGCTGCAGGAAACGTCATCCTCACCGACGCCGACCTCACCGTTCTCGCACTGCTACGCCAGGTCTCCGAAAACGACCCTGCCGTTGACCTCAAGCTTGGCTCCAAATATGTGTTGGACTCCAAACAGAACTTTAATGGGGTCCCGCCAGTCAGCAGAGAGCGTATCACGTCGACCTTGAAGACACAAGCCGAGAAGTTCAAGAATGCACAAGAGACTGGGGGCAAGAAAGCGAAAAGACACAAGGGAGGCGATGATCTGAGGAAGGCTTTGAGCATTGGCTTTACAGAGTTCCCACCCCACCTCCTAGAACACGTCTTCACAAAAGCTGGACTAGATGTGGGCACGAAGCTGGAAGACGTGCTGGCTCATGAGGAGACTCTGAGCAAGGTAGAGACAGCCATGAACGAGGCCGGTGACATCTTTCGCAGTTTCGACGCGCCGGCGGAGAAGAAGGGCTACATAATAGCAAAGGTCAAAGATCCAAAGCATACCGGACAAACACAGGCGCAAGGCTCAGAGCTTCCCGAGCAAGACTCGAGCAGCAGAGATGACCTCCTTTATGATGACTTTCATCCCTTCCTACCTGCTCAGTTCATAGATAAGCTAGGCACTAAAATTCTAGACTTTGAAGGTTTCAATAAGACCGTTGACGAGTTCTACTCCTCCCTCGAGAGCCAGAAGCTTGAATCACGACTCACTGAGCGCGAGGAAGCGGCGCGAAAGAAGCTGGAGTCTGCAAAGAACGAGCATGAAAAGAGACTGGAAGGCTTGCAAAGAGTCCAAGAACTGCATGTCCGGAAGGCACAGGCTATCGAAGCTAATACCCATCGTGTCGAGGAGGCTTGTGCTGCTGTGAATGGCCTAGTCGGTCAGGGCATGGATTGGGTGGATATCGGCAAGCTGATCGAGAACGAGCAGAAGAGAGGCAATGTTGTCGCTCAGATGATCAAGCTGCCACTCAAGCTATACGAGAATACTGTCACCCTACTCCTGGATGAGCCAAGCCCGAACGAGGAGGAAAGTGAAGATGAAGCAGACTTGACGGAGGAAGAAGAAGAAGATTCCGAAGCCGAATCTACTAAGCCCAATAAGCCAGCCGAAAAGACCGAAAACCGTCTGGCAATCGACATTGACCTTGCTCTCTCCCCATGGTCAAACGCAAGACAATACTACGACCAGAAGAAGACGGCCGCTCAAAAAGAGACCAAGACTATCGCAGCCAGCGAAAAGGCACTGAAGAGCATGGAGAAGAAAACACAAGCTGATCTCAAGAAGACTCTGAAGTCAGAAAAACAAACCCTGAGAGCTACCCGCAAGGCCTTCTGGTTCGAGAAATTCCTCTACTTCATCAGCAGCGACGGCTACCTCGTTCTCGGCGGCAAAGACGCCCCACAGAACGAATTACTCTACCGACGTTATCTGAAGAAAGGCGACATCTTCGTGCATGCAGACCTGCATGGTGCAAGCTGTGTCGTCATTAAGAATAACCCTCAAACTCCCGATGCTCCGATCCCACCTTCTACCCTATCCCAAGCTGGTGCTTTGAGTGTATGCTCAAGTAGTGCTTGGGATAGCAAAGCAGTCATGGCCGCGTGGTGGGTAAATAGTGATCAGGTGTCCAAGACTGCGCCAACGGGCGAGTATCTGACCACAGGCGGATTTGTGACACGAGGCCAGAAGAATTTCCTGCCGCCTAGTCAGTTGTTGCTGGGCTTTGGATGTTATTGGCTGATCAGTGAGGAAAGTAGAGCTAACCATGGAAAGAACAGGATCGAGAGAACCGAAAGTATGATGACTGGAGAAGCGGAGATGCTGGCTGAAGATGCGAGGAGTTTGAACTTGGGAGACGACAAGAATAGCGGAGATGATGCGAATCAAGAAGGTGTTGTGCCAGACGTCGAAGATGCTGGACTATTCGCAGAGAAAGAGGTTGAAGAAGACAATGAAGCTGTGGACGACGATGCCCAGGACTCAGAATCCGAAGAAGGGAACGAAGACGAAGACGAGGATCGAAAGCAGAGGACTAATCCTCTACAGCTCAATGGCCGCACTTCGCAAAATGAACAAGCAGGTCAGGCAGTCCGTGAGGACACCGACCACGAGCAAGAACGTGACGAACCTCCACGACATGGCAATACTGACGACAGTTCCGATGACGAAGCCGAGCATGATCGAGATGACGCCAGCCACCCAGCAACAGGCACAACCTCAGACACCGAACCCTCTGAATCCCTCTCGGGCCCGCAGATTGGTCAAATGAAGCCTCTGCGACCCCAAACCAAACCGAAGGAGAAACCGCCGCAGCCCAAACGTGGAGCCAACACCAAAGCCGCAAGGAGAAGAGCAGCCAAATACGCCCTTCAAGACGACGAAGATAGAGCACTTGCTGCCCAACTTCTCGGCACAACAAAAGCTGAACAACGCAAAGCGGCCGAAGAGGAAGCTCGCGCTGCACGGGAAGCTAAGAATGCCGCGGATCGTGAACGCCGCAGAGCACAACACAACAAGGCCGCTGAGGCGGAGAAAGCCCGGCAGGAGCGGCTGGCTAAACAAGCAGAAAAAGGTGGCGATGGAGCCGCTGTCGAAGACGACGATGAGAACGCCGAAGTCAGTGCAGAGCAAGCAGCCCAAGAACGCGCCGAACACATGGACATCGACCTCCTAGTCCCGCATCCCGAACCAGGCGACGAACTCATCGCTGCAGTGCCTGTATGCGCACCTTGGACAGCGCTATCGCGGAACAAATACAAGGCTAAGCTGCACCCCGGTAACGTAAAGAAGGGCAAAGCACTCAAGGAAATCCAGGGCATCTGGAGTGGTCTGGGTAACAAAGGCCCAAAAGTGGTCGACGAGAAGAACCAAGACAAGGAGAGAGTATGGGCTCGAGAGGTTGAACTCATCAAACAATGGAAGGTAGAGGAAATCGTTGGCGTGATCCCTGTGAAAGGCATGCGTGTCATGATGGGCGGAGGTGCGGGTGGGGCCAGTACCAGTGCGCAGAAGGGAAAAGGGGGCGCTCGGGGCGGAAAGGGCGGCAAGAAGAGATAGGGGAACTGGAAAGTCGCGGGAGCCCCCTCGTGCTCTGAAGCGGTTCTTGGCAATAAATACTTTCTGCAGGGACTGTGTTGAAGGCGTCACAGTCTGACCAACCGCTTGTGTGACCGTGCGCATTTTGTCTTTCTCGCCGCAGAGGAAAACATCGCATCTTCCTTGCTCTGACCGCCACATTGTACCTGCGTCCGTGTTTTCACAAGATCCATCCTCGCTTGCGGCGAAGTGACTCAGGGCAGATCGTGTCTCCCTGTCTGACTTGAATGTGATATTTGCGCCATGTCGCGATACTCATCAATCGCAGCCCCGTTCTAGAATAAGAACGGCCAGCGCATATCTGACGACTTGGTTCTCAGTGCAGGGGCAAATTGTGTTTCCTCTGCGCATGTGTCGCGAGTTTGCTTATGACGCGATGGTATACTGGCCGCGGGGCCATAGGCGCATATATGTATACATATATACATTCTCCTGAGACCGCGCTGTAAACATTTGTATATCTTTCCCGAGGTAAATGAGTTTGCGAGACTCACTCTTCTTCTCACGTTCACAGACGTCGCCTGGCCTGTCGCGCGTATGATAGTCCTATTTGGTGCGGCTTGTGGCAATTCGTTCGCTAGATTGCTGTTTGGAGGCTATACCCCCCGCTGATTTCGGTTTGAGCAGTACTGTCCGTTTTACAGATTGACTGAGTCGCTTGAGTCGTGTTTTTGGCCCTTTGTCATACTGGGCAGCTTGAGCTGAGGATGGGCCCGGCTGCGGGAGTGTAGAGTAGGCCCGGAAATGGCGACCCTCGTCCTGGACCGCGGTCGCATGTGGTGGTGATTCAATTCTAGGATGCCTTGTTTGAGGGCCCCATCCACTGAGGATGGATTCTGTGGGCGATGTCTGAGGTGACGATGTTTTTATGCCTGTGCTGGGGCCGAAAAGTGCCCCTGTTTCGTTTGCTGTTTTGGTAGAAGGCATTGCTAAGCCGAAAGATGGCGGACCCCTGCACCAGAGAAAGATTGCTGATATTCTGCCGTCTGCTAAAGAGGTACGGAAGTTTAAGTCAAGGTTGACATCCATGTCGTTTCGGAATGGCTTTGCTAGCGATTCTGGTGGTGCGTTTTGAGCTGACAGAGCGAGCTGGAGTCTCATCAAGCCTGCTGGTGTAGGTGAGAGCTCGGTCAGGGGCAACGGACTGAAGGCACGATTTTCAAATTCTAGCGTCCGTGGTCGGTATGACGATGTGGCTCGCGTTGGACTCTGTCCAACCACAGACAGCTCCTCGTCCGCATCAACTGGGGAAAATATCGACGAATAGGGAAGGTTTCGTTCAAGAGACTCATTGCGATCATCTGCATGGTTGCCCTCTGGAGGCTCTTGCCCGCTTGATCGACCGTTCGCAGGGTAGAAACTATTTCCGGCTGCCACGACAAGACCGCCAGCCACACCACCAACGAGGCCACCAGCAAATATGTCGAGCCTCGGCCTTCGATCTGGTCTCGATTCATAGACCGTTATGCTGCTCGTGTCAGGAGCACGCAAGTGCAAGCAATTTGCATTGAGTTGTATTCATTCTATTGGGGCTGTTGTAGTTG
The DNA here is from genome assembly GCA_000315175.1 of Herpotrichiellaceae sp. UM238. Classification (NCBI taxonomy): domain Eukaryota; kingdom Fungi; phylum Ascomycota; class Eurotiomycetes; order Chaetothyriales; family Herpotrichiellaceae; species Herpotrichiellaceae sp. UM238. The sequence goes on along the minus strand of AMYF01000020.1, from coordinate 203,065 downwards.
TAAGATCGAGCGAACGATCTAGCTAGCTATGTAACCTTAAGAAGTGTCGCGGTTGCGCCTTCCTCACGTGACAGCTCGTACTCCGATATCAGTCCTCGAAGTGAGGCGTAGCGTTGTCTCGAACCGTGATATTGCCATGGACCTGGCCTTGGGGTTCCCTCGTATTCTGCCGAGATGCAAAGGGTACAAGAGGACTTTTGCGTTGCATTCGCCGCAAAATCCTCTACGAGTTCCTCGGTACTTCCCCTCTTCGGGCCATAGCGTCGTCGTCGCGTTCTCTAGAGAGTCTACATGATGCTTCGTCTCGTGTAGGGATTTGTTTGCCCTCAGTCTTGTGCCATACGCCCGATGTTTCAAGCATAAGCCTTTCGTTGCTAGCTCTCGCTTCAAGTGAACCGCTGAGATGCTGCAAAATCGGCTGGCCATCCACGTCTTGGGCAGAGAAAGGGTCTTGATGACGCAGATGCTGTTTGGAATGCGAAGAACTGTCTGAAGGCTGTAAATACAGAGCAGGCATGGCTAAGCCTGGTTCCCGCGCGGAAAGCCCATGATGAGAAGCTGTTTCCAACTTGGCTTCCGTAGTTTGAGGTCGAATTTCTGTCCAAGATTGATCCTTGGCCAGCTCAGGGTAACGCACGCTTACCCTCGAATCATTGACCAATGGCGCGCTTATTTCACTAGGCGTGAAGTAACATGAACATTGTGAGTCCGAAGAAATGCTGTGCTGATAATCACCGTGCATTGAGGTCCCCTTCATTGGGTACAACCAGCGTTCCGACATCGCGGTGGCCATGGGAACCATAAATGCTTGCCATACCCTAGTGCGCGACCAGTCGTACACAAGGACTCAGCCTTGTCACAAGATGAGTCCCAATGTCGCTTCTTTTGTAGAGTCTTGCTTCGATTCACATGCCATATGTTTGTCCATATCGCCCAAAGTTGCTCTTGTATCTATCCATTGTGTGATGCGAAGTGGTAGATGCCACACTTCGATGTCTGAATAAGCCCAGAAGACGAGACCGAATGCAACCATTGCCCGCTTGTTGTCGCATTAGACCTTGAAATCGGCCAACCAAAGAGCAGGGGACAGCTTGGCTGAAATTTCGTGCAGGTGTAAGGCATACAGTGCGTGCACAATCGCCTTCACCCTAAGTGACCGTTCATTATTTTTACAAATGGTGGACGAGGTCCATCGCGGTCCACAGGCTGCTATGTTTGGCTAAGCTAGTATCTCAGCTACAAGCCAATGAGCTGCCAACCCCATCCGTCCACCAATTTTACGTTTGTACGAGCAAGAACAGCGCCTGTCATTTGAGAAATCGAATGTCCGCATGGAGCACAGAGACTCTACGCCAGTGTACCTACGTACTGCTAGTTGCTGCCAACGTCGTAAGTCCCATGCGGCACTCGCACTAAGCCCAAAGCGTTCTTCCTTTCTCCACTTCAATGGTTCCTGTGCTGAGCAGTACGATGTTGAGCACAGGTGATATCGTAGTTGACACCACCCCATACCCACCTCCATGGCTTCTTGTCCCTTTGCATGACCTACGTGAACGGTCTTTATCATGCGACTTCTGAAACGCGAAGAATCTGGCTGGTTTACGAGCAGTCATACCTTCAGCCTTACGAAACATTATCCTAAGCGGATGCCTCAGTATGCCATACTTTCGCATAGATGGGGTGTAGAGGAGGTCACGTTTAAGGATCTTGAAAATGGCTCTACCAAGACCAAAGCTGGCTACAGGAAGCTCGAATTTTGTGGAGAGCAGGCGGCCCGCGATGGTTTGCTCTACTTCTGGGTGGACACGTGTTGTATCGACAAGAACAATAATACCGAGCTCTCCGAGGCCATCAACTCCATGTTTAAGTGGTATCGAAATGCGATCAAGTGCTATGTGTATCTATCAGATGTGTCCGCCGAAGGTGAGTGGGAATCCGCATTCCAGAAAAGCGAATGGTTCAATCGAGGCTGGACGCTCCAAGAGCTGCTCGCTCCAGTAGTCGTAGAGTTCTTTTCCAAGGAGGGCAAGAAGCTAGGTGACAAGAGATCGCTCGAGCGTCAGATTCATCAGATTACTGGGATCTCCGTCGAAGCTCTTCGAGGCAAGCCGCTCTCTGAATTTGACGAGACGGAGCGGCTTGCATGGACAGCGAGGCGCCAAACGACCGTCGAAGAAGACGCGGTGTACTGTCTCCTGGGCATTTTCGACATACACATGTCACTAATCTACGGCGAAGGACAGCAAAAGGCGTTGGCACGGCTGCAGAGGAAGATCCAGCGATCGTCGACAGCCAACTCATTCATCGCAACAAATGCTCCGTGGATCGTGCCGTTCGAGAGGAATCCACGCTTCACTGGCCGCGAGTCCGAGCTCGCTGAACTTGAAGGAAGACTTTTCGCGAAGGATCATACCTCGAGGATGGCAATCATCGGACTTGGCGGGGTGGGCAAGACGCATCTGGTGCTCGAGCTTCTCTACCGAATCAAGGAGAAGTATCCAGATTGTTCGGTCATGTGGATACCAGCCACCACCATCGAAAGTCTGCAGCAAGGATACCTCACGGTTGCACAGCAGTTGGAGGTACCTGGGTGTGACGAAGAAAAGGCGGACGTAAAGAAACTGGTACGGGATCACCTGAGTAAACAAGATACGGGTCGATGGCTGCTTGTGTTTGACAACGCCGACGATATCGAGATGTGGACCGTAGGTACACTGAAACGAAAGCGCGATGATGCGGACGGAATAGCGCCGGTATCCTCGAGTGGATGCCGCCGGTTGATCGATTATCTCCCTCAGAACAAACGAGGATGCATCATCTTCACCACGCGTGACATGAAAGCTGCGGCCCAGTTAGCAGAACAGAACATTATCAAAGTGCCAGAAATGGGCAAAGAGCCGGCGATACAGCTGATTAAGAAGTCGCTAGCCAATCCTGACCTCGCAGACAATCCTCAGGACGCAACAGCACTACTCTCAGCGCTCACGTACCTGCCACTGGCTATAACTCAAGTGGCCGCCTATATAAATGCCAATGGGGTTACGCTGGCTGAGTATGTGTCACTTCTGGAAGAGAAGGAAGAAGCGGCCATCGAAATCCTGAGTGAAGAATTTGAGGATTACGGAAGGTATAAGGCCGTGCAGAATCCTGTGGCCACAACATGGCTGATCTCGTTTGAGCGGATCCGGCGGTTCGATCCTTTGGCGGCCGAGTATCTATCATTCATCGCATGTGTCAACGCTAGAGACATCCCTCAGTCTCTCCTGCCGCCGGGACCGTCGCGAAAGAAGGAGTTAGACGCTCTTGGCACACTCACTGCATATTCCTTCGTCAGCCGGCGACCTGCCAACGACGCACTCGATATTCATCGGCTGGTGCATTTGGCAACACGAAACTGGCTGCGAAAGGAAGATAAGCTGAGCCAGTGGATGGAGAAAACCATTATCCGTGTCGAGGAGGTTTTCCCAGGTAATGATCACCGCAATAGGACCACCTGGAGAGCATACCTACCGCACGTCCTCCAAGTATTAGGCTCTGATCTAGTTAACAAGGATGATGAGCGAAGAAATGCTCTTATGCACAAATGCGGAATCTGTCTCCATAGTGACGGAAGGTGGAACGAGGCTGAAGCGATGTTTACCGAAGTTCTCGCGCTAGATAGGGAGCTCTTTGGTGAAGAAAGTTCTCCTACTCTAAAGGGCATGGCCTGGCTGGCCTCGACGTACGGGAATCAAGGCCGGTGGGATGAGGCGGAAGAGCTACAGGTGCATGTAATAGAGACGTGTAAGACGAAGCTAGGAGCGGACCATCCCGACACGCTGACCAGCATAAATAGCCTGGCCTCGACGTACTGGAAACAAGGCCGGTGGGATAAGGCAGAAAAGATACAGGTGCATGTAATGGAGACGCGTAAGACGAAGCTAGGAGCGGACCATCCCACCACGCTGACCAGCATGAATAACCTAGCCTCGACGTACTGGAACCAAGGCCGGTGGGAGGAGGCGGAAGAGCTACAGGTGCATGTAATGGAGACGCGTAAGACGAAGCTAGGAGCGGACCATCCCGACACGCTGACCAGCATGAATAATCTGGCCACGACGTACAGGAACCAAGGTCGGTGGGATAAGGCGGAAGAGCTACAGGTGCATGTGCTGGAGACGTGCAAGACGAAGCTAGGAGCGGACCATCCCGACACGCTGACCAGCATGAATAGCCTAGCCTCGACGTACTGGAACCAAGGCCGGTGGGATGAGGCAGAAAAGATACAGGTGCATGTAATAGAGACGAGAAAGACGAAGCTAGGAGTAGACCATCCCGACACACTGACCAGCATAAATAACCTGGCCTCGACATACTGGAACCAAAGCCGGTGGGATAAGGCGGAAGAGCTACAGGTGCATGTAATGGAGACGTGTAAGACGAAGCTAGGAGCGGACCATCCCGACACGCTGAGCAGCATGTATAATCATGCTCTCACGTTGAAAGTGCTAGGTCGGGATACGGAAGCGATGCAACTGATGAGAGATTGTGTCCAGCGTGAAGCTCGTATCTTAGGCGCTACACATCCTGATTTTTTGCTTTCTCAGAAGGTACTGACCATGTGGAAAGCTGAACGTCCAGATATACATACCGAAACTGCCACTAAAGAGGATGTGACTTAATATCTTAAGATACTCGACAAACTACTGGAAAAGTTGACAGAGAGGATTTGATCAAACTGTGGGCGCTGCAGCTGAGGAAGGAGGTTTACTAGAGGGTTTGCCATCCTGGTGTCGGTGGAATGACCAATCTGACTTTCGCGATGAGAGCCTGAGGTAGGCGCGGGCCGAGTGCAAGTCGAGAGCGACTCCGGTGGCCTCCTAATGACAACCAAAGTCGGACATCGTAAAGACAGAATGTTAAGGGGCTGACTTATCTATGGTCTGGGTTGGAAGAATGTTTCAAGCTCATCTGCAAGTCAGCAAGTAGCAGTCAAAGTGGACCTAACCTGCCAACGTCTTGAAGGTTACATGTGTCTGAAGGGTGAAGGCGATTCTGCAACGCAGTGTACAATTGGCATGCAGATGCAAGTTGTGATGTGCTGCGGCAGCCAGCAGATTCCGCCTCTTTGTATATGCGCATACCCACGTGGATGCGACATGCGTGGTGGTGACCTGACCTGACGCTGACGTATAAAGCTGCCATGTAATACAGAACAAGTGCACTGCGAACCTCTTTAGAGCCGAAACCATCGCGCTATGGTGGGAAAAGGAAACTCCACAGCAACAGAACCCATCTAGAGATCGTTCGCGTTCTCCTCGCCACCGCGCTGTTCTGAGGCGTGAGATCTGGAGCGGTCCGCCTTACATCGCCTCTCCTTCTACCGTATTGCGGGTACGGAGCCGTTCTTTTAGTCATTTAGTTACTGCTCAGCGGCAAGTCAAGCCCTTCTTGCGATCTGCTTTCTCGAACTGAGTTCCCTTTTTCTTCGCTACCTTTGTGTCCGTGTTGCAGGCAAAGTTCCACGGGCTATGAGATTAGTCTTCCAGCATGTTGAGGCATTGTATCGCCCCTCAGGTGGCGATCTGCGATGCATTAAGACCTATATTACCCCCAGCGTGAGATGGCATTGATGGCTCGAAGTATTGTTGCGTACGCTGTGGTGTCCCCAAAATGCTTCCTTAGCGTATCACGCCGTCGTGCGCCACATCCTTTAGCGTTAATCCTCTGATGATTGTTGTGTTGTGCAATAAGCTCGACCCTCTCTACTGCCTTACTGCCAAAGTACAGTACGAGATAAGGAAGCCTATGAGATAATGTAGGTGCAGAAGACGTGCTCTACTCCAATTTTACTGACTACTAGATGATGTCTGAACAAGAACCAAACCCGAAAGCCCCTACACGAGGCGTACGATATACCGTTGCTCAGAGGATCCAGTGTGTCACTCTTCAGTGTCTGCACTTCACTCCCGATCAGATTCAACAGCTGCTTGGTATCCCGCCGAGAACTCAATTTTATGTGTGGAAGAAAGCGCAGAAGAGAGGCTTTGACCCGCGCTCGAGTATCAAAGTTGAGGTAGAACATGTCGTTGATGCTCCTCGCTCTGGACGGCCAAAGACGGTCAATAAGGAAAAGGAAAAGGATACAGTGAATGTCGTCGAGGGAGATAGAGCTGGTAGTGATGTCTGACTAATGTACGGAGTAGTAGCGTACGACAGCTTAATACGCTAAGGGAAGCACTTTTGGAACATTCTCTCCGTACGCTGTTCGGGCCTGGTGGCTCGAATGGCGTTGGAGATCTCACTACTCCTGTCTATGGAATTTAGAGCTCGTTGGACTGCTGATCCCAAGCTCAAATTATCACTGTTGCTAAGTCATTGCTCTTCCCGGTTCCACCACATCGAGACCGTGCAGTAGACCTTTTCGGACTTCGTTGTCACGTGATGGAAACGGAAGGTTACAACTCTTCTTTAAGATCAGATAGCAGTCAGATCGCTCGATCTTACAACTATATCAGCCCTAATAGCGACAATATAAGACACTTTCATGCGCCTGAAATTCGTCGTTTGTCATCGAGTTGATCGCAAAGTCAAGTGTGTCGTTGAAATATGTTTTCTAGTCGTTCGACTGTCTATTCTGCCCCATTGCAGCCTCATGCGTTCTGTGCTTTTCTTGTTGGCATGTTGACTTTGGTCTCAACGCAGATTTCCTTGTTTCTGCATTCAGCTTCAATGTATTGTGACGAGGTTCGGTATTCTCCGTCGACTCTCCAGTACGTCTAGCTGGATTGATCTGGCTTCTTCTAACATCGATTCACCGGCAGCGCTCCCTTGTTTCCCGAACCTTATGTCCAACATTAAGTGAATGATGGTACTCACTCCTGAAACATCTGTACGTCGCGAAGAACATGAAGCTTGTCTCATCGAAGAAGATGTTGCAGTCGCTTACGTGATAATGCGAGCGTGAGTCTGGGCGAGGGCATAATGCCGAGTTGCGCAATGAATGGCTTTATGTTCGACCATGTTGTCTAGTTCGAGGAGATTTACTCAGGCGACGCGGCGTGGTTTCGAATCACTTCTGGGCGTGCACGTATTGGCTGAAATCCTAGATGAAATTCAAAACCGCAAGTAGCGTGTTGTGGGTCAGTATCTGGTCCCTAGCTCAGAACTTTTGCATAGATGTGCTCGGCCACTTACCTACTCAACCCCTCCACGAGACTGCCAAACAAGCTCAGCAGCTGGAATTGAAGCCGATGCAGAGGCGACGACATAAGTGTATTAACCAATTTGTGTATGAGAAAGGAAGGAAATATATTCGTGTGGTGAAAGTCGTGAAGGACAACGCTTGTAATCGACAAGTGAAGAGCATCAGCCTACGACCGTAACACTAAGGCCAAGCCTAAAACTACACACGCTTGAACGCAGAAGGACTCCAGTCGTACAGTAGTCATGGTACAAGATAGTCCTAGCACCTCGTCACCTCTTTCTCTTCCCACTTGCTCCTGCCGATGATGTGCTTGTGCGAGGCTTAATGCTTCCATCCTTGTTATCTACCAGCCCGTACCTGAACTCCAGGAACTTCACCCTCTTTCTCACACCGCGATTGGTATGCTTTGTCTCAACACGGGCAATACTATCAACTGTGCGACTAAGCAGATCGTCATCATCCTTTTTCGTCCACACGCCACGGAAGTCGTCCGGCAGAAGGGCCTTGGCTTCAGGTTCGGATAGTTTCGTTTTCTGTCTGAAGGCAGTTGGGCCTGTGGTCATGTGCCGCTGCCGCTTATCATGCTCTTTTTGCCTTTCGAGTTCAGCAGAGCTGTATGCTTCAACCAGATGACGCAGTAGCATGCTCGCGACTGTCATGTTGAGAATAGTGGCTTGAGCTGCGGTGGATGCCAGGCGGCGGAAGACTAGTTCTGGTAGCTTGTCGTATTTCTTACGCTCTGTACCTAGCCAGTTCTTTAGGCTGAGGCTATTAGACAGGCTTTCTGAGGCTGTCGTACGCGAAGACACTGTGTTTGTGTCGGTTGAATGCGACGATGTTGTCCGTTCCGATCCCACAGAAGCCGAGTATGGCCGTGCGTAGGTTTCAGGTGCTCTTCGAGCAGATAATGGGGAAGCTGACGCCTCTGCATCCTCATCGGTCGTGGACTGTCTCTCGTCGTCGGAGGATATCTCATGAACTTCGTGTACTTGAGGAACCACGACCGGACTCTTGTTCTTACCATCCGACGCAGGGGAATCGATGGTTTGCAAAGGAAAAGGCGAGATACGGTTTTTGAGCGGGTGATCATCTGGCAGCTCGACTGTTGTGATGGGTTGGTCGGGGTCTCCGTCCTGTACCTCGTCTAGACCTAGTGCTTCCCATCCACCTTCTGGAGGTGGTAGACCAAATTCTGACAGCTCTGCCTCGGGACGCTTGAAGAGCGCTTGTGTCTCGAGACGGCCGCTACCGACGTCTCCATCAGCAGCTTTTTCGTGTCGCATAGCGTGTGCCTCAGTATTACTCTCGATATCGTCTTCGCCGCTCTCTTCTTCCCGTTCTTCATCCGGAACATGTCGCATAACAGGTGTAGGAGCCCTTCTAGACGTGCCACTCTTTTGAGGAGCCGTTGACTGACGCTGGACCATGTCATAGCTTTCATTTTCATCCGCAGTCTCATCATTGTCGTCCTCATCTTCTCCATTAGCTTGTGTTGGCGCAGTCTCCCACAGCTGGCTTCTTTCTGGAGCGGTATCAAACGCCATATACTCCGAGCCAGTATCTGAGAGTGCGTGTTGAGATCGCACTTCAGCATCAGGCTCACCATCGCTGAGCAAATCGATTATTGGACTGCTCCCTCGTCGTGCAGGTGGCTGATCATGGAGCCGGACGTGACGGGCAATGGACGTCATGCTCGTTTTCAGACTGTCGTCGGCCTGCACGTAAGATTGCTTCGCGGTCTCGTACGGTGCAGATTCCTGGGAAGTAGACGCACTTTTCGGAGGACGTTGGTATGACTCAGGCGGCTTTTGCGCTTCAGGTACTGATGACAAAGAAGACGTCATGGCTGGTTTGATAACAGATCGGCTAGCTGCTGATGAATGTGCGGGTAAATCGGGCTGAGCCTCCCTGAGGGGTTCTTCGGTCTGCGAATTCGCTTGACCCGCTAGTTGACTCATGTCGAGAATCTGTCCAAACAGCTTCCTTTTTGGAGACAACACTGAGAACTGCGACGCTTGCTGCGGTTGCGATTCCGATTGTGTAGAATTTGTCTGCTGACTTGCGCGCTTTCTCCCTTCATTAGCGTGGATCACTTCGCGCTCGGCCAGAGGAGACCGTGGTTCAGGGGCAGGTGCAGGCTGATAGTGCCCAATGGATATCTCCTCATCATCGCCAAGAGCATGCGACTTTGGCTGAGCGTTCTGCGACGTCTCGCTAAGGGCGATATCTTCATCCTCAGCTTCAACTCTTTCGCGTTCCGCATCACGCTGTCGTTGCGCACGTGTGCGAGGGTCTGGGGTGGGCTCTCTTTTTATCTCGGGTGTGGCTTGGCGATGCACGTCTTCTTTCGCGAGGACGTCATTGACGTGCTCATCGAGCTCGGGTGTGTCCCTAAGACCATTGCGTCGCATGTACTCCGGCTTTATGGCATTCTCGTAGAAGTCTTGCCACTCTTCAGCAGTATGTCCACTCCAGGCTGCTGCTACACCTTGCCAAGCCGACTTTAATTTCTCAGGGCTCGTGTTGTGGATATCGGGCACCGCCTTGTAAAGCCTTTGGGCCTCTTTTAGGTTAAAACTGCTGGCTCCTGCTTTAGCGCGGAAAGACCTGACGAGCAGGCTTTGTCTCTGAGCGTCTCTCTGAGTAATTTGCACGCTCTCCGAATCAGACGCGTCGGGTTCGGCATAGGCTGTCTCCGGATCTTGGACAGGCTCTGCCCGGGTTTGTCCGTCGTTTTGTGGCAGCCGCTCTTTTTCGCTGTTACACTGTTCACCGTCAATGTGTGTAGCATTGACATGTAGTCGCCGTGGTGTTCGTGAAGGGCTCGACCGACGTTGTGCAGCCTTGGTTTCTCCAGTACCAGGTGCAGATGTCGTTCGCGTAGGCTCAGCAGAGGCATTTCCAGCATTGGTATCTGGTGGGCCGTTGAGACGTCTCCGCTTTGGCGACCTTTCGATTTCACGCCTAGCTGCACCGTCATTCATCTCTTCAAAAGGGTCGATTTGCTCGGTCACTGTCAGATTGAGGAACTGAGTATGGTCAAGGAACCTGCTCCGCCAGCTCTGGTATGTATGATGAGGATACTTCCGGGCAAGGTGTTGGTATATGGCAAGACCCTTCCATTTGCCGCCGTTGTTACGGTACGGGATCAACCAGTTGAACAGGATCTGGTCATCTTCATGAGTGAAAGCGGTTCTCGTCGTCTTCCTTCCGAGCGAAGGGTCGCCAACGGGTCTGTCAGCCTGCGCAGGCCATTGCACTCGGTATTTGTCAGGGTCTTGGAGTTCGTTCTTGTTCAAGGAATGCTCTACGAGCTCGTAGTGATGGCAGGTGTATCCACTGGGCATCTTCCTTGCATTTGGGTCGACGAGACAGTAATCGGCATCTTTCTCGAGGGCCACAATGACACCGCCATTATGCGCTATGCTTTGAGTCAACTCCTTTCGGTTGGGTACTGACCGCGACACCCAGAACTTCAGCGCATTGAACAGCTGGGAAGGCATGTTCGATCAGCTGATCGGCGCATAGGTCGATAGAAGCGACACCGAGGACGTCGAAGACATGAGCGCGGCGTCATTTGCTACAGTCAGCCAAGCGACGTATGTTGAGTACATAAAATGCGCATTGACAGACTGCGGGTACTGGGCTGGGAACAATAAACCTGCGTCACGCGTCGCGAAGCCACGTGCCAAAAAGATCAACCGCGGGCACAAGCCGTGGAGCAGGGCGAGGACGGAATTAGAGTCGCCGGTCGGTGGAGGTCAGCGTGACAGGCTTTGGTGTTCCAACACCGCTTCAGGCAAACATTCCCGCATCTTCAGTCCATCAGGCCGAAAAATGGCGTGTTCTGTTGCCGAAGCCTGCGGTCAGACTGCCTAACCAGGTCCCTGCACCACCCCAAGACTCTAAATAGACTTACGATTTGTCCGCCGCTGATTGGCAGAAGCTGCCGGTGAGATTCCCCACCTCACATATCTTTCAACTTTGTGCCGAGCGATTCAACTTTATCAGGGCTTGTTGGTCCTCTGCCACCTTCCGATCACAACCCGATCAATCCACCTTCATATCTTGTCGCGTTCTCTCTGTACTCTGCGACAGCAACCTCGAACTGCCAACCGTCTCATTTGCCCTTTTTTCTTATTTCCATTGCCCACGCAAGAACACATACACCACTCAAGATGTCTGAAGAATTGACCTTCAAAGACGTTTCGGGCCACAACACCAAGAAGGATCTCTACGTTATCATCCACGACAAGGTCTACAACACCTCGTCATTCATCGACGAGCACCCGTAAGTCTTCTCCGCCAGCGAACAGCCTCCCCCCGCACCCCGCTCGCCAACCACTCCACGAGCACAAAACTGACATTTTCCTCGCAGCGGCGGTGAAGAAGTCCTCCTAGACGTCGCCGGCCAAGACGCAACAGAAGCATTCGAAGATGTCGGCCACTCCGACGAAGCACGCGAGATCCTCGAAGGCCTGAAAATCGGCACACTGAAGAGGGTCCCAGGCGATCCAGAGCCCAAGGCTGCCGCTACCGACAAGGTCTCTGCAGGCCCGGGGGGCAACTCGAGCAGCAGTGGCTTCGGTGTCGGTCTGTACGCGGTCATTCTCGTCGGTGGTCTGGCAGCATACTTTGCATATACATTCATGCAGTCGAAGGATTCGAAATAAAACAAGCGATATGAGATACGAGATGCGATGATTAGAAAAAGCTGAGAATCGAACGTGAACAGCCAGGTGGCGCTCGAGACGACGTTTCCACTCGGTCGTCGCGGGTCTGCCACTTCTACGCGGAGGGAAGCACTAGAGAAGCATTTGGAACCACGATACAGGAGTTTTGGGCCGTGTCAGAGTCGCTTGAACTCTGATACCTGTATGCGAGCATTTGTGGCGATGTGCCGTCGCTTTTCATCTTTAAGCATGCGCACAGAACGAATGGTAGATAGACAAGATCGAATACAAGACATTTGCCGCTCTTCTATCACGGACTTCCCCTTCAGTGCTTCTTTGCCGTGCGACGCGGGTACGGCGAGCAGAATGAACCAAAAGCGGCTGATACTGAATATCCTTGGAAAAGATGTCGACTGAATTATGTTCGAGACTGAAGCTGCTGAGAAGAGAGCGCTCAGGCCGCTTTGTGCCCGATTTCAGACAGTTTTCCGCAAGTGTGCGAACCGAGCAGTTCTCAGAGATGCAGGATATATTGATGATGTCCCCTATTAAGTATTAATGTAATCCGTAAACCGAAGCTCCAAAAATGGTCGCTAAACATCTGCACAGCTGTCTATCAAGTCCCGTGACATCCGCAACCTACGCTCCAAAAAGGTCGCTAAATCTCGGCAAATATGCATCCACCTACAAAGATAAACTCCTCCCTTCCCTCTCACACAATCCCAATGACAACCATGTACCTCAGCTTTCCCTCTTTCCCACTCAAGTTCACCGTCGGCGGCTTCCCTGCGCTACTGATATCGATCCCGATCCCATCGTCAAGAACCAACTGACTACTCTTCCACCCCCAACTCTTCCCAAACGTAAAATTATCCGGTGCACTCTCGTACACAGACAGCAGCCGGCCCGCTTTGGAGGGACTGTAGATCTTGAAGTACGTTTTAATCGTGCCACGAGTGTCGATATAGGGCGGCATCGTGGACGACGTGAATCGCTGATTCGCCCGGAGGCTGGGGCCAAAGAACTCGGGGCCATCCGGGTCGAGAGGGAGTTTGTTGGTGTGCGTGATTGTCGACTCTTCGTTTGCAGAGGTTTGGCGGCGGTGGAGGTAGGAACGTGGAGGAGGCAGGCGGGAAGGTATGGACGTGTTGCCGTTCTGGGAGACTTTCGGGTCACGTTCCGAGTCTCCTCGGTACGACATGCTCTGGGATGGCGAGAGGAGGGTTGATGTGTTTCCGTCGAAGGGATGGGATGTGGACGCAGGCTCGTCGTGATCGTTGCTAACGGGTTCGTACCATGCGGCGGAGGAGTGATTCCGGGAACCCGACTTGCGGAGGAGCATTTCGCGTTCCAGCTGGCCTATACGATCGTCGACGCTTGCTGGGACGGATTGTGCTGGGGAGTCGTCTGACGGGTCTGTGTCCTTGGCCCGATGGAGGTAGATACCTAGTTGCTGTCCTTTCGATGTGTTGACCCGCTGGATGTACAGGCTCCACATGCTGCCTGCATACCAAATCGTTTGCGAATGGACACGCTTCTTCTCCTTGAGAGTGCGAGGGTTGGGGAACTCTGTCGAAAACCTAAATGGTGGGTAGTGGCTGTAACGAGGAGTGGTAGTCGAAGACCAGTTTCGTGCTCCAGAGTTGCTTTCGAATACACTACCGGCGAAGTCAGCTGCCCAGGCCACATCGCTTGGCTCGAGACTGGCGGACAAGCGTGTTGCCGGTGACGTCCAATCTCCGCTGGTGGTGGTGACAAGTGAGGCGACTGTATCCCTCACACCACCGACAATGCAGGAGACATCACTGGTTGGAATCCAGAATTTGCGTGGCTGACCATTCCCATCCCACGAACCCGACTCCATCTCAGCTACTGAGTTTTCGGCGTATTTCGGTGGGCTATCGGCTCTCTGCTTGCCTCTAGCATTCTCAGAAGGCTCTTGGACAGGTTCCGAGCCTAGTCCATCTTGCTCTTCTGCAGCTTCACTAAGTCCAAGCTCCAGATCTGCTTCGTGAGCATTCACCACCCGCTGACGAAGCTCCATCTGCATCCAGAGTGCATCCGACACGATCTTGTCAGGTAGAACTGGGACACCCAGAATATCTCGGGCAGAACGAATTTGTTGAAGCTGTTCAAAGCGCAGGTGCACGTAGTGTATTCCTTCATCAAGAAGCACAAGCAATGGGCTGACTTCGGGTGAGGTGTATAGAGAGCACCACACATCGTCTTTGTCAGACCAGTGTTTTTGTGCTCCAAAGCCTGAGTCTCTGCGATAAGTCGTGTCGAATCTGACGGCGAAGAACCGAAGACTTTGTGGTTTGGGGAACATGTAGGTTCCGTCAGTGTCGACGAGTTTCGACTCGGTCGCCAGTCGCCGCAGTCTTCTATTCAAGATCTTCAGCGTAAGGAACCACCGTTCCCATTCTCCAGGCACGTAGAAAGGGTCGCCACCGATAATCTCTCGAACGATTTCGGCGGGTATGTGATCCCAATGTTCGTAAGGCATTTCCCAGCCTTCTCTGCATAGCATTGCTTTTGCGGATGCCAATATCCTGTCACCGGGTCGGCCATAACAGCTGTTTGTGACGAGCTTGATCAAGCTGTGCAGTTTTGCTGTGCTCATCTGTCGCAGTATGTAGTCAACACAAGTATCAACCAAATCCGGCATATCAAGCCAGCAAGCCGTTGCGAACAGCCCAATAGCCTCTTGCTCTTCGTGAGCAGCAACGGCAGTGCCATAAAGGCGTTTCAGTGCGAGCTCGAAGGCGAGCTGCGTGATGTTTGGATCTATCTCTTCTGTGACAATGGTCATCTCACTAGCCGCGCTCTCTGTCCATGGCCCACAAAAAGCGGTAGAGAAATACGGAGCTCGATCAAGCAGCAGTTTGTGCAGTTTATAGCTCTGTCCAAATGCATGCACGGTAATGTCTGAATGCTTGCCGCTGAGAAACCCATTATACAGCAAATGACCAGCCAACGTAGACGCATCCTGAGGCGGGCTCCTAGGATTGGGTGAGCTTCTTCGGTGTGTAGTTTCTCTCGAGAGCAAACCAGGGGTGTCGCTCACGAAGAGATTGGACAATCTCTGCGAAGCTCCGCCGGGGTCAAGGTCCAACGCATCGTGGTTGAAGCCTGTATCGAAATCATCGTCTTTCTCTGTGCCTGGAATGCTGGAGCTAGCGGCGACTATGTTCAGATCCGGAGGTCTCGAGATAGCTCTGCGACTGAGACCTGCCCCAGTGAGCGCTGAAAGAGGCAAAGAGCTCCTCGAGGCAGAGGTTGTGCTTATCGATGCGTGAGCGGTGTTTGCAGAGACGGAAGATGTCGGCGGGCCAGAAGCAAAGATGGACCGACTAGGTGGAGGTGGGCTGACGGCACTTGCAATGGTCGGAGAATCAGCGCCGGTGATTGAGGGATCATTGTTCGTTGACGGCGTCCTGCCTCGAGGCAACCCACTCTGCCGCGGCGTGATTCTGCTAGATATGGCTATTGACGGCAGAGGGAGAGAAGAGCGAGAACTCGATGCGGCTGAACCGTCGCCAAGCGGTTCTCTGGTAGCGGTCAAGAGGCCACTCGAAGCTTGCGTGGTAGTGGGAGAACTGATGCCTCGCAGCAGATCGTGCAGAGAGTCCGACAGTTCATCTTCTGTGGTGCGTTCCTCTTCCATATCACTCAGCACAGATTTGCCACCCACGCTCGACCGAGTTCAACTTGCTGCCAATGGGTACAGATCAAGCACAGATCATGTCTCTGGCCAATACTGGAATGGAATAACCCTGGAAGCTGGTGTTCTTGTGCAGAATAGGTCAACCCCGTCGACCTCGTCGCCACAGGTCAGAGATGCTTATTTGCCTCAAATTCGCGTGCGATAGAGTACATCCGCAGGATTTTATTATTCTATAGACCTTCTGACCTACACCTGCTCGTTTTGATTTGGTCGGAAGAATCAGAGAACTTGGAAAAGGTAGATGTAATTGCTATGGGAGTCGAGATCGAGCGGGCAGTCAGGTGGCACGATATGATAAGGAAGGAATAGGCGAAACGTGATTATCAGGAACGCATGGAGCGGATATCAACTCCACAATGTCATTTACAATCACCATCGCCGAAGAAAGCCAGTTGCCAGCGTGAAACCACCACCCTTCCCTCGTTCCATGTAATACAGCTTGTTGCATGTTCTTCGTCTTTGCTGCACAGGTCGAATTGCTCTTTCTGAGGTCGATGTGGGACGTCACATTATGGAATTCATCGTCTCTGGATCCTGCTCTTCGTCATGCCGACTTTCGAGAGCGGTGGTTCCGACCGGGAGGGACCACCGATTAAGACACCACTTACGCCGCCTCTCGAACGTACGCAACATGGACTGTCTTTCAAGGAGGAGCAAGCTGAGTCCGAGGACCCTACAATGATCTCGGACGTATTAAAAACCTGTCAAGAGGAGGGTGCAAATGGTACAACTGATGGTAACAGCCACATGGATGAGAAACGCTTTAACCTAGCCTTGGGAGAAACATTTGTGACGCCTCAAAGTCGTTCTAACCCGAGGAGCGATTTTGAAAGGTTAATGTCTTCCAGACATGCCAGTGTCAATAATACTGCCTCCAGTATACGAAGGGCCAGCAGCGAACTTGTCGTGGCCTCAATAGACAGATACCCGTCAGACCAGTACTCAATCGAAAAACCAAGAGAATCTGCAAGGAGCCCAGTGTCGGAACCCTTTGCCATGCTGTCTCCAGCTTTATCCGAAAACGCTACGGATTCCGAAACGTTAGCTCAAGATCAATGGAAAGCCCTATTCTCAGTTGAAGCATGGCAGATGCTGCAAACCCCAAGGCCGTCATTCAGCGATGCGTCTCGCCGTGTGAGTCTGGATAGACCGGCTGAACTCAGGCGATCACGGAATATGAACATAGATGTAGGCTCAGAGAGAGCTGCAGTACCGCCATCCGGCCTGTCTTCCCGCAGACCTCGCGTACCGCGAGCTCTTTCGACTCCCGTCAGTATCAGAAGCCCCAACGGCATAATACAGGAACAACGAAAAACAAGGACTACTTCCAAACCTGACCAGCTCAAACCGCGCATCGTATCGTCCTCTCGTCAGCCACCCGCGTCACCTCTACC
This sequence comes from Herpotrichiellaceae sp. UM238, assembly GCA_000315175.1. NCBI lineage: Eukaryota > Fungi > Ascomycota > Eurotiomycetes > Chaetothyriales > Herpotrichiellaceae > Herpotrichiellaceae sp. UM238. Next base: position 186,085 of record AMYF01000020.1, on the reverse strand, counting down.
TAGTACGTTGCCTATGCCGCCACTGTCACTTTCAACGTATCTTCAGCTCGAGCTCTCCTCACAACGACCTCCCCAGATATATATCCATCGTTCCTCCTCGAACGACTTTCCCTATGAATCTTCCCGCGTCAAAATCGAGCGGCTGTTGAACTTCCTCTTTCTGCCATATCAGCTTGAAAGCGTCCTCTGGTTCGGTGTTCTGGCTTGCCTAGATGTGTGGCTGTATACTTTCACGATACTTCCTCTGAGGATGATGAAATCGATCTATATACTATTCCAAAGCTTTGCGAAAAACCTTGCGGGCGAAGTACGATTCCTTCTAGGATTTGTGTATTCCGGTAGCCAACGTGTGTGGCATAGAAGGCGCACAAGAGGTCAGTCTGCTGCTGATGTGCTTTCGCGGAGGAATTCTGAGGCTCACGTCCCTCAAGAAAGCGTTGCTCGTGATGCCAATCGAGCAAACACTCGAGGCAGCAGACATCACAGAAGATCCAAGACAACACCGTCGAATCTCATGCCCGACGACAAAGCTGATATTCTAAAAGGCTTACTGATTATTGCCACATGCTCGATATTGCTCAGACTAGATGCTAGTCGAATGTATCACTGGGTCCGAGGTCAGGCAGCGATGAAGCTGTACGTCATGTATAACCTGCTTGAAGTCTGCGATCGGCTGCTATCGGCCCTGGGTCAGGATGTTCTGGAGTGTCTTTTCTCCCAAGAGGCCTTGGAACGTAAGCCTGATGGCCATAGCAAGGTCATGCGTCCACTCTGGTTGTTCCTGCTTGCGCTGGGCTACTGTGTGATTCACTCAACTGCTTTGTTCTATCAAGTCGTCACGTTGAACGTGGCGGTCAATTCATACTCTAATGCACTAATAACCCTACTAATGTCTAATCAATTTGTGGAGATCAAAGGGACAGTGTTCAAGAAGTTCGAACGCGAAAACCTTTTCCAGCTCACCTGCGCTGATGTTGTGGAGAGATTCCAGCTCTGGCACATGCTGATGATCATCGCGTCAAGGAATATCGTCGAGACTAGCGGCTTCAATATTGGTATTCCTAACCTGCTCTCACCTGCGGCCATGGCAACCTCATCGAGCACTTCGAACATCACAATGGCAGCGCCGCCACTGTCTGCGGCCTCTATTCTACCACGCTCATTCATGATTGTGCCATCTATGTTGAGCTCTGTCAGCTCATACGTGCCTGCCATAGCACACGTTTTGGGTCCTTTTGTGATTGTTCTCGGATCAGAGATGTTCATCGACTGGTTGAAACATGCGTACATCGGCAAATTTAATAACACGAAACCTGTCATCTATGCGCGGTTTCTGGACGTCCTTGCGAAAGACTACTACACCAACGCCTTTGGCGAGCACAATTTGACGAAACGACTAGGATTGCCTGTAATCCCTTTGTGCTGCTTGATGATCCGAGCCGGCTTCCAGACATATCAAATGTTTGTCGCCTCGTGGGTTCCAAGTCCGTCAAGCAGCCATGCCATTCATCAGCAATACTCGACTACAATAGCCATACCGACGACTACGGCCGGAATCATTGTGCGCAAAATGGATGATCTGCTTAATCAGCTGCCAGCTGCTATTTCGAACACGCAAGTTAGCTCGTACTTTACAACGACACTTGTCTTCCTCTTGATTTTTCTTGTGCTGCTGCTCTGTAAGCTCGCGCTCGGGATGGTGCTTCTGATATTTTCCCGACTCCGGTGGCAATCGGCCAGAGAGCGTGAGCATACTGGCAACCCTTCGCCTTACATCGAAGGCTCGAAACGCATGGGTGGATGGGGAGTTGTGGAAGTTAACAATGAAGATGCTAAGATCATCTATGAAGGCGCGCCAGAGGCGTTACAAGCTGCAAGAGCCAGAGAATCGAAGAGTATGGCCAAAAAGCAAGAAGAGAAGGAAAGAGGCTACAGTGCAGAAGGCCTTGAAAAGATCAAGAGGTATGAGCTCGGAGTTAGTAAGAGGATCTGGTGATGGGTTTCTGCGGTCTTGTATGACTTGTCATAGATACCTGAAAGCTCAAAACCATTGCTTGAAGTTCAAGTTATTGCGTTTTACGGCCTTCTTTCTAAGCCCAAGTTTCTATACGCTCATCATGGCTTGCCAGGCTGTCAGGCACTACAAGGTTTTTCTTTTTTCCTTCTTGCAGTGCGTTCCCTCTAAGCCTTGCACGGTAGAACAAGCTTTTGTCCGAATGCATTCGTTCCGAGCCGTAACTTTGCTTCACTATTCCGGTGCCACTGCCTTGACAGGTAGACGGCATGCCATTGACCCTCTGTGAAGCCTTTGAGGGTGACTGCAAAGTGATGTAGTAATCTCACGCACCAAAGAACGAACTCATCGATGTTATGTAGAAGGATAGAGCGCTCGGCAATTGACATGTATCTCAACGACCGAGTTTTGTTCTAGTTGGCCAGACGCAATAGCGCAGCCTCATAGCCAGCGCCGTCCGCTAATTTTTGCAAGAGTGAACAACCGAAGGAGACATCGCTGAGGGCGGCTTCCGGGCCGAGTAGTGGGTGGCCTTGAGAGTAGTGCCATGGGTAGCCAGTGAGCGTCCGCCAGTAGCGCACTGCCCGCTCTCAGGCTCTCATAGCGTCGGACGACCTCCATACTACCCTCATATACTCCATGTCACGAATTTCTCCCAACAGTCAAAAATCGGATCTCATGGTGTAATGGCAACACATCCTCGTACAGTGCCATTTAGATTGACATTTATCTTGACATTTGTTGACATTTAGCCTGTATTTGAGAGGAAGATTGGCAGTTCAAGTCTGTCTGAGATCGTTGCTTTTTGTTTTTTGGTGGGTTTTTTTGGGACAGGAGATTCTGCCCAGTGTCTTCTTTGTGGCTGTTGCATATATGAAGGATATACCAATACCTGGGCCGTCAAGATTGAGGTGTGCATGTTGGTTGAATGATGCATATATTATTGTGACCTGTTGCTGAGTCCAGAATTTGAAGGTAATAGAATCGAAAATTAGGATGACCTTGGGCGGGACTCGAACCTGCAGAGCACCAAACAGGGGCAGCGTGCTGAAGTCTCAGTTGCTTTGGCATTCATGAACGAGTCTAGTTTACGGGCGACTAGCTCTGCCTCGAACTTGGTCAGCTGTGCCTGTGCTTTTTTCGTAGGCCATCCTGGACAATTCAGTGTTGTTGCGACACTGCAAACAATTACCAGCCACTTTGTTAAGGTAACTGCTTGATCTCGCCATCATGAGACGTCCAGGGCTCCTTCCGCGCATTTGCGAAGAATCGCGCCCACGACTGCCAGCTGCAAGCATGCAACACGTTCCGCTTTCGGTACACTGCTGGCTGAAGAGATATACGTTGATTTCTTTTGCTTAATGACAGTTCGAATTTAACCGTCCCATGCATGCTGCTCTTGCTAGCGCGTCGCTGGCCAAAAGCGCCCTTGCTTCCAAGCAGAGACACGAAGGAGGAAAGGTGCCGTACAACTGCAACGGCTACTTGATGGCTCACCATGCGAATCCGGTCCTTTGTCAGCAGCCCAAAATTCGCTTGATGTTAGTCGTACCCCATCATTCTTTCTCTGTTCACCAGACGTCCTTCCACCGACGCTTCCATTCGATTCTGTGTCGGCGTTCCAGCTGGACCTGAAAGGGTGGAGAATCTGAACGGTCACAAATCAAAGAACAGGAGTTTTCAGTACCAAATGTCGCAAAATCGTGCCCTGAGCACAACAAAAAATGCTGTGGCAGGAGTAGTCTTGCTGTGGAGGATTACAAGGTACGTGCGAATGACACAGGCCAGATCATGCTGCTTGCGGGATGGTCGTCCACTCTCTCACCTTCTGAAAATCCATAACATGATTGCTGCCGTCGGGTCCAAATCGATCTTGCAAGTCAGTCCAATCACGATCAATAGCCGTCTCCGGGCGCCATCGAAACAAATCACTCATCTGCTCGTCCATTCGACCCTCGAGACAATCTGCAATGACGCCTCCAACGGCGGTAATGTACGAGAAGCCATGACCAGAGCCCCCAACGCCGAGCACAAGACTGGGATAATCAGGATGGCGAGAAATTAGGAAAGCTCGATTTGGCGTATCTGCGCACCAGCAGATGCGAGCATGGGTGAAAGGGCGATCAGCAAGGTGGGGCATCGTTTCTCGCAAAAAGGCTCGAACTCGCTGCTCAGCATCCAAGGGTATCTGATGATAGGCGAAAGGTGTGCTGACGTGCCTAGGATCAGCCGGGGAGGTTTCCCAGTTGCAATAGCCCGGATGTTCGTCGCAGATCTTCAGTTCGTTTTTGTCCTCGTCGGGTTCCATGAAGAATCCACGCTCGATATTGAAGAGAACTGGTAAATTTTTGTACAGCTTCGCTTCATCGGCAGTCATCTTGATGTGGGCTAGTGTCCAAGCGGTCGGGCGGAGCTGGTCTTGCATATGGAAAATTCGAGGAGCATTTGCGCCAGCACACAAGATTGTTCGGTCAGCACGGAAAGCAGGTCCCTGGGCAACGACAGCGCCTTTGACGTCGCAATTCTCGTAGATCAGGCTCAATACTTGCCCTCTTTCACCTGTGATCAAAGTCACGCCAAGTCTCTGTGCTTCTGTGATGGTACGCTCCAAAGCTTTCCTGGCTTGCACCCAACCGCAGCCATCTTTCTTGGTCCAGCCTCGCCAACCTGGAAAGTCTCCAGTTAAGACGCCTTTGGGCATCGTGTTCCGAAAGTCCTCTTTTGTATTCAAGGGGGACCAACCATTGGCTTCACCGTATCCATCCCCTTCGTTCAGCGCAGCACGACCTTTTTCGCTTGTGGCGGCTGTCACTGCGCCAGTCTCATGATACAAGCCTCGATATACTGGGTCTTGCTCCCATCCTCGGATCGCATCTCGAGCCAATTTGTCCGAGACATATCGCTCGGCCGAGCCTCTAGGAGCCGAAGAGCTCAACTCCAGGATCTTATTGATGTCGTTGCCGGCTGCGATGGGTGATGGGGCAGGATATGGATCGAGAAGCGTAATGTTCTCGTAGCCTCTTCTCGCGAGATGAAGAGCAGTTGAACTTCCCCACGTCCCTGCGCCAATTACCAAGATGCTAGAGTCCTTGGTCAGCGGCCGCGCAGTAGCAGACACGCATTCCGAGGGTTCGGATTTGAGCTGCATTTCGACCAAAAAATAACTACAATAGGAACATCAAGCAACCCACGAGGCTCTGCGGAGTATGCTCAAGTCGGCAGCAGTGTGGGGAACCATGCAACTTTCATCAAGCTCTTGCTGAAACCCATGGCCAACCCAAATACCGTGGGTATTGCCAACCCTTCTTCACCGAACATGAGCACGTCAAGTCACAAGAATTGAGGGCGAGGGGTAGTGCTGAGACTGTTTCGTCGACAGCTTCGTCTATGAGAATTATGCATTGTTGATATATGCGACCGACGTGTACCAAAGACTGCGGTAAGGGACTTCGCAAGAGGTCGCTGTGAAAGCTGTACCTGTGTCAGATTCTTCACTCGGACTTCTGAAGAAATTTCTTCCTAATTGCTCATCGCCTGTATCTATAACGAGAGGTTCACTCGCAGGTAGAGCTCGAGCTTCTCTGTCGGCTGTAGTGCCATGCAATCATTAGGCCGACATAAAGCGAACGGCTAGTTGAACATTGCAGTGAGGATGCACTTTCTATGTGAGCCAATGAGGATTCGTCGGCATCCGAATTACCTCCTTTACACCAACACAATCGAGCCCGAGGCCGCTAGCCGACAGAAGCTTGTGGATTATCAAACTATACTGCTGTTCTTTGCAATTGTACAGCTTAGCTCACCAGAGCAAAGATGACGATGTTCCATAACTCCACCTACAGGGAAGTAGACCACCATAGAACTGCAACACCGCGTTCAACACCACCATCATCACTGCGATCGCTTACCACTTAACCAACTCAGCATATTAGTAATGGATAAAGAATATATTATATCTTAGGCCCTTAAAGACCTCGATACTAGTCGCTTTTCCTCTATCCGAGCCTGCGCAGTTGCGTATAACCTCTACTATTCCACCTTGTTAAGACGAAGATATAGCCGACGAGATCGCGTTACTAGTCACGTAAGCTAATAAAAACTCAGTCTCTTATAAGAGGATATGCTAGCTAAATAGCTACTCGAAGCTGAGCGAGTAGGATACGCATTTAACTATACCTAATTACGAGAAATGGTCTCCCTTATCTATAAGACCTCTAGTAGTAACGGAAAGCTAGGAAAGCGATAGACTAGAAACTTTATAAAACGATACTTAGCTTTATAGATAAAGAAGGGTATTATAATAGCTAGTAAACGAGTTTATAATCTCTATTCCTTAAACGTTTCCTAGTAGTTTATAATCTTATTATCGCTACTTACTATATATAAAATTAAGATTACGAATATCTATAATATAAACGAAATAGGTAATACGCTTAAACCCTACGCGAACTAGATAATTATAGGATCTACTACCTTAAAGCGATCCTATATCTTAAGGGTTAAATAGAGGGAATAGGTATCCGTTATTAAGTGTATTAACGTAGTAGGTAAGGTACTAATTCTATTAGTAATATTTAAGGGAAAAAGCGTTTAATAGCAATAGTTTATCCCCTCTAAGACCCCGAATTAGTACTATACCGCCTTAGATAATACGTATACTACGGATAATCTCGGATTATAATAGCTACGCGAAATATTTATCTCTTAGACTATAATAGGGCTTAAGAAAGGGGAATATCGGTTACTAATTCTAGATAGCTACCGTAGTTACTATACTACGGAATTTATATAGGAATATTATTAGAATTAGATAATACCCTATTATCTAATTACGTACGTATCGTATATCCTTTAATCGCTTAATCTATACGTATTCTTATCCCTTAAACGTAGCTATCGCGCTACAGTTAACTACTATAGTTAACTAGATAATACCGCACTAGTTAAGAAGTAACGATTCCTAGAATACTACTAATCTATAAGGAAGGATACTATAGTAGTACGGAATATTAAATCTAGCTTTAGATCAGTAGGGATCGTACCCTATAACCCGGATAAGATCTTATTCTTACCCTTCGTTTATAAGATAGCTAGCAGCAGCGAGTAATAGTATTCTAGTACTCCGCGAACGGAAAGAACACCTACTATAGTCTAGCGTACCCCTACTAACTATAGAGAGCTATATTAAGCCGTTAATAATATCTAAAAGACTACTACCCTCGATTATAATATACGCGATCTCTTTACTAAGATAGGCCGTATAATAAACCGACTATAGTTTCGTCTTATAGAGGCTTAACGTTAAGCTACTACCTATAAACGCTTATTAGATAACTATACTACTAAATCTAAGAAATAGGGACCGGTTAACCTTAATAGAGCGTTTATAAATATCGAGAATATAAGGAAAGCCTATAATAAAGCGTAATTATCTTTAACGGTAACGAGGGCGGTAAAGAAGCGAAGGAAGCCCTTAAATCCTACCCCTGCAGGTCCCTCTACCTCTATAGATCCCTTTATGATAGTTGCCGAACGCCTACGTATAATAGAGAATATGTAATTAGCGATCGTAGTTGGAATTCGGTATCGAACGCGGTGTTGCAGTTCTATAGTGGTCCACTTCCCTGTATGTGGAGTTACTATCTGCGGTGAGGCGGCCGTAGCTCCGCATATAAAGTCCGCCTACTAAGGAGCACGACTAATACTCTGGAGATGGATGAAGTTACAGTTAATCGTGAACGTTTGTATATAGCCTCGCAATGCTTTTTGTCTTTAAAGGAGTTTCTATGTTTCCTTAATAAGCTATACTTTGTCAAGGCTTGTTTTAGGCGCTGAGCTTGTGGTATTAAAAATCGCTTGTAGCAACACGAATCATCAGGCGGCACGCGCTCGGTTTCTCGCTGATCTCTCACATTGCCATGGCCCTACCGCCACAAACTCTGGCAGGCAAAGTCGCCATCGTCACAGGCGGCTCTCGAGGCATTGGTTCCACCATCGCCGTAGATCTGGCCCGCCGTGGAGCCAACGTCTGTATTACTTACACCTCTGAGTCCTCCAAGTCCAAGTGCGAAGGACTCGCGTCTGAAGTCTGGGGCCTATCAAACGACGCCGAGCTGCTCTATATCCAAGCGGACGTAACGGACGAACAATCAGCACCTAATGTCATCTCCGAAACCATCAAAGCTTTCGGTCCAAACCTCGATATCCTTGTCAACAACGCGGCAACCGAGTTCTCCCGGCCGATCTCCGAGACCACAAAAGAAGACTTTGACAAAATCTACCACACGAATGTCCTAGGTCCTCTCCTCATGACGAAAGCAATCCTGCCACACATTCGTTCCCCGGGCCGTATCATCAATATATCGTCAGTTGGTGCTCGCTGTGGGTTTGCTCAACTCGCACTGTATGGATCAAGCAAAGCTGCGCTCGAGGGCCTGACGCGCTGTTTTGCGGCCGAACTCGGTGGGAAGGGTACGACTGTCAATGCAGTTGCGCCTGGACCTGTGCAGAGCGAGATGTTGGATCAGATACCGGAGAACATCAAGGAGTGGCAGCGGGAATCGACGCCAGCGGAGAAGCGATTTGGAGAGCCGCAAGAAATTGCTGACGTTGTTGCTTGTTTGGCTGGGCCCGAGGCCAGCTGGATGACCGGACAGACTCTAAACGTAAGCGGCGGCTTCACCATGTACTGAAGATTGTCAAAGATCAATTGTAATCTGTGAAAAAGACACTCCAAGCGTCATCTAAGCCTAGAGGTGCGAACAAACCAAAAGAACAAAGTCCACCATGCGTGCGCTGTCACTTTGGACACGGCTAGCTATTCCGACCAATCAACATCAAGAGACGGACCTTCATCTTTGGTATTCAGACTGGAAAACGAAGCCAGAGAGCCGATAGAAGAATTTTCACAGGACTCTTTTGATTTCTCAGAACATTGACAAGAGAGCTAGAGGCGTGCTCTAACTCGTGCCTTTTTAGCGTTGCTTAACGATGGTGGGAAAAGCTTCCGGCTACGTAATTCGTAGGTCGCAGGTCGTGCCACGGAAGAGGCGGGATCTACTTCTAAAGTTTAATGCTGGCAACAGATCAACTGGTGCCCCCAGGCTAGACAATTTTAGGCAGCCTGCCGGTGCAGATGATGTTGGACGCTCCTGAATTTGGTTGACTGTCATCACTTCAACGCACGTGCCGGTCATTCACGGCGGAGCACTGCGACTGCACAATATACAAGTTTACAAGCGCGTCACATCCTGGTTATAGCAGCAGAACCTTCCATCGCACCAAAATCCGCTTTGCATAGCATACCTAATTCCTCTGGCGAGCGTACCGACCGTGTCACAGATCGCTACATCCAAGCCACGACCAATGTTGGGGCGGTGAGGTCAACTACATGGAGTCAAAGCCATACAGAGACAGCAGTCGACCCAAAACACCAATCCGAACAGATAGTGATCGTCATCTGCCTATTAATCCCCGCAGGAAATTCAGAAGGAGAGGAACAGGGGATCACTCAAATCACCCAGACTCTGCATCTGAAGATGAAGACAAATCGATAATGTCAGACTCGTCAGAACATGAGTTGGACGCGTTTGGCTCGGACGATGATGTCGAGTCCGGGCTGCCCACCGAGGAGAGGAGGAAGTTCCTGCGGAAGCAGCGCAGGCAGAACAATCTCGATTCGAGAATCGCCGGAGTCGCTGGACGACTATCGGAGCAGGAGAAGAAAGAGGCGGACAAGAATGTCATGCAAAAGCTGATCATTAATACTGGTCTCATTGCATTGTGGTATTTCTTCTCGTTATCAATATCTCTGGTAAGTGGAAGCTGGCCATCAGCCAGACATGACCTCTATTAACCAAGAAAACAGTACAACAAATGGATGTTCTCATCCGACAATCTCAACTTTCACTTTCCTCTCTTCACCACCTCCCTCCATATGGTTGTCCAATTTCTCCTCGCTAGCTGCGTCCTCCTCATCTTTCCTCAACTTCGACCAGAAGTAAAACCACAAACCACCCGCGATCACCTCGACGATGAACCAGCAAAACCACTCCTCACACCCCTCTTCTATCTCACCCGCCTCGTCCCCTGTGGCACCACAACCTCACTCGACATTGGCCTCGGCAACGCCTCCCTCCAAACTATAACCTTGACCTTCTACACCATGTGCAAAAGCTCCGTCCTAATCTTCGTCCTCATCTTCGCCTTCCTCTTCCGACTCGAACAACCAACCATAAAACTCACCCTCATCATCCTCACCATGACCCTTGGCGTCGTAATGATGGTCTTTGGGGAGACAGACTTCCACCTCTCTGGCTTTCTCCTCGCGATATCAGCATCCTTCTTCTCCGGCTTCCGATGGGCGCTTACCCAGATCCTGTTATTGAGGCATCCCGCGACCTCAAATCCCTTTGCGACAATGTTCTTTCTCGCCCCGATAATGTTCGTCACGCTCTTCCTCATCGCTCTGTTCTCCGAAACACCCTCCGCCGTCATCGTCGGCCTGCAGCTCCTGGCTCACAATCTTGGCGTCGCGAAGACCACCTTGCTCATGTTCGTCCCCGGCGTGCTGGCCTTTTGCATGATCGCCTCCGAGTTCACGTTGCTCCAGCGCACCAACGTCGTCACATTGAGTATATGCGGCATCTTCAAGGAGGTTGTGACAATCAGCGCGGCAGGGATCGTGTTCCATGATGAGTTGAGCGCTATCAATGTGTCGGGTCTGTTGGTGACGATTGCCAGCATTGCAACGTACAATTACATGAAGATTACGAAGATGAGGAAGGAGGCGAGGGAGAAATTGGCCAAAAAGGAGGATGAGCCGGTGGGAGGTGGCGGCAGCGGGAGGTATGTCGAGGAGCCGGCAAGGGAACCTTTAATGAACGACGGCGTTGAGGATGACACTACGACTCCTAGGAGGAGGTCGGGTTCTGGATCTGGAAGCGGGAATGGAAATGGGAATGCGGATAGAATTAGATAAAGAGGATGCACATTGTTCAGATTTCAGGATTGCATGTTAGCAAGCCAGGCGTTCTGATGAAATAAATCAATTTGTTTTCGTTATTCAATTTTCCCTTCAGCAAGAGTTCACTTCACCTGCATACAACCTATCGGCAGTTCGTTCGCCTGTCATGGTTCAGAAGGGATTGCCGAAGTCGTTGAGACTGCAAAGCTAGACAAATCACACTGCCCCGTTGCAACAATTGTGCTGGACATTGATAACCAATCAGAACAGGCCGCTCTACTGGTGTCGTCTCCCCCGAGCTCAAAGAGATACACACATCGCAGACCTATCCTTGCTTTGCAGGAGTCATTTTGGGTTATTTAACAACTCCTGAATCGAAGGATCACTCGCGGCACGCGAGAACTCAAATTGTCGGGAGACTGTGTATTTCCAAAGTCGTGGTTTCGTGTCGATTTGTGGGATCGAATACGTGAGTGTCGAGTGGAATCCGCAGGAACCAACGCTTTGATTGCCTCACGCTGCACGCGTCAACTTCTGACATATCGCAATGACACGGGGTGCTAATCCTGGGCATATTTTCACCAGCAGATTCGCTCCGTATCAAAAGAGCAGAAGCACAAGGAAAGCGAGACGCAGGAACGGAGATATATGAAAACATTTGATTGGGGTATCTATCATTGCGTGCACGTTTAGTAAATCATGCCGACTATGCTATCCAGCGACAAAAATACAGCTTGTCTCTATAGCTTTTCGTCTACCACAGTTGCACGTAAGTGCCGAATCGCCGCCACTTGGACTTCTTGTAGTAGTCGTCCAACTGCCTGATCTCTTCGATGCTCAGGGTACGTCGTCCCGTCTGCAGGTCAGCGGTCTTGGGGTCGACCCACTTGGTGCGGAAGATGAGCTTGTAGCCGACGGTGAAGACGACAATGATAGTCACGCCGATCATGTACTCGAAGAAGTTCTTGGCCGAGAAGGCAGCATCGCCGATCGGGTCGATGGCGGCGGACCAGCAGCCGGCGAAGATGAGGAGGGAGATGGCGGCGAGCCAGAGCGGGGCCAGAGGCCACTTGCTCGAGGTCCAGGCGTAGGTCTCGCCGAAGAGACCGTCCTTCTGGGCCTTGAGCGCGTCGTGGAAGCGGAAAGAGGTGTAAGCAATGATGAGCCAGTTGACGAAGAAGCAGGAGGAGGTGATGCTGACGAGCCAGTTGAGGGCGACAGCTCCGCCGGCCGAGAGGTTGCAATATGTGAGGATTGTGCCGACGAGGCAGGTGAGGCCAAGAGCCCAGCGTGGTCGGCCTTTGCTATCGACTTTGGCAAAGATCTCGGGAACGAGCTTCTGGTGTGCCATGGATCGGAGAATTCGAGAAGAGAGATAGACTGATTCGGCGGCGATGGCGAGGATGCCCACAATCATGCAGGCGTTGAGAACGTGGGCGATGCCTGGGATTTTGGCGTCGTTGACGGCGATGACGAATGGGGAGGCTGCGACACCACCGCCTCCCAGCAGTCGCTCATCGTTGGATGGGACGAGGAGGGTGATGAAGACGACGCTGAGCATGTAGACGAAGTTGACTCGGAAGGGGACGAGTTTTGTGGCGTGAGCCATGGAGAATCGCGGGCTTTGTGCCTCGCCGCCCATGATTCCGATGAAGACCTGATCGCCGACAGCCCAAGTTGCCAGCAGGAGGCAGTTAGCCATGCCGGAGAAGCCGTTTTTGAAGACAGGCAAGTCGCGCCAGTATGAACCATCGTGGACGTGTCCATCTGGGCCTGCGCCGCAGACGATGGCTAGAGAGAGCAGGATAATGAGGAGGAAGAGGAGGATTTTGACGATGGAGGTGATGTATTCAAACCATGCGAATACTGTGTTGGGAAGTAGGAAGATGACAAGGCAGGCAGCGACGAAGAGAGTCATGGCTGCAGCCTGAGGAAAGCCGGTGCCCTGTGTCCAGTAGCCAAGGAGGATGTTGAAGAAAGCGGCCTCAGCGGCGACAATTGATGTCCAGCCAAGCCATTCCGCGAAACCGGCACCGAAAGCAAGGGCGGGATCGACCCATCGGTAAGCGTAATCGATGTAGTTGCCTGAAGTCGGGAAGGCGATAGTCATCTCAGAGAGCGTTTGGAGGACGCCCCACACGCAAGAGCAGACTAATGCGTAGGCGATCACCATGTTGCCAGGTCCGCCGTTTGCCAGTGCTTTGCCGGTGCCAATGAAGACACCGGAGCCAATGTTCGAGCCAAGAGAGATGATATGGATTTGTCGTGGTGTGAATGATCTGTGGAATTGACCATTTCGATTGTCGTGGAGCTCGACGAGCTCTGCCTGGTTGAGAGTTTCGGTCTTGTCGAGAGGTGGTGTCTCAATAGAGTCTTTCTCCGAGGTGGAGATGTAGACTTCTTTCTTTTCCATCTCGAAGTTGAAGAGATTTCAAAGTTTCGTGTATAGAGCGCTCCGGCTGTAGAGTATGATGAGCGCGGAAGCTGTGATGTCTGTCTATGGCGGGAAGAGGTTGGTCAAGCAGCGGACGCTGCCTTAATATATCCATCTCGACAGTGTCCGTATCGCGTTGCTATCAAATGCGGATATCAAACATGGGTCTCGATGGGTCCGGGGTAGGAGTAGCTCACCCCAGATAACAGGAAAGCTTCGAGAAGCACATGGGCATGACTAGCGCTGCATGGGGAGACCCGACGTGAGGCACTCCCTTCCTGGTGAAGGTTAGCGTAGCTGCAAAAATTTTCCTTGCTTTTGGCACGTCCAGTTTAGCCCGGTCGCTTATTGGAGGTTTGCTCCAGTGGGCCAGAGATAGTCAGCCGCATTTTCTGAGTGGTGGTTCTGAAGCAATTGATTCCGGGATCGATTGCCAAGGGAGATGGATAAGACCCTCACGTGAGCATGCAGCTCGCTCTGGACGCGGGACGTTGCCGTAGCGTGACTCTACAACACGGATCGGAGCAAGAGTTACAGCGCTACGGAACTGGAGCCGAAGAGATACGAAAGCTCATCGTGTTGTCGGCAACCCGTGAGCTTCGATCTGCCGGCAACGAGCTCATGCCCTTAGGTCAATGAACATATTAACTTAAAAGATTGTAATATTCTGGAAGAAGCTGTATACTGGTTGGCATCGTACCGCAATTATGACTGAGCTGAGCGCAACTGCTTATCCTCGGTTGCCAAATACACGTAGGTGAAAGAGATTCCTGGCGATGAGCGGAAATGATCGACGTGGCACATGCCTGGCATTTTCTCGGGCCGAAGCATTGATCAACGGTCTCCCATCTTCCGAGCCTTTGCGACAACAAGCGTCTTCTGCCAGGAAAGACTTTCCGCTCGGCTTTGAAGTCGGAAGTCAGCTCGCTGGACCTTCTGGCTTGAGAATCATTCGAGAGCAGTCCCACACTGAGCGTCCTTGTTTCAACTCATTCCGAGTCGGACGTATCCCTATGGCCGGTAGATGAGTTGCAGCTGATAACATGGCCAGCATTAACCATGATTAACGACTGCATGATTGTTCTTATGAAGTTTTGGCAACGAAAAATCATATGCGTGAGAGCATGGACACGCAGAGTCCCATCGTGGAAGCCGCAATTTGCACTAAACGCTCTTGCTCATACATCCTGCTAGAATGAAGCAACGCAATTGGCGTCAAGCTGGGTGCATTGATACGGGCAAGTAACCTGGAAAAAGCAATGAGGAACAAGGTGTTGCGTCCGAGACAGCCCATGCACAACCACGGCTAGCAAAAGCACGAAGATTGATTGCTAACGGCAGGCGGCTTCCAGACAAGGTCTACCAGTCAGTCGCGCTCAGTAATCGAGATCAAGTTGCTGCCGATGTGCCTTTACAACACATCATCTCATAGAAGCACCGATCTCGTAGCTCGAGGAGGCCTATAGCGCAACGTGCATTATTGTGTGGTTTATTTGTACTCATTCGGCCATCAAATCATATGCGTGATTGGACTAAGTGACATGCATTCCTAGCATGAGGAGCTGTTTGATGGTTCACGTGAGACTGATCATGCCTGATTGCGCGTTGGCAATCTACTAGTGATGGCTCCCACCCTAAGGGCTATCCGGTCTCCCAGGTTCCGACGATTAACTCGGATGCTTTGGCCGCAGCAAACCGTGTTGGAAAGGTAACGGAGAATGGTTCCGGGAGTCTGCTCGGAAAAACTTGCGGGATGTCCCGAGCACTACGGTATTTTCCGCCATGCTTCAGGTGACCCATGCTGAAAGGGACAATTTGATTCCCCTTTGGCTCAATAAATCAAGCCTCGTTGGTACGCTGGTTTGGTGGTCTACCAAACAGTCAGACTACGAAACGTCCGGCTTGTGCAAAGCGCTGAACGGACGGGTCTACAGTGGACGAAACCCGCCATTTGGAGATTAAGTTACTTATGGGCTTCGTCTCGAGAAAAATGAGACAACGCCAAGCTCTAGCCACTTCCCAGATCAGGGTTATCTAGCGTCAGCACGATATTTGACCTCCAGAAATCTCTAACACAGAACCTCATTAGACCAGGAATTACTGGGGAGCATGACTGATCAACTAGCCTTGAAGGCATGCCACGCTTTGCGAAATGATAACGGCCGCATGACCATTCGCCTTCAGGCCTTCCGGCTTAGCAATGTCATTTTTTTCGACACCGCTCAATTCATAATGTTGATAGAGGCAGCGTTTGTTCAGCGCTTGGGGACCCACGCGGATGAAATCTAATGAGACTAGCTCAACCGGAGCCTTCCAATTATCTACCCAATAGGTGGCAGCCGCAAATGGCGCTTGGCTGACCTGCAGAATGGTGATCTTCATTGAGATGGTCAATGAGTGCTCGCATCTTCCGACCGCTTTAGGGCGCCATATGCCCTACTAAAGACCTGAGCCGCGATCCAGGCTGCTTTGCTGTGGTTGCTTTTTTACGATCAGTCGAGACATATTGTTCTAATCAGGTAAAGAGCATTCGATATTATTCATGTCTCAGTCCTCTGTCGCTTGGAGAGGTAAGATATCAAGGCTTTGAACGGACATAAGTTTGCCCGCAGTGGAAGGTAAGTCTGGAGCTCAAGGATACCATCAGCAGTTGTGAGGGCGCAAAAGTAGCGGGAACAAGCCGATATCTAAGATACGTGGGTTCTCTATCTATCGGAAGCTCCTTCAACCATACACATTAGTCTGTAGGTAGTCATTAAGTTGCCAGCAGGGGTTGAACAACCATGGGGCTAATGGTTCCGGGCGGTCCCTCAGCACGGACCAAATAGACACGACTTATGTCAATGCGGTCAAGTTGCCGAACAATAATCTCTTGCTTTTCTTAGCATTCAGCTCATGGACATGTGCTGGACAATGCTGTGATCTTCATCTAACCCGGTTCGCGCTACGGCAAACTCCTCGGAAAGGGCGTAAACTCATCCAGCTTCATACCCATTGTTCAGATATTACTATTCTCGCTTTCGTGCTGCGTGTCACGGAAGCTTGCCTGGAATGACTGTAGTTTAGCTGCCATCTGCATACATCATCCTTTCAGGTAGGGAAAAGATTACCCGTATCCTCGGGACCATTAGGTACACGTAACCACTCTCCCCTCAACTGGTCGACATTCCGCTTTGCTAAACCTACACCTCCTGGAGAACACGCCGCACACGTCAGCGTCATAGCCCCGTTCTCCATACCTAGACTGATGTCGCCATAGGGGTTGATGTTCCAGTTATTGACTATGTTCCTTATTCTCGGATCTGACCCGAGCAATGGTCGGTTAAAATGCTGCTTCATCGGATCTCTCGCCGCTGTAAATCGTCTGTATATGTCTCGTGCTTTAGCAAGGACCCATTTCGGGTCCGTCGAACCACGGAGAGATATTGTATATACACACGGTGCGCCAGCGTCCGTCATAGCTGCAACTTGGATTGTTCGTGGGTCACGAACAGTTGCAGCAAGTTTTGTATGCGGATGCAGACAGTCTTTGCCATCTGTAGAAATGACTTGCGAAGGTGACCAGCCTAAATTTCTGGTCCATATCGCTGCCCGCAGCAGTCTTTGCTTGTCGACACCAAACACGATCTGAAATCCTGGGGATGGAACCACAGCCGCAAGGGCTGTCCCAACGAATAGACTTGGCCTTTCTTCCAAGGCCAGATGTGAATCACCTGGCCAATCTTTTGAGGTTGGGAACCAGCTTGCGATGTGCAGTCTCTTGTCAGAATCGATGAAAAAGACGTCTGCTGTTCGGTCTTGCCCAGAATAACCCGCGACTGAAGTGAGCTTGCTGAATGGATGAACCGAGACCTTCGAAGCAAAAGGTTTGAGACTAGTCCACTTGGCGTCTCCCGATGCGCCAGTCCTTCGGCATCCATAAAGTTTGAACTCACGTGAAACGGAGAAGATCTGTATATCGATGTCGCTGAGCGCTACACCTGTCAATGTACGTAGTCTCCTGAGGGTTGAATTACCTGTGATTGTGGGTATAGGTGTCAGATGAGTCCATTGGCTATCTGAACCACGATGCGAAGTGACAACTAAACCCGTGGCATCTAGTGTGAAAAGGTCGAAAGTGGGCAATAGTAAAAGGGGCGCTTCAGTCTCGATTGGCGTGCCCTCAATAGCTTGGCTGCCCTCAATGCGGACTTCACCTACTGTCATAGTATTTGTTTCTTTCTTGAACCGTCCCTCAACTGTAATGTGATTCAAAATCGCAAACCTTGGATCGGCCTCGGGGTATCGGGGGTCGCGCACGAAACTGCAGTTGAAATCCCAACCTTGGATAGGCGTCAAGGGTGGTATTAGCCTTGACGCGGGTACATTTCCGTTATAATTGAGACATGTTTGCTCGCCAACAGGTACAAAAGCACTTGGGTTGAATTGACCAAAAGACCAAACCGGTCTTTCGTCCATCTTAAGTGTGACCTTGGATGCATCGAAAGCAAACGGATGCTGAGATGGAGCGCTGATCACAAACCATAAGAAGACGTCGGCGTAATCTTGAAAATACCTTTGAAAGACTTGTGTATGAGGGTGATTCGGGAGGAACATGATTTCAGCATTTTCCCCCCATGCATAAACACCGAGTCTAACTGGTGGCAGACCGTCATTTCGAAGGGTGGTCATTTCCTCGAACAGATGCTTGTAGTACAAGACAAGTTCATCTGGAAGGTCACCACCTTCATTATCCACGTACACGACAGACCCCGTGCAGTCTGGTTTGAGATTTGCAATGATGGTCTTGACTTGTTGCCCATGGAGAACTCCTCGTTGCATTGCGACGTCTCTTAGGTTGGATGGGTAAAGTTTGATTGGTCCAGTGCTGGTATTCAATTGGCTGTATGTCATGTATATGAACCAGACGCCCCAACCTTGCTTGGTCAGTTCCTTGAAGTAGACCATCCAACCCCTCTCAATTTCAAGAGCAGCTTTATAATATTCGTCCCTGCTATGACCTCTTAAAGGGTCAGAATTGACGTAAAAGCCCGCAAAGCTAAAGTTAGAGCGCTTGTACAGCTCTCCCATCCATGCGATCATCGGATTGGGCCAAACACGTCCGTTTCTATGAAATTCTAGCACCTTCAGTCTCTGCGTTTGGGTAAGCGCTAGCACGCTGTATCGATCGACCCCCGCGAAAGCGGGTGGAAAGGGAGCAGTGAAGGGAGCAGACGCCATTTCGGTCTCGGTGACTGCTTGCTTCAACCACCGTTAAGTTTTTATCATTTGGTCGCTTTGAGCAGGCACAGAAGCGATGTTTGGCCACAGGAAGCTCTGAGCGCCGATGAATCGAAAGCCAGTGATCGAAAGACTGCCTCAGTTGTAGTGTTGCTAACTTATTGCCAGCTTAGTTGGTAGTACTGCGATCCTTAGTCAAATACAATGGCAATTATAGCTTCACAGTGGTGTTGAGTCTGATTCCCATCCTGAACAACGGTATAGTTGAGTTGACTACGGCCTGTGTATACTGGAAACTAGATTTATTTTAAGCTTCGATGAATCTTATGTCGACTATGAGATAGTGCATCCCAGGCCCACTAGTAATTGTTGGAAGAGGACCTTGCAAGGACAACACAAGGAGAAGCTTACCGAGCACTGGGCGCTGGAGCTTGAGCGCGCTTAGTTTCAGCTGCCAAGACGGGGCTGCGTCTTGAACCCTACAAACACGGACGTATCCGACGTAACCATCAAAACTGACCCTTTTCTGCAAGTGGTTCAAATAACGAAGCTACGTCCACGTCATGTAGGCCGGCTCTACACTCGTTTTCTGTAACCGTGTGAAGCTCAGTTCAATCTCTCATAATAGATAGCACATTTGCCAAGGGTGTCTATTTGCCGAGAGGACGTAGATCGAACTTCTTTCTTCCCGCAGCTCGCTTATCTACCGTAGTATCACGAGGCTAGCTGAAAGTGTCTAGGAGCTAAGCGAACACGAAACAACTGGGGCGGGGTCCTCAATTCCAACAATCATTCTAGCACGGATGAAAGCTCTCTTTGAGAGGCCGACTTTACATCTCGTCGAAGAAATGATTGAGAACTTCTAGCATTCCAGTGCTCAGCTTCCTGGGGTTTCCCGCTCTATCTCCTTTACCTTTAGTTCCTACTCTTTGCTCCTAGGTTGTTTGATATGGAGCCTTTGTTTCGATTAAGCGTAATAAGGCCTGCTAGGCAAGCACCAGACCCTACCAAACCAGTATTGCACTTGTCTCAAGACAGCTCGTTGCAAAGAGAATTGGCAACTGCACAGGGAGGGCGCGATGGCGTTGTCGATGCTTGCCGACGTTACGCACAAAGTAGCCTATTTCTGCGTTCAGAGGATGCCCATGTCTATGGCCCTCGGATACGACAGCTAGTCACATCTCTAGACAGTATTATGAACGATCCGGAAGCTGAAGTATCTCATGATACGGTTGCGTCAGCCATTGACACGGTCTTCGGGGGCGATCCCTTGCAGCATGAGGGAGACATGGTGAAAGATGTGATCTCAAGGTTGAAGGACACCATTCTTGTCATTAAACGGCTACCGGAAGAGCAGTGGCTTCCAATAGCTGCATTTGCAACGCAGTTGCGAACTTTGGAAATTGTCGCTAAGGTGTCAAGCGACAACTCCTTTCCTACGAATAAAGACGAGCTCCAAACTCATCGCCAGCTAGTCTTGCAACTCCCTACAACACTAGAGGTGGCGGACCTGCGCGAAAAGATCCGTCAGGAAGAAGAGGCTCGGAAAAATCGGATAAAACTGCGCAATCAAGCTCGCGCCAAAGCAGCAGAAATTTACTTCAGTACAATCAGCAAAACAGAAAACGCTATCAGAGAGATCGCAGACTTAGATCCGAAGCATTGGGCATTACCTGAGGAGATAACAGAAATCCCTGGTTTTGATCCGCCGAAGGAACTGCTTGCTGAGAATGTCGACAAGCGCCACAGCGATCTAGTTTCGCAACTAGTGGATCTCAACTCTAAATATTTCGATATAGCTCTAGGACTAGGGAGCCGTGAGAATTTGGTGGAGCCTGCTCGCATTTTGGATTCGACTGGTGCCGTTTCATCCTTGAAAATGGCTGAGAGGCTGCTAGACGAGACGAAAAGCCTACCTAGAATGTATCGTTTGCCAGCTCGAAGTATTCCAGAGTCTGTGTCTCTCAGTCTTAAAAAGTCGGCTGTCGAAACATTAGGTAAGGAGACTTCTACTATGCTTGATGACCTTGGAATCGACCTATTGTCTAATCACCTGGATGTGACACTTGGTCTTTTAAAATCTAGATCCGAAGCAGCCGCAGCCGATCTAGTGTCACTGTATGGCTCTCAAGCACCAAAAGTGGTCAAAACCAAGGTTGGGGATCAATTAGTGACGATTAAACAAAAATCAGTGCCTCCTTGGATCAAGTACGCAACTTTAGATCCAGCAGCGGTTATTCCCGAGCTACCAGATGCAGCAGGTCAAACAGATTTTTCTGGTATCGTCGAGCTGGCGGGAACCATGGATCTATTCCTTGTAAAGCAACATCTTTTAAGATATGAGGGCGGTGATATAGCTCATATTGAGAACATCTTAAAGAGAGAGCGGAAGGAAATCAAGACAATTGAAAAGACTACAACGACCGAGTACACCTTCACAGAGACTGAAGAGACAACTACAACTGACAAAGCTATTGAAAGTACTGATCGATATGAGATGCAAGCGGAGGCCGAGAACCAGATACGTGAACAGTCGCAACTGTCAGGCACTTTGACATTGTCCGGAAGCTATGGTCCGATGGTTCAATTCTCCGCAACAGCATCTGCATCTAGTTCAAAAGCTACGGAGCAGACCTCTAAGACTGCTTCTAAGTTCTCCAAAGACATTACCCAGAAAAGCTCAGAGAAAGTGACTAAGCGGGTATTGCAGCGAACGTCATTGACCGTCAAGAAGGAATTTACCACTACTAACACCCACGAGGTCAACAACACCAAGGGAGGCGAGCACATTGCTGGAGTCTACCAATGGCAGAACAAGATTTATCAGGCTCAGTTGTGGAAGTATGACAAGCCACGAACCATATACGACTTTGTGATTCCTGAACCAGCAGCCGTCCTCATTGAGCTTCAGAACCAAGGGTATGAGGATTCTATCACCATTGAGAAGCCGCCCGACCTCGACATAACGGCCGACAAACTGGAAGAGAAAACGTACCAAGAAACGATGCGGCTGTTTGGTGCCAAGGGCGGAGATCCTTACCCTGCAGATATACAATACATCTTTCTTCAGGATACCAAGGGGTCATTCAAGCCAGGAGAGGGCGCTAGCGACGCCAAGATGCTTATTATTCCTGATGGCTACACTGCGGAATGGGGAATTGTCACCCTTGCTCAGGGACCTGGTCAGCGAGTCACATTTGAGTGTCAAGTAGGCCCTAAATACCTCAGCCTAGCGTTTGCACCCGAGTCCATGGACGACATATTCTCACCTGGTCTCAAATCGAAATCATTCAAACTCAACATGGGCAGAGAGAGGCAGATACCCGTGAACTACTCGATATATAAGGAAAAGAACGATGGCTTCACGACTTCGTACGCAATAGGCTGTGCTATTCGATGTAAACTCAATAGTGCAGGTAAGGCGAAGTGGCAATGGTCAATCTACAACTTGATCCTGAATGCGAAGGCGGCCAGAGAGGCAGAATATGAGGCAAAGCTCAATGCGCTGAAGAATCAAGCCGGACTCATAGCCATCAAAGGCAACAACCCAGCTGAAAACCTGAACACAATGCGCAACGAGATCCAAAGAAGCTGTATTGAAATCTTTCGCCGCAAGACATTCGATTCAATGGCGATTACGGATCCACAATTCTTGAATACGACAGTGTCGCCGTGGGCTCCTGAGGAACCACAATTGCCCGAAATCAATTTCTTAGCCAGCAATAGAGAAGGTCCCATTGTTCGATTCTTTGAGCAGGCCTTTGAGTGGGAAAATATGCAATGGGTTACCTATCCCTATTTCTGGGGCAGGAAAAGCCAGTGGGGGGCCAGAATAGCCTACGATGATCCCGATCCAGTCTTCAACAAATTCTTGAAGGCCGGTTACTGCCGAGTATCTGTTCCGGTCCGGCTGGGGTGGGAGACAGCTGTCCAGCACTACGTGGACATGCAGGAAACGTGGCGGGGCGGAGAGTTACCGGATATAGCGAGCGCGCCATACATAAGTGTGGCACAGGAAGTAGCAGAACAAGCTGGGAGACCAGATGACAACATGACTCTCATGGATCAGTGGCAGGTCGTAGTACCTACGACGTTAATGAAGCTTCGGCCTGATGACGATACTCCCGAGTGGAAGTATACAGGAAAGATCGGCGGAAAGCCGCGTGACGGAGACTGGATAGAAATAAACTAGCCTGGGTGGCTTAGATGAGTAGAGGCTACAAGAATTTCGACGCTATCAACCGATTGCCACCTGTGTGTACGCGGGGCTCACACTCGAGGTAAGGTAAGAAGATTCCTGGTACCTGTTGATGGATCGATCTGCCCCTTCGGATGCTGTGTTCCAGACGAATACCCTTTTAGAATGCTGATACAGGTGGCCTATTCAAGCTTCCAGCCTGTCTTGGTACTTTCTCGTCCTTGGCCAAGACTCGTCGGTACATGATCCACATCTTCTAGCTCGCTTTGATTTGACAAGAGATTACCAACATCGTTAACCGTACCGAGAGTCTAAGGGTGAGCAGGAAGGGGTCTCATCAATTTATACTTGAGGCGCTAAATCTCACCCGGGGGGCACAAGAATTGACTGGGCAGAGTGGCACACGGCACTGAATTTGCCGCGCAGCGCATAGCTGCATAAAGTACCTTGTTATCCCGTCGAGATGGAATGTTACAGCGCAAGAGAGGCGGAGGGAGGGGCAACCGCCTGGTTCTAGAAGATTAAATACATTGCGATGAGAGGTCTGAATTCGACTACGAGCCTGAAAATGGTGTCTTTGATCGATGACCGTTGTAGCGTGGACTGGAGGCCCTCATGCGGTTGTCCATGCACCCGCTGATATCAATCTCTTTCGAGCTCCTTTGATAGTTGAATAGCCTAGCCCTCATTCATGTCGCAGCAGCTACCTATTTCGCTTTTTGATCAAATCCTTGCATGCTACTATAGCTGTTGTAATATATTCATGATGCTATACCGTTCTTTCGCAGTGTTGGCAGACGCGTCAAAATCGATTGTATTGCTGGGATGAGTGTCGCTCAATCATGCGAGCTCTGATTGATCGCATGTTGACAGTCAACTGCGCAAGTAATTCAATCGACTAGATATTGCTGCACGAATCCTGTCCCAACTGCCACTCGGAATGGCAATAGTGTTCATCGACGAGTCGCCCGATGATATTGTGGTCATCATTTTCGCACGTTTGTCTCTGTCCATCACGTTGATGAAGACAGCTGCATTTATCAAATTGACCTATTTCCACGAAGGTTTGGTATGAAATCAATGGAAACAAAGCACACTTGAGCAATTCGATGCAATGTTCAATGAGAAGACAAAGACTCGAGGCTGGGGTGTAACGGTGACAGAGCTGAACAGTTTTCGATGGACATTAGGGAGTTGCAATTAAATAAGTTCGACCCGAGAGAAGATTGGCGTAAAGGCTTTCAAGAGTCATCGCTTCCTCCATCATCACCGTCATTTTTCGTGTCACCTCCAGGCTCTTCGGATTCAGCAAGCTTTCTTTGCTCCTTCTCCCTCCTATCCTTCGCCCTTCTCTTCATCTTCCGCTCCCTGTTCTTTCGATTCTTCTTCTCCCGCTCATGTTCCTCCTTGCTCTTCGACTCGTCAATTATCCGCTGCCGGAGTTGAGCTTTCTGACGCAGGAGGTCGCGGCGTTTCTTGCTTGGTCGTGCTCGGCGGCGTAGCTTGTCGTCTGAGGAATGCTCTTTCGAAACTGCGGCGACCTGCTGAGGTGGTGCGTCGTTTCTAGCTTTGTGAATGACGATCTGCTTCTTATGAGCCGGAAGCTGGATGAGGCGATGAGGCAAGTTTGTGCCCGGCCATGGCTGGTTAGAGAGTGTGCGTAATGTGGCAACGTCAATGGCTGACTGGCTATAGGAAGTGCGCAGGGCTTTGAGAGCACTTGGTCCTAGAGACGCTGTGAAGTAGTATGAGTCTGCGCGTGGGCGATCGAACTGCAGGAATTGGTCGTTGACAACAGCATCGGGTGACGGAGAGCGAATTGAGATAAGGACTTGCTGTGTCTGAAATGTGTCTCCCTGCTCCCGTTTTGACAGTGGCTGCTGACTTCTACCGCTGCCGTTGGACTTCAGCGCTGGTCTGAAGAGGTTGAATGAGAAAACTTCTTCTTCTGATGCTGGTGGTTCTCCTTCTGCTCGCTTCTTGTTCTGGGCTTCAACCGGATCTTGCTCGATAAACTCGTACTCAAAACCATAGTTAGGGACTACTTCGGCCTCTACATTGGTTGCGACGTCTGGTATGCTGTCCCGTTCATACTTGTCAGAAGTGCTTTCGAACAGCTCCGAGCGCCTAAGCCTTTTTGCTGCCGGAACTTCAAACATGTTGAGTCGTTTGTGAGTGTGTTTTCCTGGTTGACGAGGTAGCCGCTATTCGGTCTTTAGGCGCTTATCTCAGATCTCCATTTCGAAACCGTCTTCTGTTCGTGCCCTCGACTACATCACGCGCCGACTGTGCCCTCGTATGTCGACACTAGTGCCTGAAAGGATACTTGAGGACTTAACAAGACTCTCCTCTCCGCACCAATGAATTCTACTCGTGGTCGCTGACTCAGCTTTGCACGTGCTGATAAGGTTTGGAACGGACGATCAGACCTTTTTTGCAGCGATAAGGACTGACGTGCTGAGAAGTCGTTTCGGCGGCTACTCAAGATCACATAGATTTCTGGTTCGGTTTGCAAATTCTCTGGGGCCTTCGTGGTCTTTTCAACTACAATTTTAGCGCCAGCAGGCAAGCAGAACGGCTTCGAAAATATTTCTACAAGCATTCAGCCAGTCTCCCAAGCTGCCGGTAACCTTGCGCAACCGGTTTTACAAAATGTCCTCTACGAATTTACCGAGCACATACAATGGTACGGGTCTCCTCCAAATATCTCCTTGACAAGCACTTATCATCTGCAAGGGACGCCTCGCATAGCAGTCATAGGCGGCACTGGTCTCGAATCGCTTGAGAATTTCCACCCAGTGGCCTCCCTCAATATTAGCACACCTTGGGGCGAACCATCCTCTCCCATCACAATCTCCGAGCATCCTTCCCCATCCACTGGTCAGCCCATTCCCATAGCTTTCCTCGCTCGTCACGGTGTCCACCATCAGTTTGCGCCTCATGAAGTCCCAGCCCGAGCCAATATCGCGGCTTTGAGGTCTATTGGTGTACGGACGATCATCGCTTTCTCAGCAGCCGGATCGTTACACGAAGACGTGAAGCCGCGTGATTTTGTGGTCCCGGACCAGGTGATTGATCGGACGAAGGGTATCAGGCCGTTTACATTCTTTGAGGGCGGTTTTGTATGCCACGTGCCGTTTGCTGATCCATTCGACAATGGTGTTGGAAAGGTCGTGAGGAGATGTGGGCATTCATTGGAAGGCGAAGGTGTGGTCTTGCATGACCAAGGAACAGTCGTCTGCATGGGTATGCGGGATCTCCGTTCTTGTACGAATGACCAGGATACGCTGACGTTTTTGTGCAGAGGGGCCTCACTTCAGCACTCGTGCTGAGTCAAACATGTACCGATCGTGGGGCGGCACCGTGATCAACATGTCGGTGTTGCCCGAAGCCAAGCTTGCTGCTGAGGCCGAGATCGCATACCAGATGGTGGTTATGAGCACGGACTACGACTGCTGGCACGATAGCGGAGACGTGTCCGTAGAGATGGTTATGGGCCACATGAGAGCAAATGCCGTCAATGCCAGGCGCTTCATCGGTGCTGTGCTCGATGAGTTGAGCAAGGAAGAGCACGCTGATCTCGTAGCTGCTAAGCACCTTGAGGGTGGCAGGAAATTTGGCGTCAGCACCCACCACAGCGGAAAGAGTAAACAGGCGTTAGAGAAGATGGAGTGGCTGTTTCCAGGGTACTTTTCATGAGCCGTCGCTCATTGTAGCCCGGTCAGGCCCATGGTAGACCAATTTTTTGTGCTACTTTCGATGCAATCGCTTGGTAATATTTTGTGTTGACCTGTTTCCCACTGGCTTCTTCTGCCACGATGGTTGGTTTGCCAGCATCTGCATCATAGCAGATTTTGGAATCAAGGGGTATGTTGCCTAGTAGATCAACATCCATTTCTTCCATCTTGACGCTGCCGCCTTCGCCTGAAGAGTCATGCGCAAATATCCTCGTCTCTTCACCACATTTGGGGCACACAAACACAGACATGTTCTGGACCAGACCTAGCACTGGGATATTCATTTTATTGAACATTCCAATGCCCTTGACTGCATCTTTCAAAGCAATGTCCTGTGGTGTACTCACGATGACGGCACCAGATAATTCGACTTGCTGACCGATCGTCAGCTGTACGTCTCCGGTTCCTGGGGGCAGATCAAGCACAAGCACATCGAGCTTGGGTGACCAGTCCACCTCATGTAAAAGCTGATGTAGTGCTTTCTGCACCATAGCGCCCCTCCATGCTACCGGCGCAGATTCCGAGGGAAGTAGATAGCCCATACTCATGCTCTTCAATCCATAGCTTTGTAGTGGTATCAGAGACCCACGATTTGTAACTTCCGGTTCAGATGCATTTGCAAGGTTTAGCAGCGTTGGGATCGAGGGACCGAAAATATCAGTATCGAGGATGCCTGCCCGGAGGTTGTGTCGGGAGAATGCTAGCGCAAGGTTGACTGCCAAAGTAGACTTTCCGACGCCACCTTTAGCACTGGATACCGCTACAACATGATCGACATGGGCAATGCGACGTTTCGCAGGCAGACCGCGTTGCGCTCGAGGGATTGTAGGTGGTGGACCGGATGCCGGTGTCCGTCGCGGAAGACCTAACGGATTTTCATGGCTGAGCTGACGCACGCAGGTACTAAAGCATCTGCGCATAGTCGACCGACGAGCATGGGGTGATAGAAGCTGCTTCAGAGGGACGGTGAGCATGAAACTAATTCACAGGGTGATGGCATGATTCGGGAATGCTCATTCGGCTAGACTTGCCTGTTGCGAGATTGGGCAAGTTGCGGCGAACCTTTTTGGAGGAAGTCGAGAAATTATTTCGAGGAAGTTGCGACTTAGCCGTCCTCTCGGGCAGGGCATTTGCGAGCCAACACGAAAGGCACCATGTCGAAGCTGAGGAAGGATGTCGAGGCGCTGAAACTGGGCAAAGCAAAGGCAAAAGACTACGACCCAGAAGATGAGCGACTCGAGGAAGAGAGCGGATCAGCTAGCGGCTCAGACGAAGGCGTGGCAGAGGGAGGCCGTGAGCACTACGAGAGAGTCGGCAAGAGCAAGCTCAGGAGGCAGGAAATTGTGCCTCTAGATCCGAAATATGGCGGTGTCATTGTGAACAGGGAGGCTCTGGCTGGCGAAGAAAGCGACGACCCATTTGCGCCGCAGGACGAAGACGAAGAGGATGAGGATCCTTTCGCCGACAGAAAGGAAGCAGACAGCGAAGAGTCTGGTGGAGAGAGTGATGAAGAGGAGGGGGCTGATCAACAATATATTACAGATGCGGGTGAAGAATCACAGGATATGCAGAGTCTGAAAGAAAATGAAGATGACACAGGTTCGGACAAGGATATGGATGACTCTGAAGACACAGGCGAGGAAAATGATGAAGGAGATGAGGATTATGACGACGAAATTAGCGACGCCGATGCAGCTCTGGAAACACGCAACGAGCCTCTGCAATCAAGAAAAAGACAAGAACTAAAAGCACAGCTTGCAGAGTCCACACTGAACCTCGCTTCAGGGCTGTCAAAAGCTGCAAGCGATGATGTAAGGAAGGGACAAGCCGTGAAGAAGCAATATCAGACTTTCGATCGCCTGCTCGATGCACGAATTAAGCTTCAGAAGGGCCTTACAGCGACAGATGAACTGGCCGCGCAGCAGGCCCAAAGTGTCTTCGCTTCGGATGCGGAAGATGCTCTTCAAAGAGCTCAACAGGCGGCAGTACAGCTTTTCAACACGATCAGCTCGTTCAGAGACAGCATGGCCAAAACTACGACGCCCAGTTCTGATTCAGGGACGAGGAAAAGGAAACGGCCTCCTCGTATTGAAAGCCTCGACGACCTCGATTCGGTCTGGCACTCTCTGACCGAGCTCGAATTAGAGTCCCAGAACACCCGCGCCACAACGATCGACAGATGGTCCGCCAAATCCAAAATTGCTGATCCGACTCGGAACGCTGCGAGCTCAAAACCAACGTTCAACGACGCTTCGAACAACGACCGCCTCACAGCCATTCTAGAAACATATATCATCAACGAGCAGGACAAACACTTCCGCAATCTTAGTTCCGATAACTCCGACAATGTGCCTTCCAACGCCCGGGTACCTCCTTTCGATGACAGCATATTCTACCAATCCCTCCTTCGCGACCTCATCACAACCCGCTCCGCCGTCTCCTCGGCCACCAATAACCTTGACATCTCGGCGTTACCACCCAAATTGCACCCTTCGGGGAACAAGCAAAACAAGAAGAACGTAGACACAAGGGCCAGTAAGGGTCGGAAGATACGCTACACGGTACACGAGAAGCTGCAGAATTTCATGGCTAGTGAAGGTGATACGGGGCGAGATACTGCCATGTGGACCGAAAGGGGGAAGAATGAGTTCTTCGGTAGCTTGCTCGGGCAGGATCGAGCATTGGAGGAGGAGCATGACGAAGACGAGGACATGGCCGATGGTGTAGATGGGCTTGGGGCTGAGACTGAGGCGTTACGGCTGTTCAGATCGTAGCAAAGCCATTGTAGGATCTGCATGATTCAATCGAATCTACTTCTGAGAGCGCGCCCACTTCTCACTGTTTCGTTTGCAGATCCAACATGGTCCTGCCAACGTCTGAACTCAGCATGCGTCAACATCATCCACGTGAATCTCCTCACCCAACTTCCAACATCCCTCTGCTTGTGACAAAACTTGAACAAGCCCAATCTCAAGAGCTCTTCCGCCCAAACATATCGAGCTCCCCCCTCGCAATCTTCTCACTCCTCTCGACCGCCTTCTTGGTACACTCGTCCAAATCATCCCTCGGCAATCCCAACACCTCATTATCTAGGCCATGCTTCGCCTCAAAACTCCCCGCCGCGTCCGGATAGAACGACCTCGTGTACAGATTTATCATGAACCCAGACTGGTCGCCGTTCCTGAGCGCTTGGAGTGCCTTGGCGACGCGCTCAGAGCTGTTTTCGTGGGTGACGTGCCAGTCGGACGACGTGGTGTTGGTGACCCGCTTCAGACTCTCGAGGATGTCGCGCTGGCTGATGCAGAACGAGCTGATATACGCGAGACGGTTCTTAAAGTGCGTAGTCAGGGTCGGTGACGTGTCATCGCCGCTCTCAGGTCGAATGGGGAGACTTAAGAGCGCAGCGACCGCACGACCGACCTGCTCGTGCGTGCTCATGTTGATCTTCTGTTCGCCATCGTCGAAGAAAATCACGTCTCTGTTCTGGATGTCGAAGCCGCACGTGTCCTTGCCGATTGCGACGGAGTACTCGTACCAGAAGCCGCATGCTATGCCGGTCCAGCTGCTGACGCCCAGTTCTCCGATGAGCTTCTGCACTGCGACCTTGGGCGGTCCGATTAGGATGTCCTTTCCGAATTGGTCGTCTGTGTTGTCCGCGCCCCATTCGTTGGGTATGATCCAGGGGACTTTGGCATCGGCTGCGGCGCGGACGAGCTTCTCGTCTGTGCCGCGTGGAGCTGTGACGGCCATAGTGATAACGAGGCAGTCGATGCCGGTTAGAGCGGAGACGAGAGAATCATGGTTGCTGTAGTCGACTTGCGCGACTTTGACGCCGGCCGCCGGGCTGATAGCGCTGCTTTCGCGGGTAATCGCCGTGATGGTGTGGCGTCCGGTCTTGAGGAGCTCGTCGACGACGTAAGTCCCTTGTTGGCCTGTAGCGCCAACGACAGCTATATTGCGGAGGTGGTTAGTGGACATTGTGGATGCTAGACGCTCACTTTGAGTTCAGGACGTTCTGCATTCGTTTGCCCTTGCTGCTAGAGCAGCGCTCTGCTATATACACGAGGTGCTCCATTATGGGCCAAATGTTATCACCGAATCTTACGACCGAACATGGACTTTTGACAATGGGACCACAATTGGCTCGATTAGACGCGAGCCCGGATGATCAGCACCGGCTCGTTCTATTGGACAAAGGTGGGAGTATGAATTCCGCCGATCGTAAGTGAAAGTGATCTCGAGAAGGGTCATATCGTCGGAGACATTTCATAGATGAATAATCAAAGGATGAAGCTAGCTTTATCAAGCTAGCGTTGCACATGCGAAGGGTTGCCTGAAAATCCATGTCAAGCGCCACAACTTCGATGATACTCGGGACGTTCTTGTAGGCACTGCTAATATTAGGATTGCTGCGGGGTTGATCTTGAAACCATACACAGATTGTTCTTTTGTGAAACGCGCAAGAATAGAAAACAGGGTTTCTTGCTGTTTTGAGCTAGACAGCAGAAGTGATACCAAATGGGCGGAATGGATGTGAGACATAGTGGCATTGCACAAGGAACGAGGAATGTCTGCAACGATTTGCTTGTTTGTAGTTCACGCATACCGCCCGGCAAGCCAATCCCTCATCGTCTCAGCCGGCTTGACCTTCCTCCTTGCTTCGTCGACAGCCCTGCTGTAAGGCGTTTGATATGGCGCCGACGCTACGTTCGCACCTCTGTCCTGCTGCCGTGTGCTCCGCGAGCGGCTAGGCGTAATATCAGGGTTGTAGTAGTGCTGCTTCGGCCTCACAGTCCCCATCGCAGTCGCAGCCGGATGCACTCTGCGGTCGCCATTCCCTGGTCGTGGCACCGTGTGCGCACGTTTTGGCCTAGTGATGGTTGTTGCGTTTGACTCGTTATTCGGGCCTTTGGACCTCGAGGCGGCCAGCGAGGGATTTGAATCTGAGCTCGACTTTGCGTGCATGTTTCCTTTGCTTTTCTCGTGGTGGATTTTCTTTCGTGTTGGGACCTCGCCTTTCTCTGCCCGACTCATCTCGTCCTCACGCTCTACTAGGTCAAGCTTTGCCTTCGCTTTTGCGCGTAGACTCCGCTGATGCCGCCGCTTGGCTCGTTGGTAGTCTCGTGCTTGTAGGGTTAGGAGGACGAGGTTAAGGAGCCAGGTTAGTCCTCCTGTGGCGATAGCCGCTATTTGCAGGTCGCCGATGAGATAGATTGTCGGGTTACATTTGCGTGTGAATATGTTTGATAGGGTGCAGGAGTGGAAGGCTGCGCGGCTGTTACTGTTCGTGGAGGGTGTGGGGGAGGTGGGTAATGGAGCTGGTCCGTCGGGCGGAGTGAGACCCACAGGGTTCGATTCAGTGATTGAGCGAAGAGATAGGGTGCTGAGTGTTAGACTCGAGGATGAGGCGTCACTGGAGAGTTGAACAGAGCTCGTGA
This sequence comes from Herpotrichiellaceae sp. UM238, assembly GCA_000315175.1. Taxonomy (NCBI): domain Eukaryota; kingdom Fungi; phylum Ascomycota; class Eurotiomycetes; order Chaetothyriales; family Herpotrichiellaceae; species Herpotrichiellaceae sp. UM238. The sequence goes on along the minus strand of AMYF01000020.1, from coordinate 154,079 downwards.
TCACGGCCGGCCGCCAGAATCGATAAAGACCGTTTATACCAGCGAGAATTAGGAATGTGAGGAGGAGTAAAAGGATTGTTAGGGTTAGGTACAGCTGGATTTTTGACCTGTGAGGCGACGTGGGTTGCCTTACATTCGCATTTCTGGATCTATGTCGCGAAGTCAAATAGTCGTTTTCAGGCGTGCCTGGTCTGTACCGGGTGAGGAAGCGTTTGATTAGGAAGTATAGACTGGTGACGAGCGTAATTAATAGTGGCAGGATCGGGAGGGCATCGGGCCAGTCGCCACGTACGAGACCGCTGCTGTGGAAGAAGTTTGCGTTCCAGAGGGGTATTATGGCAACGAAGATTGATAGTGAAACTAATGAAAAGATTGCATTAAGAAGATGCAAGGTGAGGAATGGTCGGGCGAAGCTGTGCGAGCGTTTGTGGTGGTGTCGAGGGCTGTGAAGGGGAGAGGGGGAATTGTGGCCTGAAGAGGATTTTGTTGTTGCAGACTTTGAACTCATGCTGTTGTGTTGTGCGAGAGCACCACAGGACCGGAGAAAATCCGTTTGAGCAGTGTCGCGCGAAGGACTGTGGTGCCCACGAAGTCCGGATGGTAGCGATGTCCGTACGATCGCGTTGGACGACCTGCAATTGCTATCTTGTCGTCCTTACTGTCGTTGTAGCCGTTGCTTATTTGGTTGTAATGTTCGCTGGCCAGAGCGCTGAATGTGGATCACAAAGGGAGCACGCACCAGGCGGCTGAAGAAAAAGAATGTCCGAGTGTAGTCGTTGCGTCGTCAGCGCATCGTGGTCGCGGTCGCCTCGAGAAGGAGACGAAAGAAGGACTCGAAACTAGAAAGTCCGTGCAACAGACATTGCAAAGCACGCCAGTTTAGGCAAATTCGCTCACGAAAGTGGTCCTTGATGAATTTCCAGCACGACGAAGGCAGCACTCACCACATCGGTCGACCTCAGCCCTAATCATTGGTCGGGCTTTTTTCCAAAATTGAAACTAGAAGTAGGGTGTCACTTAACTTCCAGACCTTCACACGCGGCGAAGATGCACGACCGCCGGGTCAAAATTCGCCCATTGGTGAACGACGCTCCTCAAAACTCGTTGAAACTTCCCAGCTGGCAAAGAGCTGGTCGCGCGTGGCCGACGGAGTGAGATCTGTGTTTCAGAAGCAGGACGAAACACGCGGGGTTAGGGCGCTTATTGGCTGTTGTGCAAAAGGAGCGGAAATTTGGGATGAGTTTGGGATGGCGGGAGTGCGCAGCCGAGGCTTAGATGTCACATAACGCTGCTGTATTGGTCGTCACATTTGGACATTAACTGTGGCGGCATTGGTTTTTCACGTCCTAACTGACTGCTCACTTACGCGGAAATTTGTTAAGCGCACACAATGATATTCAGCTCATTATTAGCATCCCATTTTTGTGCCCTATCTGAGCTCGGTCTCAGCAAACCCCTCGCGTGATGACCCACGCGACTTGATCCGGTTTCATTGAGAGTGCCAACCCATTTACCGTGTCATAACAATAACCCCAACACATCAACCTAGTAGTCTCCTTACAACTCATCGTGGTGGTCCTGTGGAACGTCACTATCGTCAACAAACGTCTCGACAACCTGCGCAGCCTCTTTGACAGCATCCTTGATCTTTTCAGCAGCACCGCTTGGGCTTTCAGTAGCAGCAGCAGCAGCCTTGGCCATTGTGTCAGGGATATCAGTCATTGCTGCATCACCATCCTCATCCTTGGATTCTTTGGCAGCATCAGCGGCCAAGGCATCAATCTTATGACTACCGTTGTCCTTGATGAAGTTTGCGAGGTCCTCCAAGGTCCGCGAACCGGAGTAGTCAACTGGCGAATTCTTCTTGTTGGCTGGGTAGAGCTTGATGGTTGGGAAACCCTGGATCTTCTCAGGGACGTCATTGGCGGTCGCATCGACCTTTGCGATGACGACTTTGTCACCGAAGTTATTGGACTGGTAGAGCTCGCCGAGCTGATCGTAAGTGGGGGCGAGAGCCTTGCAGTGACCGCACCATGGCGCGTAGAATTCAACAAGGACGTCCTTGTCGGCTTGATTGATGACGATGTCCTTGAATGTGGTTGCAACAATGACAGAAACTGGACCGTCGTTCTTTTCCGGAATTGGCTCGGATTTGACGGATGGCTCGAGTTTGCCGTCAACGTAATCCTTCACAAAGGCGCCAATCTTTTTCTCAGTAAGCTTGTTGCCATCGAATGGATACTTTTCATCGGTCAAGGTATCCTGGATGGCGAAAGAAGGCCACTTGTCAGTTGGCAGGTTCAGGTTGCCAGCGTGAGCGCCGAATGCCTTGGCGTCGATTGTAGCAAAGTTGATCTTTCCCTTGTACTTTTCGGCGACAGACTTGAGAGTCTTTGCAAGCTCAGCTCGCTCTTCTGGAGTCTCGCTGAAGATGTACGCTAATGGAATGCCGGCTGCCATGTAACTCTGGTATGTTTCTGGACCAACCTCACCAACCAATGGTGTCGATGCGGTCTTTGCAAATTGCTCGATAGCATCTTCGGTAAACTTATCGGTAAAGGTAGCCTTGCCCTCGTCAAAGTCCTTATAGAGGACGATGGCTGGCTGCTTAACACCTTCTGCCGCTGCGAGCTCGGCATCGTTCGTGGCGCCGAAGATATAGTCATCTCGTAGGCTTTCGGAGAGGGCAGAGTAGGTCTGGTTTGAGGCTTTGTCATCTGCGGCGATGTATGCAACTATGACGACCTTGTCGGTAGTCTTGAATTCCTCAAGGGTATCCTTGGTGAGGAGAGAGACAGCAGGTAACTGCTGCTTGGTCATATATGACACGATACTGAGAACTGTCAGTCTTGTTCCATGTCTCTGGGGCAGGAACCACCTACGCAGGAGCTTTTCTGGCACCTTGATACGGCTTAACGTTATCTGGACCTCTGAAAACCTTGACAGTAGGGTACCCTTCAACACCGTGTTGTCTGCATAGATCGGCCTCAACTGTGCAATCCACCTTTGCCAGCGGCACATTTTTTTCCTTCAGCTGTGTTGCCGCCTCTTCGTACTCTGGAGCAAGGGCCTTGCAGTGACCGCACCTGAACCATGTTAATTCGGCCCATTCTCACGATATTTTCACGACCTACCAGGGTGCGAAGAATTCAATAAGTGCCAGGCTATTCGAGTTTACGAAGTCTGAGAAGGTATCTTGTTTTAGATCGTGGACATCGGATGCAAGAGCGGTGCTGGCAAGGGCCAGAGCGGCCAGTGACTTGAACGTGCGCATGGTGATGGTGATAGAGACGGATGAAAAAAGGGATCTGGCGACCTGGCAAATCGTGGGTGTCTACAAATGAATAAAAAGGTACGGGGCAAAGGGTGCTCGATGTCACTTAAACTTTAAGGATGTCGATTCCGAATGTCGATATATCTGTCCTTAACCTCACACTTGTGGCGGTGGACTTCGGCTGAAACAGAAAGGGCAACAATGGCACACCCACGCACTAGTCGGCGGGGAGATCCACACGGCTTGGGAAGGTGAACCAAGGGTCCAAAGGGGCTAGCGAGTAAGTTCAGGGTCACTTAATATTAATAATCATTTCACGAGCGGCCAGAAATTGGAACATGGAATGCATACATTACCATTGTCGAGCTCTTAATGTGTCAAGCCAGCTGACCGACAAGTGTCTGGATGTATGTAAATGGTGTCGCTAAAGGTCTGCGGAACAACAACCGCGTCTATTCATCTCCAAAGCTGCTGACAGCTACTATAACTTGACGCGTGAATCCCGCCACGCAACCCAACCGCCTTGTAAATGCTGCAATTCCTGGTAATGCTGCCATTTTCGCCATCGAATGCTCCCAGTATCCCAAACGGCACACCGAATGAGGATCAACAAATGCTCAAAAAATCAGCTGGGTGTCCACCCGCTACGCCGTAGTCGCTGTCGCCTGTCCATTACTCGTCTCGTGGAAGTCTAATCGTAGGTATGTTGCCACCTCTGCTCTCATCCTCAATGCTGATCTTGCCTTCCAATTCGAGCGCCATGGTAGCTGCATCTGCTTTGCCTCGATCAACATTGACCAGCAGCAAAAGAGGAAGAGGCATGAATACAAGAATTGCCAGGAAGACGAATGCTGGTCGAATATCTCCATACCGGTCAGTGATGGCTCCAATGATAGCAGGCCCGAATACGCTTGACCCCTTGTCTGTGATTGCATAGAGACTGTAGAACGACGCCTCAAAACCAGGCGGAATGAGCTCGCCGAAGAATGCCCTACAGTAGCTTGAAAGTCCGCCTAAGACCAGGCCATATACCACCCCTAAGCAGTAGATTTCGACAGGCTGCTGGAGGCCAAAGCCTGCTTGCTTGATTGCTGGGACGAAGCCTAAAATGCCGTACAGAGGAATCAGCTCGAGGAGGCAGGTGCATGCTATAATGGTATGTGACGCTCGCAGATTGAAGTATCTCGAGAACGTCGACCAATAGAACGCACCAAAACAGCCGGAAATTGTGCCCAAGACGCTGATCAGAGCAAGCTGCGTGGGTTTCATGCCCAGATTGGTTTTCGCAAAGAGGATCGCAGTCCCGCTAATAGAAGCAATAGCGTCACTTAGCAGGAACCATGCTGCGAGAAATGTCACAATATCCCGAAGCTTCCTCGCCTGTCGGATCGTCTTGAATAAAGCTCCCCAAGAATATTTGACGTAGCCTGTCCAGCCGTTCAGATGCGGAGGAAGTGGTGGTCCGGGTCGAGGACGTAGCCAGAGTGCTGCTGGGATGGAGAAAACCCCCCACCACAGCCCAATGATCGAGAGAACAAGCCGAAGCGAGAACGTTGTAGAGCCTGTTGCCGCAACGACGAAGATTGAGCCTATCTGTACCAGCAACCCAGCAGTGTAGCCGATACCAATTCCATTCGAGGAGATGCGAGTGGCCAATTTCATCTCTTCCGACACCGCTGTGGGGCTGGAAGCCAGCGGTCTTGTAACGTCTGGACCATCATGGGGCATTATGGAATCGATCGGGTGACCAGGGCTGCCCTGGCCGCTGCCATCGTTGCGTGTTCGACCGTTGAGCAATGGCTCATTCTCTGAAGGCTCGAGGAGTGATTCTTGAATCGAAGGATGATGTCGGACGAGAAGAGGTAGAAATGAGTTCAGAAGGACGAAGGATGCGCCGAAGCAGGTATTGGAGACAATGGCTAAGAGTGCTCCAAGGAGGTAAAGCTTTGGTACAACAGCGAGAAACAATATGAGGGCCAGAGCGCCAGTGAATGCAAACACGAGTAGGAATGTCTTTCGGAAGCGGCCGTGGTCAGCTGCGCCAGACATGGACACAATCAGCAGCGATTGTATGAGCACACTGATAGAGAACGTGTACATGGCGAAGCTTGCTGTGTTGATCTCGAGGCTCCCAATGCGGATAATGCAGGCCGGTAATTCATGGTGCTTAGGCCGGTCCAGAAGGGCTTTTGGTGACGGCGAGGTATGGGATGAAGGCCAGGACGCTCTGCAGGGTGTCTTTCTATCGCTGAGCAGTACACCCTGGTCTCGCGCCAGTTGCTCGAGAGTCATTGGTAAGAAGGAGCCCATGGCACATATTGCGAAGACCTCTGCAGCCCAACCATAGGCGTACCAGCCTGCCAGCTCTTTCTGCGAAGTCGGCCTTGTGTCTTCATCCTCATGAGGTTGTGGGCCCATTTCGGTGTCCGTGTAGTTGGTCAAGGACTCGTCGTCGTCGTCTTCGCTATCGCTATCTCGTTCATCGTCTCCTTCCACGCTGGGGGTTGGTGACACTAGGCTGCTATGAGAATTCTTCGAATGTGCTCGTGACAGAACAGGACGTGCATGCTGAAATTGGCATTGGTCATTTCGAGGAACCTATGGATGCGTAAAGACGCGGAGTCAGTATGTCACCTGGCCGTCATCAGGCAAAAGCAGTGTCGGTCTGCTAACCATTATTTAGGCGCAGGCTTTCGGCGTTCCTGCAGCCCCCGGGTGACGGAATAGCTGCTTCCGGTCATGCCCGACGTAGTTTTGGTGCTCGGGCACGACAGGATTCTCAGGAGCCACTGCAATCGCTTTCGAAGGATTTTCACTGAGATTATAAACAATCACAGATCTATGGTTTCAGCATTTGAGTGTAGTATTCTAAGGTGAGGTGCTCCGTCTTCAATGGCGGAAGGAGCGGTTACTATTTACTGGTGGGAAACCTGTAGCAGAGCAGAGGCGGTCCCGCTGTAGCAGCCAGACGATATCAGAAACGATCACACTGGACTTGCCGACAACAAATAGGAAAGGGCCTTTGAGACGAGAAAGAGAGCATGACCAGCACCGAGATAGCTTAGCTTTTCCATAGCTCGCACGACCGACCCAGTGCAAGGCATGCACGCAGCGGCATGCCTCCCACGACGCTTACGACCTTCGAATACCGACCACATTCACATTTCGGCTAATGTGCTCACTGCCATTGAGGCTGCGCATCAGCATGTCCATACCCAATTCCACCTGGTCACGCAAGCCTCGAGCGATACATCATAAATGGATCGTCCAGTGTCGTATTCGTTCGACAATGTCAGGTGGAAGTGAACTCTGGGAACTGTAGATACGACAATAATCTGATCCACGTCCGGGCAGGACTCCATTGAGCTAATCGTGCAGCGCTCAAGTTAGTGCATCTGATCTGCATCAGGTGCCAGAGTGGATTGGGGGTGTGCAGCTCTCGGTGACGCTAAGAAAAATAAATGCCAATCAAGGCGCGGGTAGCAGCGCGAGCAGCCTTCATAGCGAGCCAGTACGAGGAAGGGATCAGATTTGGGCGAGGGTTGTCGCTTTGAGAATCGTGCAATAATCTCGGCGAGGCGTTGTAGAATCCGTAAATCGAGATAAACTCAAAAGGAGGAGACGGCGCTGGAGCCGTGCGTGCCTCAGGCCACATTCTCCAAACAGAGCCATGTGATAATTAATCATGAGCGCTTTCAAAGAGAGTTTCTAGGTGCCTTCGGCATGACCAGCGAGACCAGCGGGTTCCGCAGCCTTGTGAGCACAACCGATTGAGCCTCGCCAAAGCACATGACTCCGAAGCGCTACCTCCCGGCCGGAACTCAAGTCAATACTAATAATGGGCAGACAAGTTTCTGTTGGCTCCCGTGAACTGGGTTGCGCCTTACGGAGTACCGCAGTGGCCATTCCGCCACGAGGCTAGCGCATTCCTTTCAGCCCGCAAATGATCGTCCTCCGTCACTGCATATTCACATCGTCTTGATACGAACTTTCTCTTGCGACACGACGACTAGTCCAGACTTTCTTCATCTGCGCACTGCTGCAGCGATAAGAACACCTTCAACTACCGCTTCTTGTTTCGACAGACTTCACGACTGGCGAACCTAATTTCTCCTGCGACGAGTTCCTTACCCTTGCTTTGCGATGCAGATGTGATCGCTGACCCTTCGCTGATTCTGGCCGCTAAACCTCACTGCAACCTCAATCAGATCACGACAAGCGACTGATTTTCACAAGCATAAGAAGCCAGCGACGCGACGGTTTGTCGGATCATCGAGACGGCACGCCAAAATCCAGCGCCGGTTTCCCTCTCATTTCGGCACCGAGGGAAGACTTTCGCAAGCGCGCGAGCTGCGCATAGCGAAATGCTGCGCCCATGGAAGCTGCAAGCGGTAAAGAGATAAGCACCGGGAGAGGCGATATGAACGGTCATCATGGCAGCAATGGAATCGTGCAACCTCGACCGCAAGCAAACGGCAATGTTGCTGGCACAACCACGGCGGCTGTGTCTCAGCCAGCGAAAGCGCTGGCGAAATCGACTGCAAATGCCAATGGTCTAATAGGGTCAGATCAGAAAACCGCTTCGATCTCCCAACCCGCGCTCAAAATGGACGCACTACCTGAAGAAATTCAGGCCATGCTCAGGCGGATACCTGATGAGGCGTACGTACCTATGGAACGCTTAATTACAAGAGCCGCGCGAACGTGCTGGTCAGATCTGGTCCAGGTGCTGAATGTCGTGAAGGATCGGGATCAAGGCTTACGGATATCGGACCAACCGCTGGAACACCCTGACACTTTGCTTTTGAATGAAAGGGCTCGTAAGCAGAAGTTGTGGGAGTTTGCAGAGAACCACAAAAGGGCCTTGATCAAAATACTAGCCCTTCTCCAATGGAGTTCGAAAAGCGAGGACAACAGGGCGACAATTGCTCTGAATTTCTATCTACACGAGATACGCAAATCTTTCATGGCCGCTAACGAGAGCCTGACTGCCTGGATCGACTACAATGTGCACCGTCAAGATGCCGCTCCCGATCTCCAGACTGCCTTGGAAATTTTGTCGGCTGGAAAGATTGAGGGCCTGCCTGATCTTGGCTATGTCCAGCAGAAAGATCTTACAAATAAAAAACTGCTAATGACACTCAAGAGACTGAACAGCATTCTGCAAGTTCGCATGACCTCTGAGGCAAACATACCACCACCCATGAGAAAATGGCACATCCACGATGGAAGGATCACTTTCATCGTGGCTGAAGAGTTTGATTTAGACCTCTCAGTCATAAGTGAGAACAACGACGCTGTTTTCCAAATGGTTGACCTGCGATTCACCTTTTGGCCAGCTCCTGCTGTTTCCGAAGGTCTTCTCGATGAGATTACCGTCATTGTAAACAACCAGCTCGCCTTGAAAGGCTTAGTGGGAGCGTACAATTTTCTGCACGAGCTTGCCCTCTCGCAAAAGCTTAAAGAATTCCACAACCAAGCATTGAGCCTAGCTCGGGGTTTGTGGGGCGGCCACCTTCATATCGAAATGCATAAGAGGACACTTGTCGTCCAATACTGGGCGCGGAGGGTTCCCAGCAAAAGTTGGGTAGAAATTACGCTCAACAGCGCTCGATCGAGTCAGGCCGAATTTCCCACCCCATTCCTCAGTTTGCGATGGATGAGGCAGGGAAAGCTAGTCACTGACCACGAAATCGAGGTCGACCTTGTGCATTTATCATTTGACAGTATTCTTAATCAGGTCACAGCCCAGCACGCTAACTTCATCTTCGACGGCATCTACGATAAGCTGTCGTCCAGTCAGCTCTACGACGAAGGTGGGTTGGACTTAAACCAGACATCGTCTCCTACCGATGCCTTCGACTGCACTCTGAACATAGAGTTGTCCAAGATGGAAAGCATTCAGCTGACTTGTGATCCTGTGGGAGGGACAATCTTGCTCTCACCACCAAGCGAGAGAGCGAACAGGTTTCAATATGAGCTGGCCCGGGCGTCTAATGTCGTCGAAGAGTTCGTGAAACGCTTCCCAGCTCTCAGGTGCGGTCTAACTCAATCTACACTATCAAAGTCCACCCAAAACACGTCCTGGCAAAGCCTGCCAGGTCGAAAGCCTTCGTTTGCAGAGGTCAGAGAACTTTTTGGGCAAAATGCCTTGCGAGCAGTCTTCTTTCGTCAACCTTTTTGGACTCAAGAATGGATGCTGGCTGCTTCCTTTGGAAGTGACGGTGACCGTTGGTGGCTTGTGTTTGAGCCGGCTCAAGGCAACCCGCTCGTGCAGAAGCTCAACTCAAGGCCATTGCATTTGCAGCTTTCTCTCAGTCGCACTTACTTTGAATCGATGTCCCGGGACGCAGCATCTATCATCAGTCTTCAGGTGGGTCAGCAGGCGGTCGAACAAAAGGGTCTTAGAACGATCTTTCCATTGAAAAGGAACTACACTGCAGGCATGAAGATCGAATTGCGTGACGACGAGAATTTGCACTCTATCAAGCCGGATATTTTCCTGACATCTCATGGGTCCCAGCGCAATTCAACAAAATACTACTTAGTCGTCCTGGCCAAATTGAACGCTACAGAGGAAGTGCTCAAGATCGCCGCCACGGCTGGCCTCGACTCTTCCATAAAGATCGAGCCGGACAAGCAATTACTGACGCTGAGGCTAGAGTGCGCTGTTGGCGAAAGCAAGATAGATACTGTGCTTGCCAGGCTCCGTTACGTGAATGACCTCATATCGTGTGTCAAGCTTGTTCACAGATCACCTGTTTTTAAGATGAAACGAATCAATCTGCAAGAGATTACTATCGACTATCATACTGGCAAAACGAGAACTCTTGGAGTGAGTCTGCTGTTGGAGGCAGCACAAGTTGACAAGAGAATCAAGTTGCTTCCTGAGGGGAATCCGCATGACCTTGTGGCTGACTATTTAGACGCGCAGCTAGATGGCCGGAAGGTCTTATTGTCAGTCCGTCTTGAGAAACTGCTTGCAACTTTGCAATGGACTCTACCACTAGTCAACACGCTCCAATACTTTCAAGGCAGAGTCGACCATCAGGAGTTACCGGAAATGGCCGGACTTGACCTTGAAGAATCCAAGAAGTGGCTGCGCACTCACGTCCTAGTCAGAGACATGGTTAGATTCGGCTTGCACTTCTCTGCCGTCAACTCCTCATTTAGGAAAGACATCGATAGTCAAGAAACGCCTCAAAATATGCTGGTACGCCTCGAGATAGAGCCTCAGGTAAGGAATGGTAGTTCCATGCTTGTCTGGATCGTCCGCGCGGCTATTGAGGAATTCAAGTCTTATCATCGACCATCCTTTACAAGCCAAGATCTCAAACAGAAATTGAAAGAGAAAGTGTCTCGCAATACTGATGCCGATGGATGGCTGGCTTTGGACACTGCAGCGGCATGCCTCGTAAATGAGCCATACAACCTGCTGACCAACGTGCATGACACCATTTTGGCATGGGTGAAAGAAGCCACCACAAGCAAGAGTGCACCACCACCACAGGCAGCGACAAACAGCCAAAACACTGCAAATCCAGCGGGGACAGAAATTGCACCCCCAGCTCGGCCCAAGGCACAGCAAGCCGCGAACAACCTCCAACAAGGTCGACCATCGCAAATGCAACAAAACGCAAACGGCACAAGTCGAGTCGTGACTGGGCCTCCTCAACAAATTCGACAGTCTCCGGCAAACCCTCAGCGGCGGCAAGTTCAAAACAATCAAAATCGAAATACGAGTCAGAGGTCTTTTATCCCACAGGGCTCAGATGTGATCGACCTGGGTTAGGCGAGTGGACGTTCTCTCATGCTCATTTTCTTTGATGGAATTTCCTCGAGTTTTCGCCTCACGATACTGGTCCATGATCAATAATTTGGCGATGATGCAGTGGACTCGGGCAGGCTTTGAGTGGGATCATTGTAGTCAGACATGCGGTCTACGAAGGTACTCAGCGGTTGGAAGTCTCGGTAATGGTTGTACCACATTGAAATGTATTGCGGGTATAGAGTTTGCAGCTCACGCCACATCACTAGCGTGACCCTGCCGCATAAATAAATGGAACCAACATCCTTTTTTCCAGACACAGAAAGCTCACCTAATCCCTAAATTGGTAACAAACCTTGCTGCTTACCTAATCACCGTTGGACAGCATTCAAAGCAGCATGCCCTTAGTGCCCCAAGAAGTCTAGCACTCGAATCTGTCCAATCTTCTATGCGGATGCTCACCAACACCTGCCCCACTGTAGGACACTATAATGCTGCGTTGATTTGATTAGGCTTTAACCTTTTGGGAAGTGCTCCTGTAAACCTTGTTAACCTATGGCGAAATCAACAGCGCGCATCTAGGCATTGAGTTAGTATTTAGCCTTCCACATCAGGGCGTCCCGGTCGACCCAGTTTCTCTCTAACCCACATTAACAAAAGGGTGTCATATGGAAGTGGAGCGGAGAGCTTTATGAAGTGGCTACCCAGACCATCGTCTACGACCTGTGTAGATCTCTTCTAGACAGACGGCTAGATTCAAATCGCTTAAGCGTCCCGTTGCATTGAACTCAGGTTAACGGGTGCCGGGCTCTTAGCAGTCCAAGTCATTCAATCCGAAGGCTACTAATTCTTTGAGCAGCGCAGGAAACTTCACTGCACCAACGTCAACAATCATGGCCTTTTACCAGGCTCTTCCCTGGCACGCCGGGGAAGAGAAAATCCACGAACTCATCCGAGTTCCACATTCGGATAACCCAACACATCCCATGCTACCCAAATCAATGGCGTGGCGAGTCGCAGCGTCTCCAACCATCGCTCTAGGCATCGTCGACGACCAGGACAGAGTATGGTGTACCCTCTGGGGAGGTGACCTGCCCATAGCACAGCCTGTTGCACAGGGTGGAGTGATTGGTATCCGCGCACAAGTTGATGCTAGCTTTGATCCGGTAGTGCAAGCACTCTACGGAGGCAAGGATGACGGCGAGGTAATACGACATAGTCCGCAGAACGCGAGGATGGTTAGTGGGATCAGTATTAAGCTTGAAGACCGAGATCGGGTGAAGCTATTTGGGCGGATGTTGGCCGGGAGTCTCAGCGCCGACGAAACGTTGTCCTACACTTCGCCAGACCAAGTAACAGCCTACAGTAATGAAGACGACAAAGGAGGCAAGACAGGCAATGCTCAACTAGTCCTTCAAATTACCCAGTCCCTCGGTAATTGCCCAAAATACCTCAACAAGAAGACCATCAAATCATATTCTGGCGCCAAACCACGACTCCTTTCCGATTCGCCTCTTCTTTCATCGGAAGCAATAACCCACATCCACTCCGCAGACCTTTTCTTCGTTGCCTCACGCGGCCCGGAAGATATGGACTGCAACCACCGTGGTGGCGCGCCTGGTTTCATCCGCGTTCAGCAACCGTCGTCCGCAAGCCCGTCTCAGCCTCAAACCTCAGTCATTGTCTGGCCAGAGTATTCAGGCAACAACCTCTATCAAACTCTCGGTAACATAACCTACTCCCCCAGTGTGGGTATCGTGATACCAAACTTCACCAACGGCAACGTCCTCTTTCTCAGCGGACAAGCCGAGATCCTCATCGACGCCGCAGCCGCAGCCGTAATATCGAAGACGAAACTCGCCGTTCGCTTTACGGTGACCGATGCCCGCTTCGTCCAAAACGGCCTAACATTCCGCGGCGAACCCTGCGCAGACAACAAGGACGTCTCATCATCCAGTCCAGCCATCAACAGATCCATAACCGACGGCCAGTCACCCTACAACCCACGAGTTCGCTACCTCACCTCGGAGATCCTCCCATCGTCCCTGTCCACCGGCTCCGTCCCACCAGACGAATACCGCCGCTCCCAGAACTCGCCAGATCTCACAGCAACGCTAATCGCCAAAAACCGCCTAACACCAAGCATAACCAAGTACCGCTTCACCCTCTCGTCAACCTCTCCTCACTCCTTCGACCCGACCATGAGCCCCCTCTGGCAACCAGGCCAATACATCGCCCTCGACTTCGCAGACGAGCTATACATGGGCTACAGCCACATGAACGACTCGGAACCCACAAGCCTCAACGACGACTACATCCGCACCTTCACCGTCTCGTCTGTCTTCGCCCCGCCGCAGAACGCAAACGCAAACGGAACCGCCGTCGAATTCGACCTCGTGCTCCGCGAAGTCGGCGTCGTGACCAGATGGCTCAGCCACCAACACGCCTCCCGCGGCACGACCAAGATCGGCGTGCGCGGGTTCGGCGGCGAGTTCCAGTTTGCGGCTCCTCTGTCCGCGCCTGCGGGGCGCACCAAGAAGAATGTGTTCGTCGCGGCGGGGATCGGCATCACGCCGCTGCTGGGCCAAATACGGCAGAGCGGCGAGGGAAGCGAGAGTCTGCTTGTGCTCTGGACGGTCAATATCGTCGATGTTGGGTTGGTCGTTGATGTGCTGAAGAGTGCACCGCCGGAGTTAAAGAGTAATATGTGCGTTTTCATCACGGGATCCGAGAACGAGGCTGCAGGTAGTAAGAATTTGAAGATGCTTGCTCAGTTGCAGGCTGGAGGTGAGATGGATGGTGCTGGTCGTCGAATGGAAACGAGGTTAAGGAGGCTGAACAAGGATGACCTCGCGGACCTCGAGAAGAGTCAGGAGGTCGAGATTGACAAATGGTATGTCTGCACAGCACCAGCCATGCGGAAGCAGATCCAGGAATGGCTGGGTGAAAAGCCGGTGATTTTTGAGAATTTTGATTATTGAATGGCAAATGGTGTGAATATCATCAAAATTGACGTTCTACGTCGCCGGTCTATAATGCCATTTCCCTCTCTTTCGGCATAGTGATTCTGCTTCTAATATTCCGTGTCCTTGCCAATGCCGTAATATCGCTGAATGTACGCCGCCATGAACCTATGCTAGTGTTCGCTTTTGTGCTCAAGACTTGCTCATGCAAATCTGATAGGTATCTCTTCAAGTACAATATTCACATGGAAAATTCCCAACATAATTGACTGTCCCAAAAATCTGACAAGAACCCCATTGATGCTCTTCACAGGCTTTTTCTTTATCCACCATCTGCAGCTTCGTAAACATTCTTGACAGGGTGAAGTAGTATACCAGGTAGGCACATTCTCAGATCGTCTGCCTCGACAGAACTCTTGCCAAGCTTCTTTGTAAGGGCTGCCTTCTCCTCTTGTTCGACGTATTTCGCATGGTCGGCATCCCAACCCCAATCCTTGGCCTTCCAGCCGAGCCACTTCCTGTAAAGCACATGAGGAAACACTGATCGATAATACCAGCTCCATCCACCGAAATTGGCCTCGCGATCGTGGTTGTACGGACTGTCCAGTTGCTGACCCCAGCGTGCTGGAATGCCATCGTCTGCGTTGAATACGGCTTCAGCATACCAAGCAGGCCACTTTCGATCTGTCCAAATGGGATGAGGAGCGTATACCGCTTTAAGACCATGATGAAGAGCAACGGTAGCTGGCCACATTTCTGCTTGCATTGCTCGACCTTGCAGATTCTCCAGATGCATAACATGTAGCATTCGCTTGCTGAATCGCACAACCGTGTTGATGAAGACTCGACGAGGTATCGTTGGAAATCCTGGGTGGTCGAAACCATCTGCGTTGCCATTCTCAGGCGTAAAGTGAGGTCGGACTTCTGGAATGAAATTCCAGATGTGGTTTCTGTAAGACCATTCTGTTTCAGCAGGGTCCCAAATCGGCTGTAGTGTGATCAGGTCAGCTTCTTCGCCAACACCCCATTCAAAGTTATCGTCCTCAACCTTGGTTGGCGGTGGAGGTCCAAGAGGATATTGGAAAGGAGCATAGGGCTTTGGACCCCATACTGGCTCATCGATCAAGCCCAGAGACGAAGCATTCAAGATCTGCTCGTCAGTGTCGGCCAAAAAGGCATCATAGTCTCCATCCCAAGATGCAGGAAAGAAGAATCGAGTGTTGCGCTCCCACAGGTGCTTGCGAGGCATGTTCTTGGAGAACTTTGCTATCTGTTCGAGGAAGTGGTAGTGATTCCCAATGTAACGTGCATCGGTCTCCCAATTCCAGATATAGTCAAATTGAGGATGCTGCTTAGAAAACCATTGAAGTGGCATGAATTGCATCCAGTACACTTGCCAATCACCAACATGTGGGTACCAGTCTTCCAGCACCCTCTCTGTCCAGAGAATCGCGATGTCTCGAAGCTCCTTAGGCACGGTCCGTCTCAGCAGATCTTGGTACACTTGCTCGTCATCGTAGATATTTGCTTCACGCTGCTTAATGTTGACCAAGAGAAACACCTGATACTCTCCTCCACTGAGCAGCGAGGTCTCGGTAACAAGAGCGCGGATGGCCTGGATGTCGTTATCTCGGTACTCATAGCCTTCCCATGTCCTGATCAAAATGGCAGTCCTAGATTTGTACTGCTTTCCGCTTATGCTTGACTTCTTGCGAGATTTGTCCTCGTCGAGAGGATCTTCGCTTTGGATCATGTCCTTGCTGGGCCGAAGCACAACCGGCGAACGATCTTCCGGAGCATATCGTTCCTCATTTTTCTCAAAGCAAGCTTCCTGGAGAGCACCCCAGCGGACAGTGTCCCAGCTCAGATGCTTTGATTTGTGGCTCAGATCGTTCAAGCCATAAGGCGCATATCTTGAGTATCGGTCGAAGCAGGTGTGACGGTCCATGCCGAGTATTTTGGCTGAGCCCACGGTCTCAAGCGGATACGTTTCCGGGGAGCTACGATAGCCTTGAACAACGAATTCGTCGGAATCGCTTTCTCCGTAGGTCTCACCTCTAGGTCCTTGACAAGGTACGTACTCGCTGTGCCACTTTCGTCTCCACGAATCGCTGTTATACTTGGGATAAGGAAGGTATGGCCTTGGCTGAATCCCGCGCGCTTGAAGCTCTTGCACGGTGTTGTTGATGAAGTAGCCATATTCCCTGATCTCGTCAGCACTAGGTCCTGGTTGCGGTCGACAAGTCGTACCTGTCCATGCCTTCCCAGCGATTGGGGTCATAGTCGGCATGATCGTAATCATGCCAGGCCGGCCAGTGCTCCGTGAACGGTCTGTCCCACTGAATGAAGGCTTGTAATTTATCTTGCAGTTCATCGTACGACAGCTGCTGTTGTTGAAATGCTGGACGACTCTTGATATCTTCTATCTCAGCCTGGTAATCCTGCGCCATTTTTCGGTACCCATCTCTATCTCGGAAAGAGCCTTCATATTCTGACCAGGCCTTCTGTTTCGAACGGTAGTCTTTGATTTCAAAGTCAACAACATCCCATTTCGGCGGTCGATAGCTGCTGTGACTTTTGCGGTACCAAATGGCAAATCCGAGGATGAGGGCAATGGGTAGCCATACCCGCCGCGACGAGGTTGATGTTGCTCTGGCCATATTCTCGGCAAGCAACACAAGAGGGACGAGCCACGGGGAAAGGGGAGTGCTGAGTTATTTGAGGCTCTAACATTTACTAAGGCGGCATCATGGTGGGTTCGGATGGTCAAGTGAAGGTAGCGATAGAGCGAACTTCTTTAGATTGGCAAGTGTCCTGCGCGCAGCCACTTCTCACTTCAGTTCCGTCGGATACGGACAGAGGTAGTCGTACCAGCCGCAGCTCCAGGTTCAGATTCTCAATTGTGCCTGCCGGGTGATTATTATTTAGTTCAAATCGTTCCTTTCTAATTGAGGCCGCCCAACGGAGCAAGTGCATGCGGCTTCAGGGTCCTCACTGGCGACGGCGTCAGCGATTGTCAGGAGAAAGCTAATATCTGCGATGCTGATCTGGAAACATATTGTGGGTATGCACAGAAAGAATTACGCACGCAGGGTATGTCCGGGTAGATGGGTTAGTTGAGCGGCATGATTTGAGCAGACCAGCAGCAGGTGAAACAGAGGCAAAGCAAAACAAAGCGACACGCGGCACTAAGCGGGGAGAAAATGATGCATGAATGCCTGGCAAGTTTGAGGTCTTCGTTGGGCCCATCATTGTTCCTCGCGGCAAGACGAGTATGCGCGTTCTCGATCATGAAGTCGCTTTGTGCGAAGGAAGGCTTGTGCCTTGGATGTTCAGAGGAAAGTTTCGTGGGTGGCTGATATTAGCCGCCGATCTCCTCTCAAGCGTCTAGCTTGTTTCAACCCTTGACGATCCACCTTCTCAGGAGAGCCCGAGAGCGTGTCTTCGTGGAGTTTTTGCCCGCAGTTGGAGACTTAGGCTTTGGCAGTCAAGTGTTACGGCTTCGTCGCATGTGTCAAGAGTTTGACGAAGCCTGAATTGCTCCACTGATTTTCCGTGTACCATCGAATGGGGTCGCTGACACGTCGTCGCATGTAACGATGTGGTGCAAGACTATCAGGACAGTATTACTTTGTTCCTGGAGACTGTATCGTGAGAGCAATCTCAAGTTACGAGCCAAGCACGATATCGCGCTGATCACCTAGACTGAGATTCTACAAAGACCCTGTCGATGTGAACGTTGCGCACAGGAAGACGAGTCCTGTGTGTTCCACTTTCCTCAAACTCGGGTCCACATTGCGTTGAAGATTTTTGTTGCTGCAGACAGGCAAGCATGGAACTGGTCAGTGCGAAAAGCTTCCGGTTCGAATGGCGTGTATGAAGAGACGCCGGCCACTTGTATCACAGTAGGATCAAGATCCGGTCGTGGTCACTCAAGATCTCTACTTGTTTGTCATCGTGAAGCTTCGTTTCTCATTGATTATCAATTGTTTTTAATGCTTTGTGGTAAGAATACTCAGTGGTATCAGATACAAGCAACGGATTCGCTCTTTCCTGCACAATCGAACATTAACCGTCTCTCTTTCCAGTCAGTCGAATACTTTCGCCTGAGGTGCTGGACACCTGTGCGGATTCAATCTCTAATCTGCAACAATTTCCAATACTTTCATTGAACGACATGTTTGAAACAAAGCGTATCGTACTACCTGCAAGCCCAACATTACGGCCACAAGCGCGACCACAATACTGTCGAGAGGGAGTATGTTTATTCGTGTCTCTCGCCATCGTAGCTCAGCTCTATTTTGCGCTAAAGTACATACCAACGAGCATACAATCTTGGGTGCACACCGAGGATGCGGCAAACGCAACGCTAGGATTCGGCAAAATCTACGCGATTTCAAGAAAGGGCTCACCAAGAAGGCAATCTCTCATGAGCGCAACTAGACTCACTGGCCTTGAGATCTCGATTCCAATCCAGCCTGCTTGGACGGATGAGGATGTCGCCAAGATCCAGGCGCCAGAGAATTCGACAGTTGACCGCGGCTCAGCTCTGGCATGGCTTGGTCACCGACACGCTCTTGAGGAATTCTTGCAAGGCCCAGAAGAAACAGCTCTGATAATGGAGGATGACGTCGACTGGGATACAAGGCTTCGAACACAGCAAATCCCGCAGACCGCATACGCCATACGCGAGCTGCTTGGATCGAACCACAATCAATATTTTGGAAGTACAGACCTTTGGGACATAATCTGGCTAGGCCACTGCGGCGACTATTTCAACGCTTCGAAAGGTTCAGGCCTGCCAAACGTCAAGTCCTACAGTGATCCTGCAATGCCGCATAAGGACCAACTTCATCCTTGGACGCAAGACTTTTTACAAGAGATTGGCGCGGACCAAAATCAACAGAGGCTTGTTCACCCGTCGGTCCGACCTCTTTGCACATTTGCATATGCCATCACAAGACATGCTGCCGAGCGACTGTTGAATGAGCTGGCAGTGAGCGAGCCTGTGAGAGACATGGAACACCCTTGTAGGGCATACGACGTGCGGCTACTGGAAGGGTGTCGAGACGAGGGTATGAAATGCATTAGCGTGAATCCAGAACTATTCCACCACTCCGATCTTGGTTCAGAAATAGCGCAGGTATCAGGTGGAGTACCATCTGCGGATAGCGAGACCACCCAAATGAAGATGGTTGAGTCGCCTACGACGAATATACGGTGCTCGGCAAGGTCAAAAAAATGGAAGGAGCTCCAAGACAGTATCACAGATCCTGGAGTCAATGCGGAGGAATTTGTGAGAGATCTGGCTCAGAACTCAATAGATTGTTTCATTGATGATCTGTAATCATTGGGGCTCTTGGCAGATCAGCATCGTGCCAGCATGTATGCTGTGACTCTCAGCGCGCCTGATGATATTTGCCGGAAGCAGGATGAATTGGTATATGATATATCTTGCCTAGTAGACAAGATGTTGTTTACTCCAATCACGACACTTGGTTAATGCAAATATAAACAGTTGTGTCCAGAGAAGTGTCCAACGAGCGACCAAGTCTGTGGGCCGATGGATCCACGTGTTTGACACGACGTCTTTCCAGTGACAGCAAAATCCGTCTTGTATCCGAGCACATAATTGGCTCCTTTGAATCACCTTCTTTCTCACCTCATTTGATAACACCATATTCGCGTTGCTCACTTGTGACGGTAGGTAAGAAACAGTTGAGCTCGATGCGGCAAGTGCTCCTTTTGGGCCATCGATGCAAGCGACGCATTATTGAGAAAATGATCATATTCAATTTTTGATAACTCACTCGTTGATAACAGATGAGGCAATAGTTGACTAAAATGTGTCACGTCAAGGAAGCGCACGGACCGATCAATGCTGCTGGTATGCTGTTACCTGTGTTCAAGATATCCAACGATGAGCGTGTGCAACATGATCTCACTCGACTCGTTAGTGCCTGGTGTAAAGCGAGGCATGCCAGAGCAAATCTGGCCTTCCCCAAAGAGCAGAGGCAGCGGCAGATGGTCGATGTAGAGCAAATCGACTCTGTCCTTCATAAAGGCCGAGGACTTGTACTGTATCATGACTGCAGATAGGATGCGAATAATGGTAAAGAATGTATAGCAAGATGAGAAGATTCAAGACTTGAGAAGCAAGAGCTTCAAGATGACAAATACAACTTATGTATCATCGACATTGCATTGATACTCCTTTTGCCTAGAATCTCCTGGTCAAAGGTGCTGGCTTATTGCCAAGTGTATCATCAATCTCCTTCATTACCTCCGGAGTCAGCTTCTCAAGCAAGGAGATTGATTGCACTGCTTTCGTCACCTGCTCAATCTTTGAAGCACCAGTAATGGCGGAGCTGACATGAGGATTTTTGATAACCCAGGCGTACGCCAGCGTTGTAAGATCAGTGCCCAGCTTCTCGGCGATCGGTTGCAACTTCCTTGTGTTCTCGATATCCTTCAACCAGGTCTCATCGCCATATGACTTTGCTTTGTTGGCGCTGAAATCGTCCTTGGCGCTGCCATAGCGACTGTCGTCAGGAATGCCCTCGTTATACTTGCCTGTCAGGATACCGGTCTTGAGGGGACTGAAGATGGTCAGACCAAGACCATAGTTCTCGTAAAGCAAAGCGAATTCTTTCTCGACTTTCTCTCGCGAGAGCAGGTTGTACTGAGGCTGTTCCATGACTGGTCCAATGAGGTTGAGACGCTCAGCGCACGCCCATGCCATAGCAATTTCTTCGCTGTTCCATTCGCTTGTGCCCCAATAGAACGCTTTTCCTGCGTTGATCAGATAGTTCATCGCTCGAACAGTCTCTTCGATTGGCGTATTTCTGTCTGGTCTATGGCAGTAAAGGAGGTCGACGTAATCCAGCTGGAGGCGCTCAAGAGCCGCATTGGTGCCTTCGATAAGATGTTTACGCGAGAGACCGCCGTTGTTGACTGGATTTTCACCAAAAGCTCCGCCCCTAATATCCCGTTAGTAATTTCTTTGGGTACCCATGTCCTGAAGTGACTGCGTACCAGTTGATCTTTGTTGATATCACTAGATCATTCCGCTTCCATCCAAACTTCTTGATGGCTTCTCCCATGACTACTTCTGACTTGCCGCCGGCATAGCCCTCCGCGCAATCAAAGAAATTGATGCCAGCATCATAAGCAGCCTTCATACAATCGAAAGCTATCTGATCTCCCACCTGGCCACCGTAGGTCACCCAGCCGCCGAGGGAAATGACGGAAACCTGCAGTCCTGAGCGACCTAGAAACCGGTACTGCATCTTGGGAAGCTGCTCCTTTGAACCCATTGTGAATTATGAGTCTGGCTTGGCGCCCTGCTTACCGGTAGAGAGGATTTGGGGCGAGAAGAAAGACTCTGTGAATGGTCTCTTACGATGCACGTATTTATTTAGATTTGGTTCGAGAGATTCAAATGGTAAGGGAAAGCAAAAACGGCGGGAAAGAGCGGAAAATGATGGAGTAGGAGGGACAATGCTGTGACTTTTTAACTTTCTTATTGACCCTGTCTCCCCCACTGGCGTCATCCTTCACGTTTACTCCATTCCAGGTTAGGAGTTCGGAGTTTGGATAACTTCGAGCACAAAGGCTTAGTCATGCTTGAGAAATAGGTTAGATGGTTGCTTACGAACACCGTAGCCATGAATTGAGCCAATGGGGCTACTGCAGCACAGCAATATAGACGAGCCAAGGTGTGGTCAAGCAGGTACCAAGGCAAGCTTGAGCTAGAGCTACATCGCGCTCTCAGGTCTGCCGTATAAGTGCCTGGCTGCACTTCCAAAGTGAAGTAGTTGATGCCTGAGCTTGGCACCTGCGCGGTTCACACAATTCCAACTGCGGGATTCGCTCCCGCCGACGAACTTTTTGACAGCCTTCGAGTCGTGATTTATAACAACCGTCAGCCACTTTCGCAGCCCTTTTTGTACCTCTTCGCCAGTATGACCGAACAACTCATCCACCGAGGTACCCTGGAGGGCCACTCCGGCTGGGTCACCAGCCTTGCGACCAGCTTAGAGAAGTCAGTGAAGCTGCAGATGTGATGAGCAAGGATTTTGGACTAATCAGTTGCTGTAGCCCTAATATGCTGTTGTCTGCCTCTCGAGATAAGACTCTGATCATCTGGAACCTCACCAGGGACGAGACTGCTTATGGCTACCCAAAGCGATCACTGCACGGTCACTCGCATATTGTTTCGGACTGCGTAATATCCTCAGACGGCGCATACGCCTTGTCATCCTCTTGGGACAAGACTCTGCGACTGTGGGAGCTCTCTACCGGCAACACTACTCGAACTTTCGTTGGCCATACCAACGATGTCCTCTCCGTGTCCTTCTCCGCCGACAACAGACAAATCGTGTCAGGATCCAGAGACCGAACGATAAAATTGTGGAATACATTAGGAGACTGCAAGTACACCATCACTGACAAAGGCCACACCGAGTGGGTGTCGTGCGTCCGGTTCTCTCCAAACCCACAGAACCCGATAATTGTCAGCTGCGGTTGGGACAAGCTTGTCAAGGTATGAAGAACCCATCTTTCATTTATGCTGCCCAAGATGATTTGGAGAATCAATTAAAGTATTTGCTACTTCAGAGCTGCAAAAGCTATGAGACAACAATTCACCGGCGGACTGAGGCACCGTATTCGAGAATTCGCAGCATAGCACGTTTTGCTGGGGCAGTTTGCTAACGTTGTCCATTAGGTCTGGGAGCTCGCTTCTTGCCGAATCCAAACCGATCATATTGGCCACACCGGTTACATCAACACAGTCACCATCTCTCCCGACGGCTCGCTATGCGCATCTGGCGGCAAGGATGGCACGACTATGCTCTGGGACTTGAATGAGTCAAAACATCTCTACTCTCTGCAGGCTGGTGACGAGATCCATGCTCTCGTTTTCTCACCCAATCGATACTGGCTCTGTGCCGCTACCTCCTCAGAGATTGCCATTTTCGATCTTGAGAAGAAGACCAAGGTCGACTCTCTCAAGCCTGAATTCATGACGGGTGGAAAGAAGGCTCAAGAGCCACAGTGCGTCTCTCTTGCTTGGTCCGCTGATGGTCAAACTCTGTTCTCTGGCTATACCGACAACAAGATCCGCGCTTGGGGCGTCATGGCAAGAGCGTAGATGTATTAGATCTGGCAGTCTGGACTGATGAGACGAGGAAGCTCTGCGGCAGCTCAGGGACACGAGGAAAACCCTCCGATATCATCTGAGCTCAATGAAGGAAGGCGAATAAATACATCAAACCGCGTGCGCTGAAGCAGCTAGTGTCACGCAGTTGCTGTGCCGGCATTGTGGTCTGTCTATCTAGGTGAGATTCAGATTTCAAGACACTCATAAGCAATGAGTAATGACAATACATTTAAACCTTCTCAGTCGCATTTACTAGCATAAACGGGAATCCTAGACATCCAGCAATAGTTGTGAGGAAGTATGGCGTTGTGTTTGATGCATCTTGTCTTCAGTTGAGCAGGAGCTCAGCAGACTCTCAGATCCCTTGGGGTCTGCCGTTGTGAGCATGGTTGCATTAACTCTAGGTCAACTTGTCACATAGAGATTCAATGCTGTCTACCCGTTGCAGGAATCGATATTATTCATGAGCCCATATCACATCTGTCGTTGGTCAAGAGGTGAGTTTTCCAATTGGTCACTCTGCACAGCATATTTGGGCACTTGACCAGCTGCCTTTTTCTAGTGACCATTGCAGAAGCGTCGCGTTTGTTCTTTGAGAGGTACTGCTTCCTGGAGGATATCTATTCTGATCGTAAAACGTTTTAATAACGACTTAACGCTTAAGGGGTTAGGTTAAGTGACCGAAACGGAGAAGGGGAAGCTATATACGTGTAGCGGCGTAGCTTCGCCTGACCGTAGGCATGCCTCAGGCAGGAATATGCCTGGCAGGCGTGACATCAACCTTCTATTACCCCTACTCACCTCGACCGTACCGTTACTAGGTAAGCCAATCTGTACTTGTCTTACGATATTACAGGATCTTGAAATAAATACGATACGGTCTCCACCGTTCTCATTCTATTATGATCTAAGCGAGAGTATTTCCATCTAGGTTAGGTGGCTCAATTCACCAAATGTACTGTTGAACATCCGCTCTTGCAAAATCCAAATCAGGTTTTCCAATCCCGTCAACGTGACTGTGCTCTGCGACTGCTGGAACTTCCTGAAGTTTCGCCCACCAGTGGTGAAAGCGTGGAAACTCTTGTTCACTGCGAGCCCACAGCTCCTGTCCGAGCAGCCGTGGCACGGAAAGAAACCAGGGCACAAAGGAAAGGTCGGCACAGCTCATTTTATCTCCGATGAGCCAGTCCTTGGACTCCAAGGCCAAGTCGATGACGCCAATGATACGATAGGCCTCCTTGGTGTAGCGGTCAATGGCGGAGGTGATCTTCTCGCTGTGGTACCAAGAAAACCCTAGGAGAAATTGGCATCAGCTCAGACGCTTGACTTTCAAGTCGTGATTGAGGGAAGCTTACAGGCTAGCTGCCCTATATATGGGCCATGTCCGGTCGCTTGAAAAAAGAGCCATTGCTTCAGATGGTATTTCTCGGGGCTCTCGGGAAATGAAATTTTATTGTCCTTGTCATACTGGTCGATGAGGTATTCGGTGATTGCTCCAGACTCCCACAGAGTAATGCCCGTGTTTGGGTCAAAAATAGTCGGAGCTCGGCCGTTCGGATTCAAAGCCAGGTATGGCGGTTGCTTCATCGCCGGAAATTCGATGATGCGCCATTCAAATGGAACCTTCAGAACGCTTAGAATGATGGCCACCTTGACCGGATTGACCAGCTTCCGTTGACCGTACAGCGTTATCGGCTGAATCTCTTGTTCGGCCATGTTCGCATGAGCTGATAACAGTGATTAAGATCAGGACAAATAGAATAAAAGGAAAAGTGAATCTTCAGTAAGAGAAGTTCGAGTGGTGGGTTGATAGAGTCGACGAACGTTTCTACGCAGGGAATTGTGCGTTGAACACAAAGCTGCTTTAAGCTGATCATAACGAGTGGCAGGCTCCTCAAACGCGCGACCAGAGGAGTCTGTACACGTTTTAGCTGAGACTCATGACAAATGGAGCTTGCTAGACTAAGAGTCATCGAATGGATGGCTTCTAAGATGTAGCATACTATTGGAATTGTTGCATTGATAACGTTATGTTAGCTAGCATGACATCTTCGACTAATAGACCTTAGAATGTTACGGAGGCTACCAACCGTTCGCTATTATCAAGTAGAATAGCTAAAGAAGAATAACGCTAGTAAGTAATTTAGATCTTAAGAAGTATTTATTTGATAAGATAACGGCTCGTTAATAGTTGATCTTTAATCGCATACTTAGCAGCTGATACGAAGTATTAAGAGGTAACGCCTTTATGTATTATGAAACTAAGGCTTAATTGAAGACTACTAGTTTACCAGTTATAACGTTTAGTAGTAGAATAAAGAGGGTCTACCTACGCTTAAACAGCTACTGTTTAACCTCGTCTTGATATTTATAACCTCCTACGACCTTAAGTGAGTTTTTTTAATGTAAAGCAGCTACTAAACTTAAGAATAAGCTCGATTAGCGATAACGCTATAAAGATAAAGGATTGCCAATAAAGGTGGTCAAAAAATGGACATATTAAGCTACAGCTATTATGAATAAGGGGTGACGAGATTTTCTCCTTAAATATATGGTGACCTCACTAAACTTGCGAGTAATACTCGTACTCGCGAGTTTGGTAACTCGTACTCGTACTCGTACTTGCGAGTTTGAAGCGCTGCGTAAGCCGCATCCTTACACGGACTAAAATCAAGATGCCCGTTTCTAGATTTGGACGAAGAGCTTTGGCATATTGCTCATCTTGGCTGGCAATGAGGTTGTCCTGGACTAGTAAGAGACTATAAAGAGACTGAGTCACCGGTGCTAGACGTTCTCAATGGTATAATCAGAAGTTGGGAATGAACAAGACGAAACTCAAATATTGATACCCACAATCAAGTTCGTTCCGCGAGTCAACGTTGGAATCGCTCCAACGTTTTATGAAGAGAAGATGGAAATCCGCCCCATTCTTTTCGACTATAGTGGGATTCTTCTCGATTGATATATTTCAGGAGACCTGCAAGGCTGACACATCTTAGGCCTGTCTCCCTACGGTTACAAAGTCCGCTTGGTTCTGAACGCGAACGGCATTCCCTTCAAACAGTGTGAGCAACCATTACTATCCCCTCGACCTATACTCCAGGCTCTAGGAATCCAGTACCGCCGCATTCCCCTCCTGGCAGTAGGCAAAGATATCTACTGCGACACCACCGCGATCATAGCTCGGCTGCAGAAAATGGCCGGTTCGAAAGCTCTGAGCGAGACGCCAGCAGACATAGCGTACGAGGTCCTTTCGACGCGCATATTCTGGGGTAGTTGGCCGCTCATTCCAGAAGAAGCGATAACCCCGGAATTTGCGAAGGATAGGAAGAGCATTGCTCGTAAGTTGTTCACCACCCAACTGTAGCTGTCAAAATCATAAGCTAAGGTTCCATGAAGCTGTATTTAGCCGCGCAGACTTTGGATCGCTTCGACCGAGCAGCTTAGGAGAGTTCAAAGGGTTCCTTGACGTTGTGGAGAACAGTTGTCTTGACGGGGAGCGGGAGTGGATTGGGGGTCGGTCCTTTTCCATCAGCGATGTTCATGTAGGGGCGATGATTAAATGGACGCTTGAGACATTAGGAGTTAACCAAGAACGAGGGCTTGATGCAAGTGCATATCCCAGAGTCTACCGATGGTAAGCATGAGCAAGCCCTTCAGATTCTCTGCTAAATGTTTCGGTCAACGCTCAGGCTTCACAAGTTTCCCAAGCCACAGTTCGAAGTTATTTCGGGTGCGGAAGCTATCAAGCTTATATTGGGATCCGAGCATACAGCGGAAAAAGTGGACGTCGATCAGTGTGATTTTTTGGATCTTGCCGCTGGTGACTCCGTATCCATTGAATCGATGGATGCCGCACCTGGGTCCGATCCACAAAACGGCAAACTGGTTGGCTTGTCGGGTGCAGAAACGGTAATCGAACTCGAGAACGGCTTGAGACTGCATTTTCCGCGTCAAGGATACTTCGTAAGGAAGGTTGACTAGCACAGATAGAGCGAAGGCTCCCTCAACAACCAATGTAGAGCGGTCCACGTGACTTTCATTGGAAGGCAATGCCCTGCGAAAAAGTGGAATTGTCTGAATTGATATCGTATGAACTATATTGTTTTGCAAGACGTAGGTCAGGAGGCTTCCTATTGCAAGCGCCAAGGTTTTGCCCGCAGGCATTTGAACAGTGCAGTTGCTTCGTACAGTGTGCCCATCACCACGTCGTCGGCTCCCACCAATCCGGATATCGCGCCCCGATGTTCCTTCTAATTAAGGCGAGTATATTTCCTTCGAGGTGGCCGAAGGGATTTTTCAGCATCCTCGGAATTGTTTGGGCTGGTTGCTTTGCAAGTAGGCATGTACATGATCCAGGTAGCGTAATGGTATGCAAGGTCGGCTCCCCATCACTAACATCCAAGTGGCAGCCTGCTTGATCCCACGGAGTTCCCATCTGAGAATTATAAATATGGAGCACTACGTGATAAAGTCTTTGCGTAACGAGATCAGCTCTAGCACCTAGTCCGAGCATACCCAAATATTTGTGGGCCCTGCTTAGGTTTTGGTCGATTGTATTGTCAATCCGCTGCGAAGCAAACAACTGTATTTTCAGAGCGCATTTGCTGCAGGGACCAAACCACTCGTCTCATCATTCTTACGACCAATGCTTTACTCTATGGCCGCCAATCAATCGCAACCAGGAACAAGCTCCACGAGTCCACCATTTTCCAGGACTATGACGACCATTTACCGGCGCGGGAGACATGTGTTTCAATAGCGTATTCTTATGCCTCCTTACGAGCTCCTCAGGAAGGATTCGGTGAATGAAACTGGCGATTCTGCGTGACCATGGAGTATGCAGCTGGAGTTTGGTTCCAAGTCGAGGCTCTTTTCGAGGGCGTAACAAGTAAAGAAAGACCGACATGTCATTTGGAGAGCTTCTTAATCCCACGATAGATGGTCAAACTCTGGCTTTGAATGTATGTGGTATCAATGCCGCATCCAGTACGCGGGTATGTCGCGTCTGGTCCTTGGGTATAGTGTATGAAATCTATTGGAGACATGTCGCTCTTCTTCCTTCCCAGTGTGTGACACGAGAATGATCGTTCGAAGCATTGGCTTTTCGGCAAGACTATCATCAGAAAGGGCACACAAGGTCTAATATTGAGATAACATCGTACAAGGCAAGGCCTGCTAGTACAAAAAATGTGCGCTCGTCCAGCTGACATTCAGTGGTGGTAGTATGCGATGGCTCTCTCTTGATCTGATCAAAGCGCCAATTCGCAACACCAACACAGCCTTGTTACAGCCACAAGGTAGGTCGCAGGTCTCTTTGTCAATGGCATTGTCAACTTTGTGTCACGAAAATACGCAGCATTTGGTCGTGACCTACTAATACTCGTTGATCCTCTGATGCACTGAGGTGTTCTCCAGAGCACTTTCGAACTCAAAGAACTCAAGCACGCCTTGACGCAAATTCATTCAACATAGTTTCCTTCAGTCACAAGCAAAACTAGCTATGTCGAGCAAATCGCAACCCACATCTTATACAAGAAGCAGTGGCTCTTGCAGACTCGCACGAATCGAGAAAGCTGCTTCCAGTTCTGGTTCTTTTGGTCGAGCCAGCCAAGGATTGAGGATCTCAAGTTTGTCGCTCGGAAAGCACTATCCGCCATCAGAGCGTCGATCGTTCTCTGCATCGGTCATTTCGGGAACGACTGTTCGACCTGAGGATTCGGCTTCAAACATCGACGGCCGAAGTAGCGGTCGGAGCCATATCAGTGGGAACTCTAGCCGTTCTGGCGACCCGGCCAGATTTGCACCTCCTTCTGTGCACCTCCGAAGCGGACCAACAGGCCTGTCATTATCCTCCACAAGGAGTCAAGCACAAAGACCCTTGTTCCGTTACGGTCCTACACCAGATCGAACTTACCCAGCATTTTCCGACCTGCCCTGCCAGCGCTACCTCAATCCCCAAGCCTTCAAGGACATCGAACGTGGTCTATACGACGACGCGTCTTTGTATGAGCCTCGATGCCGCGTCCAAATCCGAGACGGCGAGCAATACGAACAAGAAGAGAGGACACCCAGGCAATACAAAAGCTTCCAGGAAAAGTCTTATAGCGGTTGCGGATTGGTATCAAGGCCTTTGAGCGACGATAAGCACAAAGAGCGGCGACTTGGCCATTTGCCATCCGGTTACTGTGTCGTTGGACGGAGTGCACGAGCGCGGTCGACTGCCAGTGGGGGCTGTATGGCCGATTCTGTGACATTTGTCGATTAAGTGCTGGAGTAATACTCGGCCGAAATCATCATTGAGCTCGAAACATCGCTATGTACCACACATGCGTATTTGCAAATACCCCAAACGAGATTTTGCACCAAATTTCTCTTTCATCCGTTACGTTTTCAAGTGCTGTTAAGAGTATCCACAACTCGATGCATCTTCCGTAGACACAGCTCATGAATGGAATCCTCAGACTACCAACAGGATCTTCGATCGCTGACTTATCATCCGTCGACAAGACCATGTTGATTTAGCGTCAGGCGGAGGCGTAGCGGATTTTCAATCCCCGCTCCGGAGCACTACTGGATCCCGCTAACCCACACAGCTAGAAGCACGTCTGCCACGCGCTTCGATGATTGCTGATCTAAGCTATTCATAGCATAAGTCGGTAACATGTGAATGGTGGCGTGCCTAGGTTGGGCCCTGCGTGGGATAAGAGCCTCAAAGATGGATACCTTGAACCTGGGCTTAAAAGCATATCTGACATATCTATGGGCCCGGTATTTTTATCCGCCACGTGCCTGACAGGAAGCTGCATCACGACATTATGACATCTGGGTCACCACCGCTTTGCTTGAATTGCAAGGGCATCATTGTGACATAGATGGACAAAGGAAAGTCTGACGTCAACGGAATGTCCCACTACAGACGAGCAAGCATTTAACGACACATCTGCGAGTGCCTCGATCTCAACCCAAGTATCTCTTCATCGCAAATTCAAGACTGTGACTATACTACAAGACAAGCAATCAATCTCTTCCAATACCAACAGAACCCAAAATGGCCGACAACACGAACCCGGGCAATTTCGCCAACCGCCCCAAGGAGGAAGTTCAGGAAATTGCCAGCAAGGGCGGACAATCCGGCACCGAGAACAGCGGCTTTGCTTCGATGGATCCTGATAAGCAGGTAAGTTATGTTTGAGCCACGGCCGCATCGTCTTCATGAGAGCACTCTGCTTACGACGAACAGAAAGAGATTGCGTCCATGGGAGGAAAGGCATCGAGCGGATCATTCGAACCTGGTAGCGAAAAGGCCAAGGAGGCTGGACGGAAAGGCGGTTCGAGCTCTTAGACGTAAGCTAGTATGGTGATATTAGTAATAAGGGGGTCTTTCTGAATTGCGGCTTTCAGTTTCCTACGGGGATAATCCAATAAGGTGCTATTGTTCAACCGTAAGAGCTTTAGTAGCTGAAGTGATGAACCACGACAATATCCATTGGAAGTCCAACTCTTGTTCCAAATCAGACACCGACATCTATACCAATTTTGTCCTGCCTGTTCTGTCCCGAAATATAGGTTGCCGGTCAACCGTATTGTTGGTCCATGATCACGTGCCTCAACATCATCCTTTTTATGTCCGTCTATATCCCAACCATACGGTGAAAGGTCGAATAGCGCTTCATCAAGTTCTCTCCATCCGGACCGTCTCCTCACGAATATGTCGTTGCCCATTTCATCCTAGTGACTAAAATGTTCCAAGGAGGCAAAAGCTGTTCTTTCTTCCGATCCAAGTCTTCATCCTTCATCCACATCAGTAATCCTCCTCATCCCAACACCAATGATTCGCACCCATGCCACTAGGCGGGCTCACCTTATTCGACTGCCAAAAGTCACCGTCACAACTTGTTCTTTGATTATCGTACCTGCTCACTCACCTCTTTCGCATTCACATTTATTGTTGGTATGTTACCCTGCCATCTCCCTGACTGATTAGCTGGCACCCCACTGTTTCCACCCATCATTCCTTGTGCCTGGCTCTGCGCCTGCGCATAACTCATGTCAACACTCCCAGCTCCACTTGGGCCACCACTATTTTGACCACCAGTCAAGAAGTTGAATGTGAACTGATCGTACTCGGCACCTTCGAAGAGCGGATCTTGGAACATAGTCGGCATGCTCAGATCGAAGAAGCCGTCGAATAAGTTGTCGAGGTCGTTGTAGTTGTACATGTCGATGTCGATGTTCTGATTGGCTTGTAGTGGCACACTCATTCGAGGGTTGTAGAGTTGGTAATGATGGGCAGCTGTAGATGGTACTGTCATGTTAGACGAGATGTTCATGGTCGAGGTCATGTTAGTAGTTGTGTTCAGATCGTTTGTCGAGGAGTTTGGGTCAAGATCGTAGGTCGCGCAGAAGGGATCGATGCCGGGGTTGATCTCAAAGACACCACTCGTGGGATTGTTGTTCATTTTTATGTTGTGGTTACCTAGCGGAAGATTTTGTGGCGTTTGTGCTGGTGTGTTTGTCAGCGTCGAGATATGGGTGGTCGAGTGCGGTGTATCAACTAGCATCTGGTCGCTACTATGAGGCGAAAATCTGTTACGAGACACGCCGGATTGCGAGGGCGCGTTTTCGTTGTTGTAGCGTGGTCGTTTGTTGGGCTGAGAGATGATGTTTGCTTTTCGAGGGTTGATGGTATTCGGGTCATTGATTGTTAGGTTCGACAAGTTCATCGTCTCCCGACTCTGTCTAGGCTGGCCGACTGAGGCAGCAGCCGTGGAGAGGATTTGCAGCCCATTGGACTCTCCACTGTTAGTTCTCGCAAGACGGGCACCAGTGTTCGTGGACCCATTGACTGGACTCGCGCTTGCTCCCTTGTTCTCGTCCGCCTTACTGTTAAACGGCCCATACTTGCAAACAGATACTTCCGCCTCCAATGCATCACCATCTGTCAAGCCTGTGATGGACCTGCGCTGCTCTGCCTGCGTTCCAGCTGAAGCAGGCTGTTGTAGACTTTTGAGGGCTTTTCGGCCCAATTTCGCCATAGCATCTGCAGTCCACCAAGTCTTGTTGAGGTTCTCAAGGATGCTGCAGCGTGCCGCCAGATCTGATTGTGTCTTGATCGGGTCGCAGTACGAGTCGCGCAGCCCTCGATACGCCACAGTCAAAGACAGAGAGACCGCATATGGCACAAGTGGCAGGGGCGGTAAATGAGATTGTCTTCCTTCGGCAGTCAATTGCTGTATACGATCCGCGGATGCTATCCGCCGATTATACGACCGACTTGTTGGGCCTCCGGCACGGCAAGAGAGGATGCCAATAATGTGATAGCACACTTCAAGCAAGTTGCGCTGCGCCTCACTCAGCATCTCCATAGCGCAGTCTCTTGTGAGGTCCTCAAAGGATGGAAACTCTGATTCCCATCCTGCAGTCTCGGGGTCGACTCCTGGTCTGTAAAACTCTATGACCTCGTCGAGGAGATCGCCCATCGCCAGCCAGACAGCCATTGTCTGACTGCGAACATTTGGATCGAGCATCGGTCGCTTGACATCAATGTCTCTGTCAGCTATCATTAATGGTCGACCACCAAGACAAGCGTTGAACTTGTCCAAAGTCCAAAGTGTCCACCAGAGCATGGCGCGCTGATCGTTGAGAGTTCGACCAGGGGTATTGATGTGTAGACCTGTCGTTTGAGCATCGTGTATAGCCATGGTAAGGTGAAGCGATGACTCTTCGATCCCACCAGGTCCATCGTTATGCAGCGACATCAGGGTCAGGATTTGAACTTTGATGAACCTGTCCGCTTCCAAATCTGCCTTCATGGCAGCATCTAGACCTGTATGCAAAGCTCGAGCGAAAGGAATAGGGTCCATGAGAGGTCCTTCTTCATAAAGCCGAAGATACGGTAGTGCTTCTTCAGTTTTGCATGCCACCAGGCAGATGGCTTGTACCAGGAACACGGACGCCTCGCCATCCTTGTATTGCTGAAGCAGCTTCTCACAGTCAATTATTGGAAGAAGTGGATCAATGCACGCAACGTATGTCGTTACGAGCGCATCTTGAGTAGTTTTCGGAAGGACCCGAAGCGCTCCCACAGCCTGCAAATAGTTCTTCTGGTGTCCAGTCAATGTCCTCCGGCCTCGTTCCACCTTCGAGTATCGTTGCACAGCAGCTTGCTTTTTAGTGCCAGAGTCAGCTTCGGTGCCGCCGACATTTCGGCCGGCTGCTTCTTGCTGTCTTCGATATTGCTCTTGTTCAAGACGTGACTGCTCGACCCAGACACCAATCCTGTTGTATCTTGGAGAGCCTTTGGACCTTTGAGTCAAATCCGTCAAGACACTCTCTGGGTTCAGGTCCCCCACAAACTTTACTGGTTCTTTGTGGGACAGCTGAGGAAGGACTTTTTCGGCGGAGTCTTTCTCGGCTTGTTGATCTGAATCCTTAGCGAAAGTGTGAGAGCATCTTTTCTTTCGCTTCTGACAACTAGCGCAAGCTCTTGCTGCCCTTTTGCGGTTCTGCCAGCCGATTAGCAATGCACACAATAGACTGCAATGGTCGTTAGGAGGGCTGTTGTCAGGCAAGACTATCCGACAACAGGGTCGAAGTGCAGCATTTTGTCATATGCGCATATTATACCGACGTGCGCGAACTACCAATGCAAAGCAAGAACAAGACGGCTGGGTCCTGTTCTGCTTCAAACTTGACCGTACACGTCTAAAGGGAGCGCTTCCGGCCGCATCTCCCCCGGTGAGCTGCAAGTTGCAAGGATATTCCGAAGCTGTTTCCAAGGCCTGCAGTCGAACAGAGCGGAAAGACTTCGTGGTGCCAGTGGCAGTGAGAAGGCAATCATCGTCTAACTGCTGACCGGCTATTCTATTCATTTTTACAATTGTTGTTCTGTGGATAGTCGTGCCTGAGTCGCTGGGATGGTGCTTTTATGTATGATGACCACATACCTTGAAGTCAGCATTATCCGCCTCGAAGACAAATATTCCTCCTTGTGCCATATTACCGCCGACGTGAATGTTTTGACACCGGCCACTGGTGTCGGGATGATTACTGAGAAGAGTTGACAGATTGGAGATGGGAACCAAACTGGAGTAGGGTGCCCGCCCTGAGGAATTTTTAGAAGACGTGGGCGTCGCCAATTGGCGTCTTGTTTGTGCGTTAGCGTGGGATCACAAGGGTGCTTCGTCTACCTTTTTTTGAGATGGAGCCGATCTCCCATTTTGGCATGAAATCGCCGCGGGAAAATTAGGCTATGTACCGCCTGAGCCTGCAATGGTCCAATCATCACGATGCTTCCGCGTCAATTTTGAACGTTTTGTATTTCATGCAGCGGCCTCGCTAGTAGCGCGTCGCCGCATTTGAACGTGTATCGCGCTAAGTAGGAATTCCTCGTGTGCATGGATGCCACACTTCGAGATGCACTGCACATGGAATAGATCAAAGTCTTACATTTGTCCTTCGGAGCCAGCTCCGACACCCCATTGGCCAACGAGGTCCATGGCTTCTTGCCCTCCTTCGGCTAGGACACCTCTGCCTTTTCCCATGAGTGCTTCTAGACACAGCCATGGATCTCGACCGCCTCCATAACTCAGCACCTCTTGCTTGAATCGCTCGCCAGCTTCGCGGTCAACTGCTCCACCGTTCTCTCCGTCGCGGAAAACAGTTCGCCAGACTTGACGTGCGATCGCTCTATCGAAGAGATATGAGTAGTAGGTAGCACCATAGCCATAAAGGTGCCCAAAGAAGCCTTGCCAAGCTGTCCCTGCAGGTTCTTTGAGGCTGCCATACGTGTTCCAAACATCATGAAAAGCAGCCGTTGAGTCATATTTGTCAGTTACCAGGGCCGTAACAGGGCCCTCAGCATGATAGACTTGGTCCAGTAAAGCCATTAGGATCTGCGTCTGATTGTCCCACCCCCCAGTATTTTCAGCTCGGTCTTGGTTCTCTTGTCGCATTGCATCAATGAGCTCATTTGGAATCACGTCCCCAGTCTTCCAGTGGCGCGCGAAAAGTTTTAGCACTGCTGGATCAGTTGCAAAGTATTCCATAAGCACCGAAGGAAGTTCAGCGAAGTCGGTCGCACATCTTGTGCCCGATATGCCTTGCATGGAAGTCTGACCAAGGATGCTATGGACAGCGTGCCCCATCTCGTGGAAAAGAGTTGTCACGCTCGTTGGCGAAAGGGTCGAAGGCTCCTGGGCGCCACTGTTGTTGGGAAAGTCGCAGACCAAGGCGATAATTGGTGTTTGGTGGTGCTTTGTTTTACCAGTGACTTGATCGATAGAGGTTCGCACGGGCATGCCTAAATTCAGTGGCTGGTTATGGCTAAACGACTCCTCGACCTCTTCTTGCGATATTTCTCTTGAACAAAGCAGTGTGAAATGTGCTGGGTTTGGTAGCTTGCCAGGACGTGAGAACAAATCGCAATACATCGTGGCGATGTGCTTCTGAGTATCCGTAAAGACATCTACTCTTCTCACATCGGGGTGCCACACCTCGCCGATCTTAGTTTCTCGAGGGACCATTCTCACTCCATACAGCGAATGGAAGAGACTCGAAAGTCCTTGAATGACATGACCAACAGCGAAATAGTTGTTCGCAGATTCGAGGAGACGCAATTTAGGAAGGCTTTGTTGCGCTGTTTGTAATCTCAATTGATGGGTAAAGTAGATGTGTTCCCAGGCTTCGACCTCCGTCGCAGAAGGATCCTGCTGCCTTTTGATCGTAAGCAGTCGATTCAACTCTTGTTGTACTTGGCTCTTGTTGTTTGTGTTCAAGGACTGTAGGAATTTCATGACTGCATCTGGAGTCTTAGACATTTTGTCCGTCAAAGTCAGATGAGCATACGTGTCATAGCCCGTCAATTTGGCCAACTTGGCCCTTTTAAGCAATAGCTGCTCCAGACGCCTTGTCGTGGATTTGGACGCAGTCCTCTCTGCGGTGTATAGCTTCTTCTTGATGTCCGAATTGTGCGCAGTGGTCATTACATGCTTCCCAAATGTGCTGTAAACAGGAATATCCACTTGTGTCCATCTTGATGTATTTTGCAGGTATCGTGGATCGATACCATTCAGCTGAGATTTCGAGGCCCGAACGTTTGCCCTGTCATATTCCATCCCGTTAACGAAATCCGTACCGACATTTGCGATATCGTTTGAGATATTAACAAATTCCTCTCGGTGTATATCCGGCAAGTCTATGCCAGATTTGCTGAAGTCCTTCATCAGAATGACGGCTACCATCTTCTCTTCTCGCGTCCATTGGGCTTGCAGTTCGGACATGTCCCATGCCTTCTTTAACTGCTTGTTTAGCCCAGTAGTTGTATTGAGCTCGTTCATGTACTGGAACATAAGCGAGTAAGCGCCGCTCGCCGCAGCAGCCACATTTTGGTCAGGATGTATGGTGCGTACAAAGTCAGAAAGATCAATGACTCGACAAAGCAAGTCACTCAGTTGGTCTAAATCTTTGGGCAATCTCTTGTATTCGTCTAGTGTAGATGCAGACAGTACCCGTTCGACCAGTTCCTTACATTTCTTGAGGGAAGCCTCAGCGAATCTTTGAAAGCCTCGAGGCTCGGTGAGGTGCAGATTGCCGATCAAGCCAGAAGTTGCCTTTGCTTTTGACGAGAAGTCCCTCCACGCCAACTGGTTGTTGAAAACCTCACGCAGGGCATTTTCGTCGGCGCTGTGGCTCTGTGAAGTGCGCAGATGTGCTTGATTGTAAGGCGCAGTCGAACTAGTGATTGCAGTAGCCACACTGGCATTCGTTCGCTTTTGATTTCGACGCAGGCATTTGGCACATGTCCACGGCTGTCGCTTCGGTAGCTTGTTCATCTCTGATTGTTGAATTGTTTGGGAGCATTCGAAGGCCGGATATCTTCTCCCACGACAGATGGGACAATAAAGGAGTGAACTATCTGTGCAGGAGAAGGAGCGATACGTTTGGTGTGGTCACAACCAAGAGGCGTTGCGGCAATCGCCTTAAATTTTTGGAGCCGGTAGCTTAACGCGCTTTACATGCCAAGATCGGTGAAATCTGCATCGAGCTCCCGGCCCCTTCCGGCCTAGGGTGAGGCCCCTCTTGCTCTAAGCCATTTCCCTGGACGATGAACTAGAAACGCTTCACGTCAAGAACGACACTTAGGCACAGAATCGTTGCTCCTTTGCCCTCGTGCACACATTGAAGATAAGCCGACATCAGCTTGCAATTGCATGGGTCAAATGCCGTCACGTCTATATCTGAGACACCTTGCTGATTGTTCATACGGCGTGACTTGAAACTACCCAGTTCACGAGGCAGTGACTAGCATGTCGTTTTTCTCGTGCTGACTAGCAGTGTAAGGCAGGCAAGAATCGACTCAAAAACATCAAAAGATGAAATGTAACCTTGCGGTAAATTTTGCATCATTCTGCAAGATGGTTCTAGATAACAAGCTATGTTCATATTAACACGTGATCCCCTGCCTGTCCGCGAAAATACCTTTACTCTCGCTTGACATTGACAACAGGTGCCACATATTGACCATGTCTGGCCTTGAAGATATAGTAAATAGTCGCGATGATCATTACTGATCCGAACATCGTCGATGACCAGTTCATGGTTGAAGCAACAACAGGTGTAGCGATAGGCCAGAAGACAAAGAACCACACTGGTGTGAGGAAACACAGAGATGCAATGTTGATAGGGAGACCCCATCTACCGAGGGACCATCGTCGCGGGGGCAGTGGTGGGCCTTTCAGTCGTCGGTAGATGATACAGCTAATCGAGATATAGTAGGAGGTAAGGATCGAAACGCCGCCTAACGAGTTGATGGCGTTTAGCGCGACTGAAGAACCCAAGTTGATGCATGAGAGTAAGCCAGTGACGACGACCGAGAGGCAAACGGCTCGAAGCGGAATATTCCAACCTGGCGTAACTTTTGATAGAAAAGATGAACCGGGTAGACCTCTGGATATCGTTAGTAGGCTGGCGATTACATACAGGATTAATGTTTCTTTACGTACCCGTCACGACTGAAAGACCAGATTTGTCTGCTGGACGTAGCGACTTCGCTGATTGTGCAGCAAGCAAGGAGCAGAATAACGATCGCTACCATTGTGTTTGTACCGCCATAGCTTTGAGTTGCGTTGTAGATCAATTGAATAAAGGGCTGGAACGTTGGTGTCGACATGATGTTCTCAACATCGCCCACACAGAAGATCAACGTGACTCCCATAAGAAATGCCATCGTGAAGTTAATAGCGCAGGACCACATAATGGCTCTTGGCATCGTTCGAGATGCGTCCCTAAGTTCTTCAGACATATGGACTGAGCAGTCGTAACCGATAAATACGCCAATGGGCGCCGCCAAGCCGATCATTGCTGACAAGCCTGTTGTCGGCCAGCCTCCATTGTTCATGAAGGTAAATAGAACGTCTTCGGCTCTGCCATGAGGTGCTGTAACCCACAATGGGATAATGATGGCGAATAAGCCTAGAATATGCAAAATGAGCATGCAGCCTTCGATGAACGATAGGTAAACAGCTAGGACTGTATTAAAGATTACAGCGAAGCAAATGACACCAATGGTTAGCAACGTGCCGTGCCATTGCTGCCATATGTAGTCTGGAGTGTTCAGAGCAATCAGGCCTTGGATGATGGTGCCAGTCATGAAAGCACTACCAGCAAGATAGACTTGCCAGCCGATAGCGGTGAGCCACCCTGTTCTCTAAGTTAAGATTGTCACTAATGATACAAGCACATGACATACCAGTAAGGTAGCTAAGAATCTTTTGTAGCTTTGGAGGGGCGAGTTCGGAAACCCAATGATATTGACCGCCAGCTGTGGGTGACCTGTGTTTCTTATGTCAGCCTTGAAAAATACGAGGAGACACATAATCTTGAACTTACATTGAAGACATCTCCGCAATACTGGCATACACCGTAGCCTGCCCGATCATAACGGCGATGAAACCCCAAAACAAAAGAGCTAGGCCACCATCTGTAAGAACGAATGTGAAGAGGCTATCAATTTCAGCCAACACATGATGGTCACCGCTGTTGGAAGTGCCTTACGGAAGTAGAACCTCCCAACTAGCCATAGCGGTACTGGCAAAGCCCAACATGGTGACAAATCTAAATTGTCGCTATTTCGTGGTCAGGATCGATGCGGCCGTTGTGTCGAGGACCACTCACCCGCAAGACCTGCTTTTTACCGAGGATAGACATGTCCTTCTTGTCGGTTGCAGTACCTCTATATTTTGCAGGGACCGCACTCGGGTCCCCAGTGAAGTCTTCAACCTCGTAGGTTTCGACATTTCCTTTGGAATACCTTTCCACCGATGAAGTGTTTGCGAAATCCTGCTTCAAAGCCATGGCGGCGAATAGCAGGCTGAGGTGCTTGAAAAGAGAACGAAGACGTCAAAAGGTAAGGTTTGGAAGGAAGAGATAAATGAAACCGCGTGGTAAGCTTCTGGATCGCTCGGATCGCAAGTACATACCCACAGTAGTGTCGAACTTGGACACCTTGATATTGGGAGACGGGGTTCCTATCGATGCCCAAACGTGGCTTGAAGCCAATGCAGAGCTGCTGCACGGCAAACATATAACTCCGTACCCCAGTAGATCTAGCTTACCAAGCTTATAAGCAAGGCCGGGGCGTTAAGATTAGGGTCCCCCCAGAAGCTCGATCTCGTCCTCGCATGTTCGCAGCCGACGGCCACGATGCAGCCTGAAAGGAGGAACACCTCCGAATAGGCTTTGGGAGGAGGTGTTTTGGCGTTTGAGCTAAGCCGGAGCAAGCCGTAGCATGCGCTGCTTGCCGCGACGGGCTTTGCATTTCTCCACGCTTCGAGCTTTCCCAATCCCCCGACGAACAGCGCCTTAGCCCGAAGCTTATAGAGGCTTTGCCCAACCTTCAAGTGAGCATGGACAATACGAGCTGTCGACGCCGGTGGGCTCAGAATAAGCTTGCAGCCAATACAAGACCGTTGTCAGCGCCGTTCAAAGTGAGATCTGCTGCCTTCCTCACCAATTTCGTTTGTAGGCTTCGGACAGAACTTCCCAGCCTAGACTACACATCTGCACATCAGACACTTGCGAGGTCC
Source organism: Herpotrichiellaceae sp. UM238 (assembly GCA_000315175.1). Classification (NCBI taxonomy): domain Eukaryota; kingdom Fungi; phylum Ascomycota; class Eurotiomycetes; order Chaetothyriales; family Herpotrichiellaceae; species Herpotrichiellaceae sp. UM238. Next base: position 113,824 of record AMYF01000020.1, on the reverse strand, counting down.
TGAAAATGTTCACATGGTAATCTGCTAATCATGAGTAGAAGGTTTGGTAGTTCGTCGGATCTATTCTGGATCTCGTATCGTCAAAACAGTATCAAATCAGGAACGTGGTTTGAAGCCATCCATTCTAAAGTGTGATTAACAGTTTCATGTTGCAGTTCCTCGACCACTTCCCACATGCATCATTACCGTCAGCTCAGAATCTAATATCAGCTTGCATCTCCCTCCCAGAACCTTAGCGACATTGTATCTAGCTCTCTTCACAAAGTCTACCTCGACTTACGGCCCGCACCGGGGACCGAATCGCGGCATATCCAGAAGTCTTCTACGCTCACTAGCTCCATTTCAGATGTCAATATTGAAACGGGAGTTTCCCGTGCCCGATGGGCACTATCCTCCCTTCGCTGTTGTTACAGATACAGATCATGCAGCATGGACAATAATCGCTACTGCGCTTGGGATGACCTACGCTCTTGTCTTTAGCGCCATGCGGATCTTCGTGCGTACGACAATAAGTCCTCCCTTTGCGTCAGATGACGTTGTTCTAAGTGCCGTAGCATGGCCTAGGTTTGTCTATGGTTGAGTGCCTATTAAAGCGCTAATAACTTTTAAAAATGGTATAGTCGTGTGTAAGACCGGCCAAGTATAATTTAAGCGAGCGCGAGGATAATCATAAGGCTATTACAGAAGTATATGAGGCCGCGTAGGTGCCAGCGGTCAGATTGAGTTTAAGAGCCATAATTATTTATGTACGCTAGTCTATTGATAACGTCTCAACGCTTCAAGAGTTAATTAACTAAAACAGAGAAGGAAAACCATATATGATACGCCGGTATAGCTTCGCATAACCGTAGATATACCGCTAGTAGACCGTAGGTATGCCTTAGGCAGGTTTAGGAAAGATTTGGTAGGTCTGTCTAAGGCACGCTCACGGCGTGCCTAAGGCAGAGATGTGCCTAGCGGGGGTAATAATACGAAATACCTGAGTTAGAAATGTTACACATAGAGTATAGATCGGAGCTTAGGCAGACGAGCGTGCATAGCTATTATCCTGTCTATGTGATTATGGGCCAAAAGCCTTCGTTAGAACAACGCATGTAGAAGAGGATGCAACGACGACGTGCTCTTCGCTAATCCCATTCTAAAGCGACGCGACTCGTGTAAGTAGACCAGCCAAGGCTTAGAAAGGTTGATCTACGGGGGTTAACGAGGGTTTGCGGCAACACGCGCCAAAAGCGAACTTGTATTCACGGCGATATTGAGATTATTCAAGATGATCTGACTTGCTCAGGTGGGCAAAGACCACCGATGTGAGGGTGAGCCGGGGTTGAGCCAGAGCGACCTCACCATCGAGCGGGTAGGATGATCTGCCGCATCTACCCCAGTAGTTTCGTGTACCACTGGAGTCGTTGCACCACCTTGGGTTGGCGATGCGCGGAACATTGCACTCACATTATGTGATGCCCTCTCATGCCACCTTACAACTTCGACTTTTCCGATCATTTTGGATGAGTGCCATACCTTCTCCCGGACAACAAAACTTACAAACTGCCCACTCAGCATATTGAACAGCAGCAATTCCAACTTCGAGACAGCATCCTCCATCATGCTGACCCGAGTTTGTCAGGCTATTTTGGCTTACGTCTTACTGAAATGGGTCTACCAAATCACATACTATCGATTTATTCATCCGCTTTCGAAATTTCCTGGCCCATTTTGGGCCTCGGTGACGCGCTTGTACATCACATTCTACAATCTGAAGGAGACTGAGTACATGCACATGTTGGAACTGCACCAAAAATATGGTAAGTCGCTGCATCTGTGGTTCGGCTACCTGTCGATGCATGACTGACTCTGAAAGGCCCAGTTGTTCGGATCACACCAACACTGCTCGTAGTCAGCGATGCAACCAAATTACCAGTTCTTTACAACCGCTACGCCGACAAGTCTAAACACTATATAACTGGGAGCTTCGGCAAAACGGAAAGCGTTTTCAACATGCAGGATCATAAACAACATGCTAAATTCCGAAAGATAATTGCTGGACCAGTATATTTCCCCCGGTCAAGTCTTTGCCTTTCCTGAAGCTGATTTCATTCCAGTACAGCTTTTCAAATGTCAGGAAGATGGAACCTCTGATTGACGCACGGATCAATGAGTGGATAGTAAAGCTTACTGAGAAATTCGTCAAAACTGGCGAGAAATTTGACTTTGCACCATGGGCGGTGTAAGCAGAGCTCGATATTGGTCATTGCAGAGGCTGTGCTGACTCCCTTCAGATATATGGCATACGATATCATCTCCGAGGTTGGTTTCGGGGCACCGTTCGGCTTCATCGAGCAGGGCACCGATGTGGCTGGCCTGATCAAGGGCTTCCACGATGGCCTCCCAGTTTTTGGCTTAATGGCTCGACTCCATCCATTTACATCTTGGATCAAGACGACCTGGGTTGGGGAGAGGTACCTAGTGGCAAAACCAGAGGACAACTCAGGCATTGGGATATTGATGCGTTTCCGCGATCGCCTGATTGCAAAGAGGCTAGAGGACATCGCGGCTGGAACCACAGCAGGACGGATTGATCTTTTGCAGACGTGAGTTTCACGACCAGACACTGGCAGGTAGCTGATGCAACTAGTTTCTTGGATGCGCGCGATGAAAGCGGAGAGCCCATGGACATGGACTGGATCAAGGCGGAAGTCCTCTTAGTTCTCCTTGCAGGTGCCGACACCACTGGCACGGCTTTTCAAGGGTTGATGTGCATGGTCATGTCCGACCCTACCATTTACTCGAAGCTGATAGAAGAGATCGATGCAGCAAGTCGCGCCGGCCATCTCTCCGCGATGCCGCAGTATGACGAGGTCCTTAAACATTGTCCCTACTACGTTGCTTGTGTAAAGGAGACAATGCGACTCTGGCCATCGGCCCCGAACATCTTCCCCCGCATAGTGGGTAATGGAGGCATGGTGCTATTTGACAAGTATGCTCCAGAAGGAACTGAGGTTTCCTGCAACCCGTGGATTGTGGGCCGTGACACAGATGTCTATGGACCTGACGCTCTCAGGTTCCGTCCGGAAAGGTGGATTGAAGACGAATCCCGAGCCAAGGAGTATGAGAAATATAACATGGTTTTTGGATACGGATCTAGAATCTGCCTCGGCCGAGATATCGCTCTCATGGAGTTGTACAAAGCCCCCTTGCAGGTAAGACACCTATCCTCGACGATCCAACATCGCTAATCGTAAAATTATCAGTTCTTCCGAACATTCCGACCAGATATACTCAACCCTAATGATGTTGGAAAGTTTGTTGTCAAGGGGGGAGTTGCGTACTGGACTGATATCTGGTTGAAGATCGCTAAACGTGCACCGGTCGCTTGATCTAAGCGAATGCGAGCATATGTGATGAAGTCGGCTATTTGCTTGGACGCTTTCTATAATGCGAATCTTGCTCCTTGAATCACTTTTTGCAACACCCATTATGGACTGCGCCAGTGTCTACGTAGAAATTTGGGGCCTATAACAAGAAGCTTCACAAGTTCACCGTGATTGTGCTTCTGAAATCTACACGAGTCGGCTAGCTGCTCAGTCATTCGACACGAGACAGTTAATCAAATACAGAAGCAAATACAACGCTTGGCAGGAAGCGAAGATCCTGCCCTGTCAAGCTGTAACCTTTCCATTGGAGTGACTGAGCTCTAGGCGAAGCTGAACCGATGTACCTGTGACTAGTGTGAAAGCACCAGGTGAATATGGCTAAAATCTTCCGTGGGCACCCCGCAGAAAGCGGGTCTCTGCAGTCGCCAATGAACAAAATGTTGAAATGGCGGGCTCTTCATTGGGTTACTAGAGCAGGAAGCGGGGCGATACTCCTCCGTTCGAAGGCCGAGACTTGAGGCGCTGAAGAACAAATTACGCCGTTGAAACTATAATGCAACTACGGTGTACTACCCCATTCACGTCCTTGCACCCTGGTAAGGTCACTCGCCAGATTGAGCCAATGCGGTGTTCAGAATGCAGCCTCTGGAAAGCTCACATTTCTGTTCCTACCATAAATAAGAGTAATGGTACTCTATCACATCTTGCGCAAACCTCTACTGGGCTTGAGAAAACCAGGTCTTGTCAAAATAAAGCAAGCCTGATATGATGAGAGAAGCGCCATATGTTGTGAGCAACTTTCTTTAGAGCCAGGTCGTAAACACTCGGCAAGAATGTCTTAAACCAAGGGGTAGAGGCTGCGTCAATGATCCAGCCTTTTAAGGACGAAGAAACGTAACGAGAGTCGTCGCAGGCAGAACAGCAGCGAGGTCAATGACGAGTAGAAGGTTTGATGATTAACATTCTCTAGGTCGAAGAGAACCACAAGAGACCTGGTTGGAAGGGCATATAGGTCCGGCAGATCGTGGAGATACTAATGTCTAAGATCAGGATTATAATCCGCAAAGTAGCATAAGGAACAGCTGATTGATTGCGTACCGAAAAGTGGTTTTCGAGATGTGTGAGTTATGGCATCGTAACCTCGGTAGGGTCTTACAGGAAATTCTTTAGCCTGTCTGCGTTCGATTTAGTAGTCTCTAACTTACTTGAGCTTTAGTATACTAGTAGTCGCTAAAAAGCATTCTCGACGACTGGCTTCCTTCGTCGTTGCCATGCAAAAAGGAAACTCAGAATTACGAAAAGTTCTCCAACCAATGTGCGAGCGTATCAAAGCAGGTGCGAAACAGCTGTTTCAGCAAAACACCACAAATCTCCGAGCAGTCTGAAATTCTGGCCTAGCCAATCTCTATCAAAGATAACGACAGCTGCTGCCCAGAAGAACACGAGTGAACCACACCACTCGCATTTGACTGGCAGCTTGTCCACGGCTACGCGAAATGCTGAAGATATAGAAGCATTGCTGGTCAAGCTCAGTGCTATGTCACTGCCCAAAGGCCAAGAAAATTGAGCCAAACGACTTTCTAGCACAGAAATGAAGAGTTTGTGCTCAGAGTATAAGATTCCCTACAATGGAAAAGGGCTTTTTCAGAACGGGCAGCGTTCTCGCCCTGTTTGGCATGAGGCCGCGGACCGGAAAAATAGAGATATTCGAATGTTAGCCGAGCCGGAAAGGGAGGATAATCTGCGAATGAATATGGGACCTCATGGACAACGATATTTCAGACACATCAGGCGCATGATAGTCATCCGCAGCAGACTTGGCTACTGCCGGTGCGTCACGATTCGAACGTACGGAGGACTCGGGCTCAAGAAACCAGGCGTCCAAAGAGAGGAAATTGATGCGCACGCTGTTATTCACGACAAGCGACTGTCGCCCAGGACACTTCCGGGAGAACGAAACACTATAAAGAAACCTGTTGCAGTTGATATGGCGTACGGTCAGCGGCTCAGCGTAGCTAGCCGACTACTTTATGCAAAGCTTTGTGCAATTGAGTGGAAAACTAGAGTCGTCGACGTCGGCACTGTCACTCGTGACTGTATCCCTATGCTACTCAATGGTAGTAGCCTATGAACTTTCGGGTAGTCTTCAAATGGGTAATAGGCACTATGCAGGACTCTTTTACCACCTACATAACATTACAGCGTCATTGCTCACTCCTTGAGGAAACTCCAACTTCTCAAGCTCTTACTCGAGATTGTTGCTATTCTAAACCACACAGAAGGCCCCGACGAACACGTGGGACATAAGAACCACAAAAATACAGTAGCGTTTTCACGATCGATTTCCTGAAGTGATAGATCCAGCAACATCAGTCTGCAACGCTCGAATACCAAGCTACAAGCGAGCAAGTTCTTGCCGTCTCGTCCTTCAGCGAATGTGTAGAGGCGCGTAGCAAAAACCCCTTCTCAGTCACCTGCTCCAAGAAGTTCTTCCTTCGCATATGTCACCAAATCAACGAGTTGTGCAGGAATCACGCGGCCAATATCCATGACCTTAAGATTCCATTCGACGTTATATGGTCGTCCAAAATGGACTCGCATTGCAGGATCCAGCTTTTCGCTTTCGACCGACAGATGTATAGCAATGGGTTTCTTTCTGGAGACGGGCTCGCCAGGGAGGGGTCCAGGAGGTTTCTGCTGTCTGGCATCGTAAACAATTGCATGTGCGTCAATATCCTCCTGGCTCAGACCATTCTTCCGGAGGCCTCGCCCACCATATGTGCCCATCGAGACACACCAACAATAGCCATGGCGATTCCTGATGACTATCATGCGTCGAGTTTGAGCATAAATCTCTTCTCCATATGGCCCTTGAACGATGTGCGCTTCGTCGCGTGCTTGTCTTAACGACTCGCGTAGCGCTTCTGTTGGCTTCCTTTTGCTTTGACCTACAAGCTCAGGCCAGGGCATAGCAAACACTCGACCTTGTTCGAAGTATCGTTGGCCAGGCCGGGTCTTGTACTTATCGCTTAACTTACCAAGCTGCGGTTGTGAGAACCGCGGCGGATCCAACATCCTGGAGCCAATATGGCTGAAGTTTGCGGTCAAATTGCTTTTCGACCCCAAGGACATAACCTCGTCGCTGCGAAATGGCCCTCGTGCTGCTCTGGCACGCGGCGGCTGATCGTTACTGTGTGAGTAATTCGCGAACCCAGGGTGCCTGGTGTCTCCGTCTTCAGCCCTTGCTCTTTCTTGTCCGGAGTCTGCTAAGTTATGGGAAACCGGAAAGCTGTCCTTCCCTTCTGTAAACCTCATTTCTTCTCGCTTTCGCATCTCGGAAACTGATTGCCGGATCGCTATGCCGAGATTACTCAACAGTTCATCGAATTTCGCTTTCTCAGGGCTCCGCTGTTCACGCAACTTCTTGGTAAGTCTATGTAGCTTGTGGCCTTTTAACGATCTGCATAGGTGAAGGAGGGTCAGACAGTGCATGCACTGTTCTGCCGCAACAGGTTGTTGAGCACGGAAGAACTCGATACTCTGCCGGTAAAGGTCATCTTGAAAACCATTGACAACACTCTTTTTAAGTAGATCGGGCCGCCTTTCAACGAACACAAGTCGCTCATTGAACTTATCAATAGGTATTCTAACAAACGATCGATGGATCCTATCCTTGATCACGCTGAATGCTGCATCGCTCAATCTCTCGGTGTCCTCATTGCCTGTCCGAACCACTATTGGCACAATACCTTGTGTAGGTGGGGATGAATATATTTGCAGCTGTTCCTGCCTAGCTGTGCTGTGGAAGTACAAATTTGCGGGATCTGCAGGAAGGACCAAAGCAGCTTCATTCACCAGCCCTTGCCTTAAAGGTACTTGCATCTCGAGTCCTCCACTTGGTTTTTGTGGAGCAGCACGTGATGGGGTGAAAGAACGCTTTTTGGGGCTAGAGACCTCATCTGATAAGGGATGTGCCTCACCTGGTTGAGCAATGTCTCTACAATCGTGCTTTGGCTCAGACTTCCTAAGTTTTTCTGGCATGAGAAGTGCTGATCGCGATTTCGCTTCAGTTGATATACCTGGAACTTCAATTCGCGATGGTGCGGCATGCGTCAGCGTAGTGCCAGACACGATCTTGTGTGAGTTCTCAGGGTTTTCGTTATTAGAAGCGTCCCCCAAAACAGTGCCTCCCAGTTCACTTTGTGAAGCTGGATCAGGAACAGCGCTGACGACTTCACTGCTAACCGCCGCATCGTCGAAAAGTCTGACAAGAGGATCGGTTAGTATCTCGCTGGGGTGCTCGTCTGATGCATCTGTGTCCGCGTGAGCATGCCGTGACAGATGATATTCTGGTGAACTTTCCAGGTGCTGCATGTCTCGGCGGGCGGGAACTTTTACGATGTCACTAAAGAGTGTCTCCACGGTGTGGTTGTTCCACTCTGCATTGGAACGAACGAAAAGTGGCCAGCCGCCAATGTACCTTTTCACAACTCTGCCAAACAGATCGAAGTAGGATTCTGGTGTCCTGCGCGACAGCTTTACTACTGGTAGCTCAGACGAGCCACCCTCAGCCTGGCTTTGAGTATCTGAGCTTTGCATGCTGGTCGCGAAGTCATCGGCTGAGGCCATCTGACTCGCGTAGACTGGCAGATCGTCGAATGCATCGGCCCGAGCGACCTCTGCGTTTTGTACTTCCTCATTGGTTTTGTTCGCCCTCCAATTCCGGAGGTCATGGAAGTCCTTGCTGTCAGACACAGGAAGCACAATGTCTGATCCCGCAAAAGAGATATAGTCGCTTCTTATAACAGCGTCACTTCGGTCTGCGTATCCAGATACTTGTGCGCCATGGTCCTGAGGCGGAGGTGTCAGGCTCAGTCTGGCTCGATTGCTGTCGTCGCTTGGTAGACGCGTCTCCAACACCTGACCTTGGCACACGCGATCATCTTTCCTAGTTCCTCTTTCAGTATTTCCTTCTTTGCTCTTCGAATGATGTACAGCTTTATATCTTCGGCTGGGTAGACTAGAGGTTCTGCCTGCAACGTTCGTCAATTGATCATGACGGATGTGTCGGTCTTCGGGTGCGAGAGAGGTGGCGCGGTCCGTCATCCTCTGAAGGCATTACTGAGAAAACTGGCTCAGGGACTGTGATGCTCACGTGTAATGGAGGTCAATTTTTGACGGAATCAAGGAGCGTATGTAAAGTGCAAGGGTTCGAGTGAAGGTCCGCAAGATACCCGTCAGGGTGACACAGGTCTTTGATTCCAATTTGTGGTTTGTTTCTCCTTGGCCCCATCCCATTCACGGTCGCATCACTCTGTGGGCGTTGCGCAGCCATCGAGGAAGAACTTGTCATGGTCTGACCCGTACATAAAAGTCGAGACGCTGGAGGAAACAGAAGGCTGGGACTGGTTCACTTTGCAGACGCAAGGTCAGGGCTGGTGGTCCGCAAATGAAGTGCGTCATGCTACATGGAGCTCTTCACGACCTTATTGGGCGCAGGCAAAGCCACATTAATGCCTGATTAAAATGGTTTGCAGGCTAAAAGCACCAACAACTACCGCATCGTTTGATGATACTGTGGGAGCCAACTAGAAACGCGCCAGCACTGGCACATGCCAGCTCGCTTCCCGCCTCCATGAAGAAAGGCTGCGCAATAGTCTAGCATGCATGAATTCTATGCATCTTTATGTGTGCTGCTGCTGCATCTCTTCGGCTACTATGCAGTATTTATCACGCTTCAGCCCAAAGCTCGGATTCTTATGCAGCGTCAGCGGCTCAGGTAAACGCCGGAATAAGCGATTTTAACCAATGTGGTGCAGAGACGTAGCCCTTCGTCTCAGGCCAGCAGCAGGACTACAAGGAGTGCGAAAGGCTGTTACAGTAATGCTGTTCAGCTTTCACCCTACGCTTCAAACGTTGTCGAGATCTCCCTATCTCGCAACGTGCAACTGTCGGATGCGACCTCAATTCCAAAAGAAGCCCTGAAACCAAGAATCATGAGTGACCCCTGGCTTCGAGCCTCGGTGCGCAAGAATCGGAATGGACACGAGTTCCAGGAGCTCAGGCTCCAAGGTAATCAAACCTTCCGGTACTCATAAGGGCCCGGAACTGATGTGGTCTAGGTATCACCATCCGCAGATACACTGATGAGGAGGGCGGGCACTTCTTCCGGGATGGGAATGGCAATTCCATGGGTGCTACCGCAGTAGAAAGGTGAGCCAATCGTCCAAGAAAGTGAGACGTACTGTGACACTTTAATGCCAGAGAGCTAGGGTTTCAGCCCCAAAATCAGCCACGAACATTGCCCAACGAGCCTCTCGCGCCATTGCCTCGCAGGAATCTTCCACCAACTGTGGACCGTTCTGATTTCAGGCATGAAGTTGATCCATCCCGTCGACCACAAGATCGGCTATCTCTCGCGATCCGTGAGCCATTGGAGAACCAGGATGATGAATTCCCACCTCAACGACGGCGGGTCCGTGGAGAAGCACCGACTCAAGCTGACGATCCAGTAAGTCGCGGGTTCGCACCTCGTGAAACCGTACAGAGTCACAACCAAGATCGTTCATGGCCTTACCCGGATGACGAAAGGTACGATAATTTTGAAGAAGGGGAGGATATTGAGGGGCCTGCACGATCGCGCAGACTATCAGGTCGGAGCTCGTTGGGACGAACGGTCTCTGTCCGCGAAAGCTCGTCCATTGTCCCTCTACGCACAGCGCCTGCTGGTAAGCGAGTTCCTCCGTCCATTATACGAGACAGCTCACAATCGTAAACAGAATATCGACGTCAACATGCATCATTCTTCACACCTGGACGAGTGAGTCAATGGGAAGTTGCTCGGAGCAGGGTTTGAGCTTACTTGAAGCAGGTCATTAGGACTTTGTGGTATGAGCCTCACGGTGAGACCAGTGGCGCTGGCGGATCTCAGCAAGGTACCTATCAGCCTGAACGACCCTACTACGAGACTCGAAGGCCCATGGTAGTTGTCAAAAATTATGCAGCCCATTGTTTGTGCGTGTAAGTCGGAAGCCCATGGGTGGTTGAGTTCCACGCGGTAACACTAATACTCGACAGGCCAATTTACACACACAATGGCCAGGGCGCTAAAAAGCACAATCTGCTAGAATCTGAGGTCAAGCAACATTTTATAATCTATGATAACAGAAATGATCCGACATGCGACGAGGAAGAAATTCGACGTGGGATGTCGAGTATCATAGCGATACCCGTCCAGATGGTCGGTGAACAAACCCTCAGTGAATGGTCGCGAGTAAGACTTGATAGCATTTGTACCATTCGGTACAATTGGAAAGTCCTCAATATTGGCCTTGTGACCAGAGCAGACGTACTCCTCAATAAATTGCGCGACTCGCTTTTTCCTTCGTCAATAGGGTCCTAGTGGCGACATTACCGTTACGTTTCAGAAAGAATCCGGTCGATTATGCTTTCGAGGTCCAACTGCGGGCAACTCGAGCTTGGGCTCGTTGTCTGAGCGTGAAGGCTGGTGGATATGCTCACCCTGCGCTGGATTCGCCGTTCGTGCTATTGACCGGCAGGCATGGAAATTTGCACGGACTAGGAAAGGTCACTGCATGGACGACAGTCTGCGGTTGGCTGCTTCATTCGTTTGGCAGGAGCTCTACGCGTCACTGCGTACGAAGTTATGAATCAAGCTAAGCCCTCCTTATCACTCGACATATTGGCCATTGCCAGTAGTTTTCAATTCGACCAAACCTGCAGCATTAGCACACAGGGATAACACATTTTATAATAAATGATGATACCTCTTTGTCCGAATTCTCCAAGCATTCCTGGTAGAGCTAGTGAGCTGACCACTTACCAGTCCCGCTCCTCACCGCCTCTCGCAGAATCATGTGATCATCGAAGTATGCGTCGATGCAGAGTCTGTTTCCAGCGAAGATTGTGATCATGCATGCTAGACGTCAGACCAGTGGCTACAAGTGTCACTAGGCGAATGCCTGGACCGGAAATTGACGCAGGTCTTCAGGTCAAGTAGAACTTCAGGCTTGGAGCTGGGCCCGGGGATCCTGTAATTGTTCCCGCAGCCTGGAACAATCCTAGGGAAGAAGATATTATTGTGCTTTCTGCACAGAACCTATGCCCTAGTGGATAATACCGTGGCTGTGGTCCGAACGGGTTCGAAGGAACCACTTTGAACGAGTCGTCCACAACGCGTTGCAACTTCCTCATCCATCAGCACAACAGACACAAAAATCAAAACTTTAACAGTTCCGACAAGTAGCAGTTCTCGTATATGAACGCAGGTTGCACACCTGTGTTGATGCCCACTTGGGCCGACGTTCCACGGGCTCGGAACGAATCACATTGCGCAGCTCATGGATAGGGTTATCCACGCCCGCAATTTTCAATGTCTAGGCAGACACCAACTGTTTTGGTGACACATGCAGGAAGGAGGCCTGATGAGCAATGACCACTATAGTGGCGATTTGTGAATGACACATGATTTGGGTACTGACAATATCAGGGTCCCAGGGTTTGTAGGTCCAAGGATAGCCTCGATCTCAATGCTACTGTTGGACCATACTTTTTGATTCCTAACGCCTCGCGCTGAGCTCTTCACTGACGATGCAATGTGGAGGTAGCTAGAACGTAGCGAAGCATGTTGGAGGTGCGAGGCGAGAGCGTGGCACTGGCGCCCGTCGCCTTTTAGAGCCTAAATCCAAGAGAGACTAGCGTCACACTATCAACTGACTAGAAGTGAAGAGCCCTGACACGGCTCTTTCACTGCTTCACGTTGATCAGGAAGCATCGATCTGCTGGAAAGACTCGTGGAGGTACTTGTAATCTTTGCCGCCTCATCTCCATGGAGGCTCTTATGCGCCACTAGACCAAGCAGAACTTGAGAGCAGTTCGAAGCCAGGAACGGCGCTTTATGCTGATGAGAAGCATCTGTATCAACCCGCCAAGAAGAAACACTGGATGGCGCGCCCCAGCTACAGGAAATCATCCTGATGCACAAAGTAGGACAATATCATTCCCAAATCTAATCACAAGCCATGTACTATCTCAGCCAATCATTACGCTAAATATGTTTGGCTCATGGTTCGTCAATTCAATGGTCGGATGAATTTCACTACTCAAGATTTCTATCAGGCCGCGTGGGCGCCAGAGGTCAAATCGGGCCTAAGGGCTAGTATTTTATATGTACGCTAGTCGACCGATAACGGCTCAACGCTTGGTGGCTTGAGTGACGACAGACCGAGAAAGGGAAATTATCTATAGTGCGCTGCCATGGCTTCCGCCGACCGTAGGACAGCCAAAGGCATGCCGTAGGTATGCCTCAGGCATGGAAATACTTAGCAGGCATGACGATTTCATTATGCGAAAGACCTCTTTCCGTCCCTTTCATGTTTGTTAATTTGTAGTAGCCGCTCGATGATCGTGTTGATCAGTGTTTATTTACTTATACCCAGGCAACTGTATAATCATAAGGTCTGTTAATTTAATTAATAGTGTCCTAGTACAGAGTCGTTACGGCAACAGAACAAATTCTCGAACCCATGTTATCTCCTCGAGGTCAAATAGGATTCCCCGTCGTTTTTATCTTCTACCTCGATATGGGAATTGAAGATTGTTTCCGTATCTCGGGCAATCATCTTTCTGTGTGATCACACACCTCACATAAAGTTAGCAAGTAAACGGTCTGCGCCTCTACTAAAGGTCATCCACGTCATCCAATTAATGACGCAGGCTAGTGGTAACCATGACTCCCGTTGATCAGTCAAGACTCGATATCCATCAAAGAGCCCCGAAGCTGATCCATGGTTCAAAGCAGCCCTATCGCAGTGTGTCTGCGTACACTCGCAAGGGCAACACTGACGATGGGTTTAGCAATGTACATCAAGTTTCGCAATGACTCTCCGCCATGTCCTCACCCATCAACTCTGTAGCATAGCATGCATGCTCACTTTGAAATATGCTTTGTTAGACAAGACAAGCAAAATCCGAAGCACAAGCCACTGAAACCGACATCAGAACTATGGAATGCCCTATACAGCCAGACAAGTGTCCTTCCTTGACCACGCTTGCTCTCACAGTCAACTCTCTGAAGCAAGTGTTCGAAGACGGGCCTGTGAATGCGACGTATGGTAACGTCAATAGAGGGATGATAACCGAGGCACTCATGGCTAATTCTATCAAAGTCTGGGAAGATGCAGTACATGGAAGTTGGCTTGCGTGTGTAGCCGGACATGAGATTGAGATTGCGGCGGATGACACCGTGGACAGGGATACGGCAGCAATTGAACTTGTGGCTATTAGCGATGCAGATGCGGCGGTCGCGGTGAAGACCCGCTGGGCCGTAACTCGCGGGCATCCAGCGATGGCCCACGATTCGCTTGCGCAGGCGGTAATTGTATTTGAGTACGTTCGAAGCCTGAGACAGCGGCCTCTGAACCTCGTCTGCTGGACAAATGCGGCCGCGAGAAGTTGGGCACCAGAGATGTACCCGGGGTCTTCTGCGACAGGCTGTGGCCCGACTCTCCAAAGCCTTGCGAAGCGCCTGCTACCTGCGTGTCTTCGAGCTCCACTGGCTTTGAATTGATTGGGTCTGGCAGCTCCGCAATCTCTGCGTCCGCCTCGCCCGAGAGCTCCACGGTGTTGCTCTGAGCAACCAGCTCACCGACCTTGTAGTCTTTTGTATCCCGGACCATACCGGTGTCTTCCAACTGCGGCTCGATTTGGGGGGGTTTTTCCTGAGACCGTTGAGCTGTGCTCCTTCGACGACGTCTGCGCCAGAGGAAAAATGTAGCCACTGCGATGATGACGACGACAATGGGGACCGCGACGCCGATGCCGATAATGGTCGGGGTGCTGAGACTTCGAGATTCCTCTACTTCGCAGCAGAGGGTGCATTTTGAGGCCACGCAGATCCAGTCCCAGTCGCAGTAGTCGTTGGATATGCATGGGTCACCTGCCTGTGTTAGAGCGGGATGTCTACTGCAGCATGTTTCCCTATCTCGTAGCCATATACTTACCTAAACAGTGTCCATCCCAGGTGCACGCTGGGATGGTTGCAGTAGAGGTTACGCTTCCGCTTTGGTTGTTCCAAGATGAGGTGGTGAGAATGTCGGCTGTAGTCAAAGACGCCGTCGTGTCGTTGATTTGTGCGCTGCGCATGTTCAGACTCGGTTGCGAGCACGAAATCAGGATCTGAAAGGGAAGACTTACGAGTAATCTACAGTCAAAGTGGCGGTCATACTGGATCTCCGCTGACAAAATGAGCCGTTACTGAAGCACTGATGGGTGCGATTTGTTCAGCTGGGAGGGGTAGCTGGGTTACAGATAACGCTAAAATACGGGGCTCTGGCGCGAATTCACTCTCTCCAGGCCAGTAACCGGCGAGGCGGTACGAATGTAACAATTCGAGAGTATAGTCTTGTGCATACTGGAGATTACGAAGATTGTCGAGTAACTTGATGATGGACCTTGCGTAGTCACGAGATACAAACTAGGTTGATGTGTAACTCAACACTGTGACAAGCGGCTAGTTTCTATTTGCCAAGGCGACGCCTTGGCAAGTAGGGAAGCCTTGGCAAGAAACTGTACGCTGCAATTTGTGCCGTACAAGTCACTGATTTGTATCTGGAGCCGAGTCCCTAGATATTTAATTCAGGAATTTATGATGCCCATACAGAACGCCCGAGCGATCCATCAGAGATGCACTTGAGCTTTTTGGTTCTTTCTGGCTTCTGGCGGCTAACTATGGTGTCCAGCAACAGCTCCAATGTCAAGCACATCTCTGCTCTACTTCCTCGTCTCCTTTGTGGCTATTTGGTAAAACGACGCTTGACTTGAACAAGTCACTATGCAAGAAAGTATGGAAGATTATTTGGGCAAGGCCGTAACCAAATATGGCAAACCGCGGGGGAGCCTCCAGGCCGTTGACAATTTGGCAAAGAAGAAGGTATAGGCGCGGGAGTACAGCGATTTGACCCCGAATTCTCAGTCTTGGGCTGACACAACAGATCATAAACTTCAGATCCATGGCGCAGGGCCATGGCCGCATTTGACAGGACTTTTGCCAGCGTCCCGTACCGTAGTTCCAGCATGCAATCAGACTCAGCCAGGACTTCCAAGCTGCTTTCAGAGGGGCAGGGCATTTCGACGGCCAGGTGATTCACATATAGATCGAACTTGCCTCAAAGGACACAGACAAACTAGAAAGATGTTTAGAGTCGATTGGTGTGTGAATGTCGAGTCGACTTTGACTAAAAGCATATGTGGTTCGTATGAAAGTCCCACCAAGGCTGGAAACAGCTCCCTAATGATGCAGGCGCTATTCCTTTAGGATTGAGACTGAACGTCCCGATCACGTTGCTACGCCGTCCTTTGGACTTCTAGATCTGCGTTAGCTGAAAGATTTGCTGTCTCATGTCTTGTATCAGGACAAGCTGCTTGCAACCACCACTTGGCAGAAATCGTGCGAAGCAGACAAGTAGAGCAAACAGGGCAAACTGAAAAGTAGATTTAAATTTACTGCTTCTGGGTGTGGTGGCTTCCCCGAAAAAGGCTGATTTCTTGGCCAAAGGCTCCGCGCCTCCAGAATCTTATCAACCTGCTTAAGCGGCTGAATCAGTCCGGCCTTGTGTAATCCTGCAAGATCAGAGCGTACCATCACCGAGGTGTTGGCTATCAATGGGAAGGCTCATACGGCGCCAAAAGTTTGATAGGTCCCGTCGCCAAGAGATGCTGAGAGGTGCAATGAAATCTAGGTTGATGGGATCCCGTAGTCATCGAATGAGGGAACGAGTTCGGTACCTTGCAGCCTACATACCATTGGGATGATTTTCTCTTGTCAAGCAATTTTTTGGATAGTCTCTCTGTGTATTGCCACGTCGGCCGGGCCTGGCAGCACCGGCCGTCATAGCGAAAGCGAATTCGAAGTCGCGCCTGTGTCACGCAAATACAGCTTGAACGGGAACGATATGAGCTGTAGAATTTTTTTTGGGTAAGGACCGCACCCTACTACCACGCAAGTGATCGATATCTCTGGTGAGCCCAGGCGTTAGCACACGTGACTCGGTCGCGTGTGAGACTGTATAGCATCATGCAAACTCGGCTTGGAAGAAGCTCGGCCGTCTGATAGCTGGCCTAGCAAGGCTCACACCGGAGCAGCTGCTCTAGCCGCTACAGAGCGGATACTTCCAAGATGACCCGAAGGGTGAGATTACTTCACATGACGGTAACTCGTGAACAAGTAAGAGCGGCATCGCCTTAGGCTCAGACCACAGGTGAGCTCGATGCAGATTCCACAATTCTTGGTGATCGATAGCAACTTCACTCTGGTGCCTTATCACTCTCCGCTCAGCTGGCGATTCTTCCGCTACGCAGGGCGCACCACCCTCTTCTCCCTTTCCCTCTAAACTTTCCGCTCCCCAGCTGATCAGAACACGGGCGCGATTTGACTTTCGCCACTAAAGCCAGCGTGCGGTAGCCGAGAGCTACTGCAGGCACGATGAACGAAGTAGCGACATAGGCTAAGCAGGGCAACTTGGTCATTTCAATAGCTTATGAACGCAAAATTTGTCCGAGACCGCACAATCTCCATTTACAGCCTGATTTCCTCAAAGGAAACCTTCGTAGCATTCAGGCGTTATGCGATTTAGCGGCTGAAGCTTTGAGGTCATTTCTGTACATGTATTGTCTATGGGTCTGGTCGCGGAGATGAGCAAGCTGAAAGTATATCTGAGCTTTCCACATGAGTATACGCGTTTGCACGTACGTTTGCTCCCAGTCTCTTAGAAAACTTCTGCACATCGTTTTGTACAAAACACGTTGAAAGCCACTCAGCATGCGGTATCATGTTTTCGGCGACGGTGAACATGAGAACACGTGAGTAGGATGATGGTTCTGAGGTACTAGGCCTAGCAAGCATTGATTTAAACCTGGTAAGGCTTGATTTCTGGACGCTAAATGGACTATATCGCTTCTGTAGCTGGGCCTCAATGTTTTGTGGCATCTTGTTGCGTATCTGGCGGCCTCGTCTCGGCTGTATCGAGTCTAGGATCTGCCGACGGGTCTGGGGCTTCGATCTGGAGACCCTTCACGACGGGGAGAGGGTTCGAAACGTGGTTATCTTGATGTAATTGTTAGCCTTGGGTTTGCGATTCTAGGTTGCGCCTCACCTGTCGATCTCCAAGGTCTCGCTCGCCAGAGCAGGAGTCGTAGGAGCTTGATGTGTGCGAGAGACTGCTAGCTTTTGCAGATGATCACAGGAAGCATTAGGGGTACGACCTGGCGAGTGCCGACGCTCAGGCGACAAGAACGAAAGGGGCTCTGCGAGATTAATTCAGTATCGACCTCTTGCTTGGCTTGACGCATTTACCATGGTAATTCACCTCTAAGCTCTCTGTGATACTCTGCGCGACTTGGGTCAGAGTTGCTGGTGGTTGTGGAGGATGACTTGCTACGTCGAGCGTTCGCAGAAAATCGGTAAAGGGCGCAAGTTGCGCCACCGTGGATTCATCGTACCGCTTATAATCATAGAGGGCCCGCAGGAAGTTTGTCACTGACCTTACAGCAGCTGCATCATACCTTCGCAGCATGAATTTCGGAACGCGTCCATTGTGGAGTGTTGGAGGCACAATAGCTTGATGCAGGACCGTACGTTGGAATTCGACCCAAGAATTACATGACATGCTCGAGCCCCACAAATATATCCAATCGTTCTTATCAGCCGAGGGTACGTTAATGTTCAGGTATTTCTGTCCGAGGCTTTGACGTGGCAGTGGCAGATCCTCCGACTTGTGGACCTTCGTGGCAACTTCCCAGAACACTGCATCAATATTTAGTTCAGAGCGCAGGTCATGCGTCCGGATCTGTTTGATGGCCTTGGGGATATCGAGCGTCTGGCAAGCTTCTACTGCCTCAGTGACCTCTGATAAACAAAAGTTGTCGAAGTGGCTCCCAATATCGAGCAGGTCTGCGCGGGCTCGAGCTTGCTTGTTAATCATGCGAGCTCTTGGCGACGGGTTTGCAACAGACACTGGTACACTTTTCGCCCGATCAACACGTCGTGTCGAAGAATCATCGCTCCCTTTTAACGATCCTTCGCTGATCTGTCGCAACGGTGCCTTAATGACGTGCGAAGGCTGCCTCCCTTCAGCTGAAGAATTTCTAGAGTCAGGTGGTGTCTTTGTGGCATGATCAGCGCGTACGAGTCTTTTAAAGCTTGTGTAGCTACTTAGAAATTCTTCTGCAGCTGAACGAGCTACCGTCCTATCATTATCAACTCCGGTAATCTGGTCGCCGAAGCTAGTTTCGCTATCACTAAGGTGGGCTCCATTAGTTACCAAAATATGGAGTTCGTCTAGTGCATGTCGGAATCTGGTATGAAAGAGGGTCACTGTGCGTTGTTGGCGCTGCAAGACCTTCTCGGTCTTCTCAAGCTCGGAGAGTGAAAGCTGTATCCTGAGTAAGCATTTCTCCCAGCGAGATATGAAGCCGCTGTCAATATCTACTTCGTGTAGCTTCATTGAGGTGGCTCGCCTGACTTCACGCTTGACATCCTTACGAGCTGTTGCCAATTTTCTTTCAGTTTCTTCGACTCCCAGCTCTGCGAGCAGGAGTTCCTCTCGTTGACGCTCTATTGTCTTGATTTTGGGAAGTAGTTCGGCACTCCAAGATTCAATTTGCCCCGTTGAAGTGTTGGGTACTGCAGAGCGATCGACAACTAGCCGTTTGACCTTGCCAATATGGGGCTGCCTACTGTCAAGCCTCTGCGGGTTGCTCACAACGTTGTCGTCCTGCTCGACAGATTCTCCGCTGGAGTATGTGTATGGCTTAATCGCCGGCATTGCATTAAGTAGCGCAGCATAATCGGTTGTGCTTACAACTGATGCTCGCCGTGAATTAGTTGAACGCTGCAGAGAATCGCCTTCATCCTCATCATTGGTCACAACTGAAATCCGATCAGAATCAGAACGCTTTTCGGGAACAAAGGGCCGCCGCCTCAACTCGGGATCTAAGAGTGAACGCGATCTCGAAACAACGACATTTCCTCTTGTCTCAAATGAAACATCTAAGGCGGCGTCCATATTGAATCTATGATGATGCTAGTTGTTCTAGCGATCGTATCGACTGTGCCGATCATAGCTTTGAGGATCTTGAACGGCTGTAGATCATTGTGTGCTGCCCAGGGAAATCCCATAGGGGAAAGCAACATACAAGAAGCTCGTCGGTGGTGACGATCACATCGATTTATTTGCAATTCATCGGGCATAGAATAAGGCAACGTGCTTGAACGAGTCTTCACAGCAGAGAGAGAAAGATTGCGCTGAGACTAAGCAAAGTAGTGCGCTAACCAAGTGCGGCAACGCACGGGACGTGTTCGTTTCTAGAGCCACTTCATCATGCTCTTTTAGGGATGCGACTCAGGTTTTGCAGCCCCTGCCCTTCGAAAGTTCCCGTGCAACCCTCAACGTGAGTTACACGCCTCACCCCCGAAGTCTTGGCAGCCCAGTAGGGAGGTTGCTAACCCCACCTCCCAGATCATGGAGGCCAGGTCCTGAAAAGGCGAGTGCTGAGTCGGCTAGCCCCACCACACAGTAATGTCTAGATCTAGCTGGTAATAGGCCAGCCGTAAAGGCGAATGTTGGCTTCCGGGGCGATATGCTGTCATTACAATATCTATGAATTCACCTTGGGATCCAAACTTTTACTACAGCTGCACGATCCATGCTACGTTCAAATGCTTTGCAAGGGAGCATGCGAACGATACAGCCCAGTTTTCAGCAATGGTCACAGTTCCATCAATCCTCGGGAGCACTCTCTCAATGTTTTCTTGCCTCCCTATCGCCTTTCGTACGTCTTCTTTGCTTGCAACGCTGATGAGCAATCAACACTTTGTCACGATAAGCGATCACGGTTCGCTATGAGATCCTTGAGTCCGCCGTGATAGTGAAGCGGTGTGTCCGCTACCGCTACGGTCATGTCTGGTCCAGGCGACGATGACTGGAACCGCAAGCGCCCGTCGACAACGCAAGAAAGTATGTTCGCTACCTATGATTCTAGTGACTACTGACTGTCTGAAGCTTCGAAACGCCGAAGACAGCCAAAGAAGACGCCTGAAACCTCTGGCCAACATAAAGAACTCAATCCTGCTAGGTCTGCTTGACCTGCTTTTATTCCACTGTGCCTCAACTAATTTGCAAGAAGACCCCGACATTTCCCCACCGGTCCGCCTCAAGTGACAGATAAGTTGGATCCCAAGTATCTAAGTACAGCAATTCAAGCTGGCTCGTGAGTAATCCTGTTGGCTTTCATTTGTGCATTTTACTGGGAACATTTACGACTTGACGCGTTGTCTGACACTGCATCGCAACCGAAGGCTTCCGCCCCGTCCTGACGATAAGCCACCCGAGCTTCAGCAATATCCACTAGATGCCAAGGGAAATTTCCGTCCAACCAGAGAGCCTTATAGTGTCATCTCGGCGTCCACGACCGGGCAAAATGCAATACAGTTCTCTAAGACCCCGTTTCTTCAAGCGAATATAGATACGTCGCAGCAGCAGCAGCCTCCTTCCAAACAGGAATCCATAGCCATTAGACAGAATCGCCATTTAGAGAGTGGCAGGAACCTGTACCAGCAGGGGGACGAAAAAGATTTTCAGAAACCTGAGTCAGAGCTCGATAGCGAAGATGACGAAGATGATGATTTCGAGGATTTCCCATTCACCAGTCTGGTAGATCGGTCTTACCAATCTTTGGTCAAATGCGAGAGACTTCGTGAGCGCATTGACTTTGTATCGGCCATGGAAGAGATGTGGAAGAAGGATGGAGACATTGAGCAAGACATGCTGAAACAATGTATCCACTTTGAGAAAATGGACAAGAAGGATGCCTCTACAAGGTGCAGGTATAGTCTGGCTCTGTTACAGGTTACTTGGGCCCAACGGCCGTCTGTTTTGACCGACGGCAAGTTCTTCAAACGTCTTCGAGATGCCGAGACCGACGAAAGAGAATCCCTGGTCGATCAAGCAAGGGCTCTGAAAGTCATAATTGACAGGAAAGCAGAACAGGCTGCGTCGGTAGATGAGCCCCGAAGTGTTTCAAAGCGGGAAAAGGGTACAGTGCAGTCACCGCCTGTCCGTATGCTTAGGAAAGCGACGGTCTCTCGAGGTGACCACAAAAGTCGGCTTGCGTCGACACCTGATGGCCATGAAGCAACGTTCGGCCATGCTCCCCGCCAATCGGCCAAAAATCTAACCACTACCCTGCAGGATCCAAGAAGGTCTAGCCGGGAAGGAGTCGTAGGCAATGATCAAAACACATTTATCAGGTCCTTTACTCGACGGGACTCCGACACCATGGCCGGAGACACCGCCGCTGGCTCTATGCCTGTACGCAGACTAACGTTACACTCGGGCACATTTGATCAGATTTCTGGATCTTTACCAGGACAGACTCCGGACGCAGGCATGTCTTATCGGCTTAAGGGAGTCAAACTTTCAGGAGACTCACATGCAGTAACAGACTTGACTTCATCTCATGCGGATCCTGAATATTCCCTCGGGAATCTGTCAAGTTTGGTTGGTGAGAATGAAATACCAGTGGTCGACCCGTCAGAACACGCAAAAGTATCATCTGCATTTCGTAACTGGAGCAAGGCTTACAATATTGAGAAGCCGGAGTTCTTTACTCGAGGTAAAGTATTCTCGGTATTATGGCCCGAGCCTGCAGGCTCATCGACCAGGCTAGGTGCTTCAAACCAATCACAGTCCCCTCCAAAAGACAGTAACGTGATTCGAGGCCCGAGAGGAGAAGAGATCTTCGTTCATCCGCGACGAATGGTAGTTATTAGAAGAGGTCATGGCTACTGTTGGTGCGTTGCGATCAACACGTACAAGGGCCGGGGACTCTTGAAATCTGGATTCCGCCCTGAAGACATCAACGCCCATGCCATCATTTACGATGTCAGGAATGGACCACATCGCATCAAGACAGGCGGAAAGGTTGAGCCTCAATCTGATAAGCGCCCAATCGGTGTGGCAATGACTGACGAACATGAAACGTTAGAAGTGGCAAGCCGTGTCCATTTGGGGCAGCCTGCCACGATTCAGTACAATGTCAAGGTCATGGATATCGGCCAGGTCGTCCAAGAAGACCTCCAATTCTTGATCACTTCTGTGAAGAAGGAGCTCCGCATTTAGCCGATACGTTGTGACGGTGCTCAGCGCCACAAGATGTGGCAATACATGCAGATTGTTGGCCTAAACGTTTCAGAGTCAAGTGCTATCCAATTTGGGTATAAGTTGGAAATTCTGACTTCTATTTATCCGTTCTTGGATTGAGAAGCCCTGGCACTAGACTGAAGGCAAGAGAATTACGGATTCAACCTTCATATGGCAAGTATGCCTGCATATTTCTCCAACTATGTTCGAATCTTACAGCCAGGCATGCAAAAATATTCAATCGACGAGTAAAGCTTTCCATGAACAACATGTCCTTCAGAATAGCGAAGCGCTTCGCATGGTCAACGAATTTCCTTGGTCGTCTTGATGATGGTTACCTTTGGATGATCGAGCTTCCGACCACAGCGGCGTTTGCGGGTCCATTCTGTGCTTCCTGCCACTCAATGAGGACCACGGTACAGCTCAGCAGAGGTTATTGTAAAAATGGCTTCCAGCGATGTAATATTCGTTCGTTATTGCCCGCAGAGTCATACGAACCTCCCTCATTTAGGCGTTTCCCTCAGTTTCCACGCCTATCACCGGTTTCAGGGAGGTTAGCTAGTTATCGAAGCTATGTTTCTAAAGCGTCTGATATTCGTAAAGACACATATTTCTGAAATCGCAAAGGCACATGTTTGTATCTCGACAATTGCCATCACATCTCCATCTCCCATGACCTGCCAATCAAATGAGGCACTAAACGAAGCGCATGCACGGCTAATGCTTGGTTGCGAACATTGCGCTCTCGGGACGGACCAATGAAGCACCCGCATTTCTAGGATTGCCGTGAATCGAGCTATAACGAATCATAACATGTCGATTACTGTTGCACGAATTCAAGATGCGTATGCACTCAGTCATTCAGCATTAGAGAGGGTGGCCGCTTGACGCGTTGCCTTAACGTGCGAAAATCGAACGTACTACGGCAAAGTAGAGATGCCTCCATCGCGAAGCTGGACCAGATAGCTTCGAGATGCCTGCGCTAGTGCCACCATGGTACAGTTGTACTCTGCAGGTTAAAATTAATTATTTGTCCCACACAGAAATGTTAAATCACTAGACCTCCATTACGGCCCGGGTCTAGCCGATGTCCTGACGTTGATCGTTGGCAGCTTTTCCTTTCACTCTCCTCGATCGAAGACTGGGTGTACTCACTATGCATCCCTCCACTAGGTAGTAAGCGTTCATACATACAAGCTGCCATAATTCAGCGAGCCTTGCGTGCCCAGTTTGCCGGAATGGGTAAGCGACTATATCATCTATGGTGTTGACAAGCTTCCTCCTGATATCTGCCGGCATAAGATTAATCGAATCGTATTCTTGCTAATGAGAATCAC
Source organism: Herpotrichiellaceae sp. UM238 (assembly GCA_000315175.1). Classification (NCBI taxonomy): domain Eukaryota; kingdom Fungi; phylum Ascomycota; class Eurotiomycetes; order Chaetothyriales; family Herpotrichiellaceae; species Herpotrichiellaceae sp. UM238. The sequence goes on along the minus strand of AMYF01000020.1, from coordinate 89,899 downwards.
TCATTTGTCTCTCTATCCGAGTCATTCGTCCAGCTTTTTCATAGACCAGGTCAAGTAACGAAGAATCTTCTTCGATAAGCGTTGTTGCATGGTTTGATTGCCCCAAGATGCTACTGATGATGATGATGATGATAATACATGAGTGTAACAATTTTCGATCTTCAAGGAAGCCTTCTGCTGTCGACCGGGTAGTTGCGGTCGACCAATACTCGGACATGCGAGCAGATAGATACTGTAAAGCATTCACAACTTTGAGCTTCTGCGGGCTTGCTGTTCCACTTTACAAATCTTGTTCAAAATCCATCAAGCAAGGCTGAGTGGTCACGTAACGCCTTAGAATGAGGATGAAAACGTGGACCAAGATGGGCTGGTGGCCCTTTCCCCTGCTCCTTGTCAACATGGCAATGCGTTCAGCGCAACACATCTTGAGCTCTCATCTCTTGGTCGAGCTGACACCAAGGGTCCATCCGAACTTGGCTGTTGAAGCTATTGATGTACGGATGATCGTGTCTGGCATGCATACTCGGACCAACGAGTACCTATTCTTCCATTACTTGACCGTCGGCAACGTTCCAACGGCTCAGTACACTGCAGACGACATCGAGGCCCGAGATGATCATGGACTAATTGGGCTTAGCACAGAGGACTCTCAATCAGGTCTGGGTGCCAAGCGGAGATGGAGGGCTTCGCGGGAGACAGCTGGTGATATCTTGGTGGCCTACACAGCAATAGTGCTACCGGAATACGTCAACAACCACTCTTGTGGACCGCCAGTGCAGCTTAAGGCTGACGGGCAGGGAGTGGCAGCTCCTGGTATCGGTTTCCTGATCCAACCAGACACCGACGAGCTGTTTCACATCAAGATTTCGTGGAATCTCGCAATGACGCCAAGAGAAACAAGAGCTGTGTGCACTTTTGGAGAGGGTCTTCATGCCTCGACTATTGCACCGCCCAGCAGGTTGGGTGACACCATGTTCGCAGTCGGACGCATCAATAGCTTTCCCGCTGGTGAAAGCGAGTCATTTGGCCTGTACTGGTTTAGCGATCCGCCTTTCAACGCAACTGAACTTGGGAAAAGCCTTCAAGTCCTATCCTCGAAGATGGCATCGTTCTTCCGCGACCCTTCTTCACTTATCAGAATCTTCATTCGTCGTACCCAAAACCATTGAGCAGCAGGTACGGCCTTTTATCGCTCCTTCGTGGTTGTTTGGAGCCCTTACTCACGCGACGAACGAGATGATCTCGATTTCCTTGAGCTTCTTGCACATGAGATGGTCCACAACTGGGCCATTATAGAACCATCGTCAGGTGGCTCTCTCGACGAGTCATGGTTCAATGAAGGTATTGCCGAATACTACTCAATTATCCTGCCATATCGTTTTGCATTGACCAATCGAGCAATATTCATGCAAAGGATGAACCTGAAATTGTCTGCCTACTACACCAATCCAGCCATCTCGATGACAAATGAAGAGATCGTAAAGCGCTTTTGGACCGATCCTCATGCTAATCGGATGCCGTACCACCGAGTCTTTGCTTATTTCGTGCGGATAGCAGCCCTACTGACGGAGCAGCAACACGAATTGGACGACATCATAGCCTCAATGATCCATCGTCGTCTCAACGGTCTTCCAGCAAACACCACAACCTTCCTCCAACTCCTAGACAATGCACTCGGAAATGAACGTGGAACAGCAGACTTCCTTGCGATGTCAAATGGAGTACGCATCGTTCCTCCGCCAAACTCGCTCGGGCAAGACTGCGTCCTTCAGCGTCAGGACCAAGAGATGTTCTATTTGGGCTTCAACGAGTCATCGCTTCCGAGCTCGAGTATCGAGCGGAGAGTCTTTGACTTAGACCCGGAGTCGCGTGCTGCCGTTGATGGTAGGGTGAGAGAAGGCGACATCATCGTGAGAGATCATTCTTCGTTCTTATGGGCTGTTGAGGTCTGGACGAAGAATTTCACGATGGTAGTACATAGGGCGGAGCAGTGTGAGGGGACTCGGAGAGAGCTAACCTGGTGGCCTAGAAGTTGGGAGAAGGTGCCGAGCTGGCAGTGCATTCGAAAGGGATATGACGGTGAATTTCAGCTAAGGCTTGAGGCGGGTTGGCATGCTGAAGAACTGTAACGACGTTGCTATCGACTCACGACATCTTCTTCGCCAGTTGATGTTCCATATGCATCTGAAACCGGCACATTGACTTTAGCTCCTTTATATATCACCAACTTCACCACGCCCTCATTTCCCGCCGATGCAGCTATGTATAGTGCAGTCCGTCCCAGGAAGTCTACACTATCCATGTCTGTCACAAAATTCATCAACGTGTGCGCCGAACCTATGTGGCCCCCTTGTACTGCAAGATGCAAGGATGTGCGACCAGCACCATCTCTGCGAGTTCAGTGGGCTTTTGCTGTCTTGCAGAAGCTTTGAGACAGTACCATGGTTCTGCTCAACTGTACCGTGCAACGCAGTCCGGCCTAATGTATCAATACCGTCGAGCGAGCTTCTGCACTCGATGAGCATTCGTGCAATGCTCTTGTGATTTTGTAGCACGGCGCAATGTAGACGGGTCATTCCTGGAGCGGGGATATGAGAGGCTGTCAGAGGCAATATCGCAGTCCGAAACGCAATATTCAGATTGGGTGCGGGTGGTGTCTTGGCCATGCCAGTTGTGTCCGATACGTTTTGGCTGCGTCTTCTTCAGTTCGGAAGCTGCGGACTCTGGATTTGTGGCTGATCTAAAGCAATTCTTCTCACTGGTACCATCTCGGAGTTTGATGTCCTCTCCAAATTTGTACTTGGGAAGGTCGTGGTTTCTAGTTCTGCAAAGTCAAGCACATCGAGCATGAAAGTTTCATCCAACGCATCGTCGTGCTAGTTGGCCTGCGGCACGTCAGCGCCATAGCGATCTTGCACGCGAACTGCCGAAGATGTAGCAGACCTCTTTGTTGACCTTGAACAAGTGGGAGATTCTATAAAAGGGCTTTCGTCGACTGTATGCACGACAGATCGCTAGCGTACCACCAACTCATTCTTGTCTGGCAACAACTGCATGTTTGCAATGGTCGAGGCGTCTTGAACGGCGTTGTCTTCGGTAGGTCATATGACAAGATTTAGTCGTACCGGCAGTGGCTGGGAAGCCACTGTGTCTGATAACGGCATCCAGAAAGAAGGCTTTTTCGAAGCATTTCCATGGTCAAATCAATCTGCGTCCAAGCCAGCTCCTTCATGTTGCAGCAAAGTGGAGTTTTGCCTATTCTTCTTTTGTGTCTGGGTTGCGTGCTTTTAGCCTGAGCATCGGAGAGGTGTTAGATATTGTACTGAGCCGATGATTGTCTCGACTCACAGTAACAACGCTGAGCGAGCCTGTCTTGACTACGTTTCTTTGTAGCCACACCCGAAATATTTTCTCATTGTTCTGGCTCTTCTCTATGTGTCGTAGCAGTCTGACATGTCATTGGAGGTTCCAAGAGCTTCAAAATAGCGTGTTCATACACGGCTGATTTGCCTTCACAAACGCAGACAAGAGCCAAAGTCTGCCCTTAAGCCAGAGTGGATTGCCAGCCTGCCTCAAATCACGTCTTTCCGCACAAGTCATCTACCGAGTAGGATCCTGAACTCCTGCGCCGCAGACGTATGCTGCTCCGGAAGAGCAGTACATGTTCCGTTGTTGCATCCAGCAAGCATGCGGCATGCCTCTCATATGTAGATCATCCTTCACTCAGGAGGTGATGAGATGCTTGAGTGCTTGTAGCGGCGTCTTCGACAACAGTCTGTACGTGGCAGATGTCACAGGCATAGTCCTGACCGCATTCTGGAGAGCGGTCTTGCAGGATGTCTATTCTAGGCCAGCAAAGTTGAGTCTTGGCAGCTGTCAAGGCAGGTCAGAAATCTTGTTTATGAAGCCATTCTCAAAGTTAGTCCATATCAAGGTTTCTACGGGTGGTGGTTTCTGGTTACAACAATCGTTTAGGATCGGCCGGCTTGGACGTAGTTGCTATTATATATGACAAAGCGTGGAGACAACGCCAAGACTGTCGTATGAGCTGCGGCAAGGAAGCTTGAACTTCGGGACTGTCGAGACCAACCTACAGCATGGTTTTCTGAACTGCGCAACCAACACGCGAACTACAGTATGGCCGCCAGGGCGCGTATATTTAGACAGGTAGGCTAACTATTGCCTCATACGTGCAGATTCAGACGCTTATTTCTCTCAGGGTGCAGTCCTGCTCGCACTTAGTTCAACCACTGCTGCAGTAGCAATTCCCAACGTAACGCGATCAATCTGGGCCGAAGCTCCTCCCTCTAAAGATGATGTATGTGGCCCTTCTCAAGACATTTACCACAATCTTAGAAACACATGCGACCGTCCGCTGAGCATCAGAAATTGACATATGGTCCAGCTCCCGAAGAAGAAGCCGATATACTCCTCTCCTGTAGCTAACACGACACCCAAATACCAAGATGGTATATCGGATCCTTTCACACATACCCCTCCCACTGTACCAGAAGCTTCAACACCAACGCCGACAGACAGACTTGAGAAGCAAATAAGAGCGGCCCGATTATGGCTTTATGACCAAGCTCTGGTTGCTGAGAAGCACTGGAACGCCGGCTTGACATGGGCTTTTCGGAAAGAGACAGACTTCACAAACACAATTGCTAGTTTAGCGCCAGGTCCGGAAACTGGGGAGCAGCTCTTGCCAGGTCTGATATACACTCTCGTCGCAACAATGGCAGGAAGCATTGTGAGCAGGAATAGAAACATCGTGATAAGAGCGACGTTCCCCGTGGCCGTGGGTATCACAGCTGGTGAGTTTGGAAACTCCTTTGTGGTACCCGAGCTTCAGCTGACAGAGATTTAGGCTGGATGCTGATTCCAGTGACTATGCGAAACACGAGCAATCTGATTTGGGAATACGAAAGGAAAGTGCCTGCAATTGCAGAGACGCACTTGACCATTGCCGGTGCAGCTAGAGAAGCATACAAGCAGATTCGCGAACGAAGCCAAGGCACTATGGAGTGGGCTGACGAAAGGACCGGCAGCGCACGGAAAAAGGTCGAGGAGCTTGTCGGGGAGGGAAGATGAGCTTCAAGTTAGCCAAGTGTTTTCGAACTTCTAGACGAGCATGGGTTTTTCAAAAAGTCCAGCAGGACATGCAGCGGGCGCATTGCTAGAAGGCTCAGTGAGAATGGAAAGAGAATCAGAGTTTCGTTGCCTGAAACACTCTTGCAGCAGATGGGAGCTGACATCCCGGTTTGTACAAAATCCAAGAAAGTCTCAATAAAAATAAGGTTGCTGCTCGAAGTTATCTCTGTTCAGTATCATCAATAGATGTGAAAGCAGCCAGGAGGAGGTGTTTCGGAGAATACATGCTCCCCGGGCGACCCAACGCGACTGCCATTGACCTACGCTTCTTGTCCTCCTTCGTCTCTTGCGCTCTTCAGCGCCCTAAATACACAAAGACAAAGACTAACCTCCAATCTCCACAATCTTCGGGCTTGTAACTCAGTGGCAGAGTGCTTCGTTTGCATAGGACCAGTACCGTGTACTAGCCGTCGAGCAGTACCGCGACAGGGTCCCTCGGTATCTGCGACTAGAAAATCTCGAAGAAGTCCCAGGTTCGAACCCTGGCAAGTCCAATCCCCATTCTTGCTGGCTTAGCGGACGTCGCGTTTCCTTCTGTCAGGTTCGCACTACCGACATCAATCAATGTAGGCGCATGCATGAGGAGGGGCGTGAAGTACGTCACTCAGTTAGCCAAAAACAAGACAGCGTCCTCGGTCCGCGCCTGGGAGTTCCGCTCCTCGTTTCTGTACACCCACCCAACGATGACTGACTCGCTCCTCAAAAGCATCCAGACTTCCTGCCTACGTGGGTCAGCCGGACAATTTCGAATCCACGTCCTTGTCCCCTACACCCAACACCCTCTCCTCCACCTTCTCGATTTCTTTGCTCGTGAGTCCTTGCGCCCAAGTAAAGTCTCTCAACCACGCTTCCCACGCCTCCTCTCTCTCAAGCTTCCAATGCTCTCTCTGCAGACTCCTCTCCGCAACGCGGCAATCTGTCAAAATATCCTCGACCAGGCTCTCCTTACTCACGTAATCGTACTCTGGCCGAATGAAACCCAGGATTAGCAGGTTGAGACTGGCGCCATAAAAGTCGGAGGGGAACTTGTGTAGTATGTGGATTTCGATGCTGCGGGTTTTGTTGGCGTAGAAAGGGTTGTAGCCTATGCTGAGGACGGAGGGGTAGACCTGGATGGAGGACTGGTGTTGCAGGGCGGTGTAGCCGAAGTAGATCCCCGTGCTGAGGTCTGGATAGGATGAAAGGCCTTCGGGCGGGATGTTTGCGGTGGGGATGCCGAGCTGGAGGATCGAAGTTAGCATGGCTGTGAGCAAGCTAAGAACAATATTTGCAGACTTGTTGATACCATGGAGTAGTAGAACAAGACTGATCCACGTTTTAGCCCTCCTCCCTTGAATAGGGCTCCTATATTCTGTCTGTGTGTCGTGCAATGACTGGTTGAACAAGCTGTTACGTGTTGAGGCTACAATCACAATGGCCTACCCCAATCGACTTCATGTCAAAGTAGGGCAAAGTGTTTCTTCACGGTCGCCCATTAAGTTTTTTCCGTTGTTCCCCATGTGTCGCGAGCGTTCAAAGTCGGCAGCTAGGTACACCCAATATTCAAAGACTGGGAGACGGTTACCTACCTCTTTACTCCCCCTGCCAAATCCTTTGATCACTGGGCCTTGCAGCTTGATAGGAAACGGTGGTTCAGGGCCATTCTCAGGACCAGCATAGTCATCTCGAGGCCCGTCTGGTCTCATAGCGCAAATTCAGGATACGTTACAGCCTTGGGCAGAGCGTGAGTCTCCCAAGTGAACACTTTTCCAATCAATGATTCATTGTCAAAATTGTGATTTCGTTCGGTGCCACCTCGGTCATTTCAAACCTTGAGAAGGCTTGCATAAAGGAGCGTCAATCATTTGCAGTAAGAGCCTTAACTTCGGTAAGAGAATTCATTTGCTTGTGCTGTCTACCTAAGCTATCCGAGCACAGTATCCTGACTCATCATCATGCTAAGCGAACCCAATTTTACCAGCAGCCGTATTCAAAATGACTGCAACTGTACGTCTCGGCAATTGTTCAACTCTAAAAGTCCATGCGAGCTGATCTAATGACAAAAAAGGTATCTTGAGCAAAAAGAGCCAACGAGCCAAAGCGAGTGATTTTGTAGCGATCATGCTTACGCTCCCACACCAACTTCTTGTTGTGTCGCGCTCTCCGTCTGCGTTGGTTCAGCCCACTGACCCCACAACCCTCTCTTCGCGCGTACCCTTATCGGTAAACCCAGTTCACCGCTTTGCTGCTCAACTTTGATCGCATCCTTCGTCGCCAGCACCAGCGTCTCGAAGAACATCTTCGTCGCGTCGGCCTTACTCGTTGTCTGCTCCGGAATAAGATCCTGCAGCAAAACAGATCTCCTACTCTGAGAACTTGGGCTCTCAGCATCCGGCGAGCCGCCAAAGACGTTTCTGAATGTATGTACTGCATGTTGTGTGCCAACTGAGATGGGGCCGGAGTCCGCAGGATGTACAAGTGGCATTGTAGTCTCGTCGAAGCCGCCCTCGCCCACGTCCGCGTAGATACCCTCTTCGTCTTCTCCTTGCACAACGTCACCGAGTGTTGGTTCGGCTGTCTGGACCGGCTCATGTGTCTCTGGAATCCCGGAGTATGGTCGGAGAGGTGACTCCTCGCGCATTTGGACGCCTTCGTCCTCGATCATAACTTCCTCAGCGCCACCAGCTGTTCTTTCTAGTCGGGGTGACTTGTCGCTGTGGTCATCTTCACTTGCAACATCTGCGATGCCGCTGTCTCGCTTTCTTTTCTGACCTGATCGGAAGACGACATCAAACGAGAGGAGCCCCTGAATCTCTGGAGCCCAGCCGCTTCCGTAGCCATCGTTCATAGCGTTAGTCACGAAATCACCTTTTCGTTGCATTTCCATCAGAGCCAGTAGCTCAGGATCTTGTGGTAGCAGCGATTGTGGTTTCAAGATTTTCGATCGATCGGCTTGCAATGCTTTTATTTCGCGATTGTGGAGGACGGTATCTCGATCTGGCAGCATTGGCTTTAACTTGCGTGATATTTGTCTTTGCTGCGCGACCGCCTGCTCTTCTTCCATTTCTTCTTGCTGTCGGAACGTTCGATCGGCTTCAGCCATAAATTCGGGATCAGCTTCGGACAGCGGAGACTCTTGCCGCTCAGCTCTTGCCTCTCGTAATTGTGCTGTTTCTTCTTCTAGACCAAGGATTGGCTGTTCACCTCCGATGTCAGGCACTGGGTAGTCCTCTATGCGACCGGTGGTGCCTGGCACGGGCACATCTTCGCCGAGATCAAGTCCGAGGTCATCGCCGTCGTCGTAGGGCTGCACCTCTGCCTCCTCTTCTCCTCGAAGAGCCGGTTCCGCTCCTCTTCTGCCCACTTGTATGCTGACCGTTGTGTCTTCCATTCCTACATCTTCACCGAGGTCGAGACCCAGATCATCGTCTTGTATCAAGGCCGCATCGCCACCAAGCTCTGAAGCAGTCTGAGTTTGAGGCTCTAGCGTGCTTGCCCAGCCTTCCTCCCAGCCTAGGGCGCGATCGTCGGCTTGCGTCGAAGGCTGCTGTGTCATCGGGAAGCCAAAGTCAAGCGCGGGAAAGAGGTCGTCAATAGTGAGTTGCTCTGGCAAATTGAGGTCGACCGCCGCCATCGCCTGATTAGGCAGATCATGATTGTTAGTCGACTTGAAGGTCATGCGAATTTTGAGCAGGGTCTCATTGCAATCGTCGAGTAGATAGCGCGCTTTTCGACCATATATCCTCACAATGCCCAACATGAGCTGAGCGGTCATTCGCAGAGCAAGCGGTGCTGTCCCTTGATCGACTATCAAATGGACATCTTTGGAAATGTCTTGAGACAGGATCTGCTGTTTCGAAAGCTTGCGCTCGACATTGCTGGCGAGCCACACACGAGCCAGTGGCCCTGTCGTGGTCAGGAGCCGCTCTGAATAGAACATGGTAAAGTGTGCGGTTCGACCAGCGTCAGCAGGTACTGGGTGTGGGTTGCAATTATCGTATGCTATTCGGTGTTGGCCAGTTGTGGTAAGAGCGCGTCGCGGTAGATGATGTGGTCAATCGCATGGAACGCGGCGCAGCCGACACTTTTCAGTAGGGTCGCATTGCATGCAAGATATAGTGTGTAAGCATACGGCGGGATCGAGAGTGAGCGAGAGGAAAGACGCGTGGGGAAGGTAAGTGGCAGGGTGGACTACCCTCGTGCTGCTGATGGAAAGAGGAGGCTGGACCGTCAACAAGGAAAGCGCGACCGTGGTGAAGGCTGTGGCGTAGATAGGAAAGTTTGCCGAGTCCTGTCACTACTGCCAATCATCTGCGCATGTTCCTGAAGCAGTTTTGAGAAATCGGGATGTTATGGCGCCAACAATACTACAACAGCAATGATCAAGAAGTGGCATATACTAAAGAATACAGAGACTAGAACACGACGTTGTGAAAGATAGAACGGCAGTTTACGTCGCATTCATCCCAGTCAAAGTCTATCCGCGTCGCGACGTCCTGCCCCTTCGGCCGACAGACAAAGTTCCTAGATCCTCTTTCTGCTCTGCATCCACCATGACCAAATGACGGGCAGCGGGCATATACGAATATGTCAAGGTCGGCAACACCAGTTTTGCCAACCCACAACAGTGATGTTGTACCGGATCAACCGAGCATCCCACGGCGAGCAACGACAGCGTCAACAATAACAGCTGGCTATGCTCTTCTTAGTCCAGAAGAGACAGCGCAAAGGCTGAACACGTCGCTAAGTACAGGGTTGTCTCCGAGCGAGGCTCAATCCAGACTGATCAAAGATGGTCCAAACGAATTACCGCACGAAGAGGAGGAGCCGTTGTGGATGCGATTTCTCAAGCAGTTCAAGGAAACGTTGATTCTGTTACTCCTGGCCTCTGCTGTAATATCCTTCTTCATCGGTAATACGGATGATTCGGTTAGCATTACTTTGGCCGTGACCATTGTTGTCACGGTAGGCTTTGTTCAGGAGTATAGATCAGAGAAGTCTCTCGAGGCCTTGAACAGGCTCGTGCCGCATGCTGCGCACATCCGAAGAGGAGGCTCAACATCGCGTGCTCGACCTACTGTCGAGGATCGGAATACGATCGAAATGGAACCCCTGGTAGACGGCACTTCTGAGAAGGTTTCCTCGACTGTGCCCGCAGCGCAGCTGGTGGTTGGAGATGTTGTCCTATTCTCAACGGGCGACCGCATCCCTGCTGACGTTCGCATCACACAAGCCGCCGACCTTTCTATTGACGAGTCAAATCTGACTGGCGAGAATGAGCCCGTGAATAAATATGCCGAGGTTCTACACCGCGACCATCAGCAGAAGCAGCTGGACGATATTTCTAGAGCAAGTACGCCTATGCCTTACGGCCCTGCAGCTGGTACCGTTGGTGCAGATGTCAGGTTGAACGAGCAGCACAATATCGCCTTTATGGGCACGCTTGTGCGCTCCGGCTACGGAGAAGGCATTGTCATTGCGACAGGCGGCCAAACTGAATTCGGGACCATTTCATTGTCGTTGCAGGAAATCGAAGCGCCACGCACTCCTTTACAGCAATCGATGGACAGACTGGGTCAACAGCTCAGTTACATGTCATTTGCCGTAATAGGCCTGATTATGCTAGTGGGCCTACTGCAAGGCAAGAAGCCGTTGGACCTCTTCACAATTGGTGTCTCGCTCGCCGTGGCTGCAATTCCAGAAGGCTTGCCTATCATAGTTACAGTTACGCTTGCGCTTGGTGTGCTCAGGATGGCAAAACGTGGCGCGATCGTGAGGAAACTCCCCAGTGTTGAGACATTAGGTTCCGTGAACGTGGTATGCAGCGACAAGACTGGCACGCTGACCATGAATCACATGACCGTCACAAGGATGTGGTACTTCGATGCTCCAGCTCCAGTGACCATTGACAAGGAGACCGCAGCAATTCCTAGTGCGGCAATACGAGCAGTTTTGAGGATTGGTAATGTTGCGAATAATGCAAGGCTCTCCAGCCCTAGTGCGTCGTCACCAGCCAATGCGAGTTCTGCAGCTGTTCTTGCCTCTATGAGAGACAACGACTCGACATCTGCGAAAAGTCGGTGGGTCGGTCAACCGACCGACGTTGCAATTATGGATCTCCTTGACTCCTTCAGAGAAGAAGATATGCGAGAGAGTATCGGACCTCGTTCAGGAGAAACGCCGTTCAGCTCAGAGAGGAAATGGATGGGAGTTATGATCGGCAGTCCCCTTAACGAGATGACTAATGGACTAGGCGGTGGTAATGACATGGCATACATAAAGGGCGCACTCGAGCAAGTGCTGCGCAGGTGCGACACATATCTTAGTAAAGAGGGAAGAGAAATAATCCTGGATGAAGCCCGAAGACAAGACGCAATCAACGCAGCCAAGCAGATGGCGGACCAGGGTCTGCGAGTCATTGCTTTCGCAAGTGGTTCTGTCAGAGGCAGGAAGCCACCTTCAAGTCGAGCATCTACGCCCAGACTCGGTGATCAATGGCGACCTCAGGAACCTGACTACTCTGGCCTGTGTTTTGCCGGCATGGTTGGCATGACTGACCCTCCTCGAAAGGACGTTAATAAGTCGATTCAGAAGTTGCAGCGTGGCGGCGTCAAAGTCATCATGATCACTGGTGACGCAGAAGCTACGGCCGTCGCTATCGCCAATAGTCTTGGTATGGCATTAAATCCAGCAGCTAGAGAAGTGCTTCGAGGAGATGAACTCGACAAGATGAGTGAAGATGAGTTGTCGCAAACCATTGGTCGCACGAACATTTTTGCGAGGACGAGTCCTGAGCACAAAATGAAGATCATCAGAGCACTTCAGAAACGTGGTGATGTGGTAGCTATGACTGGCGACGGTGTCAACGATGCTCCCGCGTTGAAGAAGGCTGACATTGGCGTAGCCATGGGCCTGCTCGGTACAGATGTTGCCAAGGAGGCCGCCGACATGATTCTAACTGATGACGACTTCTCAACCATCCTACGAGCAATTGAGCAAGGGAAAGGCATTTTCTACAACATCCAGAACTTCATCACCTTCCAGCTGAGCACAAGCGTCGCAGCATTGAGCTTGTTGCTGATAAGCACAGCGCTTGGTTTCAAAAATCCACTCAACGCCATGCAGATTCTATGGATCAACATCCTGATGGACGGTCCACCAGCGCAATCACTTGGAGTGGAACCAGTCGATCCCAGGGTGATGAATGTCCCTCCCCGACCACGAAACACCAATGTACTTACTAGGCGTCTGCTACAGCGAGTCTTCACGCAAGCAGCATTCATCATGGTGGGTACTTTGTCAGTTTACATCCATGAGATGCTTGATGTAGACGACCCAACCACGCACACCAAGACTCTGACTGTTACCAAACGCGATACCACAATGACATTTACCACTTTCGTCCTATTCGATATGTTCAATGCTCTCACCTGTCGGTCTGAAGCCAAGTCGGTCCTCACAGGCGAATTGAAGCTGTTCGGAAATAACATGTTCAACTATGCGGTCCTCGGCAGTCTTGTTGGTCAGTGCTGCGTCATCTACCTACCTTTCTTGCAAAGCGTGTTTCAAACGGAAGCTATTGGTCTTATGGACTTACTTGGACTGGTCTGCCTTGCGAGCTCGGTATTATGGGTCGATGAAATGCGGAAGTGGCTTGTGAGACGACGAGCTTCTGGGCGGTTGCCGACCGCTGGATACTCGGCAAGTGTATAGTTACATACTGATTAGATTCCAGCATAAACATAGCGATTCAGCTATCCGTACTGCATACAATGCTGATTTTCATGCCTCGGCCAGACGCATGAATGTGTAATATTGAAATAGTGATGCGATCTAGTCATGGATCCTGTCGGCCGATATCACGAGGGCCAACGCATGTCACGTGTTTGCCTTCGAAATCCGCCACTTTGTCCCCAACGTTGCATCCCCGTCGCATAAGCAATGGTGATACAGCAGAACATCCTATTGGGCGAAGAGCTGCGAGATACTAACCAGGTTTGACAAGACACAGCATGGCCAGCTACTTTGCAGTTCCTCAATTTGTGCAGCATCGATCATTGGACGAGGAATTACTCATGTCATATGGTTAGTGATCCTGAGAGCTTAGAACTACAGAGCTTGTTCAAAACCTTGCGCAACTCGTCTATGTCAAGATTAGTCAGGTAAGGGTTTCGATATAAGAAGCTCCTGAAATGTAGCCATCGCGATTTTGTTCCTCGCACCTAGACATCCAGCGCTCAATGAGATCATTTTCAAATCCTCTCGGCTGTCACAGGATTTTTCCATCTAAGTAGCGACCAAGAAAACAACCCACGAGTCTACTACCCAAGTTTCCGCAGCAATGTCTTCCAACTCCTCCCTCAAGCCCATCACCCTCTACACCCACGCCTCTGGTCCAAACCCCTGGAAAGTCGCAATGATCCTCAAGGAACTGGGCCTCCCATACACCGAGACCTGGGTTGAATTCTCCAACATTAAAAAAGAACCTTATATCAGCGTCAACCCTAATGGCCGTGTTCCCGCCATCGAAGATCCAAACACAGGGGTAAGAACCGCCAAGTAAAGCCTCTCTCCCGCAATCCCCCCAGCAACCCATCTAATGCTATTGTGCCATCACCGCACATCCTAGCGACTCCGGATGTATTAAGACGCCGACTGCATTTTGCTCTATTTACCACTTCGTGTCCGAATTGGCCCCATGTCAACCCCGTCATCTGTTCCCCTCTAACCCCGCAGACCAGCCCCGGGCCCCTGCCGCCACAACCACCCAAAACTCTGACACTAACAAAGCACACTACAGATAACCCTCTGGGAATCAGCCGCGATCCTCCAGTACCTGGCCGAAAAATACGACCGGGACCACAAAATCTCGTTCCCGGCCGGGTCCATCGCCTTTCATCACACGAACCAATGGCTCGCGTTCCAGGTCAGCGGGCAGGGCCCGTACATGGGTCAGGCAGCTTGGTTCATGAATTTCCACCCCGAAAAGGTGCCGTCGGCTATCGAACGCTACCAGAACGAGACCTTGCGCGTCATGGGTGTTATTGATGGCTGGCTCAAGAAGAACAACCTCAAGTATCTTGTTGCTGACGAGGAGAATCCAGAGGGCAAATGTACGTTTGCGGATATTGCGTTCGTGTCGTGGAGCGAGATCGTTGTGTGGATTCTCGGGAGGGACCCCTTTGAGGATGGAAGTTATGGGGCATATAAGCAGTGGATGGACAGGTTACGTGCTCGACCTGCGGTGAAGGAGGCGCTGGAGGAAAAGGCGAAGAAGATGGAAGAGGCACATTGAGGTTCTAGTTGGTTAGGGTTGGTGTCTCATTCGACTAAGCTAGCTTTTCTACAGATGCGAACATCTGAGCCTTCTGGAAGCTCATGTACAGCATATCTAGCTAGGACTCGCTCTCCCCTAGTTAAACAAAATAGCCAAACGTCCTATTATAAGCCACAACCACCTTTGCCATCTACTTGACTCTACTCTTCTATTTCTCTAGCTCCAGAGATCGAGATCTGTCTACGAGTCTTGTTGATGCATCACCATGAGCAGCATCGAGCCCGTAAGGAGTCGTCAAGTTTCGTGCCTGAACCCTCTTAGTTGGAGACTCATGATTACACTCGCTTTCAGCTGCCTTCCGCTTGTTAGGAGAAACGTCTGGTGTTGCTGTGACCGGAATTGCACTGTCACCAGCCACGGTTACATTAGCGTAGATGGCCTCACCAGCGATACTCGTTGCTGTCTGGAGAGGGGAACCTCCACCTAGGACACTGGCAATGTAGGCATGGCCTTCGTTGAGTCGCTCCAGCTCGCTGATAAGTCGAGCTCGGTAAGCTTCTCGTTCTGCATCTTCGGACATCATTGCGACAATGTGGGCTCGATTGCGTGCAATATCGTTGAGGCCAAGTTCCTGCTTTAGACACTGAACTAGACCTTCCTGACACCGAGGCATGAGTTGTGCGAAGATTTGCTGACAGACACCATCGACGAACCGATGAGAGGCCACCTCATAGTACCCTCGAGTCTTTGCTGCCATCTGGACCTCTACATCCCATGGATCTGGGCCAATGTCCTCGGCAGATGGTTCCTTCAACTTTTTTCTACCAGCATTCTTAACCTGGTGCTCTGCTCTAGCAAGCTCCAGGCGGAAGCCGGTACGCTTCTCACGGCGTTGAGCAAGGCTGTCTGTCTCTGCTTTTCTCACACTGCTGGTATTGAAGGTTAGTGGAACCTGCATCTCCGCCTCGCATAGTCGGTCAAGGTAGGTCCACTCCTCCTGAATGATGCGGTCCAGGTATTCCTCGACAATGTTTCGAACTTTGCCGTATAGCGCCAGGTGTTTTTGGTGGCCGAAGTAGTTGTTCACATCATTGAGAACCCCTTGGTGTACGAGCTTGCTGACCTTGTTCATGAATACTTTAAAGGTGTGATCCCAATACTGCACACTCAGGCGGTACATCTCTTCGAGAGCCTTAGGCTCGATCTCACCGGGGACAGAAGACTGATAGCGTGCTTGATTTATAGTTCGAATGTCTTCTAGGCGGAATCGATGGACAACATCGACGCCTTTAGTATTCAACTGCGGAGATTGCTTCATTTTAGCCTCAGAAGGGGCTCTACGGAGAGCTTCGAAGTCGCTATCGACGAAGAAGGGATCCGCGCTTGAAACTCCCTGCAACGCACGCTGCGCCTGAACCAACCTCTCTGACTCATCTTTAGTCTTGATAATCATGGTAGGCTTGTCTCTGCCAATACTTTCGCCGAAATTTTGCATGAGTTTCATGAGACTGCTCCGTGAGGGAGAAGCGGTGTTGTCTTGATTGGCGGTGAAGATCTGTTGGATAGCGTTTGCAAATTGGTTGACTTGCTCGCGCAGTTCATATGGCAATTCAAGAAGATCGGGTGGTTGTGGCATAGCATCAAGCTCAGACTTGACTTCCTGAAGCCGATCTTTAATCTTGAAGAGGTTCTTAGGGAGTGCCTCGGCCGTCTTCTTGAAAAGTATCTCTCGGATGACACGAGTCAGATTGCGTACGCCAAACTTTCTCTTTGTTCCTTCGTCCATTCTTGACCACGGCTGCTGGCTGAAGAACTCGTCTTCGTTTTTCGCATTTCCTGCAAGCATGACCGCATGCGATCCGAACTCGAACTCTTCCTCAGTCTCCTCTCCGAAATATCGATCGAGACAATCTCGTCGCTCCTCCGGTCGAGCTATATCGATCTTGGTGAAGATTGCTATTGTTCGTTTCTCTGCTTTCTCTTGCTGGATGATACTGTAAGACCTGGAATTAGACACGTCGTGGTTGATTGGAAGGGTGAGCATGATAATGTTGTTCTCATCAAGAGCATAATGTCTAGCTAAGCCTGCTACAAGCTCGACATAATAGTCAGGCTGTCCCTTGCCTGCGGATTGGATAACTCCAGGAAGATCAACGAAAGACAAGTTCGGCCAGTCACCAGAAGAGATGTCCAGGCGAATAATGTTCGGTGAGAACATTTCTAGCGTACCCTTCCCAGCCTGAGCGTCGAAAGACGCGGCTCTATCACGATGAGGACTAAGCAGCATGTTTTGAGCGTGGTCGATGAGAAGGCAGAGTTCTTTGGGGTCATCTGTGGTCTTTATCTTTGTGATGATGGGCTCATTCTGATTCTGCCAAGGGCCAAGGGGGTTTCTCTTCGACACCGCCTTTTGCTTCAATGAACTTTGAAAGGTGAATCTTTCTTCGATGTAGATTGTGCATTGCCAAGGAGATGAATGCGATGACCCGCTAGTGAGATTGATCGCAATGGGGGCTTTCGTGCACAGATTGGCTGCCTTAGGTAATTTGATAGTCGAGATCGCCTCAATGAGTGATGACTTTCCAGTGGATTGGTCTCCGATGACGACGATTTTTGGCAATTTGATTGTGTCATCAATGCCCAGCTCTTGAAGCTTTTGGTTGCATGAAATCAATCTTTGGGCTTCCTCGCCCAAAATTGGTGCGACCGACTGATCGTTGAATGTAGAAATACCGACAGGTGAAATTACAGGTGACATTGTGGGTGTCCGTGACTGACGGCTGTTAGCAGAGAGAGATACAACTGCTTGAACAGTAAATACCTGAGCGCAATGGATAGACATTATGATGGCGGAATGGCAGGAGGTTGTTGCCTTGTAAGGAAAAAGAAATCCTAGAGGGCGCCAGCACTGTGAATCAAGAAGTAAACGCGGGCAGGCAGTAAACTTTTTACCAGAGGGGTGAAGACAAACACGATGAAGGCTTTCACAAGCCTTCACCAGTTGACAATGTTAATATTGATGGCTTTTACTTCCCGCATTCTCACCAGGACACGAGCAACATTGCTAACATTCAGAAGATGTTTTCACCTAGCCGGGTTCTTTAGTCTTCACATTTGGAAGTTTGCTTGTATGGCGGAGATCTGTCGGTGCCAGATCTAACATGACTGAGAAGAAGGACCGACGAACGCAAGTGGACATGTAAAAGGACGCAACGTGGTGGCCTTGAAACGAGGTCCCTTGCGCTTTTTCAAACTTCTGCTCTTATCGCAGGTACTGTTTCGATGAGATGCCATGGCACTGACATTGAGGGAATATACTGTGCAAGTGTCTGAGCTGCAGTGGAGGGGGAAGTCACTCATCGCTGACTAAGGCTCCACCAGGGGTAGATCAGAAGCGCCAAGATGCAGTCTCGTGGATCGTAAAGTGCAGTTCTAATTCTACTTCTAATCTCCACTCCTTATATGCCATACAAGTTTGTCCCGTGCCCCACCTCCACCCCTTCAGATGATCAAGCTGTCTATAATAATGCGGCAAGCATATCCCGAACAACTGCGACGAATTAAGTGAAGCAGGCACCACCGGTGCAGCCTGGACTTATGCAAGGATTTCGTCACTTGCCAACCACCCACCGTCTTGGCAAGCGAACCTGTAACTGGCCTTGAACTCTGTTGAACGAGGTGAGCACTGTCAGGAGCCACTCAGGAAACATTTCCAAGTGGCGTTGCAAGAATTTGTAGCATTTATATTCACTCCACGGACTTCTTTATCTTCTGGTAGAATGACTTTCCTCACTTTGCCTGCCTTGATTGAGCTAACCCGTTGACACTTTGATTTCTGCGTTTTGGATTTGTCTGCTGCTGAAGTATCTGAGGATGGGATACACCGAAAGATCCTGTATCATATGCGGCGTTCGCTTCAACATGGCTCGCCTACGCCGCATCGACGAACCTCTATACGCGGCATGGGACAACCACCGCGACAACTGGCGACCTGGCGAAGATCATGACCCAGCCGAGGAGAATCCGGAATCGATACTTCCACATCGCATCGACGGCCATATCGTCGGGTTTACCTCGACAGACGACGGAAAGTACACTGGCTTTCAGATCGAAGGCGCTGGCATCGAGCCGGGCTCGGCCTGTGAAGTGGCTGGCTGCTCCGAGGCTGACGGTGATCATGCGTGCGGAGGACCGCAATGTGGATTCACGCTGAAAGGTAGGGATGTGGCGGATGGGTATAATGGGTGGTTAATCTCCGTGCAGGAGATGGAGATTATGACTTGTGTGCAGGCTATCGTGCCGCTGGATGACGATGTTGAATGGTCATCTGAAGAGGACGATGATGAATTTGAGGGGACTAGTAAGTACCGGTGTGTGCTCACAGCAGTGAGCGAGTCTGCGCCTGACGAATTCTCGGTAAAACATATGCCATTCCGCCATGGAGTCGGAGGCGACGATAGAATAGGGCTCAACATTGATGATGTCGGTGTTGGTGAGCGGGACTGGGGTGTGCCGTTTCATGGACCCTGCTATCAAATTTTTAAGAGGGTCGCGAAGGAGAGACTTCCGACGGACACGAACCTGCTTGATGAGCTGCTAATTTTGCGAGACGTAAGTGAATTGCGTCTTCTTTGTCAGTGGTGAAGGTTATCATGAACTCAAGCTGACATAGCATCTAGAACGGTGGCAACGATAAGATCCGTAGAAGTCCGGACGTGCAAGCGAACGACGAGCAATTCTGGAACCACGTACCTGGAACGGAATACCTGGCCGCAGATCCGGTCAGTGTGCCGAAGCTCAATGCCATGATCAAGGATTGCACCATAGCAGACGGTACGCAGGCTCCAGATGTCTTCGCCGCCCGCAATCGGCGAAGCAAAAAATCGACAAGAACCGTCCTACAGGACGACCCATTTCTGATCTTGCCGCCTGAGCTAAAGTTGCGAATTGTGTCACTGTTGAGCTACGCTGATGTCGCCAATCTCAGATTGGTGACGCGAGCCTGGACACAGTTGCCACAGAGTTTCTTTCGAGACCTCATCCTTGTCCGGATGCCCTGGGTCTGGGAAGTGCACAGTCTCATGTTGACGAAGTCGCAGCTTGACTGGTACACGCTCTGGTCTAGACTCAGCAACGCTGATGGCGGCAGTGTCCCTCAAGCTGGAGCGCGTAGCGGCGAGTACCGGACCTGGGAAATTGCAGAGGACGGCCAGTCCTCGTTTCACCTGAGATCGTTCAAGGCACCTGTTGGCAGCGATGACGGTAGGATCAATGGTCTGGTGAACAGAAGGAGGATCTGGATCGATATCAATCCCTTGATTGACCAGATATTAGACCGGTCAGCACACGCAGGCCCTTCAGAGCCTTAATCTTTGCAGACGTGTGCCATGAAGTTTTTGAACGCCGGTACAAGGTTGCTGCATTGACACACTTAAGGTTTCTAATTCCTGCTGAAGATTCACCTTCCCCCTGGAAATACCAATAGCCATCCCATGTCATTGAACGAGCTCGCAGTATTCCACAGAAAGTTCGGTGCGACATGAAAGGGAGATACGAAACAACCAACCGATTCTATGATCAGCCAGCCACACAGTCCCCAAGAGTCCTCCCTCAATCCCAATACTCTGAAGAGGCACCAAATTCTGATATTGAAACAAGTCTCCACACTACTACCTTGCTTCGTCGACGACATGAACGTTTATTTTCCGAAGCGAAGAGGTCGTGCCAGCCCTGCGAAATAGCTGATCAGCATGTACAGCAAGCTACAATCAACTTCTGCTCTCACGATAGAGCCGTACACTGCATCTGCTTGTGATTGAAATTTTTGATCTTAGAGCCAGCCGCCTGGCTTGTTTCCGCCATGGTGCCCTGAAGCATTGGGGGATTGTCACACTAAATTGTCCTCAGTCCAGTGTAATGACATGTCGGGAGATACTCGTTATCCGACAGGGTTTGTCTTGCAATCGGCATTCTTCGCTTTCAATATCTGTATCTTCAAGGAGACTGGACGGGCCTCGTCATCGATGATTTCGCATGTAAGCATGATATTGACTCTGGATACGGTGGCTCTCGCGAATGTGGAGTGGAGAATGGAAGTGAAGCGCCAACGGCCTGGCCCTGAACTGGTCCTCGAGAATGAGAAACCGGATTACGGCAGAGATACGGTGAAGCCTGCCGGTTGTCATACTTTTCTTCTCAAATGTGAGAGGGTGACAAGCGACCCAGCGGAGACTGACTGCCCGCTCATAAAAAGATCCAATTCTGGGCGGAAACACTGTAAGAGAAATGTTGGAAACAAGCACAGCGGATGGCAGGCTGGAGTTGAAGACTGGAAGGACGTTTCGCATAACAGTCGCAGCGAAGTGTTTTTGGCAGCTACAAGGCAAGTAAACTTCAGCGAGTGGTGGAATATCCGAAGCCAGGAAACCCAAACGGGGAAAATCTCTCGAGCGACCTTGGAGAGGACTGGAAAAAAAAGAATGTTGTGGCTCCCGAATTCTGTGTACAAGCTTGCCTATTATATTAAAACTGGACATCCTCATCCGGCGCAGGCGCGTGAAGGCCAAAGAATGCGCAGAGTAGAGCCTGCGATACCTAGTAGTACAACATGCCAGCAAGAAGAGAAGCTGGAGATCTGATTGAACTTTCCGAACACTGTTATTGCGGACCATCCTTTATCTGCATTACCTATCAAAGTGAGTGACTTGTGTCAGTTGGAGCGTGTCTTGTGTGCCCTTAGCGAGGTTTTCGCGACCGCGACCGGTCTTTTCGAGGTGGGGCTTTTCCTTTGTCTGCTCCCTCCTTGATTGAGCCTCAAGGGGACCGGCAGGCAAGTTTCTATTCAGCGGTGCCAAAGAACGCGCCGAGTCCGCCCTTTGGCTTTTCTCCACCGGCGATCACATCCTTCTTCGCATAAGCATTAGGTGGAGGAGGCGGTATATGAGGCGTGACTAGATCAACACCGCTCCCACCAATGACACTGGTCGAATACCATCGATTGTGCCTCGGCATCAGAGGTCGGTTATTGTAGTCATAGCCGGCACTTGTGCTCACACTCCAGCTGCTCGCGGCCGTGTTTGGCGTATTGCCCAAGCTAGGAGTAGTTGTCATGGTCGCAGCGACAGTATCCATGTTAGGAACGTCTATCTTGAGCTCCGCTGGGGTATCATTGTCATTATTGTCGTTATTCTTGGTGATTGCTCGATGAAAGGAAGAAAGATAGCGGAATGCCTCCGAGTTGTATCGGCTGGGGGCTGGCCGTCCACCTCGTGTTGATTTTGGTTTCCATTCAGTCGGGTCAAGATCTGACTTGAAGTCATGATCGTCTGCGGGTATCCGAATGACTGGAGTGTCTGCGCTTGTGCTTGCACCCGTAGGTGCTCGTGGCTGGAGTATCGGTCGAGGAGAAGAAGGTGTGGGGAGAGAACTAGAAGTCGACATGATGTTCGCGGCTGAAAGTGGTTTGTTGGTGTCTTTCCGACGGCAAGCTTCACTACAGTAGAGGATCGAGTTGGAAGGGGTAGATATTTGTTTCTCGCACATGGCACTACGAGAGATGAGTCAGTGGCTGGGGACGCGGCATTCCGAGAGAATCAGCGAGGCTTTACCAGTACTGCAAGAAACAAGCCGCCATTGGCTCGTCAAGCTTGCTTGTTTCTAAAATCACTCCCTCCCTGCGAGGAGAGGCGAGTGTTACGCGGCTGCTGGTGCTCTGTGAATGAAGATAAGCACGCTTGAGAATAGGCGGGCGAGGTCTTTTGGTACTCGTCGGCACCGGCGAGGCTTTTTTAGGGCTGCGCTCAGCCATAATCGGGCGGTGAAGGCGCTGCCCTAGACCTTGGCACTAGAAGTGGTCTGTGTCAAGCGTGATCAAAGAAGCAGAGACCTCGCTGAATTAGAAGACATGGATGGGACATAAGCACAGTTATCTTGGGAAATCACTGACAATAAGGTGAGATACCGGAATCGAAGGTGATTGGGGCAATGACGACCGTCCGCGGTCTCTGGAAGCAGGAACAAAGTAAACACGCGAATGCTTATCAGCAGCTATACCGCAAGAGTGTAGTTCCCGGATGGTTTCCGAGGCTTAGCGTCGATTGTGTTTTCAAGCAACTTCCCCTGTCTTAGCCAGGCAGAGCTGGCCTCCCAATGCTTGCGCGAGTTATCTCCTGGAGCCCCCGAAAATGGTGCAGTCTGCGGCTTGTTGCATGCAAATCCGAGTCGGGCGGACTGATGTAATCGTTTCTGGATTGCACTGTGCTACCAAACAAGAAACTGCGACCGAGTCTAGACTTCACTTGTTGTTGCAAGCTGACATTATTGCCCTTGTGCTCTTCTGGAGCCTGTCGTTGTTCCTTACGGAACCAAGCAGACGCTATAACGTCATCTGTCTCTTCAACTTAATCTACAATTCATATCCCCAGGGTTTGTTGCACAACCTCAATCGCCCTCCACATGATGCACCCTAGCATTGACGCTTGAAGCGCGGGAGTGCAGCACAATCGGGAGCAAGGAGCGCTTCAAGCAACGCTTCTCCGTTGCTTAGCATATAGCGGCGTCGCCATGTGACACACTGATGTTGCTCCCGCCTTTTGGAAGTAAAGAGCACTTGCTCGCACGGCTGAAGAACAAGACAAACTCTCACTCGACTGTCAAGCAAGTCTTGATCGGTGGTGAAGATAATTGGCCCGTTTCCTAGCTTTGACGTGGACCCAGGGATCAAATGCCATCCCACAGAAATCGGAGAAGATGCACCTTGCTGACTTGAGGATTGCGGCTGAGTCATAGATCCAGATTGTCAGTGGGGGTCATGAGGCCAACGTCCCGCTGTGTTTGTGGTTAAGTTCCCGCTTTGTAGAAGAAACACAATCAAAAGAGGAAAGAAGCTCTAAATGAGAGCAGTGTAGCCCATGTCGTACCTGACAGGAACGTCTGTCTCGTACTAGCAAATAGGGACTGCTTGCTATTTGTTAACCACCACCTCGTGTCTGCACCAATGAAATCCGCATTTGACGGCGCAACAATGCACTTAAAGGTCACAGAACCCAGCAAGCAGATAACGAGAGCTGCCCATTACCAGAGATTGTGACATTGAAGTCAGCCTCGGTGCAAACGGGCTGAATGTTATTCAGGTATTAGAAGTCGTAAAGGCATACAATTCAACAAGGGTCATTCAATCAATAAATGGCCCTTCCCTCATCCCACTTCCTCACCTCAAACCCCTTTCCATCCTTTTCTGCGGCGTGCAGTCCCTCATTCCCACCTCTGGGTTCCGCAGGACTACTCTCAATCATGGTCATACCTCCCGACCTCCGTCCCTCTAACCCAGGCACAAAATTGACCGGTCCAATCCACTCCCAAACCCGGCTCCATTCTCCCGATTTCCCTCCCTCCCTCGTCGCAGCCCTAACGTTAGAATTGGCTTCCACGATCTTCTTCACCCTCTCCCATGTCCTCTCCCTTTCCTGCCGACTAAATACGTGCCTCAAAACATCGTCCCTTAGTTGCCCAACACTAATAAACGCCTCAGATACATGTCCATCTTCTTTCAATGCCGCCTGTGTAGCGAGCCTGTCAAGCGTCATAGCCACCAAGCTCGGCGTTTGGCTCTTCGCAGTGCTATACGCCAACAGGCGTTGTCGACCATAGAGCGCACTAGCAATGAATGAGATCAAAAGCCCAATAGGGACTCGATTTGCGACCAGCGTTCTGATGACGGCTCTCCGGAGGGCGCATGTAAAGGGGAGGTTTGCGAAGGAGGTGCTGCTGAGGAGTGTTTGTCCGGATCTACAAGGCTGTCGTTAGTTAGTGATTCGCATGACCAGATTTGCTTTGCTGCAGAGAATATGTAACTCACTTGTCCTGGGTAAGCTTGACTTCGTCTCTGTTCTTGATATCACCGAGAGCACTATTCCACAAATCTTCAAACTCTTCTGGTGACATGTTCTTCCGTCGTTGTTTGGCGATTGTTTCTTTCAGAGCTTCTTCGGATATTTCTAACTTCACGGGAGAGACAATCGTCGCGCTCGACTTCTGCACCGTCAAAGCCGTGCTGCTGCTAGCGCCATCGCCACACTCATAGGCTGCTCTTCTGTCGCGTAGGCTCTCAATCGCCCGGTCAGCAACAGCTTTGATTCTCTTCTCCTTCTCGCTGTCCGGCTCGCATGTCGGCGGAAGAGGAACGAGTCCATTGAAACTCAGTGGATGCTGCTGAAGAACAAAGTCGTGCTCGCATTCGACCTGCATATTCGGGTAGCAGACTGCATGCTGCGGACACGGCTCGCACTGCGGCTGGAAAGCCTCGTGCACCCAAGCAGGAACTTGTTCGACCTCAGCAAGTGACCAGCGCGGCTGACCAACGCCACAGTAACCGACTGAGATCTTCTCTTGACGCCACCAGCCACCGAATGCGCCCAGCATAGCGATCAGCACGGTCCAAGGCGCAGCCTTTGTAGCTGTGCTTGCCGGCTTTCTCTGGTACCGGACCATGTCCTTACTTCGTTTCTTTGCGATGCGACGGTCTGCAGCCATGTCTCGGCTCAGCTCTTCTCGCGCATCTTCTGTGAACTCTTCAGTCGTTTCAACTCCATCAGCACCTGTGCTGAGGTGCGAGACGGGAATTTCCACTTCCTCCTTCTTCACTGTTATCGGCGATCTTGTTGTCCGTCTGCTCGTGCTCTTTCGAGTGGTTGACGCGCCAATTGACTTCCTTGACCTGGACGTGGAAGGTACTCCTTTAGATTCAGAAGCTGGACTAGAACCTTGCTGGAATGGGTTGTCTTGGGTGAATGGGCTCTCATCTGCCTCTAAAGGTGAATGCTTGTCTTTCGTGTCTTGCACTCGTACTGACGGTGTCTGGGCGATTGGTGTAGGGCCAGGTGTGCTCTTCCTCGTCTTCTTCGATGTTTGTACTGCTCTTTCCGGCTCGGTCTCTGTCACCTCAGCGTCTGACACACGCGACGGCTTCGTGCTCCTTCTCGTGGTCGGTGTCTTTGATCGTCGTGTAGATTTAGGGGTAGATTCTGCCTCTCCTTGCACGAGATTTGTCCTGCTCTTCCTACCTCGAGGCGTCTTAGGCGCAGGAGGGGGAGGCATTCGTTCCCGATCGTCGCTTTCTCCTCCATCTAAAGTCTCTTCCTGACTGCTTGGGACATCCGTAATCCCACGGCTGGTGCGCCTGACCCTGTCACGATCGCGCAGTAGCTTCCGTGCTTTTGGCGTTAGTTCTGTTTGTACAATCTCGACCAGATCGCTTTTCTTCGCCGAAGAGGGGTAGCTAATGTTATGCGCAACTAGAATTGAACGCAATCGCGGGACTGTGAGGGTATTGACGTCGAAGCCTGGCTGCAGGTAATACAGCTCGTCTTGTTCGGCCATGCTGGTGGTCAGGGTTGTCGCAGAGGTGCGCGCATGAACTGAAACTCAAACACAGCAATGCGCATAAAGGGGATGCAATATCCTCATGCTAGGAAGTGCAGAAGGATCCAAACGCCATCACGACTGTGTCGCGATTTGTAGACATGTAAACAAAAGCAATTTAGTGACGTGCCGCCAGTAGGTCACTTTCGCCGGCTCCTACTCCACCAATGACTGTGTTTCTTGCCGGCACTGACTACTGCCTGATGATGCCTGGCAACTCTACTTTCCCTTGTATGCCTAGTCATGTTTGCAACAAGATAATGATAAATTTGTGCTCTTCTTAGTCACTGGAAAGAGATAGTACTATAGTTCAATTGAATGTTTGGGTTATTATGTCTCCAAATGTGGTCATACACTCGTAGTAGAAGGCAAAGCACCTATCCCAACTCCTGAAATACAACCAGCTGCATGGAACCAGTAGCAGAGCTTGTAAGGGAGGCTTCCGGCTCAACCAGGTCATGAGGATCTCAAACCAATCCGGATGTTTTGGAACATAAGTGAAAACCTGCAATAAAATACATACGGCTCCATGCTTAGCAACTTGAGTGCCGTAGGGTACTGTAGACCCCTATAAAGCGGAAACAAAGTAAAAAAGGTGTCTGGTTGTGGCCGGCTTAGTGGACGTAGACTGGCTGCTTTCTGAGGGTACTGTAGGCCCCTATGAAGCGGAAGCAAATTAGAAAAGGTGTCTGTTTGTGGCCGGCTTAGTGGACGTAGACTGGCTGCGTTCTGAGGCTAGTGCGGGCGAAGAAGCTCGAACGTCTTCGCCGAGCATATGTCTCGGGATCGGTCTGTCTTCGTTCATCAATGTTAGAGATGGGGCTGCTGTGCTGCAATTCCAGCCGCCATTCATTGATCACGTCTCGACACTGCTGACTCGGAAAGCCTTCGGGTGCGAATCTTGAATCTATCGGCCTCTGGTCACTGATATGGGCACCCACATATCGCGTAACATCGTCGAATGGCTGTGTGGATGCAGGCGTGTCCAAAAAACGGTCCAATGTGCTGCTTGAGGGTACGGCAGAAGGTCCCCCGTAGTCTTGAGTATTTGCAACAGCTTCCACAGAGCTCATCGAACGCCCACAACGGAGCCGAATCGACACATCGCTGTCAGAGCCTTTCACTGGTTCGGAGAATGCTTCTCTGAGCCGCAGACTCTTAATTCCCCTGCTGCTCGAGAACCTTAACAGACAGTCTGCCTACTGGTCAGTTCGCTCGGGGCAGCGAAGCTAGATGATCCAATCTTTACCTGGAATGACCCTTCTCAGAGGGCAGAGTCTCTTGCCAGAAGATGCTTCCCGGCTACTGCTTGAGCCTCTTCTCTTGTGTTCAGTCGAATAGCGAAGCATGATGAGGGTGTGAAGCTTTGTCGATCAGTTGTCTAGGGCCTTTTGGCGACCGGTAGGAAGGCTCGTCCAGATGTCCAAAGTGAAGCAAGCAGTATTAAGAGAAAAGCTAGGCCGGGACGAGATCTAGTGGGGAGACGGATTGTATAAATTAGAAAAAGCGCTTGGCCTCTGGTATAATTGCTACCTCTTTTCTGTTTACTTCGGGATCCATTCGCTCAGCGACGGAAAACGGCCGTGCATGACCTCTGCGAACTTTGTTGCTCTCCACGTATCGCTCTGCGATGACTTTTGCGTGCTTGAAAATGCGTCCTGATTGACTGCTTCACTCATAGTTGCTGCATCCGCCCGTAGGATCATCTCTGCTATGCGTCAGGAAGTACCATGCTATACTTGAAACCGAGCTAATGGAAGGACTCGGCTTTCGTAGGAAATACACTGGATGTTTGATCCAGTGAGTAAGCAGGATTTCGAGATGCTACATGGCTGATCAGCAAGCTAGGCGCCTCATTTGCAATCGTAGTAGCAAAGGTTCTATGCATCAGCGAAGACGCCAGAAGGCGCGAGGCGGCGACACACCTGACCCAACATCGCATGACTTGCTCTTCCCGTGGGAGAGCCTTGCTAGCGTCTCATAACCTCGATCAGGTCTAGTTAGAGCCCGATAGATGAACACTAAGCTGGTCCTGTGGCTTTCGTTCCTCCTATGGTAATAGTGAGATTGGTTGCTGGTATGAACCCCCACGATGTCGTCATGTTCTTGGCTCTTTTGCCTGGTTGCAGGTCTCTCAAAGTCCTGGTATTTGTATTCCTGTGGCAGAATGTACGTCAGAGGGAGCTGCGCGGCCTGTAACCGGTCAGCATCCAGCTTTCTGCTGTTGCATTGAATGCTGTATCATGATATGATCGATGCCGGAGTCGCATTTGCCGATCACTTAGATATCTGAATATTACAGGCCTTTGGTCTTCACGTAGCCCCTACCATAGAGATCCCAACTAGATGCAACGGAACTATCTTCCCGCTTGTGAAAATTAAGCATCAGATCAACCAAGTTTTCGAAGCTTTGTCTGATTTGCCCGACGCTTCTTATGCCCCGTAGACACTTGTGTCTTGCCAAAGGCGGGCCGCTCATCTCAAAGAGACTCTGATCTGGTGACTTACTATCCTCAACCTAGTCGCCCCGACGAGGCGAAGAATCAGACGTATGATATGCTGGGTAGTAATCCGCAAGGTGTTGCTATCATCCATTGATCTCCTCCCAAAACCGACGCCCGGTTTGCGACAACGAGTCTAATTCGGAGGAAGTGTCACGGGTTCGGCTGGCGGCCGGCTTCTGGACCCGAGTCTTGTATGCCAGGTACTTTCACCATCGGCTGGCGTTAAGGTAGATGGACCATAGATGGGGAGTCTCCCAGACCGAAAATCAAAAATATCCGTTGTGGACTGCGTGTGTATCCATTGTGCCAAAACTGCTCTTGGCGACGTCAAAGAACAAAGTCCTTGATCATCAGTTGCGAGCAGCCTACTCAAGTAATATTCTTTCACCGCCACAGCGGGAAGTGTTTGCCAGCTTCGACATGCAAGCTGCAGCTCCCTGCATTGACAACACGAAGGACGTGCATAATGACTTGAATGTCGTTGGTGGTGAGTCCAGCTTGTTGGCCAACTGCAGGCATGTCACGACCAAGGCATGCACATGACCTTCACATCAGGGTCCACGTTGTGAAAGACTAGTGCATAAAAGTCAAGGGCCTTACCAGTGGTATAGTTGCTGAGAATCTTAGTACCACGTTGTCGGACAGCAAAGTTTCCCCTAATGCAATGACAACACCAAGCATTGTTGAATTTGGTTGACTCAGCGCACTCTGACAGGACACAGTTGGACGAGCGACCAATAGAGGATGAATGGTCTCTCATGGAATCAGAAAACCAAACGAGGTCTTGACATAACGTGTCTCGATGTCATCGGTTGCAATTTGAAATTTCAGGAGAAACTGCCTTCTATGGATACACGACTTGAAAGGATCAACGAGTGGGAATCTCTGTGGAAGGTAAGTGCTTGTGACAAAGACAGTCGCATTTGAGGATCTGCCACAAACCCACCGGCATGAAGGTTGGGCTCATGCCTTAACACAGAAAGCGCATCCATCCGGGCGAACTTTCCAAGCTGTGCAAACTCCTCAATCTTCCAGACGTCGCCTTGGTCTTCACTGAAATTACCAAGCGTTGACCTCAAACGAAGCCTCATCGAAATAAGTAGCCACTACTGTCCTCTGCGCGAATTGTCGCCCTGCTAGAGACTGTAGAGCTTTCTTCGCTGACTCAACATCAGAATATTTCAGGTAGATTTTGCCCACACCATTTGATTGCCGGCTGCCGCCCGCCGGTCTGGGTATTTTCATCTCTGTTATCTGGCCATATTTCTGGCACTCCTCCATGATGTCTTCACATATTTCTGGTACACAGTGTTAGTGCCTGCTTAAAGAAAATCGAGCGGAGTACACATACCTTCATATTCTTCATTGTCTATCAGCTCCTCCGGTGTCACCATGTTAAGTAGTTGAATTACCCGGCCTTCTTCAAGATCTGTAGACTGGGTTCCAGCAAACATTGACATGGCGTTAACACCCATCTCCATGCCCGATGCTTGCTTGAATCCAATCGACGCAAGGTTAGTCTTGAGCTTATTCTCGCCGATGTCCATGCCATTCAGACCTTCCACCGCAATCTGTGTTGAGCTAGAGTCGGCGTATTCAAGGAAGCAAATACCCTATGTTGTTAGCACAAGCTGAGACCACGACCATCGCATTACTTACCCGCGATGTATCCGCTCCTTGATCCTTCACGAGCACAAAGGCCTTCAGATCCCCGAACGACTGAACAAGCTCAAGGACTTGCTCGTCGGTGAGATAAGGAGGGATGTTACTGATGCTAATCTTGTTCTCTGAATCAGGTACTTCGGTTGAAATACCGCCCTCCCCGTTGCTATTGTATTCATCAGCGTCTGGTGACGGGACGATGTAGTCTTTCGGTCTTTTAACTTGCAAGCCTTTGACACCACTTGCAGCATTGCCATTGGCTTCCGTCATGTGCTCCTCCATTGTTTCACCATCGAGCGCAAGTGCCACGGTCGTATCGTATGGCGTTTTGAATTCAGCAATGGCGAAACTGCGGTCTCTGGAGATATTGACTGACACACATGGATCTATGCTTTTCGTAACGTTCAGACCATTCAGATGCAGGTTGAACCAATTGGCAACGCCATCTTCGCTAACGGAGGCTGGCATGTTGTATAGAAATAGTCTCTTTGACTGCCTTGCAGTCGCAGGCTTCAGTGCTGATTTATCGATGTTTGTCGGCTGATTGATGAATGCTTGTAGCTTAGCTTGATCCATCTGCTGTCGAGGAGCACCAGGCAGTGGGAACATTCCTGACAGCTTGGCCTGCTCCGCTGTCACATTCTCGTAGCCTGGTGGCTTGATGTCCCACTGCGTGAGACGTCTCTTCCTCTCGAGGATAGGCGTCACGTCCGTCAAGTCGGGTGTCGGCTCTCGCTTCTTCGGAGGTGGACTGTTGGCTTTCGCACCTCGAGCTTGAGCAGCAAACTCGTCTCTATCTTCCCTTGCGCCTCGGTCGTCTTCATGCTCACGACGGCCTCCTCTTCGATCGTCAAACAGGTCGCGGTCTCCTCGCCGGTTGTCCCTCCTGTCGTCTCTGCGGCCTCCACGCCTGTCACCGCGATCCCAGTCTCGATCATCTCTGCGGTTGCTGTAGCGTTCTTCTCTTTCCCGCGCTCTGTAGTCTCGGCTGGATGAATATGAATCTTCGTAGTCTCTTCGTGAAGATCTATGACCGTGAGGTGATCTGCTTCTTCTGCGCTCTCTGTCCCCGTGTCTATCACGCCGGCTGTCTCGATCTCTATCGCGATCACGTCTGTCATCTCTGTCATGTCGCGAGCTCTATGTTGCATTAGCGTTTGTTCTGTTATAGAGTTTGTAGTCCCTACGTAATGTTCCCGTGGTCGGCCCGAGTCTACTTCAGTCAGTGTCTGCGCAGGAATAAAGTCTACCCATATTTACCTCGAGACCCGCCGTAGGAATCGATGTTCATGTTTCGCCGGTAGTGGCTGCTCGCCCGTCTTTCGGAAAAGCGTAAGTCGCACAGTAAAAGTCTGAGTAATAAAACTTCCGCACAGGGCACACTCTTAATCGAAAAAGGCTATTATGCAAGATTGAAAACAAATTGAAACTATCCCAGCTACACGAGAGCCGTGAGCAAAAGTTTACCTTGGATTCAGATTGGGTCGCTGCAGGCACAGCCTTATGGAGATTCGCTGACTAGAGCGAGGCTCCGCGTTTGTGTTTCGGGGGTAAGCCACGTTCCCTGACCCTTTCTACTATCCAATCGGGGTCCAGTTCAGCAAGGCTGCCTTCACCGTGAGCTGGACTCAGAGTTGTGGCGCCAAGATCGAAGTCACTAATTGTACAATGTTTCATTTGACAAGCTCGGGACTGCAACATTGGAATATGGAATAGACGAGCTTTCGAAACGTGGATGAATTTGCCATACGCCCTGCCATGCCTGCCTCCTCTCGTAATGACCGTGTCAATAACTCGAAACCTACCAATCTTCGAGCTGACTCAGTTGCGTCGTACGCAACAGAATATTTGATACATACGAAGCTAAAATGCCATGACCTCCTTCTGCAACTTTTGTGTGAGCTCAGCCAGCCCTTTGTATACTTCCTCATTAAGATCGAACCTATCGACCATATGGATGGTATCGTCCACCTCGTCCTCCCCTAAAGTTAGCGCCAGGCTTTCCAGCATTCTTCGGTCCGGTGGGTGCATTAGCAGGAGCATTACTCGGCTGTGGTGTAGGTCCCTTGGGAGGTCGATTACCTTGGGGCGTGTTGTGTCTAACAGCGCCGACACTCCCTCTGCCATTCTGATTGCCACCGTCGGGTTGGGGCTCACCATCGTACATACCCTCCCATGACTGTGGGCCTCCTTGGTTTTGGTTTTGGTTGAAGCTGCCTCTATTAGCGTGGTGGCCGCTTCCTTGGCGTCTAGCCAGTTGTTGCTCATACTTTTGTTGCTCGAAAGCTTGCTGCTCCTGGGCTGTGAAGCCTGGTCTGCCCGGTCCGCCCGGTCCCATATTTCGCTGGTTTCCGCCCATGCCCATGCCGTTCTGCATCTGCATCATCTGCATCATTTGCTGCTGCATCTGCGGAGTCATACCTTGCATGCTGCCGGGGGCTTGCATATGTTGCATCTGTGCCATCATCTGTGGGTTCATATTATTCATGTTATTCATACCACTCATGGCGTTGGCTGCCATGGCTTGCTGCATCATGGCGAAGTACTGTTGCATCTTTTGCCAGTACTGGGCCATCATCTGAGGAGTCATACCGTTTCCACTCATCATGTTTTGGGTCTGTTGAGGCTGGTTCTGGTGTGGTTGTTGAGTATCGTATCGATCGTCTCTGCCAAACTTGCCCTTTCGGCCGCCTCGGACGTCGTGGTCCTCCTCTCCCATCTTGCCTCGTGGCTGGGCCTTCTTGACTTCGATCGGCTTGTTGAGGATTTCCAGAGGCTGATGCTCTAGCACACGTTCAACAGCAGCTTCACTATCGAAAGTGACAAACCCAAAACCCCTTGGTCGACCGGTGTCTTTGTCCATCATCAGGGTTGCATCAATGACTCGTCCGTACTGAGCAAAGAACGTGGTGAAATCATCCTCAGTGGCTTCTTGACTTACGCCGCCGACGAATATCTTTGACGTTTTCTCCTGCTCGTCTCGCGGTATAGCTCGCTTGGGATCAATCTGGGCACCTTTACGTAAGCTTGCATTGTTTGACGTTTTAGAAGAACGAAATTGTTGAAGTTTTACTGCCGGACTGGATCCGAGGGCAACTTGCTTCTGAACGGAATCTTCAAAGAAAGTGGGCCTTACAATCTTGCCGTCTAGGAAATGTTCTTTAACCATGACAGTATTGACGACTTTGGGATCCTTGAACGTGAGGAACCCGAAACCTCTTGACCGACCGGATGCACCATCGCGCATAACGGTGCATTCTTGGACTTCACCAAACTGTGAGAAGTAGTCGTACAGCGAACCTGCTCCCTGTTAGACACACGTGCTGCTGAGAACACCGAACATCAGGCTAGCTCAAGAACATACTGTCTGTGGTCTCCCAATTCAGTCCGCCAATAAACATCTTTCTGTGGAGAATGCGTGTTAGCTACCTGACTATCTCAAGATGCACGGCGCTATGAGGATTGATGTTCCAATGATCGAAGCTGCATGTCGCCATCCTGCACATCACGCCCCTCAGAGTTTGCGCTTTATGGTCGATTAGTTTTACATCCATAGCGCGGAGATGGACGTCCAAATGTGCATATCGTATGGCTGCGCGGTCGGACTTCCAAGTGCATACACAATAGCGTGAGACCCAGAATACTGCAGCGACTGGCAATTCAGAGCTACTAAGCTGGACCTTCACCGAGCCAAAACACCAACACTCGTCGGACCGTGCCCGCTGCCTGCAAGGCTAGGATTCAATCTCGTGCTCTAGACACCGACGAGTCTCATATACACGAACTTGGCAAGGCTCGTGACCGAACAAGCTCGGAGACGAGTCAAGATGTGCACCGTGGCCGCGTCAGATAGGCCAAGAACAATCGTTGCAAGGAAGGTACTGCTCTTCACTAGATTGCCATGGCATGCCCACGCTCTGATGAGCTTCTGGGCCCGCTTTGAGGTCTTTCTCGTAATCATATCCACTCTATGTTGGCTTGTGCAGATATAGCCTGTCTGATCTCGAAAGTATATGCTCATGAATCGTCTTGAGGTTTTTTGGATCTAGTCGCTCTTTTCTTTCCCGTCACGCCAGTCCTGCTCTCCGAGTAACACGAAGTCTTCACTTCTGGTTGTTCGCGAAACACTCTTCAGTATTTGCATCGTTGTCCATTGAAGCGGACACCTCCCGTGACCGTAAACACAACTGATAAGCCTTGCGAATCTAGTTCACGAAGAGGACTGGCAGAGGCCACCCTCCGCCGACCTGTTCAGTCCCAGTTCCGACGGCTGCTTTTGGCTGTCCTCGTGCGGACTCCTTCTCCCAATCATGCTAGGTCGGTCTCTCAAGCACATTTGCTTCTAGTTTTCGAGTCTTCTGCACCCCTTTTCCGGCTTCCATCACACAGCTTCGAGCTTACTTACCACAATGGAACACTTTGGATTGAGGATGGAGTTTCAGTATGAAGGACTTACCCGTCTTCTTTCATCTGCAGTGGTTCATCTCTAGCAGCGGCAGTGCTCTGCGGTCTTTCTATATCATGAGCAGGCGTGACACTTTGGTCTTGACCATTGTCGTAATGACCTGAGAAATCTTCGAAGGAGTCTGGTGGCGCGGCTGTGTCAGGTTCTTCGCCATACCCAGGCTCTTCTTTGGTGTCTGCCGATGCAGGCATAGGGGCGTTTGGCTCTGAAGGCACGACTGTGCTCGCCTTTGTTTCGTTCGCCGTCTCCTCGCCATCGTAGCTATAAGAACAAGAGTTACTTTGTGTTCCCACTCAGCATTTCGGGTAGCCAGCGTGGACTTACAGATCAGCGAAGAGATCTTCCTCCATCTCTTCAGGCTCTGCCATGGTTGCTGAGATGACAGCAGAATTGAGCGCACGCAAGAACGTTAATGGTGTCCCTTCGCGTCAGTTGCGAGGACAGAATGTCGGACCAACACGTCGCGATCAGTATCGTTGATAGACCCACTTAGATGATTGACGAGAAGGACAATTACAGACTCGAAGTGGAGATCATCGCTGTTTTGGTCAGTGGGCGATTGCAGTATTCTAAAGGTGATTGCAGGTTGAATCGGGTAAGAAGTAATTAAATGACACCCTCGAATTACTGACATTCAGATCTCCGAGCGTCACTTTCCTTACAGGTTACCACCGCGCCTAACAAACAAGTGGTCTTGGCAAACGTCAGGGACGCTCTAGCCCGCCGGGATTCGTGCGTCGGACGAGGCGACGGTCACCCACGGCTGGACGTATCTACCATGCGCAGATGCGCTTTGGATCTACCATCAAGGCTTAAAAGGATGCACTGGGACGATACCTGGGCAATCTTCGCGTAACAAAACTGCTTGTGAAGCCTGAATGAGCTCGTGGATGTCACAATCTTAAACTGAAAAGATGGGTTACAAGAAACCGCATCATCAGGTATGAGACTCGTGAGACTCGTGGAGGCACAGTACTAATAACCCTTCAGGAAATGGTTCAGGTTGGTATCCCCGGGACAGGCTCAGTCCATCGCAAGCACTGTCTGCTTGCACTCTCAGAAGACATGGCTGATTTCGTACTATGGGCTCGCAGACAGATCAGAGTACGTACGTTGTTGAAATGCTTGAT
Source organism: Herpotrichiellaceae sp. UM238 (assembly GCA_000315175.1). NCBI lineage: Eukaryota > Fungi > Ascomycota > Eurotiomycetes > Chaetothyriales > Herpotrichiellaceae > Herpotrichiellaceae sp. UM238. Next base: position 54,313 of record AMYF01000020.1, on the reverse strand, counting down.
AGCAAACAGCCGCTGACGGTTTCAGACGGTCCTCGTCACCATTCTGGCGTAGTCGCTCCCAGACGCCGCGAAATGTGGCTGCAAGGAATAATGTGGTTGTTGGAGCATCCTATTCGCACGCAGATATGCTGAAGTTCGACTCACTGTGAGCAACGACCCATGGCGACTGCAATACATGCTAAGCAAATCAAAAGGTCACTGGGCTCCTCTTCTCGACCGCAAACGCCTTCTGCCGCCTCCGCTCGAGCTTCACCTACGCCTTCAGAGCGACAGGTATATCAGTCGCCCGAACGGAAGCCACCTTTAGGATCCTCTACTTCAATATTGAACGCCTGGGGAGCGCCGAATCGAACTGCGATTGTGGACGATGAAGATGACGGGTTGGTCTATGAGGACGAAGAAGACGAGTTTGGACTGCCGAGCATTGCCAACATGAACGTGAAAAAGCCAAAGAAGCACCGCCTTCCAACTTTGAATTACAGCGCCGACCTCGAAAAGACAAGCTCTGCACCGAACCTGCTTGGTACATCCATGCCGCAGCATCATCGTTCTAACAGCTTCGACATTGCTGAGGAAAGAAATACATTGTCCTACCCAAGCGCAAACACAGGGGACGGCAAAATACTCAGGCCACAGTACAAAGAGGTCTTGACGGACCCCGCAAATTCTTTGCATCTCATTCGGCATCCACCCCTTCCGTCAGATGCGAGTGCGAAGCAGGTCGAAACTCACAATACGAGAATATCTAGAATCAACAAATTCAAGCGCATACTGCAAGCAAGCACTGTCTCGTTACCAGAACTGAGGTCTGCTGCCTGGTCGGGAGTCCCTGAAGAGGTTCGTGCCATGACGTGGCAGCTATTACTTGGATATCTGCCTGCACAGAGCGAGAGAAGGGTAACGACTCTCGAGAGGAAACGGAAGGAGTACCTGGACGGCGTTAAGCAAGCGTTCGGAGAGGGAAGTATTGCCAACCGCCGGAATGTTAACTCCGGATTAGCAGGACTTGCATCCAATCCTCCTATCACCACTGGTCGAGGTAGGGGTCTCGATGAAGCTTTGTGGCATCAGATTGTCATAGACGTTCCTCGAACAAATCCACACCTTCCTCTGTATCAGTTTGAGGCAACTCAGAGGTCCCTGGAACGTATCTTATATGTTTGGGCTCTCAGACATCCAGCGAGCGGTTATGTCCAAGGCATCAATGATCTTGCAACACCCTTTTGGCAAGTTTTCCTTGCTGTGTACATTACGGACTTTAACATTGAGAGAGGCATGGACCCTGGTCAGTTACCGAAGCAAGTACTGGATGCAGTTGAAGCGGATACATTTTGGTGCTTGTCAAAACTACTTGACGGTATTCAGGACAATTACATCGTGGCTCAACCTGGCATCCACCGGCAAGTCGCTGAATTGAGAGATCTTACGGCACGAATCGACGAACGGCTTGCCAAGCATTTTGAAAGCGAAAACGTTGAATATATGCAATTTAGTTTCAGGTGGATGAACTGTCTGCTGATGCGCGAGCTCAGCATGCGCAGTGTGGTCAGAATGTGGGACACTTATCTGGTATGCACATTTGACAACCCGAATACATCGCTTGCTGACGTAGCTCAGGCTGAAGAGGATGGATTTTCACAGTTTCATCTCTACGTCTGTGCTGCTTTTCTCGTGAAGTGGTCAGACCAGCTCGTGAGGATGAATTTTCAAGAAATTCTCATGTTCTTGCAAGCTCTGCCTACGAGAGAATGGACAGAGCAGGACGTCGAGCTTCTGTTGAGCGAAGCATTCATCTGGCAAAGCTTGTTTCGTGGCTCAAGGGCACACTTGCGGAACCAATCCTCGTCTTCAGTTACCATGGGGTCTCTTGGCCCGCCAGGTTGACGAGTTCCCCATCGATGATCTAGTCTAATCCCCCCAAACTCAATCTGTGCTGCAAAATGCATCGGCTAAAAGCAACGTGATGGTCTGTTCATATTGCGTCGTTTTCCCCTTGGCTTATGCGCGAGCGTGGGAGAGAGTCGTGGAATTTTGTACGAGCTCGTGGCAATATTGGATGTGATTCGCTCGGGCGCTTACCCTAGTGACGTCAGACATCAGCGCTCGCACTACCGCAGTAGGTTCTGTGGCGGGCATGCTCTGCGGAAGTAAAGTGCAGATTGTAGAAGTCATCATGATGTATCGTGTGCTGAATAGCTCTTTCGAGCTGTCATCGCCAGCCATGAGAAGAGTTTACTGGGAGAAAGCTAGTCATGCCTGCACAGTATCAAGCTAATGAACTCAAGACAGATCTCTAGACCGCAAGTACGTCTGATCATGCCCGTGTACACATTCACTTTCTTTTGTCTCAGTCCTTTTTGGCTGAGCACCTCTCATGACTCTTTTCTTTCGTGCTCCATCACTGCGTGTGTTGAAACAATCGCAAGTTATCGGCTTCAGTCTTGTTGCTTCTCGAGCTGCCCTTCCCTTGTCCCGTGTACGAAACAACTCTTCCCAGCACAGAGCAAACATGCCCAACAAGCATAACCACAAAGGAGATGTTTCTGAGCACATAAATAAGGAAACATCCGGGGCCGCAGACGAGGCTCATCAGTTTCAGTCTGGCACTACTACACACCGCAAAGAAGACGAGTGGAAGCACAGGGAGCCATACCGAATTCATGAAGATGATGAGAAATTCCCGGTGAAATGGAGAGGCGGCTGTCATTGTGGAAAGATCAAGTACCAACTGAGCAGAGACAGACCTTTGGCTTCTAAATTTTGCCATTGCACAACCTGCCAAAGATTGCACGGAGTTTGTCTTCAAAACTCTTGAGGGGTACTTTCGCTAACAGTTGCAGTCCCCGTTCCAATGGGCAGCGATTTTCCACAAAAGTGATATCAACTTTACCAACGGTATTCACGACCTGGGTTGGTACGATCCCACCGGCAAGTCTAACACTCACCACCTGCCTTGCAAGGTGCAATGTTCATTCTGCCGCACCCCTATCATGGACGAAGGCAGGAACATGATATTGCTTTTCCCAACTTTGATTGAGGGCATAAACAAGAAAGAGGCTCGCGAGGCATTCAAGCCGACATGCCACATGTTCTATACGCAGCGAGTGGTAGACTTCAATGGTGATGGGATCGTAAAATGGAAGGGCTTAGACAACATGAGCGACCTGATCGATGATGACGAGACCGTGCTCGTCAAGCATGAGGAAGGTATGAGCGAAAAGCAGATGGACGACAAGAAACGTAAGACAGTTGAAGACGGGAAATTTGATGAAACAGAGCGGAAGGAGAAAGATCTGAAGATCTAAGCTGCTGTGGAGAGTCCGAGTCGCATCAATTGAGGTTGCTCTTGCTAGGGTATAACTTCGAACGTTGCTGGAAGCATGTCATCTGCCAGGGACTAAAGTCTCCAACTCATAGGATTTTTGGATGTATGCTTTTGAAATGTCTGTGTATTGTTGTGGTTTATTCCTCGTTGCATTATGTGCCTCAGACCGCGCGTTAATGGTATAACTGAAAGCTCTGCATTATTCTCGAAGCCACTAGTTGCGCTATCGTGAAATCCGAATCTCGCACTTCTAAGCACCGGTGTTTCAGAAGCCTCATCTAACCAATCATAATTGCAAGCGAACCCATGCTTACGATTGGCCACCGTGGAGATTGGCTTACGAGGCTAAAGCCCCGAAAATCTGCAAATCGTGTCCGGTGTACCCTCTTAGGCTTGTCCTCCGTCTCAACAGTTCGGTTTGGCAAAGATAGACAAGCCTAGGGGCTTTTACAAGAGTTGCATGTGAACCGAAAGAATGGCTGCGGCCGATGAGGTACGTACATCTGTCAAGCCATGCACGTGCAACTACTGTTCCCATTGCCTCGTAAATACGTCTTTCATTTTCATTTTGATATGTCCGTTCGTATAGCAAGCATAATATCTTCCACTGTACGTCCGATCCATTTACCATGAGATCTTGTCACAAAGCTCTCCTCCTCGCACTCGCGGTCGCCATATCCTTCTGGGTGTCTTTTGTTTTCGGCGGTAGACAAGCACAATTTAATGATTGGCACTACGACTACAGGGTGCTCAGCTACGGGCTCAATCGGCCAGAGAAGCATGACGACCTTGGTCGAATACCCCCCAAGTTTCAGTCTTCACGGGGAGGGTTCGGCCAACGAATGATACCAGATGACGTCGGATACCGGTAACAGGACACATCGCAAGCGAAGGAATTCTTCACTAGCAAATCTACAAATAATGCTCGGTCAGGACAATAACGATACTATGAAGTATTAATACACCGTCGACATTCTCTTTCTCACGTTCTCAACGAGCGACTTCAAGCTCTCCTTCAATTCAGTTGCAAAATACTCAACTACCACGACACAACAGAAAGACTCTCGATACCACGGCATGATCGAGTATAGCGGAAGAGGTCATCGAGCAGCAAATTCGAACCTTATGCTGAGCACAATACCATCCATTCGCTGTAGCATGAGCAATACCAGCAGTACAGCAACTGGCTGCGACCCAAAAATACGGGCGTGCACCACTTCCACGAATCAATCGTGATCAAAGTCAAGACATGGCGTCAAACCCGCCTGAGGCTGAAGTAGCACAGAGACAATGGCGTTGATGGCTGGAGAAGATTGCGGCAGCGGCGCTGACGGAGTCTGTATCGGACTTGCGGAGCTTGGCACGCAAGTGGAATCCTCTTTCTTTTGCTTGCTTTCAGGAACCAAGCAGATAGACTTATTACAATAACTTACGACCTTCACCAGGGATCAAGCCGTCTCGGATCTTATCTTTCTTTCATTCCAATTCTCGAAGTTACTTCTCGAAGCGAATGCTCAAGAAAATGATCGGCATTGAACGGAAGGGTGTTATCTACAAAACTGATGACATTGGTGGTCGGCGCTCGCGGTGGACCTCAGAGGGCTTGGACAAGCCCAAAGTTAGTCGGCGAGACCCATGGCGCTAGGGCGCCAAATCCTTAACCAAGCGCTTGGCGTTTCTCTCCTCCAAGCCCCTGAACTTTAGTTTTCACCGATCTCCGTTCAGGCTTGAGACACGACAATAATGTTGGAGCTCATGGTGAGCACTACTCTGATGTTTGTACGAGCATTGCATTAGATACGATGTATCAACGTGCCAGAAATGCAGCAACAGGTAATCAGATCCTTCAGGATGGCCAATGAAGCTCCACGACATGGTCAATATAGGTAGAGGCATGACCATGGCGAGTAGGCAGACCACGAGCTGTTGCCTGCTCTTGAGGAGTCTTCGCAATGGCTCAGAGACGTTTGGAAGTCGCGATGCCGCGTATTTTCGTATCGCTATGCTGAACTGCTTCCCATACGCCGCAGACGAATAACAATCAGGGTTGTCCATCTATGCGAAGTTGACTATCGTCAAGCGCAACAAGGTAAACCATCATTCTCGTAATACAAATCAGAGCCCCTGCTAGGTTGTTTTTGGGCACTGCTGCCGTTATTTCAGACGTCCAGCAAGAAGCCTTAGGTGTTGGAGATGAACCTCTTGTAGGTCACAACCACGAAGAGACCGGAAGCCTGTCAGCGATGCGATACGAGTCGCTCGAAGTATGAAAGCGCAGACGTTGACAGCAAGTTGAAAATTGGAAAAGCGCTGGTATTATCACCACGTCACGCATTGCTGTTACTGTCAAGTTTTTACTTTTATTGGGAAACCCAGCGTTGATAGAAGGTAATGCTGAAACCTTGTGAAATGCAAACAACTTGTCACAATCAACGTATACCCTCATCGACACGTTGGTCCCCGCCGCCGCCGGCGGCATCTGTCACATCGTGGCACAAACCACCATCAATGTCGGCAAGAAAGTCATCGTCAAGGCAGGCTGAATAGAATACGTACTCCGGGCCGCTGCCAAAGAAATCAAAAAACTAAGGTTCGATGCTCTAGGAGACGTTAGAGTTGCGCAGGTACCTTTATTCGTTGACCGAGTCAGTGACCATTCGTGTCGCAATACCATTATCAAGAGCGCCGGCGTTCAGCGCGCCACCGAGTCGAGGTGCTAGAGGAGGGATATTTGGGCAGAATTGCGTCAAGTATTCAAGATTGTAGCATATCTACTACGCCTTGAAGGTTCACCTTCCTCATCGCTTGATATTTGCATCTCAAAAGCCGTCTCGGTTACCTGCCTCTTCTCCGAAGTGGAGTTATCCGACTCAGACTTCCTACAAGCCGACTGAGGCTTTCACTGCGCAAAGGCCCACCGGGCCTTAATTCTTACATCCCGTGGACCGACGCACCGGGCCAACTTCCTGCTTCCGATATTTACATTATTTTCCCCGGCAAGTACGGCGTCGTTATCACTCTAGTTCGGTCCTCGGCTTCGCCTCGTCAGCTGCAGGAATCACGCCAGAACGGGACCCTGGCATGGCTGTCTTTCTCTATGGTCAATAAGCGTGCTCAGATGACAAAACATACCGTGGAGGTGAAGTCATGGAAGTTGTGCCGCCACGATTGCTGCGGATCTGCATAGAGAGAGGACGAGTCTGGAGGTAATGAAAATAGTAATCGGACTGCGTCGTAGTCGCTAATATATATGTCTGAGGTTAATGTGATTGAAACAATTCATGATAGTCTAATCGTATGGCATCCTGCTAAAAATGTTGGATTTCGTAAGTCGCTAATTGCTAAGTACTTTTGGCACCCAATGGACATACAAGTGGATGGAAACGATCGGGGCCTGTCTGATACAAAGTGCGTGGTCATGCTCATCCATAAGCGCAATTTGGACAAAGTGGTCTATTGACACCCTCGTCCATCGCAGGACCGAAACTAGATGCTTGATGGCACATTGAACGTGTGGCCTTTGCAAGGAAGTACATAAGCCGGATCGCGTGTACAGATTATGGCCTAACAATATGAATGCTATACCACATACGAAGACAGCAAGTATGATTACACCAGAAATGGAACCTCAACGAATGCTTATTGGACCGCCGAATGCGGTACACTTTCCAAATTAGAGGAGCCTCGCTGTATACCACAGCGAGGTTAGTACAAATTTCACTTCAACTCATTGCAGTTGCCAGGAGTGTTCTCAGATCCAGCGGGGTCCATTTTCCCTCCAGAAAGTCCGGATATCGTTGCAAAAAACAGCTGTGGAAATCTCGAGGACTCGTGCGATGCCACTGCGTGTAGCACAGCAATATCTGCGAGCTCTCATTGGCCATCCTCGGCCACCTTCACAATTATCTTGCCTCTTGTCCTGCCGGTCTTCAGCTTTCCGAATGCTTTGCCAATGTCGGCGAGATCGAACGCATTACCATCCTCAATCACCGTCCTGACTTTGCCCTCCACCATCCACTTCCCGACTAGATCCCATTCCTCCTTGCTAGTACCCGTTAGCATGAACAGCTTGAATGGCCTCTTTCCGCCGCCTAGGAAGCCCGGCCATAGCTGCATCTTAGCTATATCAAGTACGCCTTTCGGGCCCGTGCCAGCCCCAACCAAAATATATTTACCACCCTCTTTTAGACACTGGTGTGCCTTCCAATATATTTGTGGACTTCCGACGTTGTCGATGATACAGTCGAGCTTCTGGCCGCCGTTCTTTCGACTCCACTCTTTGAGACCCTCAACAATATCCTGAGACTTGTAATCAATCACCTCATCCGCTCCCAAGCTCCTCACGAGCTCCGCATTGGCACCGCTACAGCTCGCAATCACACTCTCACACCCAAATCCATGCTTCGCCATCTGCACCGAAAACGTACCCGTCCCACCACTTCCTCCATTCACAAACACCTTCCCGCCCCTCTCCCTCTCGCCAGTCTGACTAGACGTAAGCCCTCCTAACTTCAAGGCCTGCAACGCCGTCATACCCGCCACACCCACGCCTCCCAACTCCTCGAGCTTCCGTCCCTGCTGTAGAAAGCCCTCTGGCACCTTTGCAATGCCATTTTCGCCCTTGCACACTGTGAATTCGGCGGCCGTCCCGTGCTTCTGCGGTCCGTTGAGCTTACCCCAGACTAAATCATCAGGCTTCAGATCGGGGTGGTTTGTCTGCGATACGCGCCCAACGAAATCGATGCCAGGCGTTATTGGCGGGGCACCGATCAAGAGGCGGGGAAGTGGGAAAGGGAGCGAGGCGATTTTGAAATCGACGGGGTTCAAAGAGGTGGAAAGGACCCGGATTACGGTGTTGGTTCCTGAGCTCGGGAAGGGTGGGACTGAGGCTGTTTGAGAGACGGTGGTTAAGGAAGGGTTCGAGGGATTCAGTTGAGCGGCACGTTGGGAGGTCGGAAGGGAAGAAGAGTGTGCCATGATTAATAAGTCTTGATCGACTAACTCGACGTAGTATGGCGCTCGCCGGGCAGCTGGCTGGTCGGAGGTTCTCCGCTTTTGATTGGCTGTAATTGGCCACTACTTTCCTATATTAGGTTGGGACGCCACAAATAGGAAACAGGATTAGTTTGGCAGAGACTTGATAATGTGAAGAATGCGTGAATCTTAAGTAAACAATGTCAATGATTTCAACGGTTGTGGATTGCGTCGGCTCGCTTGGAACTGTGAACAATGCCCAACGTCATGAGAGATCCGAAGAGACGCCGATCTTGAGGAAAAGCGCTAACGAGACCTGCGACGCGCACGAGACGAGTCAAAATGGCGTGAGGGAACAGGCCACAAGCCTATGTAAGAATTAGTCTCTACCCAGCTGTCTCGTTTGTACAGAACAATCCCTCTTCTAGTGCGGACCTTCTCAGCGCAAGACCTGGGTTTACTGTCTTTGTATTCGGAGGAACAAGCAAGGATAGGAGGCGCTATTGAGATGCTTTATCTAAACTTTGATTCGCATCAACAAGATGTGACATGGTAAGCGTCACAGCAGCACAGTCTTAGCAGATCCGAGGTCGAAGTCTGACGATGCACTCTCTGCGTTTAGCTGCTTTCCCTCTGGGGCAGAAACTACTGTCGAGTCGACTTATGAGACTGAGGCTGATTGTGCACAAATTGTGACCTCTTTGCAGACAACCCGTCGAGCACCACAATTAACTCGCAGGGAGCATAGACCGCAAATATAGTATACCTCTTCATGTCACATAGCTGATGTCAACTTAGCAATACCAACGCTTTCTTGTTTGCATGATCTTTCGAAACATGTCATCGCAAACGCGCTTTGACGTTGGCCGTTTGACGACCTTCGGTCCCTGTGGCTTGATGAAGTGCGCAGCCTTTCAGTCTCTCGAGCTCAAAAAAATCTAGCAATGTTAATGAACGCGACAATACATTCAAAAGAGGGGCAGACAACAAGTCAGTGCAGCGATCGAACACCAGTCAAGATATCCTTTTCCATGACTTTTAGGCTTTCCTAGCATCAGCCACCGTTTCTTTGGCAATAGCGCACAATCATCCATATTTCCTACGAAATTCCGGTTTCTCTGTAGTGCTCAAGGTAATTTTGAGCGCTCTTTCTCCCTAGGGTTCATAAGTTTCCGGGGGATGTAACGAAGATGACAACGCTATCGTTTCCGGTCCACTGATGCGGCCAATAATTCGTTGACATCGTTCTTGTTGTTGTACTCCGATGATTTCGAAGCCTCATAGGTGGTTTCCACGACCACATCTGACGTTTCGGGTGAAAACGTTGTTTGGAGATTGCCATTATTCGTTCGGATTGTTGGGGCATCGCCAACCCTTGTGAATGTTGCCAGGCGTTGAATGAAGCCCTTTAGTCTCCATATCTGCGATTGTGGAGCAGCAGAAGACCGACCGTCGCTCAAGTTCGTACATTCGGAGTGACATCCTACATGTATAATGAACTGCGCCAGCAAGCCTTGTGAGCGGCCGCATACCTCAACTGATGTGACGAACTCAGTCACGCTCGATCATCACAAATGCAGGGCGGGTTTCGTTCGATATGATAATAGTCCTAAAAACTGGCGGTCTGGCGGCTGTACGATGACCTGAGCCGGCTGGAACGAAGATATTCTGTAAGGCAATACTGCCGTGGAACCTGTTTGCGCTTTGCGGATGACACGCGTGCATGGTTAGGTGGCACAACATCATCCCACATGAACTACTGATCATTTGGTTGCCTATTGCAGCATGCCGTTGCAACAGTCTTCCGTGCTGTATTCCGCATCTGCCTCTTCCCATAGCAACCGATCGCGTAGCTGCATAGGTGAGGCAGGTACGATGCTGAGGCTGATGAGGTTTGGCTGAGCACAAAGTTACTTTGCGGCAAACACTCTTCGTCAGCATACATTCCAAACGTAGCACGATCTCGAGGTTCAGCCTTGTACGACGTCAGCAAACGACAGTTTTCGACCAGCACTCTGAATCCTACGTGAAATAGAAGCATAGTCACCGCGGAAGCCGGGCATCCGTGCCGAATGCTGCCTGCGATGAGGCGGCACTGCAATGGTGTCAGAGCTTCAGGATTTGCGTTCGTATCAGGGGAAACCCGACATCCGGAGAGTGCGATAGCCACACTCGGGCGGTGATGTCTCGGAGTATGACAAGAGGACAGTGAGACTGTCATCCCTCTACAGTCGTGAACAGGATTCTGCGTGAAAGTGGTTCATTCCTTTTACCGACAAGCTGCGAAATCGTCATCCTGGACAAAATTCGGTGAGCGGAGATCCAAACAGAGGCTCAGTACAGCGTCGGGCAAGCGACACCGTTCCACTCTCGTATTAAGGTCGTCAATAGGTGAGTAGAATCAATTTGTCAGCGCACAGTTTCCAGAGCAGAAAGAAGGCGGTATTTGGCGAAAAAGGGCACAAAAGACCACAAGTTGCTTGGCTTGGATTGAAACGTAGGTAAGCAGGTCATCCAAGCTCTCGTCCAGTGAACGCAAGCTACGAATAAGAGTCACATGAATTTCGGAATCCGTATCCTGAAAGATCGTGTGTTGCGAACTCAATAAACATTCCGAAGCAAAGCGTTATGCATGACTGTTACATGAGAACTTTCGTAAGATTATTGTACTGACTCGTATCTTCATGCAACGTGAGGGAATGGTTAAAGGCCATGCCTGGAGGTTAGGCTGATTCGCTCACAAGTTCCTGCTGTCGTAATGAGGGGAAGGTCAATTTTGTCCAAAGACCGGTTGGCGCTAATTGGTAAGCTGTGGGATGACGAATCTTCGGAACGTGTTGCACGTGCCGGCGGCAGAAACCGCTCTGATGTCGACGAGGCCCTAGACGAGGTCTAAGCAAGGTCACTACACCGGTAGTAATGTATGAGGTAGGACTTAGCAGGGATTGCACTGGATCTACGGATACAAGTGTCGAAACCGTCAGAATGGTCGACCCAGCGAGCAAAAGTGCCCGCGCTTGCCTCAAATGAGACTAACCTGAACCAAACACTTTGGCAATTGGGAAGGTATCGCGGCTGCATCCGTAAACCGCCAGTGTTGTCCCACGTTCTTCGCTTACAGCTGCTAGGGCCGAGCTTCGCCTCGTCCCTCTTTTCAGTGTTTCACTTGCACACCCTCACAGATCAATCTTCGCGCGAGCTGCTTGCTGTCATCAGACGAGGTCTGATTTGTCGAGCAAACATCCTTATTCGCCCTGTCTCTCTGTCCGGTGTGAACGTACAACTTCGACCGCGATTGACGCTGCGCTGCGCGTGGTCTGCTCAGCGGCCAGTATCGGCTGTGCTCGCTGGACACATGGTTCTCCCGTACTTCGTGTCGCGTATGTCGCCAGCCCGTTGAAGGCCAGTTTTCAGATTCGAGGAACCTTTGCCAGTCGTGACTCACTGCCTGTGATATTGTGCAATAAGACTTTCCTGATAATCGCTGGCCTGCGGATGACCTCGAGGCATCTAACTGGTCAACATACGCGAACACCACGTCTAGCGCGACAAGGTGTTCTGCAGCTCGAAGACGTACCGGGAGCATTTGGTCTCTGCATGCTGATGTGCGACAGAGATCTAGCATCCTTGCTGGCTGAGAGGGGCTAGCTCAAAGACAACTTGCGTCAAAGGCTTGAGTTCGGTGGGTCTCCTAAATAGAACAGGCAATGCATGATCCACTGTTCCCCAACCACAAACCTTAGCTGCCTGGCTAAGACCCTGGTCCCTTAGGACCTTTTGATCGTTCACTTAGTCTATAAGACCATTGGAAACTCTCACATTGGGAACAATATCCTTCAGACTAAACAATCAAACACTACACTACTAGACAGAGAAAGCTTCTAACCACTACTACAACACCTACCTCATCACCACAGCACAGAATCGCAGCGATGGCTCGAATAGTCAGCTTCGGCCCGCCAGAAGAAGGTCGTGGTCCTGACTATGATGAGAAGGATCTTATGCGAACTTTCCACAAACATGTCGAGCATTGCGAAACCTGCTACAAAGCACTCTCAACATGGCGCTCAGGACTAGGCCTCTGCCCTAGGGGCCACGGCTACGTCGTCGATATGCGCCCATACTTCTTCTGCAAAGATGGAAAGCCATACTCGCTACTCGACAGAAACAATCGTGAGACCAGAATCTTGGTGCCAGCTAGATACAGTTCCGTAAACACGCTGTTCGAAGCTATCAACTCTGGCTACAACACCACCACATCTCGCCGCACACCTAGACGAAAGCCAATTATTCACCAAGAACCAGAGCCAAGAATACAACATGCAGAGCCACGACGACGAGATCGACCTACAGTTATCATTGAATCTCCTCAAAGATATTCAACGAGCCATCGATCGCAACAAAGCACAGATCAATACCGCGAAGAGCGCAAATACAGAGGAGAGCCACGATCAAGGGGCAGCTTGTTCTACGAAGACGAGCGCCGCCGAAACCGACATGGCGCGTACGTTGTCTATGAGACAAGAGCGCCACGGCACCACCTATGAGGACCAAGCCCACAGCTTGCTCGCTGCCGGCACATTACTATTTGACGATGACTTCACATCTTGTATGATCACGATTACGGCTCTGCTTTTTGTACGATACCCCAGCAATTCGGCGTTATTCTACGGCGTTCTACAATATAACGGCGAATGGTCCAGCGAAAGGCAGTACAGAATGCCGCTCGACTTGTAACAGTTTGCCAAACGGCCATACGCATGGCGGCCCTAGACTTATGAGTTTTGATTATTTACTGCTACATTATTCCGCTTGCCTGCTTGTTCGCAGTGTGGCGACGATTTACTTCGGAAAGTTTGCAGAAGGAGAACATTAATGGAAACATAGTGCCTGGCAAATTGATGCACTTCCTCGGACGGATACTTCAATAGTTCAGTTGTATAGCTAGCACTTCAATCTTCACTGTACGACACCTCGCTCTTCTCCTCTACGCCTGCAATTTCGACGCCTGATTTCAACACCCAGTATCTTTTCTTTGAAGGCTGACTCACTTCACGACCTCGCTCACCAAACGCGATTTCTCGCCGATCAGTACCCCTCCACCTAAACAGATTTCCTCTCTAGGCAATGATCATTCAACTCTACCCACGATCGTCAGGCCATCACATTCTCAAACGTGGGACGGTCCAGACCCACTCCAAGATGACTCCACTATACATGAGCATCCTAGTTTCCCCACACTACTACTTCAGGCTTCGTCCCTGCTGTTCTGTTGGGCTAACACGTTTCTACTTTAGGCATTGCATGTTCAGGGTGGGGATGGCGCGCAAAAGTGCCCGGACGAAAGATCCAGCTTTCGTGATTGCGCGAATTGGAACGCTAGTTCTATTATGGGACTAGGTGGACGCATTATGCATCGCTGGTGCTATGGTTAGACACGGCCGAAATTATTAATCGGATTCTAGACGCCTGTTTGCACAAAGCCGCTGCTTGGAGCATGGGTTACAGGAATATAATTCCTTGCGCATTTCGTCAAGTCACGCGTAAAGAGGCCAGCCCGGCTGCATCGGGTCAGATGAGGTAGAGGAGATTCCCGAGTATGCGAAAAATTTGGTAATGCGTCTGGCTAAGTTGAGACGAAACGAGAAATGTGTGAGAGCAAGACGTGGCCGCTTGCATAAGCATATGCGGCGGCTGCGTCTCTTGATGCGGCGGTTCGCCAACAGGTGACATGATCGCGACGCATGAAAGAGTCACGTAAAGTGTTGGGACGTGGTCATTGCACGAGTTTGGTTTGGAAGCTCTTCGGACTCTGGTGCGCAGGATGACACGATTGCACGGTCGAGTATACGTTTCGTAGCGAACACGGCTTAGCTTGACTCAACATCGTTAGGCAGAGACGTCAATGCCTCGACAAGATCCACTTCTTCGGTCCATTTGCACAGGCACAATGATTGTCATTCGTAGATGCCTGGCAGAGATATGCAAGACACAGGCACATGCCGGACGAAACAATTCGCTTAAGCCCTGGCCCAGCTGAACGGGCAGTGACAAAGACAAGTTCCCAAGTTGCCGGCAAGCTTCTCCAAGCAAGTTAGTCCCCGCTTGGTGCGCGACAAGCCTTAGGGGCGATTTCCTTATAGGGTCGTCCGCAAGGCTGGAGGCTGTGCAGGGACGGTTCGTCATAGTGTCTCATTGGGATCGTGAGGAGAGTGGCGAAGTCAAAAAGCCATCGCTTATCGAGTTGGGGGTGGGCGCAGAAAGCGTGGCTGTGGTGGGGGCTGTTTCACATGGGAGGGTGTAGCTCCGCCACCTTTCATCGACACCTGAATGCCTCAGAAAGCAGGTTGCAAATTGGCCAGGATCAGTAGGGTTGACGCGCTTGCTGGTCCAGTCCCTGTGCACCGTGCTGTTTTCTGCTAACCACAAAAAGACAGCTCGTACTATTGAGTGGCTTGTTTCTTTGACCGGGAAATGTTTCTGCCCAACCCCACCATTAGAGCGGATGGAATGGTTTCCGACAGTCACGCATCAATGTCACAAAACTCACACGAGGGCAAAAAGGTTCAGACTGCTTTTGGTGCGAGCTGACGAACGTAAGATGCTCTCATCTTGTGGCCTTCGCGAACAAGGCCGGCCAGACAACGATGTCCTGATTTCTACCATTGTAGTCGTATAAATCTTTGACATTAAGGGCATAATAGCACTGCATGGATTGAGAAATCTCGTGACAAATCCTGCTGTCTAGAGTATCCGTCTCCCCGACCGCAGGCAAGATACTTTATCATTCCCTACTCCAAACAACTTGATTCACCAAGTCGAAGAACTGGGATGTTCTTCACCCAAGGGTGCTTACACACAAAGGCTGGATGCAGACTGATGTACCTCGCCATCTGCATTGCCATCCCTCTTGATACACATGGCCCTCCCATTCTCTCATCTATTCAGCATTCTGCTTATAAAGGGGTCCAAACTGTCACGCAGACAAGTGCTATCGAAGATTTGTGGATGTCGAGAAACGGGTGCCGTGGCATGCTGTTGTCTACTGCCTTGCCGGTCACAGAGCAACAGGGCGTCAAGTTGTGATACAGCATTGCATTTTGGTTCATTGTATCTCACCGCTGCGTTAACTCAATTCTCTCATGCCTGCCTGCGGACACGATCTAACCCTGAACGGTATGCTGCAACTGTCTTTCTGCGACGTTCGCATATTTTCCAACACCTTTCCCTGGCTCGCAGGAAAAGCAGGCACTTCTCCGGATCTTGTACCGTCTTTGCTGCAGTTGTTTTGGTTGTATTTGATCGCATGCTCCAGGATTTTGCTCCAGAGCTTTAACTGGTATCTGCGTTGACGAGCTCAGATTAAGCATTCATGCTGTTGCATATATCGACCTCAATTACGATCTTTTCGCTTTTATCATGTCCGCCGTGTTTCCATTTCCAGCTTCCCCCGGGTTTAGTGCCCTCTTCGATGGTTGGCAGATCTGCTTCGACAATTCTGGTCGAGACCTCGCATGTTGTATAATAGACATTCGACGCCACTGCTTGGCAATTTTAAGATAGAATCCCAATACCACTTCATGGGCGGACTGAAGCAAGCCCCTTAAGTATCTCACCACTCGAAGGCTGCCTGGCATAGAGCATTTTCTGTCCCTCATTCTGTCAGAGTCCTGATGCCGTCAATCTGATCAACACCTACTATAATACCGAGAGCAGCTGCGGTATAAATAGTCGCCCGGCCAAAGTTCTCCATGAAGTCCATAATCTCACGATTTAGAATGACTCCTTTCAGGTCGTGCTCCGCATTCTCAGCGAACCTCGTGCCTGTGAAATTGGGCACCCTGACGGATACATCAATAATTGGCCCTGCTAATACAAGTGGTGTTTTCGATTGGTAAGACTCATTTCATGATCATGAGCTCCATGAAGTTCGAAAGAATTTCTCACCTCGCCGCCCCTCGGGCTGTATCCCATGGAGTATGACTCCGACCTCACACAAGCTCATTCATTCGTATTGACGTGACCCAAGAGGATTGTGCCTTCCTCTCGAAGCCTTTCTACCGCAAATACATCGTGAGGGACAACACTGCCAAGCCAAGCCCGTGATCTTGCTGTTGCTCGCATCTGAGTGGTTCCTGATATTGTGCTCGATGAGGATTGAAATACCACAACATTGGCCAAGAGGCTTTCCTGACGAGCGCTTCTGGTCAAGCATTCTGGCGATGTTCAGCGCTTGCGCTGGTTTCGATGGCAGCCTCGAGTTAAGGGTTGTGGCGTCTAATATGATCGAGATAGTATGCATTATGCCTCAATCAAGAAGTCCTCTTCGTGGTAGCGGTGATGTAGCTTGGAGCTTTTGGCTCTTAAGGTCTAGCAAGAGGACCTTTGCGCTCAGGTCCTCTTCGTTCGCGCAACGCTGGCTACTACTACGTGATTTCGAGCGCCTTCAAAGCGTGGAGCACGATGGCCTTCAGCACCAGCAACAATTTAGTACCTATAGTTTTGGTGGCAGTAGTGCCTCGTGTCATAGCTACCGACGGCATCATGTCCTCCATCAGTGAAGTGGCCGGCGAGAGTGCGACTGTGGCGACAGGGCCACTCTTTTATCAATTAGCCATGGGCCTTCGGTCGACAGTATCGGTGCCATCGTCGGCATCGATTCTAGCTTGGACAGGAGATTCGGCCGTTACAAATCTGCCATTTTTTCTACGTCTGTCGAAGGTGCCCTTGGCTTATCCGCTCTGCTAACAAATTTCACACTTGCAGTCCATTGAGTCAAGAGAAGAAATGGGAGCAGACCAGCCCCGGGAGATAGATCAGAACGTCAATAGTCACAACGTGGAGCAGGACTGTGGTTTGATTCTCAGTCTTTTGGTCGAAGGTGTACTGGGAAGCAGGCCAGAGAAGGGTCAAGAGCAAGGAGATTCTCGGATCAGATGGTGATGGTGAGGGAAGGTGAAGATTCCGGCCACCAAGAAGAGCAGAGCTCTGCACTGATGCACATTGATATGGGCTTTCTGCCCCGAAGAATGTCGTTTGATACGTCGGCCAGTGGCAACATAGACGAGTCAGGCGAAAGAGCCAGGACGAGGTTAGCGGTCCAATGTACCGTAGTAAACAGAGGAGGCATGTCAACGTGATAGTTGACACGCTTGAACTTTGTCCAGAATTACCGCTTCGGTAATGTAGCAAAGAAACCATCCACAAGGTCTTTCCTGCTCGTCTCGTCTCTCACACCATAGAAGCGTAGATCTTTCTCCACTAACAGCGGCACGCTACCAGCGGTCCAGTCGTTGGGTGGAACACTTTTCAGAAGACTAGTCAGCTCTTTCTTCCTTTCCGACTCGCTGCTTTTGAGCTTAGTGATATACTCCCTGTATAACTTCTCCCTATCTTTATCAGGGAAGTATCGATCTGTCATCTCAGGAGCTTTCCTGAACTTACGTTTAAATTCAGGCCAGTAAAGCTTAGGCGTAGCTTCTTTCGCTAGGAACCTCAGGTACGCAATCCTTGGGTCGAGCTTGCCGGATTTCTTGACTGTGACGTTTGTTGGGCCTTGACCCGCGCCATTGCTTTCTGCTGCATCGGCAGCATTCCGCTCAGCGACTCGATCCCGAGACCACGCGTCGAATGCAGCACGTCGTGAGCTCATGTTCGGAAGCGCTGTCCATCGGTCATCACTAATTACTGCATTCGCTGTTGGTGTATTTGTATCGATCAGTGCATCAAAGGTTGAGAACGGCGAGATCTGATGCTCGTCCAGGAGACCACGGAATAGTGCCTCTCTATCGTCTTTGGTAAGTTGCATGCCTCCGTCTTCGTCGTCTTCATCGTCTTCGTGGTTTATGTCGTAGTCGTAGCCTGGGTCTCCTTCGTCTTCAGCTTCCATCTGGGCCAGTTGCCAGGCTATGTCGTCTTCGGTCAATTCTTGCGGGCCAGGTGGTGCCTGATCCGGTGCTGGGTGTTCAGGAAGGTCCTCCAGACGCCGCCGTTTGGAAGCTGTATCTACTCCCTCTTGCGCTTCGTCGTCTGTAACTTCAACTTCTTCATATTCGTCACTGTCGTAGTCTTCGGGGAGGTCTTGATTGTTGGCCGGCTGCGAGTCGGGCTTTTGAGCATCCGTCGACTTCTCTACTTTCTGCATCTCCTTCTGCTCCTCAGCCTGCTTCTTCTTTTCCCACTCAACCCTATCCATCTCTATCACAGCCATCATGACCTCACTCGGAAACTTCCACAGACTTTCTTTCGTCTCCGTGTTGTGCACGAATCGTCGACCATATTTCGTCTTCACAAGCACCCAAGGCGCACAATTTGGTATCGCTGCTTTGCTCTTAGGCCTATCGCCTTGCCTGTTCGGCCGCGAACCATCTCTATCTCGACCTTGATAGCTTCTGCCTCCAGTGAAATGCCCAGTTCTTTGCAAGCTGGGATCATTGTTCTTGTGAAACTCCTGCATGACACCGAGAGATGCCTGCATCTCTTTGTCTGGCTGGGTCGCGCCATAGTCGATTTGCAACTCCTCGGACTCCGATACCGCACTCGGTCTCGTGTATGTGGATTGCTTTGTTTCTGCGTTGTAGTAGTAGGTGTGGCCGGTGGGTGCTCGATGCTCTGTCCATCCTGTCGGCAAAGGCGCCTGGCCTGAAGATGTAGAGGCCTGAGCAAGGTGAGTGGACCTCAGCATTATGCTACGCAGTAGCGCGTTCCCAAAATTTACCAGCACGGATCAACCATTTCCATTGCGGCCGTCAGAAAGTGAGGTTGGAGTGCAGGTCGTGGCTGTTGGACGACTTTTTGATGTAGCGGTGCGCCTGACCAATCGGAGTGCTTGCATCATTGTAGGCTGGTGTCTCGCGCAACACGCAACTACGCTGCCTTCCGCACCTGCCTTTGACAGAATATCAGAAACGCATCACCTCCAGCGCACCTAAATTTGATCTCAGCGATCTACAGGCTCACTCAAGCTCCTGATCAATCTTGACTTCTGCTACCACCACACATCGCCACAATGTCAAGAAGATACGATTCCAGAGTATGCCGTGACCACCTTACGGCGCAGCAAGGATACTGACTACTGTCCCAGACTACGATCTTCTCGCCGGAAGGGAGACTCTACCAAGTCGAATATGCACTCGAAGCTATATCACACGCCGGCACAGCCTTAGGCATATTAGCCACAGATGGAATCGTCCTGGCCGCAGAACGAAAGGTCACAAGCAAACTATTAGAGCAAGACACTTCAGCAGAGAAGTTGTACATCTTGAATGAGTATGCAATATGACACTGCCTCATCTTCTGTATTATCGACTAATCAACCCGTACAGCAACATGATCTGCGCCGTAGCAGGCATGACCGCCGACGCCAACATCCTAATCAACTACGCCCGTCAAGCCGCCCAACGCTATCTCCTCACCTACAACGAAGACATTCCCTGCGAACAACTTGTCCGCCGCCTCTGCGACCTCAAGCAAGGCTACACCCAGCACGGCGGTCTGCGTCCCTTCGGCGTCTCCTTCATCTACGCCGGCTGGGACCCCCAGCGCCAATTTCAGCTCTACCAGTCCAACCCTTCGGGGAACTACGGCGGCTGGAAGGCTACCAGTGTGGGCGCAAATAATGCTAGTGCACAGAGCCTGATGAAGCAGGACTACAAGGAGGAGTGTAATTTGAAAGAGGCCTGTAGCCTGGCGGTCAAGATATTGAGCAAGACGATGGATTCGACGAAACTTTCGAGCGAGAAGATTGAGTTCGCGACGGTAGGGAGGACAAAGGATGGGACGATATACCACCACATTTGGAGTGGAAAGGAGATTGATGCCTTGTTGAAGGAAGAGGGGTTGGCCAAGGCGGAAGAGGAAGAGTCTGGTTAGGTGCGAATCGGACCTGATCTGACCTGTCACCAGCGTCTCTGTCATCATAGCATCGGCGTTTGAGGGGCGGCAGCACCATGTTGCAAGGGACATAACCATTTCTGCACCGGCAGGACGGAAGAAAATACAGTCTCTTGAAGAACTACGACGTTAGGCCTCCTGCGCGTGTTTCGTTAAGATCGGGAGCTTGACAGAACTGGTCACCAACTGTCGCGGCTTGCTCAGACGCTGGCATTTGATAACACGAGATAGCCTACGGAACGTTCGACGTGATGCACTCTCATCACAGCCAAAAAGAGTCTTACACCGAGGGAGAGCAGGTTAAGGCAAGAACCTTTGCGCCATGGAACCTGGAGCGTTGATTTTGCATGTCTTTGACGCATCAGCGAGACTAGTGGGCCAGAGGCTCAGGAGTTCGACTCCGACGCGAGGATTAACGCAGGTGCATCCGAATGCTCATAGGTCAAATTTCGCAAACGCCACTCGAAGCGGCAATTTGGATTCTCGAAATGCGGGCTATATGTACAAATAGCTAAAAAAAACACAAATAATTCCCGACGAGTCCATATGGGACTAACTCCAGTTTTTCATCAATCAGCGCTGGCTGAGATGCTATGCACAATTCATCGCTTTTGTTGGTTCGCTGTTTCGCTAAAATCACAATTACCGTCCCCGTTTATCCATGCTCATGGTTTTGTAAATCTCGATACCATGCTTTTCGTCGAGAGTCGTCATGTGTCCAGGCTCCTGAATTAACGTTATAAGGTGAGTGGACTGGGACTTGGGTTGTCAATGTCCAAATGTCCCAACCCAGCTGTTGCTCACGCTCGCGCTACTAGGTCGAACGATGTCAATCGGTACGCTTGTCCCAGTCTGCGTGTCGCTGGGCACGCCGGAGTCGCGTTTCCGCCTTCCTCTGCTCATCTCAAGTTCCTCCTCTTTGTCCTCGGGAAGATCTGGTCTCGGGACGCCGGCGGTCGGAGAGCTAAGCTCCTCGTCTAACTCGAAGAAGCCAACGTTGCCGTTGCTGGAGAGGAGGTCATCTTCCAAGGTTCCTGGGTACTGACGCTGCAGAGGGCGTGTAACGGGGGAGTGACGCGGTGAGAAACGGGGAGATTTTGGCGAGTAGCCTGGCTTGACGGTTTCCTCACTCGACTGGTCGAAGGACGTCGAACGAGATGCTGATGGTGAGGTATTCGGGGATTTGCTATTTCGCCTTACGAGTCTCTGGTTTCGAAGCAGAGCTTTCCGCTTAGTCATGTACTCGTTGTCGTTGACGCTGCCAAAAGTGAGGTCCCGCTCGGGAGAAGGGGACTCAGCCGGTGAGAGTGAGTTGGAGTTGTGGCGAGGCGAGAAGTAGCCATTTTCTTCTTGCGAGGGTAGACGATTGGTGGTCGGGGCTGAGGACTTGTGAAGTTCCATCTCTTTGCCAAAGAGGAGGTCGCCCATGGACATGCCAACCTCTGACTCCGGTGTCTCGGTGGGGACAATGGTGCGTTTGCGGCGTCCCAAATGATCCAGAGGTGTGTTCCGTCTTCGAAGAATTGGTGGTTGCGCGTCATCTTGATCCTCCTTGGACGAGGCCGAGGCCAACGAGTCGCTGCTGGTTCTTCTTTCCGACGAATCGTCATCAATATCCGGCGATGGGCCTTCTTCGTAACTCGAGCTCGGCTCGACAATCGCCCTGTCCGCGAGCTGAAAGGTGACGTGTTTCCGCTTTCCATTGTTGTTTCTCTTTCGACTATTGACGTTGCGGATGATGGGAGGAAGTGTGCCACGTGTGGCCGTCAAAGGTGACGTGTACGCACGTTTCGTTTCTGGCACTTGGAATGACTCTGTAAGAGAAGACTGCGTAGGCAGAGATGAGGCCTGAACGGCGAGGGGCTCAACCGACATGCTGTGCCCAGTTGGTGAGGCTGGCTCAGTTTGTGTACCTTCTATCGGCTGCCCAATTTGGCGTCCACCGTTTGCTGCATCGAGTAAAGGAAGATAGGCCGGAACAAATACACCAGCGAGTGTCTCATCATGTGTCGTCCCTTCGGGTGAAAGTGGAGGCTTGGCCCCGGATGATTCCGAATTTGTAGAAGCCGAGATTGAAGACACTTGCCTTTCAACGTTCATGGGAGAAGCATGGTTCTGAGTGGTACTTGCAAAAGATGAAAATGCCGTCGGCGTCGGAGGGGTCTGCAACGGGCTGACATGTGATTTCTGAAGATTCTCGCCGTGAATATTCATCTTGTCCAGACAGATTGTGGGCGATGTGACTTTCGATTCCAGGCTCGGCTTCATTAGTCTCATTGACTCGGATTGCTTGTGTCCATGACGTCCATGGTGCCTCTGGGGGCTTCGGGCTTCCTTCTCACATGTACCAAGCATAGATTTGGCGGGAGGGGAGGCCGAAGAATAGATCTTGGTCGATTCATAGTAATCGCTTGTATTGTTCGTTCGATACTGCTGAGCCGGCTTTCGCCTTCTTCTAGATTTCAACTCTGTCTCAAAGGCACGAAATTCACAGTCTTTCTGTGCTTTAAACCGCGCTACTTCCTCGTCTAGCTGCCTCCGTTTTCTTTCCAGTTCATGTATGATATCCGAATCACTATCCGAGTCTCCAGTATACTCTGGTGAGGGCAGGGAGTGGTGTACCATGTTCATACAGGCGGAAAAGGGATGATCGTACATCTCGAGCGAGATTTAGGAAAGATGAGTCTGGTCGTGCCAACCAGATGTCGCAACATGAGCACTCTGGTCCGTCAAATAGTC
Organism: Herpotrichiellaceae sp. UM238; assembly: GCA_000315175.1. NCBI lineage: Eukaryota > Fungi > Ascomycota > Eurotiomycetes > Chaetothyriales > Herpotrichiellaceae > Herpotrichiellaceae sp. UM238. The sequence continues at coordinate 31,383 of AMYF01000020.1, read as the reverse complement.
CCCATGATAGAGCAAAGATTTTTGATCGCTGCAGTAACCAAACGGTGGCGTGCTTGCGTGTCGAAGCAAGTGTCGAGGGCAGGCCGCGAAGGCAACGAGTTGTGCCGGCAGGAAGGGGAAGCCTTGCAAAGTCGTCCTCGAACAGAGATATGGTGGAAGACGGTGGATTCCCGAGACGTCCCAGAGGTAGACAGAGCCGTCAAATCGCGACCTTGCAAGTAGCGTCGAATAAAGTTCGAGCAAGTCGGAAGCGATGACTTATTGCCTTCTATTGCCAGGGGTGGGATGCTCTATCCTGAGCTAAGATTTCTGCGAGCCAGTTACCCCACCGGTCTTCATCGGCAAAGGCTTCCTGTGCCAATCACACGGACTTGTCTGCTGCCAGGACACGGTCAGAGTAACTCGGCATCCACTGCCAATTCTACTCAATAATGAGAGGTAGAAGCAGATGGCGTTGCTTCGATGGATCTTGTGGCTGGCTTCTTCGCCATTGCCATGTGGTTTCTGTCTCGGTGACGCGGATGACGAGTACCGACACTAGGGGGAAATCAACTTTGTCTAACCTTCTCAACATCTGGAGTGTAACCTCACTCGAAGACATTTGAGTTACTAGCTGCTAACTATGGCCGCTGACAAAGGCTTTCAGCTATCGAGTATTATATTTTCCGCAAACGGAACTCGCACGCTGGTCATCTCCAGGGTGTGGCAGAATTCTGCATGATTTGTGACAGGCTCAGGCAGTAACTTTAGGCACTCTGACATTGCATTTGCCAGGGTACTACCACCTGTGAACGCCGTAATCCTACACGGACGCGTCACACCAGCAGTACTGTCCATTTATAGCCATCTGATTGATGTAGACGTTCAAACGTCTATTGTTCCAGTCTGAAAGCCCGTTGGTCGATCTACCGCCAAGTGGTGTTAAAGGTGGGAGAGCTTGTGAACAGTGGTTTGCACGAGCAGCCCTCGGGATATCAAACGTGGGGGTGCTTGCGTGCATCAACCCTAACCCAAGAGCCAAGCAAACTTTAAAGGCCAACGTCACCAACTCTAAAATGTGGGCGTCGATCTCGCTTCCTTTTTCACATGAAATTTTGCAATCATCAACGCTCACCTATTCGACCACGATAAGCGCTTTGAGATTGCAACACGCCGATTCTTCATTGAGAATTGCCACAGGAAATCCGGCAAACAGTGGCAGCTGGATTTTTCTCGGTGTCCTTTTGCTTTGATTGAAAAGTTGGAATTGGAAGTCTCGGCTTCGACTCCGCTGATCACCAAAGTTCCCCCTCGCGTTTTCGTGTGAGACGCGCTAGCGCAAAGGAACCTCTCCCAAACTGTCTGAGTCGTCAATCTCGGCGTTTTTTCCGCGGGTTTTCGTCCAGCCGAGGGTGCTACATTTTGACCTCTCAGCGTCACGCCTCGTGACCTTGGATTGACGTGAGACGGTCACGGATTATCGTGCTTACTTTTGTAGCGGTGACCAACCTAGCTCGGTATTCTATGAGAATTGATTGGAAACGCGACAGCAGCCCCTGAGGCTCAAAACGTTAGCCATCACGCTCGACGCTGCTTCGCATCTCGCTGGGTTTCTCGCCAGAATTTCCCCATATATACGGAAGGCTACCAATCTAGGCCTTTTGGTGCCTTCCGGAGAGATATTACAGCCAGTCTGAGCGCTCGGTGTACGAGGTGTGATCTATCCCTCCACAGCTGTATGCAGTCCGACTTCATGTTTTCCGAGACAAGACGTCAAGATGGAGGCTTGCCTTTTCATCATTCCGTCAATTAGTTCCTGGCGTTTGCCATTCTACACGAGTAGCCTCTCCGTATCTTCAAGGTAAAGCTTTCAAGATTGAGAAGTCCTAACTTACCAGCTCTTGACGCTAAGACCTGCAAACATGAACTTCACCGTTTCCGCTTGGCGTAATGCGAGTCGGCCTTTTGACGATCTGGGGGACTTTAATCACTAAGACCGTGCAGATCATTTGATGCACTGCCCGAGTTACAGCGGAGACAGACTTGCGGAGAAACACCCCAGGTATACTCTAAACACCAGAATAGAATGACGAACAGGACCATCCTTGTCTTAGTACAAAATCGCAGCTGGACTGCGTCAGTGATGATACGAAAAGCAAAGCATGTTATGTCAAATTTTGGACCTGGTCTCGAGGCTTTCCCCAATTTGCTATCCGGATCGAGATCATTGTGCAATGGATACTGACACATGTGCTGGCACATTTTCTTCTAAACTTACCCACCCCGACAGGCGTGCGAGGCTCGACTTATCGTTAGAGGTCAACTGTAAAGAATGGATATGCGGTGAGTACGAACGATACCATCAGGTGATACAAGTCTCTCCGGACGCACCGCTGACAATGCATACATGAAAGCTAAGCACGCCATGGCCCGCTAGAACAAGCCGAATGTCTTCTAGAATAAACCACATCAGAAATGGGTCCAGTCAACGAGCTTTGCACTTACCCACAATAGTTCCGAGCCGGACCACAACCAAGTAGTTGGACGTAGATAGCAAGTTGACAGATGAGCAAGTTCGCGTGATGGCTAGCGAAACCAGCAGAGCGCTCCCAACACATTGTCTCACCCAGCGGGGAACTGCTTAGATTCACAATCCTACCATGTTGCAGCATTCGGATTTGCCGGAACTCACAACACGAGATAGGTCTTCAGAATACTGGGGAACCTAGAGTGATTGATCCAGCTCAAACAAATCCCTTCGACTACACAGGTCATCTATGAATGAGGACGCGCTTTGCACGGTGCTCTGTTGCGTCGCAGTGGGAAGACTCGAGACTCAATTGAATACATTCATCGACAATCATCTATGTCTTTCCTTATCTTGTCGAGCGATTATAATCGCTTACCTGCGGTACTTCACTCTGTACAGACATATCCGGTACCCTCGTGATGTGCGCACAATGTTCGCTGCCTGACAGCACCGCCAGTCTTCTGCTTCGCCGTCCCTTTTGCAGCTACGTAGACTTGGAGCTGGCACGACGAGACCACAGGAGGACTCCCTCGAAGCAAACAGATCTTGGCGAAAATGTTGCCCTGCCACTGCGCGAATTGGTTAATGTTGCGACTGTCTCCTGTATGGCGATCACTCTACTGCGATCAGCTAGTGAATGAAGACTACCACGTGAAGAGCATTATGGAAAGTGCCCAACGCCGATATGGCGAATGGATGCTGGAATGCCCTGCCATCATGCCCTCAGCCCCCACCAGTAACAGCGTCCGTTCCCTCTCCTTGGTGACTGATCCGCCAGTAGCCGCGCAATCAAACATACAGGGTGTATTGAGCCCATCTGTGATTCCCCCGAGCAGAGCCGAACCATCAGAGCCCAGGAATGAAGAGAACAGAAGTTGTGATGGGGCAGGAGAAGCAAAGGCAGGAGAGAATCGAGATAGAATGAGATCACCTGAACTTGAGATACTGAATATCGCCTCGTGCTTGGCATTATCAGTACTCTAAAATTCTCTGCATCCTCTTCCTCTGTTCCTCCCTCCACACCAGATAAGCCTCCTTCTTCCGCATCGTACCCTCTACTTCCGCCTCGGGATCAACCTCAAAAATACTACACTCCATTTCTCTCCACATCTGAAGTTGCTTCACAAACCCCGGATTTGGCCTAATCATTCCCCTCTTTCTCTTCACCTTCTCAAATGCCTCCTGATACCCTATCCCTAAAGTCCTCATCAAATACGCAATAACAATGCTGGCACTCCGACTTTGCCCCAGCTGACAGTGCACCATTACACCCCCATCATTGGCCGCGATACATTCAGCAATCCAATCGCACGCCTCGCCTAACCGACACAGTAGGTCTGCCTCAATGGTGTCATCGAGAATGATAAGTTTCTGCACAAAGTTGTCGGCGTTGATGGGCTTGGGTTTGGGTTGAGTGAGAGAGTTATCGAGCGCGCTGAGGACGTATTTGATGTTGGGGCGGCTGCTGCCAGGGTGGGAGAAGGTGGGGAGGAGCACGCCGCGGGCTGTGAAGAGGTCCGTTAGGTAGAGGTTTGGGATTATGAGGTCGGGGAGGTGTGGAATTGAGGAGGCGTTTGTTTGAGGTTGGTGGAGGGCCGAGGCAGGTTTGTGACTGTAGCTGTGGCTGGAGGTGAGGGTTGGTCTGGTTGGGTGGTGGTAGCTTAGGTTGGTTTGGGAGCGTTTTGGGGCGAGTAAGGCTGCCATTGTGGATTGGTCGTGGTGTGCTGCTGTGTGAATGAGCCTGGATTGGATTTTTTGAAGATGCTTCGATACAGTTGACTGGTAGTTGTCTGACGGGATAGTGCTGTAGTAGAGTTATCAGTAGGTATGGAGTGCTCAGATAAGGCAACGGCCAGGATTAAGAGCTCAAACGTTGCAAGCACGGTGTCTATAAAACAACAGATATACTTGTTCTATACGCTGGGCGTATGAGATGCTAGGCTTTGCTTGTTGTCATTCACCCTGCAACGTCATAGGCGTTGATTGTCAAGAGATGAGGTTCACGTTTCATCTTGGTTGGCTGCGATTCGAGAGCAAGTGATGCCGATTGGGGAAGTGACAGTTGCCCCGCGAGCGGCGCCAGCAGCGCCAGCAGCCATGGCAGTCATGCTAGGACATGTACGATGTACTTTCGCTGCCGCTACTGCTACAGCTTCTTCAGCCATGGATGAAGTAATGACGATCTTTGAGCCTGCTCGAGATACAAAGACATAAGTCGTCGCATTTTCCGCGATTCAAAGGCAAGAGCATCAAAGCGAGCCATGCCGTCGCTTCCGGACGAGGAACTACGCTACTTCGATAGCAGTTAGTGGCTGAGTCGACTGATTGGCCTTACGCAATGCGTCGGCGATGAGCGTGCGGCTTGTGGCCGATAGGGGGAACCTTACACTAACTTTTGCCTTGGGACGCAGAAACATTTGCAAGCCGTGTAGCTGCATCACTCAACTGAGCATATCTTCGAAGGAGTACAGGGTAGCATGCCGTGCCTATCTACATCTTGGAGTTCGAGATCTGTATTCAAAGGCGGGCGACGGAAAAACTTCGTCTCGAGGTAACATTCCCCTGCTCGTGTTCACCCACCACTTTACTTGAACTCGTTCACAGGCGCAGCATTGCGGATAGCGACGTTAGCAGATTTGGACGCTGCGGGTCTGATCATTGAAAGAGGAGCGCAGTCTGCCTGGACACAATTGCCCAAACATTGGAGATGCCGATAAGGCAGCCTGATACCACTTTAACCTCAACGTCGTCCTCGCAGGCCTCGTAAGCAATAGTACCAGCAAAAGCAATACGACAACCATCACGCATCCTTCCGCTTCCGCATCAGCGCCCTTCTTGGATACTCAGACGTCTTCCTGGCATTCAGCTAGTCCATTGATCACAAGCGGCGTTGAGGGTACGCAGCTTTTCTCGCCATCGGCCGTATCGCAGTATGATGCCGTACACTGCGGCGTAAGAGGAGGTGGCGTGCACGCGCTGCAACCGACTCCAGAGACCGGTGAATCGGCTGAAGTACAATACACACTCGAGCAAGTGGGCAGGCTCGCTGAGGTCTTGGAGATGTTGGCGGATGCTATGTCGTTGAAAGAGAAAGGTGATAACGTGATATGGCTGGCCAAAGTCGCTGTGAGCGGGGCAGACTCAGCTCCAAGTCTGCAATCTGCTAGGCGTGTGCGTGGATCAGTGAGACACAACGTAGATGAGCGATGCGTGGCGAAACTTCGTTAGCAACGGAAAGATTAATCGACGGAAGAGATATGATGTAAGAAGGTTTTTGTTATCGTTGACATGAAGAACCCTTTTTCAAGTCTGTTTACAACACAGCCTCTTATCGAGGGTGCTGCGCTTCCATAGGTAAGTCGAGATCCCCATTGTTCATCTCTAGGGGGAACATTCTGTCCCACTCCGTCCAGTCGATATCAGGCATCGGCGCGTCTTGGGGGCTCGGCATCTGTTGATTCTGGATAGGGGTCCAGCCAGCATTTGTAGCAAGACCAGCTGAGCTCATGAAGTTTATGTTGCCGACAGCGCTCAATGCATTCGGACCTCTTGGCTCAGATGACATTGCACCAGCCGCGCTGGACGTCCCGCTTGTGCTATAGGTCAACGAATTGGCTGCTGGTGTGATGTTCGGATTCTTGTTGGGTATATATTCTCCAGACAGAAGTCCGAGGGCAGAATTACCATACGCAGGGGGCGGTGAGCTTGGGTGGTCCGGCGGAGAGAGTGCAATTTGTGGCGGTGAAGTCACATTTTGTGTATACCGATATGTCGCTTGCTGCACGTTGGAGATGCTTGGCGGCCATTGTTCCGTAAGATGCGATGAATTCGATGGACTCGGTTCGCCCGGATGCTGAGCACCCGTGTACTGAGGCGAAGGGTTGGTAAAACGATTGGCTTGACTCTCTAGAGCATCGGAAACGGCGTTGTTTCCCTTGATGAATGACGTGAAAGGTGTGTCAAAAGTCCAGTCCGAATGGCTTTGATGTAAGCTTGAGGAAGGCGGCGCATTGTCCGGGTCTGGCGTGAAGGGTTGGACGATTGTAGCTGCAACGTGTGAACCCGGAAATACCTGTGTTTGTCCAGCATTGGACGAAGATCGGCTTGCTCGGTAGACAGTGCTGGTCTCGCCTAGCTGATCAGATTGCTGTCCGGTTGAAACAATCATCTGGGGCCCCTGAGTCCGGGCACGAGTAGGTAGACTGGTGCTCAGCCTATTTCGCATGCTGACAGGCTCGCTCATCTTTCTGACATTGCGGTAAGCTGCAGCACGATCCCGGATAGTGCCCAAAATGCTGCGTGCTTTCTGGACCCGCGTCAAGGTCAGATCCGGCTCGAAGACATGATCTATAACGCTCCATATCCTATCGGCTTCTCGCCTGTTTGGAAATGCGAAGACCTCCACCAGAAGCAGCAATGCCGTGTGCCATTGCTGCAGCGCCGTGGTATACCATTTGAATCCTTCAAATTTTGGATCGATGTCCAATTTGACTGCGGATTCAGACAACTTTGTTCCAGAGCGGATGATAATCTGGCGCAGTCGGTCAGGTATCGCGGTGCTTGTCGCATTGTGGTATTTATGCAAAATCATAATGTGCATCCGGAGCAGCAGCAAGTCGAGCAGTATGCGGGCGTAGTGCTGGATTGTTATGGAGGTATCCAACCAAGAGTATTTCTTCTCCATCGCAGACCGGAAAGCTTCGATTTTGCTGAGACAATGGGTAATGCTCACCTTTTGCTTGTCAAGGCGCAGTCGATCGTGCCAGACTATGCGCTGCATTTCGCAGCACTCGAAGCGAATCTTGCTCAGGGTTGCATCTGTCCACTGTCCATCTTTTTCTTTCAAGTCAATAATCTGCTGATTCGGGTTTGGCTGAAGCATTAGCAAGTCCGCATCATCCAAGTTCCAAGGCAATTTTGTGTCGTAGTCCTCCCTTTTGATGCTTGGCCTGGGACCTTGAGCTTCTGCTGTCCGAAAATCAAGGAAGCATAATTGAAACCAAGCCAGCCGTCGTACATGAGCATCGACCGGCGCATGACCAAAGGTTTCAACTGGGTCACGGTGAAGGCTGAAGCATTCGCCTAGCCGGATGGCGGCGCCCACGAGGACCGAGTGTGCTCTTGATATTTCCCCACGACACATTGGTATGAGGTAGATGATAAGTCCTTGTAGAGTTTCAAACTTGGTCGTTCGCAAGAAATGTGCCTTACCCAGGGCGACTTCGGTGGCTAGTTGGAAGTTCGTGAGCACCTGGCGATGAGATTGCTGGAAAATGGAGTCCACCTCGGAGTTGGACATACTTGCAACGGCCGAGAAGAAAATGGCAAACACGAGCGACTGCAAAGATGCTGGGGGCTCGATGCCAGAAAGAATTGACGTCCAAAATTTCTCATACTGGATTTGAAATGTTGGCCAGTGGACAACTCTGGTCAGAAAGTGACAGTTGTTATAATACCGCTTCATGAGAAGGTCGGCCGCTGGTTTCGTTGGAAGGAAATTGATGATGCTCCGGCTTCGTCCAGCGTCACCGAAAACAAATCCTGACCCAGGCGCAATAAATGCTGGTCCAGGGTCCATAAAAGTATTTGGATCATCTTTAAGGGGAGCTTCTGGCTCGGTTCCCTGTTTATTATCTTTGACAAGTGTGAAAACAATTTCTTCAGCTATTTTTGGTCTGAAAAGGCCACCCAAACGTTCCGTCATGCGAAACTTGCCAACGCGGAAACCTAGGTCTAGAGCTTCATCGTTCGTCTCGCTACTGTCTTCGTACACCGCATCGACTGTTGCCAACGGCGTTGCTTCAAGCCCTTTTTCATCTTCGGGAGTCGGCCCTTCTTCAGATTCACTGCCTTCGCCAGGTAAATCAGCTGAAGCTCTACGGCCATTCTTCTTTCTCTGCTCGGACTTGCGCCTAGCGACGTCTTCTTCAAGCGTGCGCTCGAGTGACCCCATCTTTTCCTTAATTTCATTGAGCTTCTTCTGTGAGATAGAGTCTAATGCAGGTGCCAAGAACATACAACCCCTCGAGAATTTCGTACAGTTAGTGCAAGGCTGCTGCTTGTCGCACTTTAGCTTCCTCCGTCTGCATTCGAGACATGATGTGATCATGCGGTTGCGCCGGCGGACTTTGGGTGACAACATGTCTTTGAGCTTATCTTTGGAAACATCACTCGCGTGTGAGGATGCCTTGTCCATGTCGTAGCTGTCCATCTTGACCGCATGTGTTCTTAGTAATCGACCACAAGAAGGAGGGTTACGATCATTCGTATGTGGACACAATTCACAATTTATCTTGGTTCATGAATGGCTCCGTCGCACTCGAGATTCCTCAGATGCTTACTAACATATACCCGTAGGTTCGCTCCAGGATTTGATACTTACATTGACTGCAGGCAACAGGATAAGATCACCGAGTAGCGCGAAGTAGTAAGTTGCCGAGACCCTCGAGACGAAGCATATATTACAGGTAATGACGACATCTTCCCAATGAGCAAGACAGATGCGTTAGTTGTAGACTGAACAGGGTTAGGTCTAGGAAATTGTCACATGTACGTCGTCGGAAAGCGCGCTTGGCAGCTACAGAGGGTTAGAGCAAACTATACGGGGGGGCTGAGCAGCATTTTCGTCGAACGTGGCTGGCTGTCCCAGACTACGAGACTCGCGTGCCTATGTTGTGGCACGTTTCCGCTAATTGCAGAATGAAACCCTTATAAACGATACGCACAGCAACACTTCCCAAGCTACTGTCCAATTTTGTCGGTTTTGCAAGTTGAATGGCACACGGTTACCGCGGGGCCAGTGCACGCCGGCTGCGGGCAAGATAGAGACCTCGTCTGTATCAAACTCCTGGCTAGCACCATATGCTCAGCGCAGATAGATTTTGAGAGAAGATCATGCATACTTCGAGTTTTTCTGTCGAGCTTCTGCACTTGCTCACAATGAAAGGTATAGACTACCTACCTAAGCAGGCTTTCACTCAGCTTCGCTCAGCACGGAAAGATTCATTGACCGTATAACAAAGGCCTTTGCTCTGTTACCCTTTGTGGACCTTGCCCTTCGTTGGAAGAGTAGAGGTAACTATGATATCGCATCATGTAGGTGGATAAGAATGGCAGCTATGTAAAGACAGATGGGGTCTGTAAGGACAGGGATCGATCAGTCAATGTCCAACATCGGGTAGCCGACTATAGGGCTTGTGCTCTCCCAGACTGTGCGGCCAACAGTTTTGAAAGCTTCGCAGATGCATCATGCCTCAGTTTTCATCAAGTGGGATGGCATGTTGTGATCCTAATAATCCAGCAGTTCCGTGTCTAGCCTCATTTTGCGGTTAATGGCTCTCCCCAACTCATCTGATCTCCTCATCAGACGTCGGACTGATCGGCTGGGACGACATCTCATCTCAGTGGTCCGCACGCTGAAGACGCGAGCAGACTTACACCATAGAGCATTTCTATGTCCTGCCTGAGCTTCATGGTTCCATGTCAGTAGCCAAGAAGACAGTGTGGTTCGGAGAGTTCGCTTCGGGGCATCAGCAAGCAGGGGACTTTCAAGAAGCTGAAAAGGCCAGCCGGCCGATTAAGTCTCCCTTTGTTGCGGATCGAGTTATAAATGGCAACGCAGCTTGGCGAAGCATATGAAAGCATTGTGAAGATGAGCAGTGACTTAAACAAGTTATTATAGATAAGACGGATGTTCAAATGATGAAGCTGGAGGGAAATCGAGGAAGGGCGTGTCGGTTTCAAAGAACAGTCAATACTTATAGCCAGTGAGATATCAAGCTGTCAGTCACTCCCGTCACTGATTCGTAACAATCTGTTGCTTCGAGACCTATCATGGGATAGGTTCGAATCTAATTATTTGGCAAGACTTGTGAATTCTTTTTACGGTGAATGGAATTTGAATGTGCAGATATTTCCATGTGACGTCTTTATCATAAGATCTTTGAGAGACTTGGTTGCCTTTTACCGGTAGGGCTGAGATTGAGAGAATGTAGTAGCGTAGACGGTGGGCGTCGGTAAGCAAGACGACGTGCCAAGACCTTCAGTTCCAACGGGGGTTTCGCGTTTGAAACAAGGTCCCTTTCTCGCTTGCTATCAAGCCCGCCTTACTGCGGCAGGCCGTCTCCCATCTGCTCCTTGAGCTGCTCTCGCTATACCTGCGGTCACGTTCATGCGACAATAGCTGCACGCATACAACATGGCTGGCCGATTCGTACGATCATCAAAGTATAGGCATGTGTTTGGCAGGCCCACACGCAAAGTAGGTTCCCAAGCTGCAGTAGGGAGCTGGCATACTCACGATCCCCAGGAGCAATGCTATGATAACGTAAAAGTCTCTCGAAACGCGTGGGACTCAAACCTTGTGAAAGTACACACCCTACCTCACCGATAGCACTGGCACAGTCTGACCGCAGCAAGGCTAATCCTGAATACGTATCTGTCAATTGGGATGCTAGTGGAGGCGGTGCCTTTGCTGTCATACCACTAGCAGAAAAAGGCAGGCTTCCTGATAGGATACCACTATTCAGAGGGCACACCGCAGTCGTTCTAGATACGGATTGGTAGGGTTACCGCGACAGTGGTGTCACGCGATATGCTGAAGGCAGTATAGGAACCCTTTCAATGACTCCTTATTAGCTTCTGGGTCAGACGATGGCAAAGTTTTCCTTTGGAGGGTGCCTGAGAACTTCACGGTGCATCCGGATGTGAAGTCGGACGAGATTGAGGACGTCAGCCCAGTAGGGAAGCTCTCCGGACATCCTAAGTGAGACTCAGATTCGATCAGCACGAGCACAACACTGACGAAGATGGCAGGAAAGTCGGCCACGTTCTCTTCAGTCCTGCCGCCGAGAACGTCGTTGCTTCGGCGTCTGGAGACTTCACGATTAAAATCTGGGACATTGAAGCAGGCGCCGCCAAGCTCAGTCTCAAAGTCGGCGATACAATACAGTCCTTATCTTGGAGCGCAAACGGCTCCCTCCTTGTGACAACCTCTCGAGACAAAAAGCTAAGAGTATGGGATGCCAGACAAGAAAAGCCGGTGATAGAAACAGCAGGCCACGCGGGCGCCAAGAACAGCAGATCTGTCTGGATGGGCGAGCATGATCGGATAGCCACCACAGGCTTCTCGAGGATGAGTGACAGACAACTTGCTCTGTGGGACATCAAAGCCCCGCGTGAGCCTGTAGGGGGGTTTCACATGCTGGACTCGATCTCCGGTGTTTGTGTACCCTTCTGGGACGATGGCACGCAATGTCTCTACTTGGCAGGCAAGGGAGATGGAAACATCCGATATTACGAGTATGAGAACGACAGCTTTGAGTATCTGTCCGAGTATAAATCCGCCGATCCGCAAAGAGGTATTGCATTTGTGCCCAAACGAGGCGTTAACACGCACGAGAACGAGGTCATGCGAGCATATAAAACCGTCAATGACACATATATCGAGCCGATATCGTTTATTGTTCCACGGCGAGCAGATTCGTTCCAGGACGACATTTATCCCCCTACCGTTGGCCTCAAGCCGGCAATGAGCAGCAAAGAATGGTTCGATGGCGCAGAGGGACTGCCACCAAAGGTCTCAATGGAGAGCTTGTTCGAAGGTCAGGGTTTGAAAGAAGTCCCCACAGATCAGGTTAAGCCAGTGTCGAAGCCAGCCTCGAGACCAGAGCCTGCCCCAGTCATGACAAAGAAGCAAGAAGAGCCAACAGTTGTAGAGCCACCAGCTGCAGCCACTAGAGCGGCTCCAGCATCGATGAAAGAGCAAGGCGCCTCGATGAGCTCCATGGTCGACAAGTTCGCCGATAAAGAGGAAGGGGAAGAGGACGAAGATAATGACTCGAGCTTCGAAGAGATACAAAAACCAGCCCATCAAGTAGCTACAAAGACTCTACCCCAGGATGTGGTAAAGGAAAGCGTATCGTCATCAACTCCAGCGACGCCGCAGATCGACGAGGGCTCAACGTCGAAGTCAACCGTACAGAAAAGCGACAGCCAGATTGACCCCGGTACGACGTCGAAATCGACGGCCGAAAAGCTGGAAGACGAGGTCGATCCGGGACTCAAATCAAAGTCAACAGCAAGCAAGCTAGAAGAGGAGTCCGCAACGGCATTACCAGAAAACAGTGCACAGGCAGACTCCAGCATTGCTTCGCTAGAGCAAGAGGTGAGGAACATGAAGACGGTCATGGCACAGCAGACGCGTCAACTAGCGAGCCTACAAAAGACTGTCGAGACGCTGGTAACGGCATTGAGGGGCAAATAGCGGGTTTGAAGCCAAAGCAACAAATCAATGTGTTGAAAAAGCGTTTCACCGTACTTTCCTACCGCCACACGTGTTTCGATGCTTCTGTTCTAGTGCCAAGCCATTGACGTCGGACGGCGCGTCGTGGTTCGCGGGACGCGTTCGTCAAACCGAAATTTTGCGGCATGCCGCCTCGACTTTTTGACCTACTCTTCCCGCCTGGCAGAAGCCAGGTAGGCACCTATACCTTCGATTTTTCCTGAGGGTATTTGCTTCCTGCACACGCAAGATTCGTCACAATGAAGTTTGTGCTCGTTTCCGGAGGTCAGGCGCACAATAAGTCGAGTCTTTGTGCGTGTGCTGACGGGCGCAGGCGTCATTAGTGGCATTGGGAAGGGTGTAATAGGTGGGCATACTCACGAGGAAAGCGCGATTCGATACTCATGCTCCTGTAGCTTCTTCTACAGGCCTGCTGCTGAAGACAATCGGCCTCAAGATATGTCCTTCCATATCATCAACGTATTTCTTTTTGCTAATGATATGAGCACGTTTCTTCAATCAAAATTGACCCATACCTCAACATCGATGCCGGAACCATGGCGCCGACGGAGTAAATGACACTCGCACGATGCCTTTCCATCTTTCTATCTAACCGTCGACTAGGCACGGCGAGTGCTTCGTGCTTGATGATGGCGGCGAAGTCGACCTCGACCTCGGTAACTACGAACGATACCTGAACATTACCTTGACTCGAAACAACAACATTACAACCGGCAAGATCTACCAGCACGTAATAGAGAAAGAGAGGAGAGGCGACTACCTAGGTAGAACGGTCCAAGTAGTACCGCACTTGACGAATGCCATCCAAGACTGGATCGAGAACGTCGCGAAAGTGCCCGTCGACGATACAAATGAAGAGCCGGATGCCTGCATAATCGAGCTGGGCGGTACGGTTGGTGACATCGAGAGCGCCCCTTTCGTTGAGGCCATGAGACAGCTGAGACGAAGAGCTGGGAGAGACAATTTCCTGCAGATTCATGTGTCTCTTGTACCTGTCATAAGTGGTGAACAGAAGACCAAACCGACACAACAAGCTATCAGAGATGTGCGAGCAGCTGGCCTGTCTCCTGACCTGGTGAGTGATCTCGACCTGTGCCGGCCGCGTTGGCCTAACTGATGTGTAGATCGCATGCCGATGCATCGAGCCGCTTCACGAATCGACTATCAACAAAATTGCCATGTTCTGCCAGGTCGAGTCAGATCAAGTCATTGCTGTTCATGATGTGTCCTCGACTTACCACGTACCTTTGCTCCTGGAGAAACAGGGCCTCGTCAACCAGTTGTCGTCCTTGTTTCGCTTGTCGGATCATCGAATTGAACCCTCACTGCTAATGAAAGGTCAACACATTTGGAAATCGTGGAAGTCTCTAACCACAGCACAGGAGCGATACCTAGAAACCGAAAAGGTGACGATTGCTCTGGTTGGCAAATACACCAATTTGCATGATAGCTACTTGTCAGTCATTAAGTCTCTAGAGCACAGTGCCCTGGCTATTCATCGGAAGCTCAACCTGGTCTGGATTGATGCTTCCAACCTCGAAGATAAAGCCAAGGATGCATCCCCAGGAGATTTCTACAAAGCTTGGCATGAACTCACACAAGCTGACGGCGTTCTTGTCCCCGGGGGATTTGGCACCAGAGGCACGGAGGGTATGATGAAAGCTGCCCACTGGGCTCGAACGACTGCCAAACCGTACTTGGGTATTTGTTTGGGCATGCAGATTGCAGTCATCGAGTATGCTCGAAGCATTCTAGGCATTCATGCTGCTACTTCTGAAGAATTCGATGCGCAGGCAGTCGATAAATTGATCATATTCATGCCTGAGATCGATGCAAAGACAATGGGCGGGAATATGCGACTCGGTCTACGCCCAACCCTATTCCAAGCTGGATCCGAATGGTCGAGACTCAGAAAGCTTTATGGAGGTGCAAGTAGCATCGACGAGAGACATAGACACAGATATGAGGTCAATCCAGCGTTCATTGATAGACTCAGTGAAGCTGGCCTGAATTTTATCGGCAAGGACGACAAAGCCGAGCGAATGGAGGTTATCGAGCTGAAGGAGCACCCCTACTTTGTTGGAGTACAGTTTCATCCTGAATACCTAAGTCGTGTGCTGAAGCCTAGTCCGCCATATCTCGGCTTCATCGCGGCGAGTGCTGGTGTGCTCGATGCTGTCACTTCCGATGTCGGCCAAAACGGACGCACCACTAGTGTTGATGCTCTGGCAACGCAGGTCAATGGTGTGGTGATTTGAGGTAGGAAACTAGAGAGCCTGCTGCCATATTATTGAAGGATAAATGTCAACAGTACAAACACAATACTGGCGATAGTTCCACGATAGGGGCTATATGATGAGGACGGCCTTGAAATACAAGAGCTGCCAACAGGCTTCTCACCAAAACTGCAGCCCTTAAGGCCTTTGACTTGGCCAAAAGCAAAGGTTTAGTGTTATTCATGTTTCTTACTGATAAATGGTCTTGGTGCCGCATCGTCCGCTT
Source organism: Herpotrichiellaceae sp. UM238 (assembly GCA_000315175.1). Lineage (NCBI taxonomy): Eukaryota > Fungi > Ascomycota > Eurotiomycetes > Chaetothyriales > Herpotrichiellaceae > Herpotrichiellaceae sp. UM238. Next base: position 16,069 of record AMYF01000020.1, on the reverse strand, counting down.
GATGGAGTTTTCCCGCTCCTAACGCGAGCTCGGCGGCATGGCTGAAACGGTGGCTAGGGATCCAGATCACAATTTACTGAGCTTGAAAAGGTCTGCTTTCAAGAGGTTGGACATCGCAAAATCCTTGTTCAACTATGCAGCGGATAGCTGTAGAGACGGTGGTCATGACACAATGTGAGGCACTTATTGAGAAGCATGCATTTTCACCTTTATCATGGTTCAAGCGCGGACCTACAGCTGATGCTGGGACGTTCAGGACTCTGTCCATAGGAACGTACCCAGCGCTCAGGGAAACTACCGGCAATCTCCTAGATATCTCGAGATACGATAGAAGGCTGCCATGCGAACTTGGGCATGTTCGCATCGCAGCTCTAAATGCATCGTGGAATGCAATTGTAACGACCTTCCTTGATCAGGGATTTATTTTGAACCCCGTCCTCCAGAATAGCGCTCTGTATTATGCAATGAGTTATACCACTTGTTTGTTGCATCAAGTTCGGAGCGGAAAAGGAGGTCGAGTTGTTTGCACTAGTTGCACAAACCGAGCCACCTCGAATGGTCTGCATAACACTTGTTCACGTTTCCTTGTATCTGAGACCCTGCGAGTCCCCCATCTGTACTTGCGCCTTCTGAGCGACATCACACAACCCTATGTCAAGTTCTACGCCACTGATGGCCGCTTGCAAAGAGACGTCCCCGCGAATATCATGTATCTATTCGAGGTTGAGACGAATCTGTGCCAGAACGCTGCCGGCTTGATCGAACGGTAGGTACGTAAATTCTGAAAGATCTCACCAGAGCTGTTGGCATGCACATCATTCACGGCGCAGCAGAATGCTGCTTTGTCTGTCGCATATATCAATTGATATGTTTGCTTTATTACTGATCTAGAAATGACCAGCTGAACGATTTTGTTCGACTATATGATGGCAACAATGGAACCACTCAGACACATGAAATAATCAAGATCGAAAATTAGGTTTGAGGTATTGGGATTGAAGAAATGCATTGTCGTTGGATTCGAATTCTGATGGGAAACCAGTAATAGCATCCCTCGATTCAACAAAGCATGACGGCGCAGGTTCGTTGTAGCACTTGATATCATTCGTTATTTGGATATCACAACGATGTCTTTGTCTTCCTGCTCGAGCGCATTCTTTGTCCGCAGCTTGAATCTCCCTTAAGTCCAGACGCGCCCATCCATTATCCGTTCTCGCCTGCTGTGGACAAATCTAGTGCAGGCACAGAACTCGAAAGGTAAGAGAATATATACATACGTGCTGAAAGCACCTAACATCAACATCATGTCCACCACAACACAAACAACACGTATGCGCTGGTCGCAAAGTATAGACAGAAGCCGCTGGCCAGCCCCTACCAACGTTGCCCTCTCTTTTAAAGCTCCAAAAGGAGAGGCCGAAATCTTGGAGCTGGGCTCCGAGAAAAAATCGCGTACTTGTACAATGTACGCGACAACCTCAAATATTCCCGGGATGGGACTATCAGATTTTGAGAAACCGAAAGACCCTGAAGCTCAAGCAAGTGAAGACGTTGAGGCTCATCGAAGCGATGCACTTCAATACCTCGAGCGCAAGAAAGCCAACCTACCCGGCATAGGCAAACGAATGAAGCTGAAAGTGCGAGAAGGAGGCGACGCTATTAGAGATGGTATCATTGAAGGCCAGGTAGGATATTTCCTTGGTAAATGTGCCGTTGAACACGATCTTGCCAACATACCACGCATGCCCGAATCTGCTCTGATAGGGATCTCTGGGGACGACTTACATAGCAGAGACTCATATGTCGATATAGCTAACCAGTCAATACACTATGCAAGACAGCACTTCCAGAAAGGTACGAAAGGTAAGCGGATTAAACTCGTCATAGAAGACACCGATGATGAGGATGCGGACCTCGAGCAACCACAGCGGCACACAGTCATACCGACGCAGCAGCAAACGAGAACTGGACCAGACGCATACATGCATTTGATTGACGAGCCACCAGAATTCATCAGGAACAAGTATACAACAGCTCCGGCAGCGTTGGAGACATACAAGGTAAGACAGCAACAGCGGCAGCAAGCTAACAAGTGGAGTGCCGCAGAAGAACTATTTCTAGGCGAGACCAAGCCAGAAAGACATCCGACTAGTCTGCGGCCGGGCCGAGACAGCAAAGGCAAGCAGGCGTCATGGCAAGATCAACCTGAGCCACAGCTCCAAGCTGATCATCTGCCCACAGGCCGGTCAGGGGAGGCCCAGACAACACAAGGTAAGCAGGAAGAGCGAATTGCAGAGCAGCCAAGGAGCAAGACAGCCTTCACAGCTGATATACGCAAGCCGCTACCGCTGCTGTCTCTGGAGTTCGGCAAGCAGCACAACCGAGAATCCGGGCGCGATCAAACAGCAGCCCAGTGTCTAACACTGAAGGCTTTGACAGAGGACACCCGACCGCCACCTGCGATTGTCAAAGATGCTTCATTTAACCAAGAGCCCGACCCCGAGACCCTGGATGCAATCCGCAAGTCTTGGGAAAAGGCCAAGATCGTCAAACCCGTGCCCATGTCACCAGACACAGAGATCTACCGCAACCTCTCCCGCAACTCCAAGGACAAGAAGCGCCAGCAGCGGCACAACCGTGCCACGACGATCTATGGAGCTGCCGACACCGAGGCTCTTGCACTAGCTCGACTCAAGGCAATGGGCGAGAAGACGGTTGCAGAACAGACGAGAACGCTGCAGAACGCTGCGGTGTCGGGGGCGGTGCCGATCATAGCATTGCCGCCCCAGAAAGCAGGCTACGGTGAATCAAAGAGCAAGGCACTCGATCCACGAGCTCCGACATGGGATGGGAAGGTCAAAGTACAGCCACAACCGCAGTCACAGCCAGGATCTGAACTGGATTCAGCACTTCGCCAAGTGACCGATCCTCTCGTGCGCGCACAGCACGAAAAGCACCTCATTTCGAATGACAGCCTGACCCTTCCGAAGCCCGCTGCTTCCGCTTCTCGCACCGACGAGACCACCAGCGCGTCCGAGTCAACCCAACCACAAACAACCACCGCCTTCATCACCGCCACGCACGCCTCGGCCGCATTCACAACAACCCAAATCTCCCAAGTCGACGTCGTGCGTACTCTGAGCCAATACCACCGCGAAACCCGCGCCGCAGTGACCGCTCACCCGGGTCCCGTCAAGTTCGGCGATACACACCTGCAGGACCCGGCTGCGATGCTGAGACGGAAGGCAGAACGAGACAAGAAGGTGCGCGAGACGTTGCGGAAGAAGCGGGAGGCGCGGGAGAGGGCGCTTGAGCAGTGGAAGCGGGAGCAGGAGGAGATGCAGACGGAGACGGAGACGGAGGAGATGTACATGTAAGTATGCATGCCAAGTAACCCACGTGGTTCGCGGCCTCGTCAGCGTCGAGCGTTTGCGAGGTTGGGACCGAGAGATGGTCAGGAACGTGGAGTACCTGTGTAGGCTTTTGGTTTGGGTAAGTCTCGATTCTTGTGAATACAATACTTTGCTGTACTTTTCACATTGCACTCTACAGTGGAAGAAAATCCGGGACTGGGCAAACAATAGACATTACTCTAATATTCGTGAGTGCTTAATCGGCCACTGACCGTGCTATGTAGAGTTCGTTAGCGCTGGTGTCCAATCTGATTGTCTAAATGTACGCTTTGTCAACCCAGATCATGCCTTTGCATATTGCATTATTTCCCAACCAGTGTCCTGTACTGCGCCACAGCGGGCGACTCGTCTATGGCGAAGTCCTGGAGATTCTGGATACTCTTTGGCCGCGGCAATTTGCTCCTTCTCTTAAGGTCCACCAGCGGACTGAAGCTTACGTGCTTTGAAGGCGATGATGAGGGATTATCGAACCTATTGGCAACGGGTGAATGGGAGGATGACGTCGAATAAGCGAGTCGGTCTTCTTCTGGAAACCGCACGAAGAAGTGTGGGTGTGTTGGAGCTGCGCTGTGTCTGTTTTGTGCTGGGCTATTATAACCATGGTTTTGGCTGGCGGGAAGGTCGGTTGTGGAGGGCGAAGGCTGACTCATGTCAACACACCATCTTCTGCCCAGCATCTCACCCGATGGCCCGCCGCCGCAGGATCCTGCTAGCATGGTACTCGGCGGCGAATTGATTGCTAAGGCGAAGAGGTTTTGAGCCTCGGTGTAGTCTGTCACTTCGCCATCGCTGATGAAGTGCCACAGGAGGTATATCAGACAAAAACAATTCTGCAAAAAGACGACCCACAGGATAATGTAGAAGATACCCTTCCATTGGTGGTCAGGCCCGGACGCGTAATCTTTGTATGAGAGGACGGCGCTGAAATTGACCTGGACTGGATCCTCGAACATGTTCCCATCGACTTCGTAGTCCCAAGTATGGACGAATGGGGCGGCATCGGCAGAGGGCAATAGGGTGTAACCCGCAAGGACACCAAGTGCTTCGCCTATACTCGGCTGAATGAGACTCAATTTAGCGCCTGCCTCTGCTGTCCACTCTGGGACCATCTGTGTCATGAGTCGGCTGCTTGAAGCGTTGGCATCGCTGATACCAGTATTGAGCGAGACTGCCTGTACCCATGCGGCGCCAACATCTTTCCAGTTCTTCTCTGGCGCTGTGACAACAGGTAGGCTGACGTCGGTTACTTCACGGTAAGATCTCCACACCACAGGATCATTGCCGCAGTGGACCGACAATCGTCCACCAGATTGGGCGACATGATAAGCGGTGCTGCAGTCCAGACATTGAAAAGCTTTGATACCACAAAGCATGTGGTCGCTCGTGGTGACTTTGCTTGACGTGTTACCTAGCAGCCACACGGTATCCGAGCCCCAATTTTTGGTAAAATTCGCGATCGTATTGTGCTCTATGGGAATTTTCGTGAATAAAGGCGCGTACGCATGTCCATTCTCTGCCCAGCCAAAGACATCGTCGAATGCTGTAGTCGCGGGAGGCCATTGAGACGGTGGCACAGTATCGTTTCCTATCAGAGGCTGGAGCTCTTCCTCAGTCGCTCCGACACACAACACATTCAGTGCAGGAGCTGGCACGGCGGCGTTCAAGTAGTACTCGCCAGCCCCTTGTAGGTCATCTGGCTGCAAGATTCGATTCCTTGCGTGCCGTGCAGCATGGACTATGTTTGCGTGCGGCATGACGAGTGAGACATTTTGAACGAGGCGCCCAAACTTCAGCGAGTCTGCCGTTATGTTTTCCTCGGCAAACTTGATCCAGTAGCCCTGCACAGTGGTGTTTTCATATAAAACTGCAATGGGGGCAGGTCTGGCAGCTGATCGGGCTACCTCGACTTCTACTCCACTCTGTGACCAATCATCCCATGTTGCAAGCCACGAATCGAGGTTTCGAAAGCCGTTACCCGCATAGTCGATCTGCAAGCAACTTGTTCCAAGGTCATCAGGATTATCGATGAGCGACGAGATTGGTGTCTTGCATTTCTTCTTGAGATAGGGCAAATTCGCGTAGCTAGCGCCCACCTCACCAAACATGGTTAGTGTCTCGTTTTTGCCAAACTTGAGTTTTGGCGCGACGAGCGATTCGCAGGCGGTGGTGTAAAATGCGGTCGAAAATGCAGCAATCAGCGCCGAAATACCAAGGAAGGTTCTGATGGCATATTTGGCGCCAACCCAGTGTGTGAGCAATGTTCCTGGTTGCATGATCCAAAGTCTCATATTGATCTCGCCCAAAGATAGGCCCGAGGCTTTTGAGAAGGTGTTCCTGGCGAAGGCTCTTCTACTCAACACCTGGCCAAGCATCGCAACAAAGGTAGTAGCGAAGGTTAGTTCCACAGTTTTCGAGAACAGCGCGCTCAGTAAGGTTGCGCTGTCAATGGACAAAGCTCCACGTGTGCCGATCTTGTGACCCCATCGTGGCTTCGCGAGAGCGATGCCGAGGAAGATGGCCGAGAAGACGGTCGAGTAGACAGCGAGCACTACTATCATAGTGGTAAACCATGTCCACTCACTTTTGAGCAAATCGCCTTGCGTCGGACATCCGCCAACACCATGGTCATGAGAGATCAGCCCTGTGCCGGCAGGAATATGCTGATAAGCCGACTCTTGCAACGAGTACCGAGAGGACTGTGGCGATGTCCATTTTCCCGCTGCAGTGCCCGTTTCGTCCGTGTTTTGAGCGGTTGTGGTCTGGCTCAGCCCCTCGAACGATTTACCTAGCTCTGGGGTGGTAGAGTTGGACGTATAGCCTCTGGATCCTACAGGTACCCTCTTTACGACGGACGGGCCTGCGACCTGGTGCTGAACATTTCTCAATCCCAAGCCCTGGCCTTCCGTACCTTGTTGAGCATTCTCAGTCTCGGTAACATCGTGATCTTCTGGAGATACATGCTGGTATCGGTGACTTGGGGGCGTGTACGATGGTTGACGGCGAAAGGGTCGGCGAGTGCTCGGAGAAGTGACGTTGTCGGCATGCGGTGACAGCAACGAGGACTGCGGGAGGCCTTGTTTCGCGGATGAGTGCGCCATCAGGCGTTTGACTAATGCGGCCTGTATCAAAATGTCAGGCCTGAAACGCCCGCTGCCGCGCGTGAACGCATGTTAGCAAAGTTGAAGACTCGCAGCCGCTCTCTTGTACCCTTGACTCCTAGCTGCAGATAAGGTCGATGCAGGGCAATTTCCCGCTGAGACACACATGCCGACTGGCCAACCACCTACGACACATTTTCGCTAAATGGCACATCGTCAAAGCTGCACCGGACGTGATGCCAGCCCAATCGAGGTGATCGTCGAAGGTATATATACTGCATACTCCCGGGCTTCAACGTATAATTTCTAAGGTCAAATTGACGGGTAGTCCCGATCATGTCGCCAGTTTCAGAATTAGCTCCGTGGATGAAACATCCGACAAGCGATGTCCTCGTACCGCTGGCATGGCTTGATTCGTACTACGGCTACACATTAAACTACGGTACATTGTGCACTTTTAGCTTTTATGTGTAACCGTAGATGCACCCATTCGTCTCATTCGAGTCCTTGAGCGTTGCAAGGACGTAGCGGCAAATTATGCTATTCATACAGTATACAGATATTCACCTTAGGAGCCATAGGCTGTCATAGATATATGACCGCACTTAACCGCTCGATCAAGTACCTCTTCTCTTCTTGCATTTGCAATGCATCCTTTGGCGTATCAACCCCTTCGTCGACGGCAGAGACGGTATATGGATTATATCTCTTGCCGTGCCACTACGCGACGTAGATCGGCAGTGCGTCCAGGTCCTCGCGACCTCCATTAGGAGCCGTGAGGAGGGCATTTGATTGCAGGGAAACGTAAAAGCATAATGATAAGCACCACCAGGACTTGCCGCATCCATTCCCGCTAGCCGTATCACGATTTGGCTGTAATCATCACTCGAGGCAAACATCCCTAGCGAATCTGTGCAGAGCAACTCACATATGCTCAATATGCTTGCTCCCGCATGCTCTAAGAGAACCTCGTGCTTGTTGCGATAGTTTATGCAAGACCCTGTTCTGCGTTTGACCTAGTGTATGTCGGGTTGGAAGAGTCGGAGCTTGACATTCTGATGCTGCTGGTACTGTACGGTAACGACGGCCAGGAAGGAATGAGTTATATGGTACGCCGCTGATTGCAATTCGAGATTACTGCAATAAGCGAGCGTTCCTTCGGCTGGCGGAGATGTCTAGGACATATCAGTGGGTACATGCACAGCAGAGGCGGCACCCTCTGAATAATACGAAAGACGAAGGAAAATCAGGCACAATAGCAAATCTGGCTTCCAGAGTCTCAATTGAGCTCATCCCAACGCTACCACCCGCCTCGACCAATTTGAATTGATAGATACATGACTTGCAATACTGTAAGGGCTTCTCACTACCTGTAGTAACTCTGCGGTCCTCCGTCTCCCCCTGCGGTCGCCTGCTGAGGCGGTGCATAGGGCTGGTAGGCCTGATACTGCGGCTGGTGGGGCGGTGGACCCTGATGATACGGCAAAGGGGTCGAACCGTCCTGGCGATCCGGTGGCGGCGCTGACGGGCCATAACCCGGCAGCGCTTGGGGTTGTGCTTGTGACGGTGCTGGCGGGGGAGCTTGCCCTGGTTGTGGAGGGGCAAAGCCTTGTTGTGTCGGAGGATAATGGTGATGACCTTGCTGATTTTCTGGTGAGGTCTCGCCATGCGAGTATACAGATGGTGAGTAGTTCTCGTTGTGCTTGGTCTCTTGACCTTGGATTTGTGGGATCGGCCCGCCAGGCGGGGCATTCTGGTATTGGGATTGTTGTGGGAAGTGGTAGCTGTGTCGATTTTGGTCCACTGGTGTGTCATAGACTGATGTGCCCATCTCTTGCGGCCCGAAATTTGAATGTTGTGATTGTCTCCGCTGGGGGCCCGCTCCTGGTGGACCACCAGGAGGTTGCTGGCCTTGCTGTGGAGGAGCGTAGCCTCCTTGGCTGGGCGCAACAGGAGTGTGAGATTGTGGAGGCGGAGATGACACTGGATATGGTGGTTGGAAAGCTCCTTGACCTGGACCAGGTGGGTACTGAGGCATACCTCCATTCGGTGGCTGACCATCAGGCGTGTAGAACCGCTGTGGGCCAAAGTTCGGGGGTGGAGGCCCATATCCACCGTATGATTGCGATACAGGTCGACCGTACTGCTGCGCAGATTGAGCCATTGAGGTTTCGAGAAGAGACTCGTAGTCACGTCTGGCTTTGATGAATTTCTCGTTCAATTGCTGCAGGTCGTCTATTCCGCGTTAGAGAGTCTTACTTGGTGTCGCAAAGTTCTCGCTTACCTTTCTTCTGCGTGTACTTCCCAATGAGCTCAATAAGCTTCGGCCGTATGGCTAGAGTAGCATGGTACAATTCAGTGATCTCGTCATTTTCTCTTGGCCCAACGTCGCCAGTATTCGTGGACAGTAGAGCCAGCAGCTTCTCGACATTCTTGATCTGCGAGAAGACCTCAGCCTCCATCTCAGCTTCACGCTGCAAATCTTCTTGGGTGGGGTCCTGCAACTTCTCGACGTAGTTCAAGGGGAAAATGCCCGTCTGGCCTCTCAATGAACCTTTCCACCAATCTTTGTAAACCGACTCGATGACTGCTATCACGTCACCTTTCCTGAATTGTAGCTCCCCTGGTTCCGAGGGCACGAAGTCGAATAGCGCTCTCACTCTGCTGACCGTGGCTGCAGTTGTTCCTGATGGTACCGGGGTATGCAGTTGTTGGGACTGACTTGAACTTGACGCTTGGCCGGTAGACTGCGCATTCGCTGCTTGTGTTGGCAGGGTCGGCGTCCTTCCCTTATCCTGGATACTAAGCTTAAGGGCCATCTGCAGTTCCTCCTCTTCCTTCTGTCTGTCAACTTCAGTTATTTGCCGTTTTGTAGGTGCCTGCGGAGGCTGCAAATTCGGGTTCTGACTCTTCAACTTATGGTAGGCAGACTCCATGATGCCCAAATCCGCGTTCGACTTGAACATTTGAGTCCATTCTTCCATACGCTCCAGGATCTTGCTCTTGACTTGCTGATGCGTTGTTCGATCTGCTGCAAGTCGCAGTAATGCATCTGTGAACGACTTGGACGACAGTTCGCGGTGAATTTTGATGCCACAATTCTGGGACAAGCTGTTTGCTAATTCGAGGGTATACAGCTGGACGTTGGCGTTACGATGTGCCAGCCTCTTGATCATAGCTGCTACAGCGTCTTTGCCGCCGCTGTCAGAGCCGTTGACCTTGTCGCAGACATCGAGAATATATTCCCAGTTCTCGCTGGTGAGATTCTCGTCTGTTGCCTTTGCTGTAAGGCTTGTGAGCGCTCCAGTTTCGATACTAGAATATCGGAGACCACTCACCAACAACATCATCAAAAGCATTCTGCTGCGCTCGAAACATCCTTGCAGCGGTAGTTCGTCGCAGCGCGTGAATGGCAAGTAGTATCACGTATCTGAGATATCAAGGGCAGCGTAGCTTACCACTCGATACTGCACTGAAGAGTTGCAAGCTTGCGGTAACGTAAAATAGTCGTTGGAGGTCTGAATAGTTGGAGCCTTGGGCGTCGTTCAAGATGCGCCGTGCTGCACATAATCACTCGGCGGCGCATGAAGGAATATGACGACGTGTGGCGTTCGGGGCCTGCTACTTCTCCAGAGATGCCTGGCTTGGTCCATAAAGGCTGCGGAAACGCGACAATTTCTGCAGGGCGGTGCACACAAGTGGACGAGGACGCACAGAGCGTTCGAGCTTCCAGTATTGAGACGATCATCTATCTTGGATCGTTCAATGTGTCTATTTCGGGCAGATCAGGGTCGTCCACCCTCGATGCCTGACGCGACATTCCGGCTCAATTCAGCTCAGCTCAGCTCAGCGTAGGATCTTCAACACTGGCATGAGATGCTGCTGCAAGTAGTGCTTTTGCTTTTCCCTGGCATATAGCACTTACTCTGAGTGCTTATAGCGAACCATAATTTCCTGCATCTTCCCAGCAAAACGACGAATGCCTCTACTAGCTGAGTACTTGTATATTACCTTGATCTGGAGAGCAGCTTTTCCTGTACTTGTTGCTTGTAGAATGTATCAACCGTGATCACATATCTCATTGCACATAACGCCGCCGTACCGAAGACACTCCTTGCACTCAATTCCATAGAAGAATAATTTGGTCACACATGAATGATAATGTACTGGAGACATTTGCAACAACAACAGAACATTTCTCTTCGCCTCACCGGGACACTGCAGAAAGTCGACATATCGAGTCGATAGGTCGTGATGATGTACGTCCTTTCCCGGCTTTTCCTGCCCTTGAAGCATCACTGACGCCATTCTCGGTGTAAGGCTTCTAGCCTCCACGAGCTGCCTTCTCGGCTGCTCTGCTCTCTCTTGCTGATTGCACCAGCGGCGAAAGACTCTGTAATGACGCACATGTTTGCATAAATGGGTGCTGGTACTGGCATTAGCGTTACATGTAATCGACCTTTCACGAAAAATCACTTACTGTTAACAGATCATGGGCACTTGCCCGCTTCTCCGGCTCGACCTTCAACGCAAAATGCAAGAAGTCTCTGAACACCGGACTCAACGCATGCTCATCCTTAATCTTTGGCGTTCCAAACTTAGCAATAAGATATAATGCTCGCAACGGCGATTCAGTCAGGTAAGGTGGCTCTCCTTCGATCATCTCGATAGCCATAATTCCCAAACTCCAGATATCAACCTTCCGGCCATACTCCTTCCTCGTTACCACTTCCGGTGCCATCCAGTACGGCGTTCCAACCATCGTTGTCCGCTTGTTATGTGAGTCATTAATCTGAGCGCAGAAGCCGAAATCCGTGAGTTTGATGTCACCTCTCTCTGATAGGAGGATATTGTCAGATTTGATGTCCCTGTGGATCACATTCTTGCTGTGCAGATGTTGCAAACCATACAACACTTCTCGACATACTGCAGCAATCTGGGCCTCGGACATAATATTGAAAGTGACAACATCAGTAAGACTGCCACCCTGCATGTATTCCATCACCACCCACAAATCGCCGTCGTGGAGATATGAGTCCATGAAGTTTACGATGTTCTGATGTTTGCTCTCTTTCATGACAATGATTTCGTTGATGATCAGGTCTTTCTTTGGCTGCTGTTCCAGGTTCATTTGCTTGATAGCTACACACTTCCTGGTGCCCGCTTCGAATGCCGTATATACACCTCCAGATGCACCTTGGCCGATCTTCTGTAGATTCGTGTATTTGGTCGTTGGGTCTCCGGGACTGCAGATTGCTCGCAACCGTGCGGCGATCTCGATTCCATTGCTTGGCTGCCGCTGTTTTCTAGGCCGTGGTCCCGGAGCTGGTCCAACATGCGTCACTTGTGCTGAAATTTGACCATTTTCCTGTTCTGGAATGGTGTACTGTGCTTGTGCTATTACTGGACTAGGCTGTATCGGCTTGGGAGGTACTGCTGGGGCTTTATGCGATTGGCTCCTACTTCGATCGAGCTGTTTGTCTGCTATTGCCTGCTGCGCCGCCGCCATGGCCTTCTCCTGTTGCATTTGGTATTGCGCCGGGGTGTTGACAGACTGAGGCAACGAAGGTTGCTTGTTCGCTGCAGAGTTTGACCGACTTCGTGACTGATTCCATATGGCGGCAGGAATCTCTCCGGCTCCAGGCGACTTTTGTACCATCTCTGGCATTTTCGGTGGAGGCGGTAGTAGGTCCTTTTCTCGGAAGGTCAGTTGTTGTGATGGTTGAGAGGCAGAGGGGGGGCCTCGTTGAGGAGAGTAGTTTTGCGGCTGTATGACCTGAGCTGGAGCTTTCGGAGCCGCTCGATTTGGGACAAACCCGGTTTGAAGCTGTGTCCGGCTACCAGGCAGAGGCGGGCTAGACATGTTTGCTTTCGAAGCGCCTGTAGGTATCGGCGGCGGCGCTCTTGGATTTTCAAAACTTCCTTCGTGGTTTTGAGGAAATCGGGGACTCGAAGGAGGTGAAATGACTGAACTCGGGCTGGCACTGTTGGCCGCCGTTGCGTTGATTCCTAAGCCCGAGCCTTGATTTTGCCTAACACCGCTGCCGCTACTCTGAGAGGACTCGCCAAATTTTGCATTGTCGAATTTGTGATAGACGTCGTCTTCCAGCCCTCCAAGATTGCTCTGGTACGTCTTGATGATGTTGTACATCATCTGCGGGTTCTGTTGCTGCTCTGTTTCCGGCACCCCGCTATCCGACAGCATTATTTCCCAGTTCTTAGGCAGGCCAGTGAATTGGCCTGTCTCCTCGTTGAAGCATACATGAGTGATATGCGTTGGGTTCTCGGGCGCAGAGATCTTAATCTGCCTGGGGGAGCCTAGCATGCTATTCACAAAGCTCGAAAAGCCGCTCTTCTTTCTCTGCGCTCGTATAGGTTTCAATTGTTGTACCATATCGCCGGATATTCTCTTGGGGCTCAGAGTCCCAGTCTCGGAGCGTGGGGGCGTTGTTTCGACCCCGGCATTTCCTTCTGTGTTCGCCATCTTTTCTATACTAGAGAAGCCAAAGTCGCCGAGTCGCAGGTCGGGGGAGGTATACGTTTGCTGTGGGGGGTCGGGACGTGTTGGCGCAGGTACAGATCGTTGCTGCGTCAAAGGCTGAGACCCGTCCATGGTACTTGACGTTGGGAATAGTGAGGACTGGAATTCATCGGCTGTCGCAGGGAAGAAATCGATTGAATTGACAGTTGGAGAATGTTTCGAATCCGCCGAGTATGCCAGCGACGACCTTGAAGAAGCGTAGCAACGGTTCTGTTGATGTTCGCGGATCGAATTAGCGGGCGTCTGTGAAAGCGAGCTAGAATACGGTACTGAGGGGCTGCGGCTAAGTTTTCGAGGCGCGACTGATCGTTTGAGCGATGACTTTTTGGTAAGGGTAGTACTCTTGTGATTGCTGTTCGTGAAAGGCATCACGAGGGATGTGAGGGTAGTCGTCGACAGTGGCTAGTGGTGCAGGTGCAGCTGCCAATCGTAGGCTGTGCCACGGCAGGTGTTCGGGCCACTCCAGTGGCTTCCAGTCGGCGAATTAGGCACGCGGCTCGAAGCTGGCCGTTGGCGGCAAGCGCAACAAGTTGTGGTTATGTCCACGCTGGGCTTCGGCAGGTGTTACCGACCCTACAACCTCCTAGGAGCACGGAGGATATTAGATTGCTTTGTGACACTCGACAATACTACCACATGCGGAACAGGTATCACCAAAGATGTGAATTGGAATGCATCGGTTAACGAACGTGAAAGGAGTCGCTTGCCCCTGTCGACTCTTCTCTTTCTTCCGTGGCTTGTGGTCTACGACAAGCTCTATGTCGCTACGCAAGGTCCCAGGACAGGCCTTTCTACCTAGCACTAATGCAAACTGCCCTCTTTCATCAACGCTATGCAGTCTTCCCGCACTTCCCGCTCCAATCCGTGAACCGTGTTGATCAGCTGGAGGGCAGCATAGAAGACATCAACCCGACGTAAAGGATCTTACCGCCCAAATTTTGCCTTATTTGATGGTTAAAAACTTCGAGAAGATCCTTGCTGCACGAAGAGCTCAGCGGGTCAATCACTCTACGCGTGCAACCGCTTTGATGTGCTGACTCCGCGAGGCCAATAGGGACCTCTACGATAGCCTGCAACTGAAGCAAACATCATCCTTGCTTAGCCAGTAGAGCTGACCGGGGTCCAATTCCGGATCAAAGCTTAATCGTATTTGCGGATGCCAATAGAAGTTGAAGTTGAAACACAACGGTCGTGCGAGAAGCCAGAATCCAATCGTGCAAGAGCAAGAGCGTCTCGAAAATTGGCCTGCGCCAAAGCGTCGCCCATCAGAGATGAAAATTTTAGGAAGCTCTGTTGCCACGGGAAAACACTTCAGCTTGAAGCGATATCAAGCCAGTCTTCGGACTTTGGAAGTTGCCGTGGAGGACAAGACGAACCCAAGCCACTAGGAACACATTCGAGTCCATGCAGAATACTTTACCTCCGCAGACACGCCGGGTCACAGTCACAAAACATTAATGGCGTTGCGCATACACTTAGCAGCTAGGTGCCGCTCCGTTCCTGCGATGTTGCAGCAATAACGATGTATTCCTGGTCGCTATGCTCATGACATTCCCCCCCTGAACGTGGTAGAACTCTGTTACGGCGATCCCAAAGTTGCGGCGGCTGTGTGGTAGAAGGTCCTGGAGACTGTGACATCAGATCACCACACGCAGGCGTGCCAAGAGTCGGGATTGCTTGCTCACGGTTCTGAACCAAGTAGCAAGGGCTCAGATGCCAAGACTATTCGAGCAGGGGTGTCTGTAAATGCTCAAGATGGGCCGGCAAGAGTGGGCCTCAGTGGTAACTGCTCTGGGCAGCTTTCTTGCTAAGTGTTAAGCAAGGATGGCAACAAACTGCGCCTAGAGCTTGGCCTCGGACGTGCCTAAATCCACTATAATTCGATGCATATCATGGTTTCTAGGCTTCGAATGACGGGAAACACACTAGGCTCGCTTTTCTCACCACTTCCTGGATTGTGAACTCATACCTGGGATTCGAAGATGTTGCTGCTTTGTTGTGACAAGTAAAATCTGACAGCTAAGTCCTGGAATATACAGAAAACGGGGCGTGTCAACCATGCGCCACTTGACACTGACCTGCGAGCAAGTACACGCTTTCCGAGATTCAACTCCATTGCGGAACAGAGTTGCACGGTTCGTGGAACTGTGTCAAGCAAGGTTTCTTGTGCCTGAGGCTGGCAGTCCTTAGAAGTTTCTACTCTGAAGCCCCCAAGAAGTCCGACCAGGGCAATCCCTCACGATCTTGATGTTTAAGCTGATACCTCTCGAGCTCAGTCAACTGGCCACAGCGACCTGGAATATCAGCTCCACCACTTAACTCAAATTATCCAGTCGCTTTCAATCGTCGCGATGTGGTGCGACTGAATTTTATGGGTCTGTAGCACGTCTCGTTCCGGCTACGACCATGAAATGCAGCAAGTGCGTAATCAAGGCACACGAAATGACCGCTATGAAGAAATGCACTGGTGTGGCTGAAGTTGTGCACGATGTGCTTTTAAGAGGCTTTGATGAATGCTAACTATATAGGAAAATGTTCTTGCGCTTCACTGTCAAGAGCAGTTCTTGAAAGCATTGCGTTGAACTATATCCTATGAAGGGGAGGTACCATTCAGTACATTGTATAGCACTCAACCTGGGATACTTCTTTCATCACCAACTGGCCCACCAGCTCGCATAAATCCAGTCAGATGAAATTCACTAGTCTGAAGCTCCGACGTCGATGGCTTCTGAAACGTTATGGCTGTCAGTAAGCAGTCTGGATGTACAGGTGCGGTTGCATAGACAGAGGAGTGAGTGCACGGTAAGCAGGGACGGTATTATCCTCGCCTCCGCTGTTGTGAGCACTCGTTGATGCAGAATGGAGAGGCAGCCGGGGTCGGTTAATGGATGAAGAAACCGAGTGCTTCTGGAACGCCCTCGGGCTTTGGCATCGGAGCTTCAGGTTTCACGTAGAAGATCAGCTGTCTGGTGGTTGCTGGCTCGCGGTCTGTTTCTGCTATGGAGCGGATCTTGGGG